>JAMPIV010022312.1:0-650000 GCA_024509875.1 Oreohelix idahoensis | reverse complement strand
ATTAAATTTAGTTATAAATTCCTTCACGTCTTCAAATGTTACTTTAAGCATTTAAGTATCTATCATCTTTGGAAATAATATAATAGATATATCATTAAATTTTCAACTGGAATTATGAGATAAGTTTAACTTAATAGCTTTAAATTAATGACAAAATCCAGTGGAATAAGATGAATGAACTAGACCACTGATCACTTTGAAACAAATATATTATACCGTTTAGCACAGAATAGAATTCACTGCAATAAGTTGAAAATCCAGAGAGAATCAAACAAGATTTCACTATGCTAGTGCTTCTGTCAATGTCTGGCAAACGAGTGATAAAAGTGCATTTCTCAAAGGTCTGTATATATCTAACTGGAATGGAACTTAAAGGGGTCGTGTGAGATTTTCACACTTTTTATGATCTCCGGAGAAATTCGAGATTCTAGCCGCCCGGCGTTTCCCCCCGTTCGTCTCAGGCTTTCGAGCGTTCTCTGATTGACACAGAGATGTGAAATGTCTGCAAGAAGCCTGCTTCGTCCACTCTGGTTCACGCTGCCTTGTTATCTAGCAGCAGAAAACTTCATCGTCCGTTCTGAGATCCCTTAGATCTCATGCCGCTAGTACGTTTGATCCTGGCAACGCCTTTAAGGCAGGCACGAACGAAAAGGTGTAGCGCAATGCTTGCTTATAATCGCTCTAGAAACAGGAGTGGGCGTGATTGAACCTCCCATTAAAGGCCATGCGATCTCTAAAATGCACGGAAGATAGCAGTCTACATATTAATGATCCAACGTGTTGACAATTCACGTGGAAAGGCTGCATAGCTAATGAGCCCACGTTTCTATTGTGCATTGTTAATGAGACCAGGAGGAGAGAATTCCCCGTTGATGAAAAGTTACACCAGTATTGATGTTATACAAAGGTCCTATCATCCAACACTTTCATGGACAGCTGAGTTGCCCGTCACAATCTGTCTATCTATCTATCTATCTATCTATCTATCTATCTATCTATCTATCTATCTATCTATCTATCTATCTATCTATCTATCTGACTATCTGTCTATCTATATATCTATCTATCTATCTATCTATCTATCTATCTGTCTGTCTGTCTGTCTGTTTATCTATCTGTCTGTCTATCTATCTGTCTGTATGTCTATCTGTCTATCAATCTATCTGTCTGTCTGTCTATCTATATGTCTATCTGTCTGTCTATATATCTGTCTACCTATCTTTCTGTCTATCTATCTATCTATCTATCTATCTATCTATCTATCTATCTATCTATCTATCTATCTACCTACATATCTATCTATCTATCTATCTTTCTATCTATCTATCTATCTATCTATCTATCAATCTATCTATCTATCTATCTATCTATCTATCTGTCTATCTATCTATCCACACCACCTAAAAAGCCAACCTACACAATATTCTTTTAACAAAGCACTTTTCAAACACTTCCTCAACACTGATTATCTACCCCCATAGAAACAGCATTTGCCTCTCAACATCTCATCCATAGGTCAACATTTCTTTTCCTCTTCCGCTAGTTTTTTGGTGTGAATAATTTGTTTTATATCCATGTAATATCATTATTATATTCACTTTAAAATATTATATAATGTAATGTATGTGTGAATGTACCCACATAATACTGTACTTTAGAAATGTGAGTCGTGAGAATGTACCCCCATACCATTGTACTTTAGAAATGTGAATTTTTTTAAATTTTTTTTTAACTGCTAAAAGACTTTTCCTGCCACAGAAGTGCGTAAGAAAGTGTTATTATTATTATTTCATTTTCCACCAAGAATGTATGGACATAAGCGAGAATGTGTTTATGTAATTTTTGTATTGATGATTGATGACACATTCAAAAATACCGATTAATTGTAGACGGATTGACCGCATGAGTGAGTGTCGGTATACAGAATTTATTTATTTTTATTTATTGTTTTATTTATTTTATTTTATTATTATTTTTCCCCCAATTACTACCTTGTTTGTTTCAAAAAAAACCTACTCATTTTTTTATGATGATTGCATACTGTAAATGAATGCTGTTATGGTAACTTTATAATGTTGCATGCCTTTAAATTAATGCTTAAAGCATCATGTGGGAATGAAAGGATATAGTATGCAAGATAAATGAGAGTGGAAGGGCAGAATGTTAGACGGGCCTGCGCGCCCAATTCTTTACCTTTCGAAAATAAAGTTCGTTCGTTCGTTCGTTCTATCTTTCTATCTATCTATCTTTGTTTCTGTCTATCTATCTATACTATATCTACCTGTCTGTCTATCTATCTGTTTGTCTGTCTATCTATCTTTCTGTCTGTCGTCTGTTTTTGTGTTTCATTATTATCTATTAATCTGTATATCTCATCTATCATTGATCTAGCCATTCATTCACCTGTATGCATATCTATCCGTCTCTCTAAGTTTTTTTCTTTCTTTCATTGTTATCTATTGATCAATATACCGTATCTATCTGTCAGAAGGCATGGCAACCTTTGCTGGAGACGACAAGATAAATCTTCTTTTGGCCGGAAAGACAGGAACAGGGAAAAGTTCTACCGCAAACTCTATTTTTGGAAAACTTGTCTTCAAAGCTCTTCCCAGCACGACAGCTGTCACCCAGAAGTGTCAGTACGAATATACTCTTTGGAATGGATACAGTGTCAAGGTCGTAGACTTGCCAGGTCTGGCTGATTCAGAAATGGAGAATGCAGAGGCTGTACAACATGTAATAACCGAGATAGAGGAAGCAGTAACCATAACTCCGGAGGGATACGATGCCATTTTCATTGTTACTCCCTTTGGACGAGTTACTAAAGAAGACATGCAGACTGTGACTTACCTGAAAGGTATTTTGGGTGAACATTTTATTAACGATTATGGGATTTTATTGTTAACACATGGAAGCGATTTCTTAGACGAAGACGTAGGAATGACATTTGAACAATGGTGTGCTGATCAGAAAGGTGCTTTTGCAACCCTCTTTCAAGAATGTTGTGGGAGAGTGCTTCTTTTTGATAATAAAACGAAAGATGACGAATTAATGAAATGTCAGTTGAAGAATCTCTTTTCCGTGGTAGATCACTTGAGGCATGGGCCTAAACGCTACACATCGGCTGTGTTCCAAAGTGCCCAAAATGAGCGTAACAGGCTGGTCTGTGAAACTAAAGCCCCAAAGATTCAAGACGATACAGTAAGACAAACAAAGATGTTAATGGATGAACTAGACAAAGTTTCACTGACCGATCCTAGCTGGCAAAGGAAAACTCATGGAACTTCAGCACAGAGCACAAGAACTTCTCAACTACGTGAAAGACCAAGACAAAGGAACGGGAGCATTAAATGCTGCTCTAACTACAATAGAAACCGCTGATCAAGCCATTGTAGAGAGATCCAAGATGGCCGATGCTATTATTCGAGAAAAACAAATAGAACAAAAAATGTCTGAGAAAATGAAGAACATGGAAGCTGGTCATAAGAAAGAAGTGGAAAATTTAAAGAAGGCAGTAGAGGAAGGTAATAAACGTCGAGACAAACTAGAAGAAGATTATCAGAAACAAAGACGAGAACTTGATGAAAAGTATCACAAGATGAAGGAGGGGCATGACAATAAAATTGAAAAGGCCCTAAGCCTGCTCAAACTAGCTGGAGAATTTTTTAGTATAGTCCAAACTATTACAGGTACTGTAGTGGACACTACACACAAGGGAATGAAAATGCACAAGCTAAGGAAGGGAAGTGTAGATTAATTACAGGATAGTTAACCGCCCCGCCGAGAAAAAAGGGGCGCAGGAGCGTCTAATGTACATATTCTTGACTACACTCGTTACATGAAGATCGATATCTGTTATCGTTGTAAAGTTCAAACTTAAACAAACCAGTGTGAGAATGTGTCAAAGATACTGTTATACTCTGATACATAAATGTTTTCTCTACAACTGTGGAATAATGAGAAAGTATTAACACATGTTCATGGTTCAGTGGGATGTATGACACAAAGTTTTCTTCTTGTCCTAAGACATTAACCAGTTTGTTTGTTTTTTTTTTTTGTTTTTTTTTTTTTGTTTTGTAGTTTTTTATTCGGTACTAACTGGTAAATTTTTTATGATATCGATGATTATGCTCGTCATTGTGAATATATTATTACGACTTCTATTGTTATGTTTGGAAAGCAAACAGTTACCGAAATTTGAGGGAACTAAAGTAGATTAATATTTGTATTTACAGATTTGAAAATCATTCAGCTATTACTTTCTTACGACGTCGCAGTTTGAAAGCCGCTTTAGATTACAACATTAAAACAACGACAAACTTTTGAGGGGCATTAAAAAAAGTATAACGCAAGAAGAAACAAAAGAATTATAAAATGACAGAACTTAAAACTTGTGTAATTCTGCTCATCTTCATGGTCTAAACTGCTTTTGAACTTCTCTGTATAATTATCCTGCCTAGTATTTTGCTGGGAACTGAGAGAAGAGTAATTCCTCTCCAATTATTGCAGTCTGCAAGATCTCCCTTTTTGGGCAATTTGACAATTATTCCTTTGCGGCAGACAACAGAGGGCAGTCCAAGAGGAATAAGATGGACTACATTTTCTACATTGGAAGATCTGGAATATGCAGATGACATTGCACTACTAGCACATTCACATCAACACATCCAGGAAAAACCGGATAGACTTAATAAGTTTAGCCAGCAGGTGGGCTTGAACATCAATTTAAAGAAGTCAGAGGTCATGACGCTCAATGTGAGCAACCCTGAGCCCATATCAGTAAGGAATCAGCAACTGGTACAGACAGACACCTTCACATACCTAGGATGCATAGTAACACCAGACGGCGGGGCAGGCAAAGACATCAACATCAGAATGAATAAGGCAAGAACAGCCTGTTTTAGCTTAAACAACATCTGGAAGTCCTCTCAATACAGCACAAGCACAACATTAAGATTATATCTGAGCTGTGTGCTTTATGTGCTTCTCTATTGTGCGGAATGCTGGAGAGTTACAGAGAAGGAAATGTCGAAATTGTCCTCTTTTCACACAATATGCCTAAGAAAAATTCACCGAATCTTTTGGCCGAATACCATTACCAACCAAGATCTGCTTACTCGGAGCGAGCAAGAGGACATGCACACCCTCATAGCTGGCAGACGCTGGAGCTGGGTTGGCCATGTCCTCAGAAGAGACACCGATGCCATCACAAGAACAGCTATGCTTTGGACCCCTGAAGGAAAACGAAAGAGAGGCCGACCAAAAACAACCTGGCGGAGGACTGTGGAGGCTGAGATGCAAAGAATGAACCAGAACTGGGGCACTGTACGAAGGATGGCCACCGACCGAGCAAAGTGGAATCAATTTGTTGTTGCCCTACAAGACACCACTAGGCGTGATGGCCACTGACTGCTTTGACGGTCGGCGGCTAAGGATCAAAGAAGAAGAAAGAAGAAGAATCATGGTCTAAACAAGGTCTTTCCAACCTTTCTACGTACGCCAACTCCCGTGGCGTTTAGTTAACCTCCTTGTACCCCATAATCAGTGTGAAAGGAGATCAATTCTTCAGTTTAAAATGCATATAAAAGGTAAAGGTAGTCTCATAGCAGATACTGCCGTAGCGGATTGAAGTGTTAGAGACTTCACTATTCTAGGTCCAGTTGTTACCGTGAATCGAACCCAGCACCTCTGTCGCGAGAAACCAGTGCTGAAACCTCTCTGCCAATCGGATGCTTACAAGAACATGAAAAAATAGATTGAATAATGTTTTCAAAGATAACTGTCTTAGGTACATAACATTTTTTGAAGTATCACAGAGTTGTTAGATGTTTATCAAAACACGGTCCAATAAATTGGTGTTAGGTGTTTATCAGAATACGGTCAAATAAATTAGTGTTAAGTGTTTCACAAAACATAGTCAAATAAATTGGTGTTAAGTGTTTATGAGACCACTGTCAAATAAACTGGTGTTAGGTGTTTATCAGGGCACTGTCAAATAAATTGGTGTTAGGTGTTTATCAGAACACGGTCCAATAAATTGGTGTTAGGTGTTTCTCAGAACACGGCCCAATAAATTGGTGTTAGGTGTTTATCAGAACGCAGTCCAGTAAATTGGTGTTAGGTGTTTATCAGAACGCGGTCCAATAAATTGGTGTTAGGTGTTTATCAGAACACGGCCCAATAAATTGGTGTTAGGTGTTTATCAGAACGCGGTACAGTAAATTGGTGTTAGGTGTTTATCAGAACACGGTCCAATAAATTGGTGTTAGGTGTTTCTCAGAACTCGGCCCAATAAATTGGTGTTAGGTGTTTATCAGAACGCGGTCCAATAATATGGTGTTAGATGTTTATCAGAACGCGGTCCAGTAAATTGGTGTTAGGTGTTTATCAGAACGCGATCCAGTAAATTGGTGTTAGGTGTTTATCAGAACGCGGTCCAATAAATTGGTGAGCACTTTGGTTCTGTTTCGTGTCAACAAATATTTTTATTTTTGATACAGTTTAAATTGCTTATAAATGTAGGTAATATATTTAATTGTTTCCATTTGGTTACGGACAATAACCTTTTTAATAATTTATCCAATGTTGTACACTGGTTAATTAAAAACTCTAATTGTGTATGGTTCTTAAACAGCTCAGATAAGCATACATATTTCACTAATTTAAAACTTTAAAAAATCAATCATTAACAATAAAAAGATTTATAATTCTTGCACCAACGCAGGATTATATAGATCTCTTTCTTATATCATATTTTTTCTCCCATTCGTAACTTCATAACAACATTTTATTTTTATTCATTACTTCAGATGAACTTTTTTTTTAAAATTCGTAACTACATAAAGAGCGTTTGATTGGTAGGGTGGGTAGAGCCCTGACCTCTCATTGCAAAGGTGCCGTGTTCGAAACCTGGTGGCGTAGCACTCTAGTCTAGACAGCAGTAAATGGTTACCTGACTCTGCTCGTGGGATTTAGGAAGGAAAAGGCAGTGAGGAATGGAACTGGTCACTCCCACCTCTCATGCTGGACCTAGTAGAGGGATCTCTAACACTTCACTTCCCTAGGGCAGTATCTGATATGAGACTACCTACAGAGACATGGTTTGTTTTGTTGTTCATTCGTAACTTGAGAAGATTATTTTTTTTACCCACTATTGAGATACTATGATGTATTTGCTGTTGCTGTGCTAGAGCTGATGAAAATGTGTTTCTCAAGAAATATGAGGATGTTTCATTATCTATTATTAGATAATGACTTTTACGCTTTTTATTTTTGCAAAGATTACTAATTCTGAATTGTACGCTCCTAACTTTTCGGAAATTGTTTAATGTGCTCCTTGTCAAGGGCTGAGATTTCGTTTACCTGAGCGCTTGATCCTATATGAGGTACTTCCATTTCCCATTTTTTACATTCTGATTTCAACTTTACACATTCTGATTTCAAAATTTTCACATTTTGATTTCAAATTTTCACATTCTGATTTCAAATTTTCATATTCTGATTTCAAATTTTCACATTCTGATTTCAAATTTTCACATTCTGATTTCATTTCATGAACCAATCTTTTAGATGTCTCATTATTTCTCTGAGACTCAATATTCAATTTCTCATTGTCTACCCTCAGTAGTTTTAATGACCGGTCATCGAAGCATCATTTATGGTGATGCCTAGCTGGCCGGGAGGATAGTGTGATTCGTTTGCTTAGCTAGGAGGGGTTGTCGCACAGAAGGTTCGGGGTTCGAACCCTGGGTAAGCCACTCACGTCTGTTGTTTTTCTGTTGTCTAGTGTTCTACTTCTTTATTTCTTATGAGTGCCTAAAAAACATACCTTTATGTTTGTCTAATATTTATTTATTATCTAGTGCTGGGTAGCATGTTACAGCAGCGATCTATGTTATTTGTGGGAGTGAGGCTTGAATTTAACCTGTGCTTTGTAAATCCATTACCGTAACGTCTATATACTGTGCTTGTATAGCCCTCTGTGTAATACTGTGTCAATTAATTGTATTTATTGTGACGTCTTATATCACTGTGTGTTTTTTTTTTCATACTGGATCAAAGGCAGACATTTAAAAAAAAATGATTGTTCGTCCCCAAACAGAAGAACAAATAAATGTGGAAGGAAGACATAAAAATGTGGAAGGAAAACATAAAAATGTGGAAGGAAGACATAAAAATGTGGAAGGAAGACATAAAAATGTGGAAGGAAGACATAAAAATGTGGAAGGAAGACATAAAAATGTGGAAGGAAGACATAAAATGGGGAAGGAAGACATAAAAATGTGGAAGCAAGACATAAAAATGTAGTCCTGTAGCCGATACTGCCGTAAGGGAGTAAAGTGTTCAGGACTTAACGATACCAGCTTGTTTGTGAGCTTGTGTGACCATTTCCCTTCTTCGCTGCCTGTTGCAGTCCCTAACTCATGATCAAAGTCGAGTGTCCATTTACAGCCAGGGAGACTGGAGCGTGACACTGCCAGGTTTCCACACTGGAACCCCGTTACTGTACAGCTAGAGGACATCGCTCTAACCGCTTAACCAGTCTTACGTTCACACATAAACATTGATGAGATAAATTGCAAAGAAAGAGATGGTAAACTGGCTTATTAAAAAAATATACGAGAGCTGTGTAAATTCTGTACTTGTGAACGGTGCACAATGCTGGAGAGTAACAGAAATGGAAATGTCCGAACTGTCCTCTTTCCACACAACCTTCGAATTTTCTGACCGAACACCAACACCAACACCAACACCAACCAAGAACTGCTAAGTCGGAGCAGCATTTTTCATGTTTTGAAATATCCACCATTTTAATCGGTACATATCGATGTATGTAGCTTGTGGATTGGCTTGAAACGGGGAATATTTAGTTAAAGGTCAGCTTATGATCCTGTCAGCCATCTTGGCAGATTGTGTGCACGGAAAAGTGACGTGAAATTGTTACGCTTATTTTTCCTACAATGGTGTTGTCAACAAAGTTTTCATATTCGAACTAGAATGCACGGCCTAAAAAGTTTCACATGTTTCTAGTACAGAACTGTAATAAGGCCGGTATAACTCTAGTCAGCACATGGTTCAACAGTACTGTCAAGAATGATGATTTAGGTGTTATATGAATTATATATTTATGACACCTGTGCTCCACATGGAACTTTGTTATTATGATGGCTACGTCAGATGGATGGATGAGTCAGATTGCACGGACTGCTTTATTTATTACAGTTCAATTTTAAGCATACGCATGGCAATGATATTAATGGTTGTGTGTGAAAATGGTGCGCAACTTGAACACCTGTGACGTCACCGTATTTTGTAAAGCATCGTGCGGTGCGAAAGACAAAGAAGAACGTGGAGGCTGTTTATGGAAGAAACCAGTTCTCGGTGTGTGTATGGCAGCTAATGTAGATTGAACTGGAGTGTGGGGGGTCTGAACTATGCTATACCATGATTATTGACTTTACCTGGAATGTGGGGTCTGAACTATGATATAGGCCTACCATGATTATTGACCTGACCTGGAATGTGGGGTCTGAACTATGCTATACTATGATTACACTGGCTAACAAAAAAAATTTTTTTTTTCTTTCTCTAACATTTCTATGTTTTTCTGGTCAATTTTAATGCGCTGTTTTTAAATCTGCAAACCGTTTTTCTCTATCAGGTCGGGATCTCTAGAAATACGCAATTGAAGTTTTTTAACAACGCATACAGTATTACAACATCATTTGTACAAGAAGTATAACAGTTATGTAGGCTTGAATTTCTTTGCAGTCGACTTTCGTCGGTGAATGGCATGTGGTACATCGCGATGAAGCATCCAACAATAATCGGCAAGCATGGTCACACTCCACCGTCCTTGATAACGTGACTCCATTACGGCGATATCTTGATGGAATCGTTCTCCATGTTCATCGCTGACTTCGCCAAGGTTGTCAGGGAAAAAGTCAAGATGCGAATCGAGCAAATGGATTTTGAGGGACATGTTACAGCCCATAATTCTGTATGCATCTATGCACTGCTTAACAATATGCACATAATCGACAGATTTGTGATTTCCCAGAAAGTTATCGACAATCGATTTGAATGCCATCCATGCACGAAGTTCACTACCATGTAACAAGTTCTCGAATTGTTTGTCTGCAATAACGTTCCTAATCTGAGGTCCTACAAAGATACCTTCCTTTATCTTTGCACCGCTAACTTGCGGAAACTTTTCTCGAAGATAAGTGAAAGCTTTGCTCGTTTTATATAACGCTTTTACGAAATTCTTCATGAGCCCCAACTTTATATGTAACGGTGGTAAAATGATGCTGTCTTTGTTAACTAATGGCGTCATCATCCATCTCAAAGTATTGAACAAGTTCTCTGTGTCTATGACGAAATTTAGATATCGGAGTATTGGGCGCTAAAAGATTCCATTCTTTGAGTCGCGAACCGAGTAATTCCGCTTGTCCTTTGGTAAGAGCGATATCACGTATTAGATCTGAAAATTCTGAATGGTTAATTAAGTGAACACCATCATTCACCGGTATATAATCCGAGTCAGAATTAGTTTCTAAAGCAGGTAAACTATCACTTTCTGATGGTTCATTCACGTCCAAAGGATATTGTTCTGGTGGAACTGGGATCGGACACGTGATTGGATCATGAGGCACTGGTTTCGAAACCGATTCAATATTTGGATAAACCACAGACTTTCTAGTTTTAAAAGTGAAACCATGGATATTTGTCAAGCAGAAGTAACAATCAGTAGCGTGATTTGTCGGTTTACGCCATATTACTGGCACTCTAAAAGGCATCGACTTATGCTTTGGCGATTTTCGTAACCAACCTGCCAATGTATTTGCACAAGTCAAACAAACAGCATTTGGCTTCTAAGATTTATTTGCATCATCAACTTTCGAATCGAAATAAAGTTCATATGCTTTCTTTAGTAATGGTGTAAAGTTTTTTCTGGTGAACACGATCGGTAAAATATCCACACACGTAACAGAACAGATCAGCCGAATTTCTACAACTTCTAGAAGCCATATTTCGCTCAGAATTATTTCAAAATACAGTAACTATTTGAAAAAATATTGTAACATATGTCATGCATCTTTTAGCGGTATAAAAAAGTAGAATTATTTTGCATTTTATTAATTTTTAATAAGTTATATAGTAAAAATGAAACGGAGCAAATAACGGTTTCCCATAAATATATTTATTCACAAATATCTTAAGAACCCGACGTGATAGAGATAAACGGATTTCAGATTTGAAATCAGCGCAAGAAACTGACCTAAGAACACTTATTCTTATATAAGAAAGAAAAATGTTGTTTGTCAGTGTTATCTTGTACTAATTATTGACCTGACCTGGAATGTGAGGTCTGAACTACGCTATACTATGATTTTTGACTTGATCTGGAATGTGATGTCTGATACATATCGTATTATGCCACGTCTGTAACACGTATGCCAGGAACATTCATTATTATTTAACTAGCAATAACCCGTCAAAAATGGAAAGGTTTTTTTAATTATAGTGTGTTGTTGTTTCTGTTACATGTATTACAGACGGTACTATCACTACTGTGGTAATTTCATTGCAGGCGACCGTCATTAGATATTTGTAGTGAAAATTATATGGATGCATTAAATATGAAGACATGGAGTAACCTTCCTCAATGACACGTAGATCAGTGATGATGATCTAATGGGCCGTAAATTGACTAAATAACTGTCGTACAGATAGGTTGAGAGTTATTTTTAGCCCGTCTCAGTAGAGTGTATGGTGATAGATACGTGAGAAAAGGTGTAAGAAATAGATTTCACGGGTGATAGTTTAAGGAGAAGATATGTCTGTGGAATGAGTAAGTTTCTCTATTCTAGCCTATCTATACGACTATAATTTAGTACAAGACAACCTTGCCCTCCTCATACATATACATATAAGTTTAACTACACACACTCACACAGCTATGTGACAACAAGACGCACAAACGTGAAAAACTATGGTTAATTGGGTATGGGTCTGATCAAAAAACAAAGTTAAGTTTCTTTTGTTGTTTATTATCATTTAAACTTGACAACATCGAATATCTAAAGAAATATCAAATAAAATCAGAGTTACATACATATGAAAAAAAAACAGAATAAATATGCCCTCCCTCTCTGGATAAAAGAACCCAAAAAGTTAATAACCCGAAGGTCAAAGGTTAGCATTATGTTACAGGGTAGACAGTAAGGTAAACAGGTTCCGACTTTAGGCTACTCAGTAAAGTTAACAAGTTTAAGCAAAATCCAATGTTGGTACAGTTCCTGTGACCAAGAAAAACATTCACTCTCTCTCTCTTTCATACAGTGGCCACTCAATCAGTCTTACCTTCTCTTTGTGATATCCCTTGGAAATACAATTATCCTGAATATCAAAAAAAAGTCAGGTTTAACTCCCAAATTGGCCCCAGTCCATCCTCCACAAATAAAGATTAGTGAGGTGAGCGCCGAATCTGGTGTGGGTTTTTTCCTGGATGGACAAAATGTCACCGCCAATAGTTGATGTAGAAAAACGTGATCTTGGGGTTCACTTCCAGTATTGGGAAACATCTGGTTGCTAAAAATGTTACAGTTGATAAATGATGATAATCCTATCGGCTGGCTCTGTGGTAGGGTGCCGATTCTGAAACAGCGTAAATTCTTGAATACTGTCGGGAATTAATGTTATTTTTTCTTTCACACCCTTGTGGGCTGATAAAATTGACAAAATATTGCTGGGTTTTGTAAGTCCAGTTAAATTTACAAGTTCAAATGTTTCTCATGTATCGTTGGCAAAACTTTCTCACCAATAAGAGTGGTGACGCACAAGCCAAGAAAAAAGACAATATTAACCAATCAATAAAAAAAAGGGAAAAGATCAAAAGACCGCTGGACGCTCTTGATCAGGCCTGTATAGTCAGATAATTAGCATTCAGACATGTCATATTTAACATCAGAAACTTCATCCGAATTTTATTACAATTTTCTAGCTAGGTTCGTAGATCGATCCAATTTCCAGCCATGCGAGCTGGATACCGACAGCCTATATTTAGCACTGACGCCACCCGACCTAACCGAAGCCATTCGACCCTCTATGGTAACGGAATTATATAAAAGTATACGATCAATGGTTTCGTCGCGAAGTCTGAGCCGACCATCGATCCGGTTTATAACTAGCGGTAACACAGTTAGTCGTTGTAATAAGAACCCAAAAAAAATACGTTAGCTCTAGTGGGATTTCTCTATCTGAACGATTTTGAATTTGTTTGATGGATGGAAGAAAAAACACGTGAAGAAATATTTGACAACTTGGAAAAACACGTTTGAAGACATATTTGACAACTTGAAAAAATATCTGAAGAAATATTTGACAACTGGAAAAAAAACATTTGAAAAAATATTTGACAACTAGAATAAAACATTTGAAGAAATATTTGACAACTTGAAAAAACTTTTGAAGAAATATTTGACAACTGGACGAAACAAACATTTGAAGAAATATTTGTCAACTGGACAAAAAACATTTGAAGAAATATTTGACAACGGGACAAAAAACATTTGAAGAAATATTTGACAACTAGAAAAAGCATTTGAAGAAATATTTGACAACTGGAAAAAAACATTTGAAGAAATATTTGACAACTGGTAAAAACATTTGAAGAAATATTTGACTAGAAAAAATTATTTGAAGACATATTTGTCAACTGGACAAAAAACATTTGAAGAAATATTTGACAACTGGAAAAAAAACATTTGAAGAAATATTTGACAACTTGAAAAAATATCTGAAGAAATATTTGACAACTAGAAAAAACATTTGAAGAAATATTTGACAACTTAAAAAAACATTTGAAGAAATATTTGACAACTGGAAGAAATATTTGACAACTGGAAAAAACATTTGAAGAAATATTTGACAACTAGAAAAAAACATTTGACACATGCAAGAAATATTCAAAGAAATATTTGGCACGTGCAAAAATAACAAAATTGAACAGGTTAATAGCTATTTACCTACAGGTTGGAACATTTGAGCAGGTCTGGTAGAAAATTTTTTGACCATCTTTGCTGAATGGAAGAAAAGTTTTCACTAAAGTTTGAAAATTGCAGGAAAAAAAGTAGATAACCGTTTGATAACTCGAACAAAGAAGCTATTTGTAAACATTGAAGAGAGAGGATCAGATGTTTTCATTCCATATTTGGGAGACATGCCCTCGTCAGTAACGCATAGAAATTTCCAGGCTGGACCGTAGAATTGCTTCGAGCTTGATATAACTGGACCATTTATAAATTAATATTTTTGTAATAGGCCTATAGGTACAAATATATATATATATCCATACTGTCTGTTAAAGCGTTTGGAGCCCGTAAATTAGGGAGAAAGCTGTAATACTTTGAAATAGAAAAGAACGTTTTTCCTTGTAACATTAAGAAAGCTTCGTATGTTCAAAGAGAGCTAACTATGAAAATAACAATTTATCATTATTTTAACGTCCCTTAATATTAAAGTGGAAATAATTGTATAACCAATGTTGCACGGGGCATTAATTAGGCATACTTGTAATTTTAATAACCGTACGTCCTAAAGAAACTTCTTTAAACTACACAAAGATATGTGTCACAGCAGTATTAAACGCATTTGGCTGTTTATAAATTTACAATAATTATTAAGTTTTTCCCCATTTTAACTTTTAGCAATTAAAATATTTTTAATCTGTTAAATATTACTTCACTGTGAAATCTTACGATATTGAGGAGAAGGCATGGAACTGCAGCAGAAAATCTGTTATCGTTTCTCGGCCTTTTGGCTAAGATCAAAGTGTAAAACAGTTAGTCGTTGTAATAGCTGTGGCGAGGTGAAATTATTTGATAAGAGAAACCCCGGGACTAGAATACGAAGGTAGGGGGATGGTATCTTTATGTAGTAAAACTTACCACTGTTTCAGCGAGTACGATAAGACTAGCACGAAAGGACTCAATAAACATCACAATAAGCTAGACACCAACACCTTTTTAGATGTACTCACTAAACAACAAGCGCAGGGCGGGAAAAATGTGGGATTTAAACCGCATGGTGCGTCTGTCTATACATACACCCAATTTCCTGTCCTATTTTTACATAAAAAGACATGTCCACAACGATAACATAACCACTTCACCTCGTTCCATCTAAAAATAGCACTCTTCCATTATGTGTCCTGTTCGTATAATGTTTTTCTTAGATAAAGTATACGAACAATGGTTTCCTCGCAAGGTTTGCGCCGATCATCGATCCTGTTTCATAACTAGCGGTAAAAACAGTTAGTCGTTGTAATAAGAAAAGAAAAAATACGTCAGCTCTTGTGGGATTTCCCGATCTGAGGAACAATCTTGTGTTCATCTCTTTCCATCTAAAAATAGCTCTCTTCCATTATGTGCCCTGTTCATAAAATGTTTTTTCTTAGATTTCCTCAGTGATAATAAAAATTTATATATAAACACTTATTACGCCTCTGTTTGCTTTAGATGTCGTATATATATGTATGTGCGTGCTTATATATTGTCTTACTCCGGCGCCAATACACCCATGAGTCATCACCCCCTCCAGTCAGCATCAATACACTCTCCATTAAAAACACCACCGACCAACTAACGACAATAATTATCCTTTCCTCCTCCATTTTATTGGTTTTATCGCGTCATATTTTTTTATATAAACCCATTCCTCCCCCCAAAAACGGGTCGAAACCTCCGCAGTGATAATAAAAGTTTATATATAAACACTTATTACACCTCTGTTTGCTTTAGATGTCGTATATATCTGTATGTGCGTGCTTATACATTGTCTTACTCCAGCGCCAATACACCCATGAGTCATCCCCCCACCAGTCAGCATTAATACACTGTCCATTACAAACCCACCGACCAACTAATGACAATAATTAGAATTTGCTCCCCCATTTTATCGGTTTTTTGACGTCATATTTCCTTATATAAACCCTTTTTTTAATTCTTTTTTATTTTAACAATATCAACCAGACTAAATTCGCCGGCTGACCACCTCTACACTCCCCTTATTATATAAATAAAAATATATAAATTAAACAAATTGTCTCACTTCGTGTTCATTTGTATTCTCTCTTCCGTGTTTTTTTTTTCCTCTCACCCCTATATTCTCATCAATACCTAACACCAGACAAAACCACAAACACCCACACCACGCCACGCTCATTAACCATCTTCCTCTATAAAATTTATCAATTTTTTTATATTTTCAGATGTTATCAACCACTATTCCATAGACAATCACACCCCCCTTATTATATAAATAAAAATATATAAATAAAAAAAATAAAAATTATTTTTTGTCTCACTTCGTGTTCCTTTGTATTCTCTCTTACATGTTTTTTTTTTCTCTCACCCCTATATTCTCATCAATACCTACACACAAAACACCAGACAAAAACAAAATCAACACCACACCACACCCCGGCTGCCAGCTACACCCCAACACACCCATGAGTCATCATCCCCGCCCCAATATTCCATACACAATCACCCGGACGATGTCTATAAACAACCACCACCGAAGAAGCAAAGAGCTACAAAGCGTCTGAAACTAGAGATTTAGATTGATATTTCGTATTCTTTTAAAAGAGATCCTTAAATATATTTATTACAACTATATTAAAAAGCCTTGGCCTTTGTATAAATGTTGTCTGCAAGTTGTAAAATATATATTGTATGTATGTTGCATATATGTGTATAAAGAAACATAACAACACACTGCTGAGTCATACACAACACTTAAAATACCAGCACACAAGAAAACCCCTTAGTAAGCTACTAACACACGCCGCCATTATTGATCGGAGTATTTCCTTATATAAAAGTCACGCTCATCCTGCTGAATCAATCGGTATATTTTACTATATAAAAGTCACGATCATTCCGCAGAATGCTAACCGTTTTGTGCCTGACATACTACTACTATGCTATACCATGTGTTGCAGTACTTTTCTTTGTGGCACAGGAAGACAAAGTTAATATATATGCCGATGAATACAATCAGCCTTGGTCGGGCTTACAGATGGCCGACAAGAGTGTAAATGTCACGTAGGGTTTATATTCATTTAATTTCCTACATCTTCTTCCTATTCTTTCACATAAACTCTCTCTTTTAATATCTCTGTACTTTTTTTTCCTGTGTATTTTTCATCCATTCGTTTTGCGAATATTATTCTCATATAATTCGCAAACTTTACCTTTTTCCTTTCTCTAAAACTGAGAATCGCGCTAGGACGATATTACGTAGATGTCAGGGCTGCAGGGCGTCAGAAGGCGTGATAAGTCGGTTCGCTGAACGCAGGACGTAGCAAATCGTCTACATTCTCACCGAGCGCGCGAGCTTCTTCTCGGCATAAGTCCCGGTGAGGTGTGATACTTTACATCTGCACCGGTCAGTATCCAGACATTTGTCTGGAAATCCCAAACTGACACGGCGCTCACTTGGGCCATGGTCAGCTGTAGTGTGAAAACTGCCCTGAAATGGAGTCAGGCTGTCTGGGATTTGAAACTGACACGCGTACATCGTGGTCAGTAGGTGACAGTTACGACACGCGTTAAGCGGACGTAAATGTTGGGAGTAGGGGAGATAATTTCGCTTGGCGAAGTAAGTTTGGGCCCTTTGTCTGATTTTAAGATATTGGCCAAGTTTGAAACTTTAATTTCATTCTCGCTCATAGACTCCACAGTAGATAGGTCGCTCGAAAACAGAATAGCTGTTAGCGAAGATCTCAGTTTGTTTCGGCAATTTGTCGAACTTCTAGACTTCCAGAAATATTTTCAGCATTTTTATTCTTAAGTTGTGCGACTACCTGTAATTCTGTGGTTGAGGTAATTAATATGATAGATATATAGATTTTGTGAGTGTTAAAGTGTTAAATCGCTTAATTCATTTTAATCAATTTCTTTAGCGCAGAAGAGAAATAAAGTGGTAGGCTATTATATTTTCTAGGGAAGCATTCAGTGGAAAGCAGAAGGAAATTAAAATCTCTAGCTTATAACGGCAATTGTAGCTATTTATAAATTTAATTTAACTGCTAATACTCAGTCGAGAGTATTTTTCTAAACTAACGTATAAACTCTAGAATCCAGCCTCATGAATGGTGACGGAATACGCACGTGTTCTTAATTTATGAGGATTGCTGATTTTTAAATATAACTTACGTCACGGGAAGTTTAAATGATAAGCAAAGCTCTCTGCTTGCAAGTTTAAATGTAAGTTTTAACCAGTACAGATTCTGTTTATTATATTATATGTGTTATTTTTCCTCCACACAGTGAAAGTTTTGGGGTGACCCTAACTTTACCAGCACCTAGTAGTAGTTTCCATACTTGTGAAGAAATAGACAGTCCTTATTTTGAACCACGTGGGTTTTCTCAAGTAACACTGATCTGACGGTGCAAGTTAGACAGAAATACTAATATCCCTATAACGGGTTTTCAAAGACTGTAATGATAAATACTGGACCTTGGAGCCAGCACTTAATTTCTTCTAGAAACTCTATATAATTTGCTGCCTGGTGGCGTGAATATTAACAATCATTTCCCGACTAGATTATATCTTGTGGACAAATCTGTGGGGTGACTAAAGTGAATCCTATACTGAGGGAAGGCACCGACCTGACATTCATCATTTTTTAGAAACCTACGCTATTGACACTGTGCTCTGCTAACTCCCGCGCCTGGAATAATTGTTAGGTGACTTAATCAGACATTTGAACAAATTTGCATACCCAAGTAGTCGTTCCCGGAGACTCCAAGTTAAATACGTCTTTTGGAACTGGGGACTTCTTGGCAGAAGACTGCATTTTTTGAGTCTGTGTGAAAATCTAAAATCAATGTGTTCCAAGAGGCAGCAAGCAAAGTCGTGAGTACAAGTATGATAAGCCATGGCGGAATGAATGAGTGTACGCTGGTTTGAGTGATATTTTTCACTATTTTATCTTTGACACCCTGTTGCTGTCCTAATTTTTTTTCAATCGGCATAATTTGTTGCTAAGGCTAGAGTTCTTGTGTTTTTGTCTTAGGTTAAATCAGATTTTTTTCAAACTCTGTGCATATAATTACGAGATAAAACATAGAAAAACTCTTAGACTCAAACCCTATGTATCTGTGACTCGGGCGCCATCATCTGTTCTCTTAACGGGGCCGGGCTAAACCTAGAGTTAACACTATAACGGGGCTATCATCCTTGCAACATTTCCTTGATTTTTTTTGACTATGTGTATATGTATTTTCCTTGATGTACTTTCTTTGATGTTGTGAGCCGATTTTTCCTGATAATAAAATCGCTCTTGAACTTAATAATCGTGTTTGGTCAGCTCGTTCTAGATAATATATAGATCATTGTTATAGTTTTCCCACGTCTGTGTGTTTACCTGTCGTCACGTGTATGTGCGTGCCTGTGAGTGATAGAAATATACGTAATATGTATATTGGTGTAGTCTGTCTGACGCTGTAACAACTGTTGTAGAAGATAGGTGAGAGAGAGAAGAATTCTTTTCGCTTTCAGAGACAGCCACTATATCAAATCTATCATCTCACGTGTGTGGAAATTCTATTACCTTTCCTAACTCTCACTGAGTCTATCACCTATTCAAACCTATTCAGAAGGGACCAAACCTAGTCTTAATTCTCCTATCGGAAATCTACGACAGTAAATATGTATATCCATATACGCGAATGGCACAAGACTTCTGGTATACCTAAGTAGACTGGAATCACACACCACAGCAAACGTAGAAGTCAGGAAATGTTGTAACTAGTGGTAACATTCTACAGTTTATTGACGAGACGGTCACGTAGACATCATGGCAAGACAATTCACAGCATAATCATGAAGCAACATGTAAGTAAATCCATAAAAATCGGTTGCATAAACCACAGGCAAATCATGGGCCATCAAGTACAAAATATCCATGGGAAAATAGATTGCAGAACATAATATCAAATATCCGTCACATCGGTTGCATAAACCACAGGCCTCAGCGCAGTACATTATTACAATAAAATATCCTTCAGGAACAAACTTCCAATATCTTAGATATCTAGTAAGTACATCCATGGGGAAAAATAGGCTGCATAACAAAGCAGCTTGTAGTATCTCTTATTTCATAATAAATCATCGTACACATCCATTAGGAACAAAGGTTTGCATAAATATCTTCATCAATGATAATAATCGCGGCCGGTATACTCCACGGACTCAAAAGATATCCTCAATATCTATCAAAATTCTCCCCTTTACACAGAAACACCCATCTCGAAGCTCTGCCAGGAACACACTCAACTCGAGATCATATTCTCACCGTACGATTCAGTCAAAATTCCTCATGCGTGAACTAACCGCTTGAGAATACAGCTCAGCTTCCCCGTAACCTTCCCAAACTAACACTAAGAACATTCGAGCACTATCTTATTTTTATCCTTTTGCTTAAAAAGACTGACACAGACTTAGCTTGAGCTATGTTCAAAAATTACAGAGCACACAGCCCCCAATTAACAAATTATCTCATCACTAAGAGAATGCTTACTAGCGTGTGTACAAAAATCCAACCCGTACATACGAATCTTTAACACTTAACTCCCATTAACAAAAAATATGACTTAACAGAGTACACCGACCCCCGGGGAAAAGATGATATCATCATTTTTTTTTTTTTTTAAAATTACATCGAACAAAAATATGAGGTCGACAGAATACTGATATCTACAACAAATAATTACATTATGTTAAGTCATATAATTAACCTAACAATAAAAGGATGGAAGTATGAGTAGAGTATGAAGAAGAAGTATGTAAATAGAATCAAATGCAAACGTAGATGAAGTATGGAAACATAAACAAAATAAGAACCAACAAGTAGAAAGCAAAAAGAAAAGATGAAATAAAATGAAGAATGACCAGCAAAGAAAGAAAGTAAAGATATGTGTGTAATGAAAGAAGGTGCAGATACATCATGATAACAATTGACATTAAACAATACATTGCATGTAAAATAAATACAATTATGACAAAACAGCATAGAACAAAAAGGCAATGTGTGTGTGTGTATATATATATATATATATATATATATATATATATATATATATATATATATATATATATATATATATATATATATATATATATCAAAACCATACAAAGGAAGCCACAATCTAAATATAGCATAATAAACAATTTAACCAGTTAATACACTTATACGGTACTAATAATGAATTATTATGGACATGGACTAAAAAAAATTTAACAATACCGTTATAAATAGTTACCACTGGCGCACAACTAATCGCTGGGTAAAGAAAAAACATTACAATGTCAGAGAAAAAAAAATACCTGTTCTCTTGTCTTCATTTTTTTTTAACAAAAAATGTACAATACCGAATTGTATCGTAATGATAAGTTAACTAACAATAGTATCATCATTACAATCGTCACCCGCTCAACGTCTATCAAAACACAGTAGTATAAGAATAATATGGGAATGAAATGGTGCATTATCAGAAAACAGTCATATAATAATAACATGGCAATGAAATAGTGCATAACGATGAACCGACATCCTGTGTTAAAGAAGTTATACCATATCCTAATACAATACTATCTAATATACTATACTATACTAAAATACAATACTATCTACTATCCTAAAGAGGTTAAATAGTATAAACATCCTATGAACATGAAGAGGTATAATCATCCAATACGGAGTCAACATGCCGACTGGCTTCACTTGAACAGCAAAACATGCGCAAGGCGACAAATACACCAGGTTGTAAAGTAACATCCTAATCAATCAACATAGCAGCTCTGATTCTCATCGAAAAGCCGTCGCTGTGAAAAAACACAAATGAAAATCCTTATTTTAATAACGGTAGGATTTTATGAAAGGCAACAGTTAACTTTAAATTTAACCTACCGCGTGTGGCTGTGTAAACTTCTGACCACTGTAAGATGTTAATCAAACCTTCCTCCGCTACACAAGAAAGGGTAACAGAGAAAGTAGCAGAGACTAACCTGGAATCCTGAATTAAACAGGGTCATAAAAGTATCTGAGAAAAATAGCAGCGTGTAATGATGTAGAGAAAAGTCGCGAATATACAAATGATACTAACGTCATGTTGAGTGTAATGATGAGTAAGAGTGTAATGATGGCTGACAATCTGAGATTTTGCGCAAGACAAAGGAAATGCAGTTGACAAATGCGTACATCTCAAAGGCTGAACTGAAGTAACGGCCTGTGTACCGAGCAAAGAAAAAAGCAGGAAGCATACAATAAAGATGCAAAAACAGACAGTAGTAAACTTGGACCTACGTTGAAGTTTAAAAGAAAAGCTGTAAGTACGACAAAAAGTCGTAAAAGACGAAGATACAGAGCTAACCGGCCCAGTAAGAAAAGTAAAGAAACTCATAACGTATAGATATGTACTAGCAATTAAGTTCGTACATGTAGCAAAGAAAACACTAGTCATTGCGGTAAAGAAGTTGCAATAAATGTGACTGGATGTAGATTCAGTCGTAGCTATAAAGTTAGTGTGTGTGTCAGACAAAACCGAAGGATCTTCTTCTATAATGGTACTTAAAGAAGAATCAAAGTTAGAGTAACGACGTACTGAGGTATGTCGAACTGGGCTAAAAGAAAAGCAGTAAGTACGACAAAAAGTCGTAAAAGACGAAGATACTGAGCTAACCGGATCAGTAAGAAAAGAAAAGAAACTCATAAGGTATAGAGATGTACTAACAATTAAGTTCATACATGTAGCAAAGAAAACTCTAGTCATTGCAGCAAAGAAGTTGCAATAAATGTGACTGGATGTAGATTCAGTCGTAGCTATAAAGTTAGTGTGTGTGTCAGATAAAACCGAAGGATCTTCTTCTATAATGGTACTTAAAGAAGAATCAAAGTTAGAGTAACGACGTACTGAGGTATGTCGAACTGGGCCAAAAGAAGCACCAAAATTAGTATGATGAACAATCGTATCATCACTACTGCAAGATTTCACCAAATCAGCAGAACGTATCACGTCAGCAGAATGTGCACTCAGGGCACTGAGATGCTCTCTCGAAATCGAAAGCAGAGCAAGCAGTAGCATTTGAGACACTATCATTATTGTTACCTTGATTATTGATAACCTGGGGCTCCTGTTGAGCAGAGTTAGCATGGCGATGCGATCGGTCATTTGGAGATCTACCGTCATATTGCGATCTATCGCGACTATTATCTCTATTGGGAGTATTGTTATTCGCTCTATTGAAACTATTGTTCTGATTTGAACCCCAGTAAGCATTGTTGCGATTACTATTTCCCCTTTGATCAAAATACCTATTAGATGTATTTTGTCGTCTGCGAGAAAAATTATTGTAAGGTTGATAATCTCTAGTGTAGTTACCCCTTCCAAAATTTCCGTAATTGTTGGAACCAAAATGCTGAGGTCCGTTAAATTGTCTCCAGTTTCTTGGAGAATTACTAAGTGATGGACCCCCTTGGTACTGTCTAAATCACGATTATCTCTCCTACAAAAATTGCGATCAGCACTTTGAGATCTACAACGCAAATTGGGACCATATGGTATTGCCGAAGCTACGGGTAAACACTCTCTGACTTGAGAGTGGCTAACAGTCACATTTGGGTGTGCCGTGACGTATTGGCAACAGTATTGTTCCATATCTTTCAAGTTCGTAGGCTTTAGCTCATGTAGAAAGGAAAGAAAAGAAGTGTTAACTGATGACATGACTTTGTCACGGAGCAATAAGTCCATAAGGGCTTCATATGTGTGTTCAGTTTTTGAAAGTTCAATCCAACGTGAAAACGTAAGACGTATATTTGCTATAAACTCTGAAAAATCTTCCCCAGTCTCCGGTAATAGAGTCTTAAAGTGCAGACGATAACCGTCTTCTTTAAGCTGATGTTTCTTTATCAAGGCAGCCCTGACAGTATCATAGTTATTTTTGTCGGGCCCCTCCAACCTACTTACAACATTCATAGCTTCACACACAAGTAGTTGCATAAGTCGAGCACAATAATCCGACTTATCTATTTTCTGAGATTCACATGTGAGTTCAAATCTATTTAAGTAAAATACGACATCGTCAGAGGTAGGTTTAAAAACAGGCAAACTGAACTTACAAGAATGACTACTTGTCTTATGAGAAGTAGGTTGAGTGTCTGTAGGATTTTGTATATTAACATTATTCATCACCATTAATCTCTCCAGCTCCATAGACAATACCTTTTCCTCGTGCAGCCTCATATTTTCTTCAGCTTGCATCTGAAGTTTCCTCTCTTCCATTTGCATTTCCTGTTGAATTTTTCTTTCTTCAGCCTGTATTTGCAATTTTCTATCCTCAGCTTCTATTTTCTGTTTTTCAGTTTCCATTTGAAATTTTCTCTCTTCTGCCTGCATCTGCAATCTCCTATCTTCAGCCTCCAGTAGACATTATGTCTAATTTTATAAGATATGTCTCTTATGTAAGTATACTGGAGAAACTCAAGTTTATCCCAACTCAGTGGGTGGCAAGTCCTTGCATAAGAACTTGTATAATCACCTTTTCAACTATTAATAATGTTATAAATTCCTTACAAAATATGCATCATAATATTATCCGATTATAATAAAAATAGACAACGTAAACAAGAGTGACAAGACAAGATATAAGAACAAATGAATACGTTCGCAGAATCAACTAAACAAGAAGCAAACTAAAGAAAAAATATTGCAAAAAATGCAATGACACTGCGAATGGAATGACCAGACAAATAACAACACAGTGTATAAACAAAACATTTGTATAGAAATAAACAATAGAGAGAGAGGATGACAACTACAAACGAATTAATCGAGATACTAAGGTACATATGAAAAATACTACGATCACAACAATGAAACGTTTCGTCACACCTAAACAAAGATGTCATGGATTACCAAACACAGTGGACTAAACTGCTTTAGCAAAAAACTCGCTGGAAAATTTCCACTGCGGGAAATCCGTACGAATGTCCTTACAGAACGCTTACGTAGGCCCTGGGTGAACTGGGATATATCCTAACGTAAGTCACCACCCAACCAAACCCGCATAAACATGGAACATAGAACATTCACAAAAAGAAATAATGCATAACATAGGAAGGCTTGTTAACATATAAAGTGGTACAGTTTACGAACAAACAGCCACTTATCTTGAAAGAAAGAAAACTCCCGGCCTTCCCGCCAAAACGATGGGCATCAGTTCTCACAAAATCTGAAGAACTGTAATGGTGGTGGGTACTGGAACTTTAACGTTGCAAGATACAGGAACAGGTACTTTTCACTTCTCAGATTCTTGAAAATACTGTATGACCAGTACTTGAAAACCGGCATACGAAAAGGAGAACAGGAAACATTGTAAGTCTTGACTTGTGGCATACGCAAGGAAGGACTGGAAACACTGCAGATCTATCACTTGATCTCCTTGTAGTAGTAGAGGTACAATGTCAAACACACCACTGTATGTTAGTGGTTGGTCTGGGGAATACTGTTCAAGTACTATAGATGAGATAACCCCATATCACTGGCTCACCACTTATGTTGCAGTACTTTTCTTTGGGGCACAGGAAGACAAAGTTAATATATATGCTGATGAATACAATCAGCCTTGGTCGGGCTTACAGATGGCCGACAAGTGTGTAAATATGTATATCCATATACGCGAATGTCACAAGACTTCTGTTATACCTAAGTAGACTGGAATCACACACCACAGCAAACGTAGAAGTCAGGAAATGTTGTAACTAGTGGTAAAGTTCTACAGTTTATTGGTGAGACGGTCACGTAGACATCATGGCAAGACAATTCACAGCATAATCATGAAGCAACATGTAAGTAAATCCATAAAAATCGGTTGCATAAACCACAGGCAAATCATGGGGCATCAAGTACAAAATATCCATGGGAAAATAGATTGCAGAACATAATATCAAATATCCGTCACATCGGTTGCATAAACCACAGGCCTCAGCGCAGTACATTATTACAATAAAATATCCTTCAGGAACAAACTTCCAATATCTTAGATATCTAGTAAGTACATCCATGGGGGAAAATAAGCTGCATAACAAAGCAGCTTGTAGTATCTCTTATTTCATAATAAATCATCGTACACATCCATTAGGAACAAAGGTCTGCATGAATATCTTCATCAATGATAATAATCGCGGCCGGTATACTCCACGGCCTCAAAAGATATCGTCAATATCTATCAAAATTCTCCCCTTTACACAGCCACACCCTGGAACGCACTAGCGAGATCGGACAGCCATCTCGAAGCCCTGCCAGGAACATACTCAACTCGAGATCACATTCTCACCGTACGATTCAGTCAAAATTCCTCATGCGTGAACTAACCGCTTGAGAATACAGCTCAGCTTCCCCGTAACCTTCCCAAACTAACACTAAGAACATTCGAGCACTATCTTATTTTTATCCTTTTTCTTAAAAAGACTGACACAGACTTAGCTTGAGCTACGTTCAAAAATTACAGAGCACACAACCCCCAACTAACAAATCATCACATCACTAAGAGCGTGCTTACTAGCGTGTGTACAAATTTCCAACCCGTACATACGAATCTTTAACACTTAACTCCCATTTAAAAAAATATGACTTAACACCATGATTATTGACTTGACCTGGAATGTGGGGTCTGAACTATGATAAACCATGATTATTGACTTGACCTGGAATGTGGCGTCTGAACTATGATATACCATGATTATTAACCTGACCTGGAATGTGGCGTCTGAACTATGCTATACCATGATTATTGACCTGACCTGGAATGTGGGGTCTGAACTATGATATACCATGATTATTGACCTGACCTGGAATGTGGGGTCTGAACTATGCTATACTATGATTATTGGCCTGACCTGGAATGTGAGGTCTGAACTACGCTATACCATGATTTTTGACTTGATCTGGAATGTGATGTCTGATACATACCGTATTATACCACGTTTGTTACACGTATGCCAGGAACATTCATTATTATTTAACTAGCAATAACCTGTCAAAATTGACAGGTTTTTAATTATAGTGTGTTGTTTCTGTTACATGTATTACAGACGATACTATCACTACTGTGGTCATTTCATTGCAGGCGACCGTCATTGGATATTTGTAGTGAAAATTATATGGATGTATTAAATATGAAGACATGTAGTAACCTTCCTAAATGACATGTGAAGCGGTGATAACGATGTAATGGGCCGTAAATTGACTAAATAACTAACATTTCTTTTATGACAACCTGTCTCGTAATTGTCCGTGCATATTTTAAAATCTTGCCTTGGTCGACTTACTGCCTCCGAGAAGCCATGGTCGACTTACTGCCTCTGAGAACAACGTTTGAAGTTGGACGAAACTCCAGTTCATGTACTCTTTATCAATTGTGTTGTTGGCTTCTTTCCATAATCAAACTGTTCATGCACACCGTCATTTGCACATTTTTCTATTTTCGGGCGAGCACATATAAGGGAAACAATACAATTATTGTCTAACTTTCAACCACAGTTGCACCTCTTATCTGTGGTTGAAAGTTAATGCACTGTCTCGAAAATAAAAAAGGGTGCAAACGAGGTGTGCATGATGTGACCGACATTCGTACTTACGGCGGGAATTATGGTATTTGATATTAAATCGTTGCAAAGTTCGAGATGACTGTCTTCCTGATTTCCTTGCATGAACGCTGGCAGTTTTACGTACTGCCTCTAGATAACGAGACAAAGAACAGAGAAGGGTAGACACTGTCCACACCTGTTCCTTGATAAGTACAAAAATGTGGAACTTCGTAACGTCAATAATTACGTCGCCATATTGAAGCGTTCGTAATATCATTTGTTAAGTTGAATCCATCATTGCCATGTTTGAAGCAAGAGTAGCAAGTGTGAAGCACACTCTAAGATATTAGTCATAAAGAATGACCCCAAGTCTAAAGTATCCAATGTGCCGAAGGAATTGAGTGGCTGTTGGGTGAGCAACCGTGAACATTGGCTGTCTGGGGAGCGAGCGGGACTGTACCATCTTCCCTTATATGGTGGCTCTGCAAGGATGACCGGATGTCTCCACTAATTTAAAACATGAATTAATGGATAAATTATCAAAACAGAATCATCGTCGGAGCTACGGGGAACGTATCCCGACGTCGATAACCTCAGCTAATGGTTAGAGCAAAAATTAATGCAGAAAAAGAAAAGAGGAGGGAGAGAAGAAGAAGAGCTGGTAAGAGGAAGCTTAGGAGTAAAGCTGACAGACTCTCACTTAAATATATAAGCTACTGGAACTGCCGGGGCGCCAATCAACGAGCGGCTAAAATACAAAATGTGGAATGTATGATTTCGACATCCTCATGCTCCAGGAAACAAATTTAAAAGATCAAGTCAACGTCAATACCCCAGGCTATAAATGCTACATACATCCGAGTGAGCCTGGTAAACGAGGGCAATCTATATATGTAGAGAACTAGCTCCCTCATAAGTGGTTGGATACCAGTGCTCATGTCAGTGAAGAAGTAGAATTGCAAGGAATCAGACTGAATATACATAGTCACAATTGGCAATTCTACAATTTATATGCCCACGTTGATCACCTTTAAGAAGAGAGTAATTGGGATTTCTGGCAGAATTATCGCAGAAACCTGGCAAAAGATGCTTCATTCCATGTGATTTTAACGCTATATGTAAGAAGAAGTTGGGAAACATTACGATAATAGACAGAGTTTAGCTATGAGCCGAGCCCTCATCAATACGAACTTTAATATCTTAAATGATGGCCGTCCAACACGACTGATGAATAAACCAGGGGACACTGATAGTGTCATTGAACTGGCATTCATCTCTAGTGTTGCTGCCACCTTAGCACGTTGGGATGTATTAGGGTCACAGGACAGTGATCATCTACCCTGTGTTGTCCTCATTGCGAAGGGGGAGACCACCAGATACAGAAAACCGAAACAAGCCTTCAAATATCCTACAGGTCTTCGAGATCATTTAGCCCTATACATACACTGCAGGGAAACGCCAGACAACGGACAGCTAGGACACCTTTCGTCCTACCACCCTGGTGAAATGAGACAGTTGAAAAAGCATGGGTTGAAAAGGAAAGAGCGACCAAGGAGTGGCGAAAGGTATGAAAAAGATAAATATGAGAAATGATTTACTAGTTGAAGAGAAGACGGAATTTTTAAAATCAAGCCTTCAATAGATTTAAAGGTTTGGCGAAAGAGGCCATTGATAAAGTGAGGGAGGCCTTTGTGACTATGATGAAATAACCTCGATCGTCACATTTTCCTGTGCCATCCTTGAATTCAGTATGTGCTCTTCCTTTTCTATTTCCCACCTCTGACAGTATTTGCTTTTTTCGATTCATTGTTTACACTTTCTTTCTATAATTCATGTCATGTCTGGGTTCAATAGGCCATTCCGTGTGAGATTAGACACAGGTGGGGGAATATTAGCTTTAACTCACGATGATACCAGGTGTTTATAGGAAGATAACGACAGTGAATGAGAGAGCCTGGATTAATACGTAATCAAAGCGGGGATGGCCATAATCAGTTGTCTTATCACTTATACAGTAATTGTTACCTCCGATTTTCTGAGAGGGAACAAGAACCCAGGTTTGTTGCATGATAGTTGTGCGTTTGCACAGGAATGTGTCGGAAAATATCAGTCTGGTGACAGATTAAAGACATGCACTAAAGTTAGAGAATGAGATTTTGGAACACGAAAATGATGTAATCGTTTCTGGGTAGATTTGTTAGAGGCAATAGTTACGATAAGTTGTCAATCTGGAAAGATATTATCAGTGTTAGATCTATTAAATGGCGTAGTGTAAACGTGATCAAGATCAACGGAAGAGGCAATATCTTATATGGGAGTAGCTTTTGAAAATAATTACATTTCATGTGTCACGCAGGAATTTTCTATCAGAGGGCAGTGAGGATAACCCCTTCCAAAGTACACACGTTGATTACTATCGGTTTGGCATTTGAGATGTTAAAATACAACATTTCTGATTGCTGCCTTGTCATATACGAATAGTAGCAATGTGGATGCGTGGGCCGAATGTCGCTTATAATCTAGCACCTTCGGAGTCTAAGGCACTGATAAATTCAACATGCCAAGAAGACAGTCAGACAAGCCAGAATAAGGAATAGAATTTGGATTCTACATTAAAGGACCGGACAACGTGTTTGAGCATCTTGTGGACTTACATCGCAAGAAAACTCCACCTTTATTATTACGGAAAGCCTGGAATCCTAGGAACCTGAACACTAGGTCGTAGTGGGATTTTATTGTAAAGTAATGCCCTAGACCACGTGTAAGAGGCATCTTAACCAAGTTGCCGAAACAGTTTCTCTAAGCCAGGTGTATTGTCACGGATTGCCTCCCCTGCTTTGCATTAGTGGTCCAACAGTGACCAAAACTCAAGAGTATCTAATATTGGCTTCTAAGGTATCTACCTGCGCGCAAGATTACTCTTGGCAGAGATGTAGATAGAAGATTAATGACACTTCTACTTTAAGGGCACTTTCACAAGATGTTTTCAGAAGTCAAGAACAATGTTGCATTGGGCTGAACAATTGTTAACGCATTATATCTGGTCCGTCGCCTTTTGTGCAGGATTTAAGCAATGGTTTAACCCGCTCAAGCCCCCAGTTGGTGTAATCCAACGAAATTCCTCTTATAAGCAATAGCTCTGTTTAGAGGTAAATATATGTCTATGTAGAGTTATCTACCCTTCCAAGATGGAGGTGAAATTCGTTTCTCACCTTAGACGCCGAAAGAAAAACATCAGGAATGTGTATATTTCGATGGATATCACCATGTTATGTTAAATTATAGAATAAAAGATACACCAGAGTATCTAGTGGTGTAGATATTTTCCTATAACTGACCTCGAAACCCTCGAATCGGTCGGTTGGATCGGAGGGTTGATCAGTGAGTTAACAATTCACTATCGTAAAACAAGCTATTGTTACCGAAACAGAACCAGGCTCGACAGTAAACATGACTCACTCTAATATCTTGGGGGCTAAGGAGATTTCTAAAATTGGATACTGGAATGTAAGAACTATGTATCAAGACGGAAAATTGGAAGAAGTAATTAAAGAAATGGATAATTATAAGTTGGACTTATTGGGTGTCAGCGAGTGTAGATGGACGGGGAAGGGCATAAAATATATTTCAGAAGAAAAAAAAGCAAATTATATACTCTGGTAGTAATGATAATCGTCACACAGAGGGAGTAGCCATCCTAATGACACAGAAAGCAGCAGCATCGCTTATCAGCTGGGTACCTATCAATGAGAGGCTAATATTAGCTAGATTTCAGACACGATTTTTCAAGCTCTCAATTGTACAATGTTATGCACCAACTAACGACGCTCTTGATACCACAAAAGATGACTTCTATGAAGCACTTCTAAGTACCATCAACACAATACCCAAGCATGACATAATAGCAGTCATGGGTGATTTTAACGCCAAAGTAGGTGACAACAACGATGGAGTACAAAGATATCTCGGTACTCATGGCATAGGCTGTATGAATCAAAATGGCGAAAGACTTCTAGAACTTTGTGAAATATCAAACCTCGTTGTGGCAGACACCATCTTTCCACATAAGAATATCCACAAGATAACATGGAATTCACCTGATGGCAGAACTAAGAACCAGATAGATCACTTCTGCATAAGCGCTAAATTTCGCTCATCAGTTCAAGACGTCAGAGCATACAGAGGTGCAGAGATCGGAAGCGATCATAACCTCTGCATAGCTAAAATGAGAATTAAACTGAAGAAGTTATACCAACCGAATAAAAAATAGAAGAATAGATGTACACAGACTGCAATCAAATGATATAAAGAAGGAATATAATGTCAAAATGAACAACTATTTCGATGCTTTAGGCAAAATTGACAACGATATCACCACCAAGACAATCGATACTAAATGGGAACAACTGAGAACAGCAATGACAGAAGCAGCTGTAGCGACCACCGGATACCTAGTACATAAAAAGAAAACTTAAACTACTAGCGGCAAGTACACATAATGCAGTTGAATCTTGCAAACTAACTTATAACTTGTTAAATAAAGAAGTGAAGACAAAAACTCGAAGAGATAAAAGACATTTCATCAATGAACTGGCCGTAGAAGCTGAAAAATGCTGCAAGAACTGGTAATAGTAGGTGCCTTTATCAAATTACAAAACAACTATGTCACCAGCCTACTGCTATGGAAACACCTGTTAAAGGTAAATTAGGGAATTCAATACCAACAGAAAAAGAACAAATGAAGAGATGGGCTGAGCACTTCATGGAGGTGCTAAACAGACCACCACCAACAGTAACACCTGATTTTAATAATGAAACACCCACAACCACCTTGCCAATAACTTGCGATGAATTCACGCTGGACGAGATCAAACAAGCCGTTAAAAGATTAAAAAAATTTTAAAGCTGCTGGAGTTGACGAAATTTCAGGGGAAATGATTAAAGCAGTTAATGACAACAACCTCTTGAGAATTTTAGATATTATAAATGAAGTATGGAGAGAAGAACAACCACCACAACAATGGAAAGACAGTATTATTGTAAAGTTACCGAAGAAAGGTGATCTATCAGACTGTAATAACTGGCGTGGTATATCTCTATTATCAGTACCTGGAAAATTATTATGTTGCATGATGTTAGAAAGACTTAAATTGCATGCTGACGAAAAGATCAGAGAAGAACAAGCGGGTTTCAGGCCGAAACGATCATGTATTGATCAAATATTCACACTAAGAACAATTATAGAAGAATCAGTGGAAAGGCAATCGCCACTTATTATCACCTTCGTCGATTTTCAAAAAGCCTTTGATAGTCTACACCCGCCCATCATTGTGGAAGATACTTACAATCTATGGTTTTCCAACAAAATATGTGAATATAATCAAAGCGCTATATGACAATGCAAGATGTTGTGTTAGAACAAATAAAGGGAATACAGAATGGTTTACAGTAGAAACAGGGGTGAAACAAGGCTGTATTATGTCACCACTACTTTTTGGAATAGCTATTGATTGGGTTATGAGAAACTATACCCACAATGAACAATTGGGTATAAAATGGACAAATGGAAAATTCCTGGGGGACCTGGATTTCGCAGATGATGTAGCATTCTTAAGTTCAACACCAAGACAATCCCAAGAAGCAATAAATAATTTGTGTCATCTCTCGGTTAAAATTGGTCTCCAAATAAATGCCTCTAAAACTAAAGCTATGAACTTTTCTAACGAGACCTTTGATATCATCTTGAACGGGGAAAAAAAAAAATAAACTACAGAAAGTTGAAAGTTTCAATTATTTAGGCAGTAAAATGACTCAGGATGGTGACACAACAAGAGAAATCCATACTAGAATTGCTTTGGCAGCTAGCGCCTTCAATAGATTATCTAACATTTGGAAATTACGATCATTGAATATACATACCAAGCTTCGTCTGTTTAATTCAAATGTTATCTCAGTGTTAACATACGGCTGTGAGAGTTGGAAAATAACAAAATCATTGGAGAACAAGCTGAATACATTCGAGAACAAATGTCTTAGAAAACTCATGAACATCAGTTGGAAAGAATTCAAGACTAATCGACAAATAAGAGAAGACTCTAGGCAGAAATATGTCTCCGACTATATAAGGAAAAGACGATGGTCATATATCGGTCATGTCCTACGAATGCAAAAACAACAGAATACCACTACAGGCGCTCACTTGGGTTCCTGAGGGTAAGCGGAAAAAAGGAAGACCAAAAGAAACACTCAGAAGAACAATAATAAGAGAAGGAAGAACGTTGGGCCTAAATAATGTGCAAGAGCTAAGAGGAGTGGCGTCACAACGAACAACCTGGAGAGCACTGGTTTCTGCCTTATGCGCCGTGTTTGGCGCTTAAAGAATTTATTATTATTATTATATATATATATATATATATATATATATATATATATATATATATATATATATATATATTATATATATATATATATATATATATATATATATATATATATATATATATATATATATTCTGGCTCATACGTTTGCTTTCACATATATATAAAACTGAAGCGACTATGATTGTTTAGTTTTAAAACAACATGTAACAATTTTAATAATGAATTAGTCTTTAACAGTTAAAATAAATATGGAAAGATTGGTGAAAAACTAAAGAAGGTTGAAAGTTTCAATTATTTAGGCAGTAAAATGACTCAGGATGGTGACACAACAAGAGAAATTCATATTAGAATTGCTTTTGCAGCTAGCGCCTTCAATAGATTATCTAACATTTGGAAATTACGATCACTGAATATACATACCAAGCTTCGTCTGTTTAATTCAAATGTTATCTCAGTGTTAACATACGGTTGTGAAAGTTGGAAAATAACAAAATCATTGGAGAACAAACTGAATACATTCGAGAACAAATGTCTTAGAAAAGTCATGAACATCAGTTGGAAAGAATTCAAGACTAATCGATAAATAAGAGAAGACTCTAGGCAGAAATATGTCTCCGACTATATAAGGAAAAGACGATGGTCATATATCGGTCATGTCCTACGAATGCAAAACAACAGAATACCACTACAGGCGCTCACTTAGGTTCCTGGGGGTAAGAGGAAAAAAGGAAGACCAAAAGAAACACTTAGAAGAACAATAATAAGAGAAGGAAGAACGTTGGGATTAAATAATGTGCAAGAGCTAAGAGGAGTGGCGTCACAACGAACAATCTGGAGAGCACTGATTTCTGCCTTATGCGCCGTGTTTGTGGCTTAAAGAATTTATTATTATTATTATTATTGTTACGATAATTCCCCAGTTCACCTGGCGGAACGTAAATAAGTCTGAGGAGTGGTAAACAAGATAAAGACAGTCCCATAGCAAATGCTTCCGTAGGGAAGTGCAGTGTTAGAGACTTCACCCTACTGATCCAGCATAGAGAGTAAATAATGGTGCATAAAATATGCCACATAAAAATGACAGGGGAGAGAAAAATAAGAAAATATCACTCGAACGAGAATGTAATGCAATCCTGCCGGAGGGGCCTTGAGATCGCACAAACGTATCGTCACATAGTTACAACCAAATTCATTTTCCTAAGTGTAATTAACGTCAATCAACATTACATTCTTTTCTCTTATTAAATTTATATTTATCCTAAAACGACTTTGAGGTGTGAAAACCTTTCTGTAACATTTCACATCAGTTTGATACATGACGTGTCACAGTGATCTGCACTGCATGCGTTTGTTTAAAGTAAAACCTAACTGTTGCGAATATTTGTCGTTCTCACGTCCTAGCACTGGTGTTGTCGTGGATAGATGTCCACTGTTTTTAGTTATATATACATTCCTTTTCCTATAAATTAAACAAGATGTCACTCAAAAATTACATTGTTTTGTCTTTGTTTTTGGTGTTATTTTAAAGTGTCCTCTAAAAGTTATGCCAGTAGCATAAAATGCACAGATGTGCAGTACTCGGTGACCTGCGCGTGATTCTACCAAACAACTAGAGTGATGCTTATTGTTTATAGTTCAAACGCTCTTTTGACTGACATCTCTTGATCTGTGTCAAATGTGGTGAATCTAGTTTCAGTTTATAACAATTAAATTGTGAGAAATAATACTGCTCGTGTTTTGTTGCACGTTGGAAGTTATCTTTAGGATTTATTATAGTAAGCTATATTTTATATGAAAGCAATACTGAAGATGGAGCATGCAGCCATTGCGCGGTCACACAATGGCCGCTGCGCACCTGAGCAGAGTCTACTTTTTCTCCTATATCATTATCTGGTCAGTATCCGAGAATGGCATCGGAATACTCAAGCTGTCAATATCGCAATGTAAACGACTGCAGCGCATTCAGAATCAAGGTATACGTTTAGTCTTGGGCTGTTAGCGACATATCTCATTGTGACGATGCAGTACATGCTTGGATTGCTGTCGATTAAATCTAAATATGCGATGGCTCAGGTAAAAGCCTATATGCGAGTAACCACAGACAAAAGGCACCCCCTACTCAGTAACATAGCGGATATCAAGGGAGCAAGAATAAAGAAGGGGATGTCAAAGATAGCACAGGCTGAGTTAATTATTCGACAGGTGACCACAGATTAAATCATATTCAAGGGGGAAGAGTGGAGTAAGTCAGGTGAGAACTTGACGACTTACCGACAGGTCATCATCAGCCTTGACAGAGAATGCAGAGCTTGGAGCAATGGGAAAGCAGAGCTGGAAATTGATCAACTGATAAATTAATGCCGGGATATTACGCCATTGTGTATAATGATTGGTCTGAAATCCGTGGTGAGAAATTAGGCTGAGGCTTCTCGGCTAGAGTTAAAGGCAGGTTAGTCGCTGAACATAGCGGAACTTACATGACAACAACCTCCAGCATGAGAATGGACGTAGAGACAGCTACTGCGGCTTTAAGGTGATTGTCTGAAACTTCATTAACAATGTCAGTTATTGTGTCAGACTCTCAGTCCGTGGATGGCTACGACATTAATGGACAACCCTCATAGAAGCCTCGAATCTTCAAGAGCTGGTGTGTATCTACTGTCCTGGTCATGTAGGTGCACGCGGCAATAAAAGACCTGATAGACAAGCTTCCAGAGCACCTAGAGTAGGTGTATTGGATATGGACAAGTATGAGATATTGAGGACAATTAATGATCGATTATTAGAGAATGACACTGCAATCGATGAATCATCAAGGCTAAGATTGCTTGAGTTTGGCACTAGGCGTAAGACTGGCAGTGATGAACGTATGAAAGGATACATCCGGCGTATATACAACCAGCGGGCATCAGGAACAATTAGCATTCATACCCTTCGAAGTTGGGAGCCACGGTAGCATATTGGTTAGTGCTCTTGCTTCCTAGCTCAGTGGTCTATGGTTCGATCCCCAGATGATGTAGGATTTTTTTAGGCCACAAACGACTCCTGGGTCGACCCAGCCCCAATTGGGTACCAGAGCAACTTCTGGGAAGGTTAAGGCGGCCGGCGTGATGCTGACCATATCACCCCTAGTGTGCCGATGGTCAAGAAAATATGGGCCTAACACCATATTCCCAATATGCCTAAATGGGCGTGTAACGGGATCCTTTACCTTTACCTTTTACCCTTCGACGTTTGCTGAGAGAGACTGAGCACCTATGGGTTTTCCCGGAGTGCAGTGATGTCGACTGTGAACAACAACAATAATATACATATATATAAAACTTAACCGCCCAGGAAAAAATCTCTTAAATCCGCTTATTTCAAGCTAGTTCACGCTGTTACAAAATGTACAGCTGTTGCAAAATGTCTTTTGTACCAAACAGGAAGTTGAAGCAGCTAATGCTCTTAATTTGGATGCGGTCTCAGCTATTTGATATACCGGATCAATGCGATAAAGTTATAGAAGAACGCATTTTCTGACAATGGAAGGCGATTGCATAACTGGAAAAAAAAGTTTTCCGCTTCAATAAATTTGACAACGTCACTTTGAAACATGATTTCTAATCTGCGTCCGGCTGCCTCAGTAAATATTCATCAACGTGTACGAAGATCAAATCCTATTAAGTACCTTTAGGTTTCGTGCGTCAGTTGCAGCAACTGCTGTGGAATGGTAACACGTTTACCAGTGAATATACCTAGTTGTATATTTAGTTATACTCCTCAGCAGAGCTTGCATATGCTTTTAAAACTGAACGAAAAACCAAAGAAAAGCATTCAGGTTTAAAACAAATTCAGTTTATTGTATAAAACAGGCCTCGCTTGTAGCTCTTAACAGTTAATGATGATGTTCTCTTGACTGATGGCAACTGAACAATATCAGCAAAGGAATTTCGTGCAACTATACTAGCCGCCATTAAAAACGCATCGCATTAGTTTATGAACCACAACTCGTTGTGCTAAATTTAAAATACATGAAACCACTGATTTTACATTTCTGATCCATTTACTAACCCAAATTTGCTGTATTATTAAACATGAGACAATTCAGAACGGCTCCTAAGCAGTTGTCAACCCTAGGTGTAAAAACAAAAGTCGCACTCACTGTCATTCAGTCACAGCCATCATTAATAACTGGGAAAGTCATTGGTGGTACCTGTCGCCCGAAATCGCTGGTTCAGTCTCACTATAGTGGACTGGTCACAATTGAAATGTCTGGCAACTTCTCTGGTCGCCATTCCACTGCTGAGCATACCAACAGCTTGCCATCGCTCTTGTGACGACAGTCGAGGCATGACAAAAACATTAGCAGACTTTCTTTCGATGAAAACAGATAATGGTTTTTTACTCGCTGAAACTTGACTAATGCGTGTGCCAAATTTCAATGTGATTCGACTTTTAATTAAAGCCAGAATTTATCAAAAACCTTGTTTTGCACGTGACGCAAAATTTGAAGTAAACATCACATCGACAGTAAAGTGGGAATACATGAACTTCATCACTTGCACACTTTCGAGGTTTGAAAATCGCTCACTTGCATAAACATTTCAACAGTGAAAACATGTCACGATTTCGATGCGTTTTTAATGGCGGCTAGTATATATGAGTGCCACCACTGCCTTCCTGTATAAAGTAGCGTTAAAATCTGGCGACCGGGTTAGTCTCTCGCTCAAGCTTAGATGTATCATCCTCATTACTTTCTGGTCTTTTGGTGTTTTGCTGCAATTTGTGTTCAACAGTCCCGTCCTCGCAATCTTTATTTTCATTGAAGTATCGAAAACTATTGTCGATAAATGAAACTTTTCGTAATTTCTGACGTGTTGCTCTTCCAGAATGGTGACATTTCCCCTAAAGGTCGTATCTGGTATATTTTAACCTGAATGCTTAAAACCACAGTGAGCAAATCAGTTGCGAATTGTATAGCTGCTTATTTCTCGACAAACTAGAGGTGACAAAATGTATTGCTTGTGAAAGGTTAACCCCTTGTGCTTACTTTCTTGGCTCTTGAAGATGATGCCAGTAGATTTTCTTCAATTCCTACAAGGATGTAGCTTACTAACTTTCAGCGATATCAATTTTCTATCATTCACATGACCATTGGCTGCATCAAGGATGTGGTGTGGGGATACAAAGGTTTCAAATGGATGTTTGTCAAACAATCTAAATGTGGGCGTGGTTGTCGAGAAGCTGCAGAGCTTTTATTTTTACTTCCGTTTAGCAAACTCACTTTCCAACTCACTAACTGCTTACTTTCTGCTTTTGTTGTTCCACTGATGCCGTGGAGCGTCGTGGGGAGCTCAAATTTGCATTCTTGAGACAAGTACGTCGCACTGGCTACTGTCAACCCGTGTTGTTGTAGGATTTCTGTGATGTTATTGTAGGATTTCTGTGATGTTGTTGTAGGATTTCTGTGATGTTGTTGTAGGATTTCTGTGATGTTGTTGTAGGTTTTCTGCGATGTTGTTGCAGGATTTCTGTGATCTTGTTGCAGGATTTCTGTGATCTTGTAGAATTTCTGTGATCTTGTTGTAGGATTTATGTGATCTTGTTGTAGGATTTCTGTGATCTTGTTGTAGGATTTCTGTGATGTTGTTGTAGGATTTCTGTGATGTTGTTGTAGGATTTCTGTGATGTTGTTGTAGGATTTCTGTGATGTTGTTGTAAGATTTCTGTGATGTTGTTGTAGGTTTTCTGTGATGTTGTTGTAGGATTTCTGTGATGTTGTTGTAGGATTTATGTGATGTTGTTGTAGGATTTCTGTGATGTTGTGTATCCATCTGCTTCTTGGTCTTCCCCGTGTAACTGTTTTTGTGACGCGCTGATTTTATTTACGCCTGATGCATCCCCTCATACTTCTATCCTTGCTAGTCTTTTATTTGATGCCTTTTATTTTAGCAGTCTTAGTCTTGTTCATTTATTGACTGCAGAGTCGTTCTCTAACAGGTGATCATTAATTGCCCTTAGTATCTCTCCTTTATCTACATCCAATGTCCCCACTATGGATTTTCTCGAGGCTAGCCTGCCAGGAATCTCATTGCCACGTGACAATGCATGACCAGGGGAGAAGATCCACACCAGTTCCTGAAGGTTTGTAACCTCTACGTATTTTCTTAAATAGCCATCCATTTTGGACTTTTCGAATCACGGACTAAGAGTCCGACACAATAACTGATCTGATTAATGGAGTTTCAGACAGCCACCGTCACCATTCTGCTATTCTCATGCTGGAGATTGTTGCCATGTAAGCTCAGCTCTACCCAGAGCTAACCCTGCCCTTACTCAAGTCGAGACGTCCCATCTTGATTTCTCACTACTGAGAACAGACCCAACAGTCTATACCATCGCATCATCATCCCCAGCATGATAATTTATCAACTGGGATTAATTCCCAGCTCTGCTGTCCCATTGCCCAAATCACTATACTCCCTGTCTGATGATGACTTTTTTTTTTTAATTGGACATCTGAATATGATATACTCTAACAATTGGCAGCTTGCGAAACTGCGGAAAGGGGCATCTTGCTGACAATAGAACAACTTGAATGGGCTGTGGAATTCTGAACATTAAATTTATAAACAAAGACTGTTGCCTTCCACAACCAACTCATACTGGCAGGATAGATAAAACCAGGAGTTCACTACTTCTTATAAACCGTAAAGATAGAACTATACCAGATGCTGCCGTATGAGGAAATGTTATAGACTACATTATACCTAGTCCAACTTTATCACGTGGAGCGATCATTTCCAGTCCATGCTGTCTTGCCCTCTATACCTCAAGTCCGGTACCCGTTTATATCTCGGTAGACAGGAGTGTGACGCTACCAGGGGTTTTGAACCCGGATCCCGTGTGGTAGACTAGCGCCTTAACCATTCTGTTAATCGAACGATCACTTCTAACAAATGTCATGTTGTACCACATTTTCGTGCATGTATGTCCAATATGAGAACAGGGCGTGGTTAAAGAAAAACATGCTTGCTGCAGCAGATGGTGTTTGTTACTGACTCATGACCTTGAAGATAAATAAAGTTCGCATGCTCTATGTGTGGGCTTCATACGTGGTCCGTCCCCGCTCTCGAACCTGGGAAATTTAGCAGCCTGTGGGTTTCTGGGAAATTGAGTATAATAGCTCAAAGGTCAAGGTTATCAGCGTAGCATACAGAACAGTTTTGAAATAGCTAAGTCGCAGCAGAGAGTCGGGTTGTTGGGTGGTTACAGCTAGAGTCGGTGCTATCATTAGACCAACTAGGAAGCCGCCTAGAGCGCAGACCTCAGAGAGGTGCAGTACTGACCTTTAAGGAGCACAGTTTTATACATATTACTTTTTTAATCCATGTAAAAAAATACAACTGACAGTTTATATTTTTTATTTTAAGATAAATACCGCAACAGTGACATGGAAAATAATTAATTATAAAGTCGAATGAAATTTTTCTACATTCTGTTTTTTATCTATCATTTTAATAAGTTGTTTTCATTTTCAAATCAGAGGCACATCTCCAATCCAACCTGCAAGTCTGGAAGGAAGAGCTGGAGAAGAGAGGGATGGTCATAAGCAGCTCTAAAACAAAATCCATGGTGATATCACGAGAAGAAAGAAGACATCAGATGGTTAAGCTGGGAGAACAGGTCCTGGAGCAGGTCGACCACTTTAAATACCTCGGAGCTATTATAGACCGAAAGGGAGGCATCAAAGAAGAGTTGGCCACTCGAAAAGCAGCAGCTGGGAAACTTTTTCAGGCCATAAATCGAGGATTCCTCAGCAAGAGAGAGGTTGGTAAGAAAACGAAGATGGCTGTATACCGCTCCACCTATGTCCCAGTCTTGACATACGGATGCGAGTCATGGGCAATGACTACAACCCATAAAAGCCAGATCCAAACCTCAGAAATGAGGTATCTGAGGAAGGTGGTTGAAGTAACAAGAAGAGACATGGTACGCAACCAGACGATACGTCAAGGCCTTAAATCCTACCCCCTGCAGACCCAAGTAGAACAGTCCCAATTAAGATGGTTTGGCCATGTGTTACGGTGTTTTATCGGCGTCGTCTGCTATATTTGGCAGCACGCATTTTTGATGATAAGAGAATTAATGTAGAATCATTGTTATACTTCATGGTTTAATGAACGCAATCCGCACAGTCGGATTGTGACGCGTGAGCGTTGGTATGGTCACGCGTAGTGACCAATTTAGGGGACCCTTTTTGTATTTGACCGTCACGCCATGAAGTCGCATTGTTGAATCCTTCCAGAGTTAGGCTACGTATTGCCGAATTATTATTATTGATGGACGCGCAGGGTCGGTCCATAGTTCCTTAATGGATAATGAAATATAAGGTTGGTAGATCAGTGGATGATCTATATATTAATATTCGTCAAATACACAGGCGTATCATTACCGTCTGACTGGATGACAGCAGAGCGTGTACATCGCCTTTGATGTTCTGACATGAACTTATTTGACTGGAAGAGTGACGGTATCATGGATTCCCATTGACTAATGCAGATGTACATTTCTTATATTGATGAATCACCGTATGATGTTCTTCACATGTCTTGTCAAATAAATGTATATATTGGACTCAGTATGAAGACTTACCGCATTCGTCATTCGACTTGAAGGTTGGCCTGCATGCCATCTTATATTGATTGTATTCGCATTATACTTAAACTAATCTTCTATGAGGAAGACTTCTAACATATATTTATGAGAATGGTATTCGCACTGAACAAACAATGAAGTGCCAACGACTACGATACAGACCAGACAATATCTCAATTACATCTTTAATAATTGTCTGAGTACGAACCCACGTACGGACACATATAATCAAGTGATCTGTGATCAAACTGATAGTCCGCATAAACTCAACTGCGATATCAACCACGCTTCTGTATCAACTGGTGGCCAGTGTGGGGAGAAGATTGGATACCACGACAAGCATGGGAAACAAAGAGCCAAGGATCCAGACCCCGAGGACGACCCAGAGTCCGCTGGGAGGACAACATTAGACAATCTTTGAAGGATCGAGGACTAGAATGGAACCAGGCCAGGAGGAAGACAGCCGATAGGATAGTCTGGCGCTCTCTCTTCCAAACCTCTACACCTCACGGTAGAAGGGGAACGACTAAGTAAGTAAGTTTTCCTTTTCTATCTAACATTTAGTGATTTAAAAAAAAAAATTTTTTTTGGCTAAGAAAAAAAATCTTCGTATTCTTAGTTGGTAACGTGTGTTACTTACAGCCGGATAATTTGTGCTATGGTCATCACGTGATTTTCCCAAAGACTAAAAATAAAAATAAAAAAACCAGAAGATGTTCTCCTATACACTACAAGAGGAGACTAGCAAATGGTGAAGAAGTGTGGTGTCTTTGGTTGATATATTCAACCTCAAAAGATACGGTTTTCTTTTTTTAATTTTTGATGTAAGTTGTTAGCAAACTTTTTTTTAAATGTTGCATCAACCCTACAAGAAACAGGTTCAAAAGACTGGACGAACATTATGTCTTCCCATGAGAGGAATACTGATCATTTAGAAAACTATCAAACCTGGAGGGAACTTGAATTGCGCTTACCTGAAGGAAATACAATTGATGATATTAAGCAGCAGACAAATAGGCAAGAAGAGCAATACAGGTGACAAATCTTGGAACGCTTGATCAGATTTCTTGGCATGCAAAACATGGCGTTCCGTGGTACAAGTCAAACTGTACAGTGCTAGCAATGGACTTGAGCGATGAGTGCTTCTCACATGGCCAATTGTATGTCGCATTTTCTCGAGTTAGCAAACCGGAACACTTATACGTGTTGTCACCAAGTGACTGTACTACTAATGTCGTCTATCAAGAAGCCCTTACTTCGATTTTTTTCGTTAGAAGCACACCTCAATGCAATAGCATAATTAAAACCACAAAACAAGTTAAACATTCCAAAAACGGATCACACCAAACTCGACTTGGACCCAGTCTTTCTGTTACCTCATAACTCGAGAACGGCTGAACCCATTTTGATGCGGTTCTTTCCAGCTTCTTAGACTTTCATCTGAGAAAGGCTATAAAATGTACTTGCCATGTATTTCATTTTGTAAAATGTACATGATTTTGTAAATCGCAAAAGAAATTCAAATAAAAGTTTTAAGAAAACAACAAATGTGGTTTTCCTGTTTTGGCAGTATTTTCCAACCCTCCTTTTCAAACAAATCTCTTCCTAATTTTCCTATTACGGTCTTCCTTTAACATTCCTTCAATATTTCTTTCACTTCTGGTTTCTTGCTACAGGCTCCCTGACAAGAAAAGTTTGATTAATTCTGATCCATGTTTGTGCCAGAACATTTGTGTATGTTCTAGAAGATTCCTCAACTCCATTCATTCTTGAGGTGATGTTTCTGGGATAGAATCACACCTCAATGCAATAGTACAATTAAAAAATGTACTAGCCAATCAAAACCAAACAGATAGTTAAACCTTCCTAAAACGATTCACACCAAACCCAACTCGCATCTATTCTGACATGGACCCGGGCAACGCCGGGTACTTACAGCTAGTATATATATATATATATATATATATATATATATATAATATATATATATATATATATATATATATATATATATATATATATATATATAATATATATATGGCATAGAGGTTAAGATTACCCACATAGAAATATATATATTTATAACTGTTAAGCCATTGAGTGAAATAAGATGAGAGAGTCGGATCGATGCTTTGAAATTACAGAGATATCATCTTGGTTATCTATATTATGCTTTAATCAAGATCTTTGATGACACACGTCTAAAAGGTTCAACTTGAAACACTTCCCGAATTGAAGCTATTTTTTCTTGTTGATGCAATTTATAAATTCCATTTGGGGTATCCCTTGTTACATGGTACAGCATCCTTTTTTTTAACTGAAACTTTCAAACAAGGTATTATTAAATAAGACAGGTAATTTAAAGTCAGCTTCAAGGCAACAGAGAAACTGCCGAACTTTGAGACAGAAGAAGTTAGAAGTTAGAAAAAGGAGAAAGAAACAATAGTTGGGGCATGAAACCCAAGAAGAGGCACTGCAAGAACCAGAACAGAAATTCCATGCATAATGGAAACAAAGATATTGATGCTGAAGATATGTGCTGTGAACTGAAATAGCTCAAAAACTTTCAAAATCTATGCTGCCACAAGGACTACTTCTATTCATACTGCAACAAAAACTCCTGGATAATGTGCCTTATCTTTTTGTTGCTTTGAGGATCCTTCACACACTTCCAGTGGCAAGTGGTAAACGCAGTTTCTCAAAGTTCAAACTTATAAAAAACTTACATACACTCAACAATGTTGCAAAAGAGACTAGTTGGCTTGGAAACTATATCAACTGAACACGACCAAGCACCAGCACATGACCTGAAGGAATTGGTGACAACACTTAGAAAGGAAACGGCAACAAAATGAGAATTTGATGTGCCTGAAATTAAAACTTCTAAGAGAATTAAATTTTTATATTACAATTCACAAGATTATTCAAAATTATTTGTGTACTAAAACAATTTCTTTTGTATTTGAGAAAGATAATCAAAGATTCTGGATCAGAATCAGAACTTCAAGACCTTACCTCTAGACTGGAGAAAGTAACAAGAACGTATGGGATGGAAATTAATATAGAAAAAAGCAAGATATTGGTGAATAGCCATAAGAAACATGTTCCGACCAACATTACGTTAAATGGGCAAACGTTAGAAGAAGTTAACACCTTTAAATATCTCGGGTCCACTATATGCAGTGATGGAAGATCAATTAAAGAAATCAAGACAAGACTTGAGATGGCCTCAGCTGCCATGACAAGGTTGAATGTGATCTGGAAAAGTAACATCAGTTTTCCTGTGAAGATCAAATTATACAAATCACTTGTATTATCTATTCTCTTGTATGGGTGTGAGAGCTGGACACTCACTGCAGATACGGAGCGAAGGATTCAGGCTTTCGAGCATAAATGTTATAGAAGAATTTTGCGCATTTGCTATAAAGAGCACAAAACAAATGTCTATGTTAGAGAGAAGATAAACACCTATGCAGGCCACCAAGAACCACTTTTGTCAACAGTGAAACGTCGAAAGCTTGCCTGGTTTGGGCATGTAACTCGTCATGACTCCCTTTCGAAAACGATCCTTCAGGGAACAGTGGAAGGTAAACGGAGAAGAGGAAGGCAGAGAAAATCCTGGGCTGATAACATCAAAGAATGGGCAGGACACGGTTTTTCCACACTTGTACGCATTGCTGAGGATAGAGAGCAGTGGAGGACCCTGTCTGCTGATGCTTCCACCATGGCACCCCTACGACCCATGACGGGTTACGGGCTGAGATGATGATGAATCAAAGATTGTTGTATTACTTACTCTTGTAATAAATTTTCCAGTTTCAAGTTTTGTGCTTTTCATTTTGTCTACAAGACAATCTGTTTTTGAAAATTGAAGTTGGAAATAGCTAGCCTTGCCTAGGGCGCAAAAGAGCCCGTCACCGGCACTGGTTACAGCACTTGCTTCTCTGACCAGTGTTACTGGGTTCGAAACCTGGCAGTGTCACATTCGTCTGTCCATTTGTAAATGAGTACATGACTTTGCTCTTGAGTTAAGAAAGCCAAAGACAGCGAGAAAGGGAACTAGTGACCCCACGTCATAATGAAGAGACCAAGTATAGTGACTTCTCTAACACTTCACTCCCCTTCAGCAGTCTCTGCTATAAGAAAACCATTACCATCAAGCCGCAGAACAGCCTGACTTTAGGTCCGTGTGGAAAGAATATGACGACTTCTCCCTCATACACGTCACATGAAGCGACTAATATGAGGTTATCTATGGGAATATGTTGTAATGTATGGGTGGGAATATGTTGTTATGTATGGTGCTAGCAACCTCATTGCGTGAAATAAATTACTGCATAAACCACAACTGCAAAAGCAATGTTGTGGTGCAGTCTTCCTGTAAGGGGAGAAGCTGTAGTTGTGGCTTCATGCTCCATAGGGAGAAAATGGGAAATGATGATGATGATGATGTATATGGAAACAACAGCAGCAGCAGCAGCAACAACAACAACCAACAATTACAACAACAACAACAACCAAGTCCAACACAAAAATAAGAATCGTTTAACAAAGAACATCATATTTCATGGCTCTGAAACATGGAGGGAAAAAAACACACACACAACATCAACAACAACATACAACACCAACAAGTTACCAACTTTCATAAATGAGTGCTTGTACAGAACAGATCACCTATGTGGAATCGGTGACAAGAACCAAACAGGTGCCAAATGGAGCAGAGCTGAGAGGAAACCTGTTGGTAGCATAACATGACAGTCTATTATATGGAATCTCCAGGTAGGAGAAATAGAGGGAGATCTGGAGGGACATAAAAGGGATAACAGGGATAAGGGAAGATCTCGAGGAAATGTTGAATACTATTTCTTTCTTTCCCCATGATATTCCCCCTCCCACGACCCTGCTGAAGACTGGTTTGTCAACCACTAGTATTATTCTTGATCAGCAATTAATATATTTCCCCGTCATATAAGACGCACAGGAATGTTGTTGTTGTTGTTGTTGTTATTATTATTGTTGTTATTATTGTTGTTGTTGCTATTATTGTTGTTACTGTTGTTATTGTTGCTATTATTGTTGTTAGATCAGGGCTGCTGAGCTTGTCATCCTTTTTCCAGCAAATTCCAAGTTAAAGAGTCCTCGGGAATATCTAGAATGTAGATCTAGGCTTTTGTGCTGTTCTGAAACTTGTTGAGTTACAGTCATGACCTCTAATTTCTATCCCAGGCATTCTATCCTGGCTTGGCATAAATTTAAAATTTAAAAGATCCTCACATCTGGTTTCATGTGGCATAATTTGCATTCCCCACCATCATTAAGTCAAATGTGCTCGACTAAAATACTGTACTCGGGTTCTGAATTCTCCCAAGGAATCGTCACATGTTGTACAGGGCCATCTCTCAGCTTCCCTCTTAGCCATCAATTCATAACGAGATCTTGTACACAGCCAACCAGGTAAAAGCCGGAGTTAAATCTAAGTTCAAGTGATTCTACCAAGCTTAGTGTGCAATGCTTAGTTCTCAACATGTGTCACCACAAGTGAGAATTATGACGTTTCACCACTCTGGTGTAGCAGCTAGTCGATCCCTGAAGTCTTGCGCAGGCAAATGAAAGTTTGCCTGTGTCTAGGATGCACCACACTGAGGTGCTTTAGCGTCTTGGTTAGAAACCTAACACTTGAATTCACGCAAGAATGGCATGTATTCCTTTGCATCCACATCGTTTTAAGAGAATTTTTGGGGGAAAATAATAATATATTTCAGGAACTTATTTATTATATTCTCCTATTTTGCTTCTCATTGATCGTAGAGCCTCCACTGCAACTGGTCCCACTACTGAAAGCCTCTACCAAACATCTACATGCTCTTACAACAATGTTTGTAACAATCTGTGTTACATGCTGAGGCTGCCATCTCAACACACGGCCAGGTTTTAGTTGCTTCTTACCTGAGGGTGCTGTAGTTTTATTCTGTGACCCCCCATAGATGGGGACCACAAGCCATAGATCCCCCCAGGGACCACAAGCCATAGATCCCCCCAGGGACCACAAGCCATAGATTCCCCCCAGGGACCACAAGGGGCTATCTGTTATAATGCACATTTAACATTGCTTTCAATCTTTTTAAACTAAAGTATTTTACCGCACATCTCAGTAATCTGGAAGTCTTGTGAAAGAAAAGCATTTTATAACACAAATGATTGGTTCATACTACCACATTATTCACTGTCAAAAACATGTTAACTATCTGAAAGTTGAAATACAAAAGATAACCTATATAATAATAACAAAAGATGAATCATCAAGGTTAAGACTGTTGGAACTTGGCATCAAACATCAGGCATGTTTAGATGGATGTATGAGAGGATGCATTCGTCTTGTATACAACCAGCGAGCTACAGGAACAGTTAGCATTCACACACTTTGACATATACTGAGGGAGACTGAGCACCTATGGGTGTGCCTGGAGTGCAATGATGTCCACTCTGTTCAACAATAACAATAAATACAAAAGATAAAAATACTCTTATGTAACAGTCATCATCAAATATGATGCAAGTTGATTTTTTTAGATATATTTCTGGGGAAATACAGTAATTGTTCGTGGTCATCTTGTGTCTTAATGGTCATATTTCTGATTGTGCCAAGAATGGCTTGTAAGACGATGTGTTTTATTGGTGTCAAATACCTGTGACCAACAGGGAGCTTGGTTAGGTCATACGTCCATCCCAGCTAGTCTTACATCTGATGCCAAATTCCAGCAATCTAAGCCTTGTTGATTCATCGATTGCAGTCGTTCTGGAATTCTGACAGAATACCCAGACATGATGGGACTGTTGCAGTAATAAACTGTTTGTTTGGAGATGGATCTTTTTTACTATGCATTCCACATTCACAGAATTTATGTGGAAAGAGATACAGATACAGAGAGAAAGACAGTGACTGAACATATTAAAAAAGTCAGAAACATTCACGCAACCACCTACATCCCTACAGATGAGACAGCAACAATAATGATGTACATCAACTACCTTGTATTGGTTTTTCTTTTTCTTGTTTTTATTCACTCGCAAAAAGTCACATACAAAATAAATATATTAACACAAAATATAAGGAAACATTTCTCTTAAGTAAATCTATATATCCAATGGAATAACCACAAGAACAATATCAACCATTACTGATACAACCCTGCAAGAAGGTATCACAATGGCAGAAGAATTGTATCTAGACACAGAAAATGCACCAGAAATTAATATATTACATCTACATTACAACCCAACCTAAACAATTAAAATATATCACATAATATTTGTCAGCAACATAGCAATACACAACAACACAATCAGATTTATAGAGAATTTCTTTGGACCAAATAAGAACCAACCAGCCTAACTGGCAGTGAGAATCTCCATGACAACACTTATATGCTTTAGCTTGACGGACAATTATCCCCCCTCTTGTTTTCCTCATCATTTTTCTTTGTGCTCCTAATGGAGCATAGAACCACAACTGCAGCAGACGCCCCTTGCAGGAATTTTGCACTAAGCCTTCACAAGCCCCTGTAGCAGTGGTTTCTGTGACAGTTTGTTTGACATGACGAGGTTGCTTCCCCATGCACATCTTATATTAGCTCCCTTGTACGACATGAGAGTGCTTCCCCCATGCACATCTTATATTAGCTTGAAAAACATAGTCAGCTCTTAAACCAGTTACAGGTACCCAAGCCCAGGCTAGATTTAAACAAGAAGAGCTTGGCTTACTCAGCTGCTCATCTTTGGAACAATCTTTCACATGACCTGAAAAACATGCACAGTCCCTACTCATATAATCATAGACTGTTCAAATACATTATGAGTGCGGATTATATGCTGCCCTAAGGGATTATGTTTCGAATTATTATCTAATATACTGTATGGAGGGTCTGGTGATCTAGTTTTTCATTTTATTATACCTTACTTCTTAATTGTAATCAGATACTGTAAATGTATGCTTTTATACTACTTATAATGTTGCATCGCCATTAAACTAATACCTTAAGTATGTTGGAGAATGTCTGGATAACTAGCGATGAAAGATGAGTAAGAGGAAGGGCAAAATGCAAGACAGGTCTATATGCACGATTCTCATCTATTAGTCAATACCCTTTACCTCCCTAAGGAGCATAGGTCATAAAACTGGATCTCGTATAGTAGAGGCGTCAACAATTCACTCCCTGTGGCAGTATCTGCTTGGGACTCAAAGCTGCTCACCTGTGGGAACATTTTCCGCATGCGCTGACAACACACTAAGTCCCAGGTCATTCAGCAGCTGATTTCCAATATGTCACGAGTTCTTATTATATGCCACCATAATCTGATTACGTTTCAAATTATGTCTTATTTACTGTATGAATGGTTTAGATTTTGTTTGTTTGTATATACTTTGTTTTTTTTAAATTAATTTTAAAAATTAATTATTTTTTTTCCTTCTGTTTTTTATTTTATTTTTTTAATTAACATACTTAAATTTGATTATGACTGGATGTTACAAATGTATGTTATTATTTTACCTTGATAATGTTGTATGCTTAAATAATGCTCAAAATACATGTGCGATTGAAAGGATACAGTATGTAAGATGACAGAGAAGAAGAAGGGCAGAATGTAAGACGGGTATGCGTGCGCAATTCTTAACCCTTTGAAAATAAAGTTCGTTCGTTCCCTTGTACGACATGAGGGTGCAGTACTCCTGTTCTTTCTGTCTCCTCAGAGACCCCTGGTAACTACACGGGGCAGCTCTTGTCTTAGAGCACATAAAAATGTGTTGCTACAGGCCACCCTACCACCAACAGCAGTGGTGGTCCATGCTTCTAAACAAAGTCTGAAAAAGGAATGATATGGAGTTAATGGAATATTGCACCTCATACACAGTATACGTGTATTTCCTACACGTTTTCTCGTCATGTCTTCTATCCACAAATTCAATGCTTTTTCCATTTTCACTAATGCTTTATCACACACAAACGCCGAAACTTTTACAGTTTGAGGTGCTATGGCAAAACTAGCACGAATTTGCTTTTCTCTATCCAATATCGAATGTATCGAAGATTCGTTCTTGCCTAGCATCCTGGCAACTTCCGATGTAAACTTATTTTCCTTTCTCACTAAATCTAAAATTTTGATCTTTTCCTCTAAAGTAGGCACTTTACGGCTTTTCTTAGGCTTTTCAGAGCTACCAGCATCACTACACTTGCACTTTGGGGCCATTATTACTCAGAAAATAGCGTTAATAATCTTCTTCCTTCCTCGTTCGTCCTGAAAAGGACGTTGGTTGCGTCGTGTCTGTTTATGCCGGAGCAGTGATATCTGCACCTTTCGGTCGACACATGCGACTTCAGCACGGCATTTTTTGGGATTGGGTTTGCCTTCCCTCTGCGATCCCTACTCGCTCAGCCAGACTGAAGTGATGCAGCCTGTTTCCAGGACCACCACGTGGAGGTGGAGTAGGGTCTTGGTCAGCTCTGGTTCGCTGACCCTGATGCAAGCAGTCAAGCTATGGGTCACTGACTGCATTCTCTATTGCTGCATCTTTGGGTCCCAGCATTAATAATAAAACAAAGGAAGAATGCTTTCACAAAAACACTTGTTACAAGCGAGAAATCCGGACAGGGAATGCAGCAGGATTTGAGATACTGGCGTAAAAATGGAATGACTCACAGTGACACTACCCAGAGCGAGATATACCGTGATAGTGTGAGACTTTAATAAGGTGAAATAAAGGCTAGGCTTCTGGTTCCAGAACAGACAGATCCTCGGCATCAATATCATACAACTTGAGGAAAGACTTGAGTGGATCTGGTATTGGCAGGGAGTCCACTGTGCTTATTATCTCTCTATGCTGTCGGACAGCACTCAGATGCGACCGTAACACCTGTCGACAGAGATATGTGAGACATATATGAATCGTATTTGCTCACAATTATAATAAAGTAAAGGTGAACATGCAATATAGATAAAGCTGGAGGGACAGATGATTTCAAAAGAAGAGAACAAGAGGTAACAGAAGCTTTCATGGAAAATGTATGGAAATGACAACAACAAAAATCAATTCCAACACCAAAATAAGAATCTACAACCCAGATGTCTAGGCAGTTATACTGGCATGGTTCTGAATCATGGAGGATAACACACACAACAACCCAAGACATCATGAACTTTCATAAAGAATGGTTGAAATGGTATGAAAGGTCACCAACACGGAAATGATGTCAAGAACCACCAGGTGCCAATGGAACAAGAGATGAGAAGGTGGTGATGATAGGACACACAATGAGGACAGCTGCTGATGGCAATACAAGGCAGTCCTTGTTCTGAAATCCCCATGGCAAGACAGGCTGAGGAAGACCAACCAACACATGAAGTAGAGAAATGAAAACAGAAATGGAAGGGATAAAGAAGAAAGCCTTGATGTATGTCACAGGAAAGGTAACCACTGGCATGAATTTGTTGAGGGTTAATGCCCCTAAAGGAGCTAAAGAGTGATGATGATGATGAAAACATGACCTTGTCATTCAAAAATAAAATTTGGATCAGAAAAGCAAGGGGAAAAAAGCACATTTACATTACTCTGAGAATAGAGTAGTCTCAAAATTATCATGTGCCATGCCTAATGGCACTAATGATCCCTTCCCATCACATTTGTCTTGTGAGCCTTACAGAACTGACCATACTTGCTGTTCTCTTATCAATCTCTTGTCAAGCAATGTCAGACTTGATATCGTCATTTTTTGTTGGTCCTCTATTAGTTCCATATTTGTTTACTTTGCTGTCTGGCATATGGGCAATATTTTTCCCATGGTCTTCACTTCTGTGGTAACTGATTTGTTTTTCCTCCTTTGGTTCATTTACTATCCATGATCTGCATCCATCTACAACAGAATTTCTTAACCTTTTTTGTGTGTGTGTGTGCCATGGACCACTCTGATTATCCAATGAAGGCAGTGGATCCCATTGATTGCCCAATGAAGGCTATATACAACTTTGATTGTCCAATGAAAGCTATGGATCCCTTCTTGGAAAAAAATGTACATAAAAGCATATTAATAATTTTACATTTTAAATTTCCGGTTATGCACGTACGGACTTTCCTAGAATCTATTCATGGATCCCCAAGGTGTCAATGGACCACAAGTTCAGAAACCCTGATTTAGAGCAGAAATAGGGTTGTGCATCTGAACAGTTGACAACTTTAAAAAGGTTGCCACTTGTCATACAGCAAGACAAACTACGAACATGGTCAGAGAAGATTTTGGAAACTGAATAATCTTCACTTGTGACAACATAATCTGGCCAGTAAAGTCACCCAATTTAACTCCTCTTAACCCTTTTTCTCTGGAGGTGGTTCAAAGAAAGACTCTCAGTCAATAAACCACAACCACTTGATGATTTGAAGTAGAACATTCAAGCTCAATGTTATGGAATTAATCAAGAAATATTTCTGGACAGCATTCTTTTGTGAGCACATTCACATGTTTGAAGCTCTAGGTCAACATTTTATGATGATGTTTTTTTTTTCATACAGAAGTTACTTAAACACAACAACAACAAATCTCCAACCTTCCTACAACAAGCCAGCAGGGAGGGAACAGTTTTGGATGTCTTAAGCATGAACTTGTGCAGTCTGTCCTGATCTCTGTCCTTGCCTGGTAGGACAATCCATACCTCCTCACTCAAATTCCAGCCAGCTCTGACTAAGTACAGAGCCTCCTTCTGTAGACCAGAATATGCCAGCCAGAACAACGGAGAGTTTCTGGTAATATATATATATATTCTTCATTATTGTATGGCATAGAAACATTGGAACATGAACAAGCAATTGGAAGAACGTATTGAGGAGATATATGTGGATAAATAGAAGAATCCTTGAGAGATTAAAAGAGTCCATAGACAAGAAACTGAGAGTTGAACAAGCAGGTTTTCGACAAAACAGATCATGTACAGACCAGATAGCCACTTTGAGAATAATAGTTGAACAAAGTCTGGAATGGAATTCACCACTATACATCGGATTTGTGGACTATGAAAAGGCATTTGACAGTGTAGACAGAGAATCTCTTTGGAAATTGATGAGGCATTATGGAGTTCCCCTGAAGATCATTAATTTAATAAAGAAAAGAAGACATAACATGCAGAGTTCTTCACGAAGGACAGCTTACAGAACTGTTTGGGATAAGAACAGGAGTGCGACAGGGATGCCTCTTGTCTCCATTTCTTTTCTTACTAGCAACAGACTAGGTTATGAGATCATCGACAACACACAACAGAAATGGAATCCAGTGGACCCTGACTAAGCAGTTGGATAATCTGGATTTTGCTGATGACTTAGCTCTTCTGTCCCATAACCGTAATCAGATGCAGGGCAAATTGAAAACACCCGATGAGAGGTCACAGCAATTGGGTCTGAAAATACACAGGGAAAAGACAAAAATAATGAGAATAAATGCAGGTAATGATAACAGGGTTGAACTTGAAGAAACACCAATACAAGATGTAGAATCGTACACATATCTTGGCAGCAATATAGACAAAGTTGGAGGGACAGACAGTGATATCAAAATAAGAATACAAAAAGCAAGAGGAGCTTTCATTGCATTGGGAAATATATAGAGATCAAGAGAAATCGGATCCAACACGAAAATAAGAATCTTCAACTCAAATGTGAAGTCAGTCCTACTGTATGGCTCTGAGACATGGAGAACAACAAAGACAACAACCAAAAAGCTACAGACTTTCATAAATGGGTGCTTGCGTAGAATAGAGGGTTTGAAATGGTATGACAAGGTTACCAACGTGGAACTGAGGACAAGAACTAGACAAGTGCCAGTGGAACAAGAGATGAGAAGAAGACGATGGCTATGGATAGGACACACAATCTGAGGAAACCTGTTGATAGCATTACAAGGCAGTCCTTGTTCTGGAACCCCCAGGGCAAGAGAGGCAGAGGTAGACCAAGAAGCACATGGAGAAGAGAGCTGGAAACAGATGTGAAAATGATGAGGAGAACGTGGAAAGAACTTGAGATGATGGCACGTGACAGGAGGACTTGGCATGTGTTTGTTGAAGGCCTATGCTCCTTTGGGAATGGAGGGTTATGAATGAATGAATATAGAGGAATGTGGCACGCCTCACAGAAAGAGAAGAAAAAAAAATAATGAGATCCTAGAAAACATAGGAATGATAAAAAGAGAATTAACGAAGGAGAATCCAAATTAGAAAGCTAAAACATTTTGGCCATATAAAGAGACCTTATTGAAGACCATAACAGAAGGACGAGTTGAAGGCAAATGTGCAAGAGGAAGACAGCACTATATGTAGGAAGATAACATCAAGAGATGGAGAGGACTGAGTCTATCAGAGAGCACCACCAAGACAAGAGACAGAAGCTGGAGATCCATTGAAACCGACTGTCAATGGGAAGATGGCAGCTGCTGATGAAGATATTTCACAAAGTATACAGCTTCATTCAATAACCCATAGTAGGCCATAACTCACATAAAGGGACATGTTTGGTAAATCTTCTAATCTCCTTCACTACACTATGGTACACTAACTAAACGTGGGTGTGTTTAGTTAATTTTCTAATCTCCTTCACTAACACAGGGTAGACTAACTAAATTGAGTATGTCGAGTAAATCTTCTAATCTCCTTCACTAACACAGGGTAGACTAACTAAATGTGAGTGTATCTAGTAAATCTTCTAATTTCCTTCACTAACACAGGATCTCTTCTTCAGGTGCCTGGTCTGGAACAGATATTGGTGATCATGACCTTCCAATCTTCTCTGTCTTTTGATAGTCTCATGAGGTTGTTGTTGCCCATGCTGTTGTTTGTTGCCCAGTTGTTTAAGCTTTCCACTTACATCTTTCTCTGCCTTCCTCTTCCTCTCCTACCTGATATTTTCCAACATAAGACTAATTCCTCCACTCCTCCTCTTCTGTTAATGTGTCCCATAAATTTCTTTTGTCTTTTCCAGATGGTTTTGATGAGCGATCTATTAACATTCGCAGCTGTCAATACCTCCGCATTTGACACAGGGTAGACTAACTAAATGTGAGTGTGTCTAGTAAATCTTCTAATCTCCTTCACTAACACAGGGTACACTAACTAAATGTGAGTGTTTAGTAAATCCTCTAATCTCCTTCACTAACACAGGGTACACTAACTAAATGTGAGAGTGTTTAGTAAATCCTCTAATCTCCTTCACTAACACAGGGTACACTAACTAAATGTGAGTGTGTTTAGTAAATCCTCTAATCTCCTTCACTAACACACGGTAAACTAAATAAATGTGAGTGTTTAGTAAATCTAATCTTCTTCACTAACACAGGGTTGACTAACTAAATGGGAGTGTGTCTAATATTATAGTCTGGCGCTCTCTCTTCCAAACCTCTACACCTCAAGGGGAACGACTAAGTAAGTAAGATAATTAAAGTGGTCAACCTGCTCCAGGACCTGTTCTCCCAGCTTAATCTGATGTCTTCTTTCTTCTCGTGATATCACCATGGATTTTGTTTTAGAGCTGCTTATGACCATCCCTCTCTTCTCCAGCTCTTCCTTCCAGACTTGCAGGTTGGATTGGAGATGTGCCTCTGATTTAGCAATCAGGGCAACATCATCAGCAAATGCCAGCTCTGAAACACATACCTGTCTCATCTTCCAGTACCCCACTGAATACTTTCTTGTTCTCTCCTTACATGCCTTGATGACATCGTCCATGAGGAGTATGAAAAGATAAGGTGACAGGATATCACCTTGTCTTACACCAGTGGTCGTCCTGAACTCTTCTGACTTATGGTTTGCTGTCCTCACATAATTTCTGCAAGACTTGTAGAAGCTCTGTATAGCATGAATCAGAGGTGCTGGAATGCTCTTCCTTGCCAAACAGTCCCAAAGTTTGTTCCAGGGGACCCCATCAAACGCCTTTTCCAGATCTATGAAACAAAGATGGATCTCACTCTTATACTCAAGAGCCTTTTCACTCAGCTGTCAGTTTGCTCAGAATCCGCACTGGATCTCATCCAATTGTGGCTCAGCTAGGCGTCGGAGTCTCTGTTCTAGGATTCTAGAGTAGATTTTACCAGGGACACTGAGAAGGGATATGCCTTTGTGATTTCCACATTGTCGATTGTCACCTATTTTGAAAATTGGTGTTATAATGGCAATCTCCCAATCCTTTGGTATAGTCTTGTTGCACCACGCTGCCTGTAGGACCCTTAAGAGTAATAGATCACCTGATGCTCCCATGTACTTAACCATTTCTGGTGTTATACCATCATGCCCTGCTGCTTTGCCCATCTTGATTTTCTCCAGTGCTGCTTTCAGTTCTTCCATCTTTATGTCATCTTCATCACCATTGGTTTCCTCTTCTGTGCTAGTGGTTATCATTTCTGATGCTTGACCTTGCTCACCATCAAGGAGTTCTGATAAATATTCTTTCCATTACTTCCTTCGGGGCAGTAAGCAATTTGCCTTGCTTGTCCTTTATAAATTTGAGAGGGCATTGTTTTTCCTTCCTCATGTTCTTTAGGGTCTTATAGAACAATTTCTGGTTTTCTTGCGCATCTTTTTCTAGCTTTTCTCCAAATTCTTCCCATCTACTTCACTAACAATAGTTAGTGAAGTGTTTTCTAAAGCATTAAGCTTTGTCAATTTACTTGCTAAAATAACGTACCATTTCATCATTTACTTTTAACCACTGACAAAAAATAGGACACTTACTTTCCCATGGTGAACTGATCAGGCCCTAAAGACGACCCAGCCTGACATGCTAACTGTAACCAAGGAAGTATATTTGTCTGCCTTATGATGGCCACCACAAGCCCTCGCTGTATCGGTGTTAAATTCCCACTATCACGGGCGTCTAAGCGGCCACCTCCTTCCAGTAATGCTTTGGTCATTTCCTCGAGAGAAGCTCCACCTGAAGGGAAAAAGATTTCGCCAAGAGAAACAGAACAAGATCAACACCTACAGTGAAAAAAATAACCATAAATTTTTCTGAATAACAAATAATACAAAGATAAAATGATTGTCCTAACATCTTGTGAGCTGTTCTGTACTTGGTTTCTTGTATGTTTCCTCCTTTCTTCACAGGTCTACCAGTTTCCACATACTCTGCTGTGTCCAGGGATTGCTGTGTGTAGCATAGCTGAGACTGCACCTCCACTCAACTGAGCATAATATGGCTGAGACTGCACCTCGACTCAACTGAGCATAACATAGCTGAGACTGCACCTTGACTCAACTGAGCATAACATGGCTGAGACTGCACCTCCACTCAACTGAGCATAACATGGCTGAGACTGCACCTCCACTCAGCTGAGCATAACATGGCTGAGACTGCACCTCCACTCAACTGAGCATAACATGGCTGAAACTGCATCTCCACCAATGTTTTCTAAAGGCTGTTCACTTCAATGTTAGGGCTCTTCTTTCTGTTTCTGGTTTAATCTGACTGTTCTTTCTCTCAATACCAGGAATGTTTTCTATCATCTCTAGCAAGCACTGTTGTTTCCAAGCGTAGATGGGTTCAGTTGATATGGCAATTTGTGAGTCAAGTACTACTTTTTTCATCCAAAACTATTTACATTCCTGGCTATTTCTACTGCCAATTTGGCATATCATTGCAATACATTTTTTTACAATTAATTAATTAAAAAAGGAAAAATATACTGTGGCAAGTAAAAATACTGGCCATGTTACAATTCCAAAAGTTACTGACAATCAAGCGCTTCTATTTATCCAAAGTTTTCTAGGTTGTCAATTTCTGGTTACAACAGTTCTGGATATTTGTTTTAAGTGAAGTCAATCATCGTGTTGTGCTAACACATTTGCTACCAGTGGAGTCAATACTATGACTAGGACATTTATTATAAGTGGAGTCAATGATGATATTGTAGGTAAGGACTGAATATTATTCTCTGGAAGAAGCATCTGTTTATGTCCAAATGTGATGAGGCCATTCACCAAATGATCAATGTCTAATAATGGTGAATCTCTAATATATTATGACCTGACAGAGCCTCATAGGGAGACATCTCACAATTATTGTATCTGTCATTCATTCATTCATTCACCTTTAGCTCTCTAAAACACATAGGCCTTCAACAAATATATACCTCCTGACCTGTGCCATCCAATCAATGGGTATAAGGCTGGACTTAGTATAATGAAGCCTTTAACACTTCACTCCTCGATGGAAGTATCCGCTATTACATCACTTTTATTTTTTAAACCATGTGCTGGAGTCCAACAATAGGACTGCCTTGACATTTGAGCAGATTTTGTCAGTAGCCAAATTACCTGCAAGCCAGGGGGGAAACACCACATCAAATTGCCCTTTCATGAAGACATAAAAATTACAAAAAATTATTACCTAATCTCATATGAACAAAGTGAAGTGGTGTGTGGCCCTTGGAATCAGGCAAGGTAACGTCAGCTCCCAAGGCAATGAGGGTGTGAATGGCTTGCAGTCTTCCAAATGAGATAGCGGACCCTAAAGGTGTGTGCAGTGTGACTGGTGTCCTCACATTAATATCTGCACCAGCCGCTACAAAGTAATCTATGAGTTCTAGATTTGCCTGGGAAACAATTTTTTTTTAAAAAGGCAATGAATGAGCTTAACTGGCAAATTAATAATTAAATTTAAGTCAGTGAGATAAACAACACAACTACATAAACAACACAACTACACAAATAACACCACTATATAGACAACACTACTACATCAACAACACCACTACACAAATAACACCAGTACACAAATACCACCACTACACAAATAACATCACTATACAAATAATACTACTATATAAAGAACATGTAACAGGGTAGACTATTAAGTAGCTACAACTGTTAGCCTTATAGTAAAGTATTTTATGAATGACTAGTTAGATAAATAAACTACTAGTCAAGAATCAATGACATCATCAGTCATGACACACATGAACCCATGATGTCATCAAACCTTGTGTGGCCTCCATACAAGTCAGACCGGAAAACATTTAGATTAGAGAGAACTTTAAACAATGGTTGGTCATCATCACATAGAAACAATAATTTCAGACTAGAGGATTTGTAGATGGTTAGGTTAAAGATTATTTCAACAGTCCACTAGCCCCCAAGACCAATCATTAGAAAGTTTCCGGTCTTAACTCCAATAAGAAATACTTCCTCTGGCGAGCCATAGCACCAGACCAGTATAAAGACTGATGCATCTTAGTAACCAGTCAGAGCTTGAGACAGTTATCTCAAAGCTAGTGCCAAACCGAAGGTGTTATCTTTACCCCTTTGAGACGTGAAGACGTGTTTTTACCTCCTGCTGTAACTTCTCAGGTTTGTGGTGTTAGCCTTAGCTGTTAGCTTAGGCTAGCCTTGTGACTTTGTTTAATCCAATTTGGTTTAAGTACCAAGAAAGATAGAAATAAGAATGTCCGCACCTATCGTGCCCGTGATTTTAATTGATCTAAACGAAGACTTAGAGGGAGGCATGCTACATAGACCAGGGACACTGGTAATTACGATCTCAGGGCCGCAGGCCAACAAGGCATCGTATTCTTTAATAGCCAGCATATTAGCTGGACCAGCCGGCGTCGGCCTGAGTGGCATCGCCACATTGTACCGCTTCGCGGGCCCTTATAAGTGGTATGCCACGTTAACAGCAGCAGCTCAGCTGAAGTACTACAAGGGCCTGCACGGAAAAAGATTGGAGTGGACCAACCCTCAGATGAGCATTCAGATTGAGCATCATGACAAAGAAAGATCCAAAGGTGTGCTACATTGGATGCCGCCCACGATGAAACCCGAGGCAGTAAAAAGAATAGCGGCGGAAGTGTCGGGAGATAAAGACGTAGAAGTGTACAGGATCAAAAATGCCCACGACATGTGGAATTTCCAATACCGACCATCCGAACATAGGATACCGCACTTTGTGCACTTGAAAGCAGCCGAAGACAAAGTACTAAGAATATGGGTGTCCTTGCCCGGAAGAAGAATACAGTGTGCGGTGTGTGGGCAGGATGACCACTGGGTCAGCCAATGCCCTAGGAAGCGGGCGCCACCCCACCAGGTCAAGAAAACGAGGGAGGAAGAAACAGCTGTCGAAAAAACACCAGCAGAGCAAAGCAGGGCAGACGAGCTCCCTACCCCGGATGGCCCAGATGCCAGTGAAGGTGATGAATATACAAAAGTTATAAATAACAAGAAAGAAAAAAAAAGAAATCAATAGAAAAAGATTCCTGCTCCAGGCAACAGAGCCTGTGAGGTCAAAAGAAGTAAAACGTAGTGACAGTAAGTCGCCGAGCAAGCGCTCCCCTAGCCGAAGAGACTTGCCACCATCACCCAGGGCGCCTACACCAGAGCCCTCCCCGAGAGAGAACTTGTCGACACCTGTCGCCGATGAGCATGTGATGTCAGCACCTAACAGCAGAAGATCATCACCAACAAGACATGAGGTTCTAGAGGCGCCGACGCCATTCAATACGCAAGCCCCCTCCTGTTGGGCGGCAACTACAGAAGAGGACGACATGGAGGCCATGTTGTCCCAAGCAGATATCTTCATAGATGGACAAGCCTTTTGAACATGTGAGTGAATGATTTTACTACTAGAAGTTCTTTCCCCGTGCACTGAGGCCCAGTGCAAACAGACCTGTCCAGTTCCCAAGTATAGGAAAGCCTTGGTTGCACCTACAACAAGAATAGACAGTGAGCTGCCGGTGTCCGGAGAAATGAACTTTTTTCCTTTATTTCATAGTGATGTAATTTTAAAAGTAAAACATGTAAACACCTATAGTTTAGGAAGTGTGTATTATTATTATTATTATTATTATTTAAGAGTTGTGTTTAATGTAGGTAGTTCTTTGATGTTTTTGTTTTTATACACAAAACTAACACTGCACGCACCCTTAAATGCGCACAGTTTTAATTAGGCAACCAACCCTCCCCCCTGTCAGGGCGAGAGGGACTGACAACGCAGCGTTGCCTGCGTTGGGCCCTAATCAGCAGGGCACAACGACCTTTAGCCAGCGACCAGTCACTAATGTGTCGAGTAGTCATTTTACAGACAACGGTCAGCCCTTATGCACCGCTTTGTCAAGAAGTGCAAACATGAATGTGTTGAGTGGTTTAGTAATGACAGATAACGGTCAGCCCTTATGCACCGCTCTGTCGAGTAAACTACGTGAAACAGGTACACCCATTACAACATGTGATAAATCTTTAGATAGTACTTTGCTACCGAGTAATCCATCTATGGCATGTAGCCAGCCCCAGACCACTACATTGCCTTGTAGTTTAGATATGGCAAGTGGCCACTCTGCCACTTTGCCAGGTAGACAGTTTGCAACAAGTGGCCAACCCTCAGATACCACTTTGTCAAGCAGCCTTGTTCTAATATCCCTCAATATCAATGGTTTGAGGGATAAGCTGGAGCACATTATCAAACTTATTAAAAAAGATAAACCTGATTTTTTGTTCTTGCAACAGACAGGGGTTACGACCGACCTACAGGCCAGTCAGATTGTAACTAGATTAGGACTTAAACATGGCTGGTTCGCCCTAGGCCCCAGGCATAGTAGTGTCGCCATCTTACAAATTAATGAAGATTGGGACACAGTACATTATAGAACAGACAGTTGTGGCAGAACTGTCATAATTCAAATACAAAACAAACACAACAAACATGACACGCACACACTCATAAATATATACGCACCAGCGACGGAAACCGACCGGCCTAGTTTTTATGACAGACTGTACGACACTATAGATAGGTACTACAAAGGAACCAAATTAGTGATAGGAGGAGATTTTAACTGTGTTTTGACAGATTTAGACAGGAGTTCCTTTGGCCCCGAATTACAAAAAAAGAAAATTGAAACATCCCTATTAATACGACGTTTACAATCCATGATTGACAAACATAACCTAGTAGACGTTTACAGAAAACTACAACCGCAAACACAAGCTTTCACATTTCATGACATGAGAAACCCATATTTTAGACGAGCTTCTAGACTGGACAGAATATACGCAACAAACAGTTACAGCATACACAAAACTCATCACATTAAAAGTACGCTTAAATACACAGACCATCAGGCAGTATACACAGTTCTAAGTACGGGACACACACATACAGAATTAAAGAGATCCCCGCACTGGAAATTCAACAACAATTTGCTAAAAAATACTTTCTTTACAGACAAAATAACACAGCTCATTCAGGGTTACACGCAGGACATTCCCAAAAATAACATCGCAGAATATTGGGACCTGCTAAAAAACACAATAAGAGATAGGTCACAGATTCTAGCTACAACCATACACAGGGCTTTTAAGAGAGAACAAAATTTATTAGAAGATGCCATTAGCTTAACTAAACAGATAGATAAAAATAACCCACACATTCATTTTTTAGAAGAGCAATTAGACATTTACAAACAACACACATACCAGGGGGCATTACTCAGGACTAAATTAAATACTATTACACAAGAGATACCCAGCAGACAATACTTAGAGATAGAGCAAAACGTTCAACGCAGTAGACAGGTATATGAAATATTAGATATGAACGGTCAACATCAGACAGAAGACACTAATATTAGACAAGCCTTTTTAGAATACTACACACAATTATACACTAAGCAGGAAACTAATGCAAACACACAGGATAAATTCCTACACTATACAAAGCGTTTGAGTGAAGATGAGAGCAGGAAATTAGATGAAACTTTAACTTTGGAAAATTTAAGGGAAGCTATCAGTACTTTCCAAAAAAATAAATCACCCGGGCCAGACGGGTTGACTGCAGAATTTTACTTTTTCTTTTTTCCCGATTTTAGGCCCTTTATTAATTAAAGTATTTGAAGAAGCCTTCCAGAAAGGAGAGCTTCCAAATAGTTTGAACGAATCCTTTATTACGTTAATACCTAAAGACAATGCTGACAAAAAGTCAATCAAAAATTACAGGCCTATTTCACTGTTAAATACTGATTATAAAATTCTGGCCAAAGCTCTCACTCTGAAGCTCAAACCATTTATGGAAAAAATGATACATACAGATCAACAATGTAGTGTCCATGGTAGAAACATTTGTAGACATACACATTTTATAAGAGATTTGATTACATACACGCATGATAGACAGTGTCAAAGTGCAACATTATCACTAGATCAGGAGAAAGCCTTTGACAGAGTATCGCATTCCTTCTTACATAAAACTTTACAAGCAAACAACATAGGGGAATACTTCAGAACATGGGTAGAAATATTATACAAGAAACCACATAGTAGAATATTAATTAACCATAGTTTAAGTGAACCAATAAGGCTGTCAAGGTCAGTGAGACAGGGTTGTTGTTTATCGCCCCTTTTATACGTACTAACACTAGAACCAGTTCTAGAAAAAATAAGGCAGGACGTAAACATCACGGGAACCTTTGTTCCTGGTAGAGGAGAAAGGAAATTGTTGGCGTACGCTGATGATACTATATTTCTCCCAGGAACAATAGATTCTATAAAAAACATATTGGAAGTCTTTACAGAGTTTGGATACGCTAACGAATCCAAACTAAATGTTCAGAAATCTAGTATAATGGGATTAGGCAGATGGGCAAATAAAACAGATTTCCCCTTTCAGTTAACGCAAGTTAACAGAATCAAAATATATGGATTACATTATTCCTGCAACCCTCATGACCCCAATACAGAAACGTGGGTAAAATTATTAGATAAAATCCAAAACATGTTAGAAAGGTATAAATATAAGACAACTACCATTTTTGGGAGAAGCGTCATAGTGAACTGTTTCATTATGCCAAAAATAATTTATACAGCAAATGTCCAAATCATGCCAAAATCAATTGTAACTAAAATAAATGTACTGATTAGGGATTTTATTTTTAGGAATACGATTAGAGGTATAAAGCTTTTAACTTTAATACAACCTAAGAACAAAGGGGGGATAGCCCTACAGGACATTAACACTAAAATTAAAACTTTAAGGATTAAGTATATAGGGGAGGTTATAAAAAATTCAAGGATGTACCCTTTAGCACATTATTATATAGGATTAAGGTTAATTAAGTTACATAAATTAGAAAATAATCAACCCCATTTCTTTGGTACCCCACCACCCTTTTATAAGATATGCTTACAAAACTTAAAAGGAAACGAACATCTAGTAAAACAAGACACTAAACTAATATACAAACTTTTAGTAGGGGCACAAGAACCTTATTTAGGTACACGGATTAAACGAGGGTACAACCTTTTCATAACAGACTACACGCAAAGCTTCACAAACATTCATGCATTAGACGTTAAGCCACAAGCCAAACAAGTCACATACAGGTTACTGTACAGTTTAACACCTATTGTGAGTGAGCGATCGGCAAAAAAAGCTGGCAAAGCACCCCCAAAGTGTAAACTGTGCAGTAGCAACACAATAGAATCAGAGGACCACCTGTTTTACACATGTAAAACAGTGGCCCCCACACTAAACAAACTAAGAACACTGATAGCTTCCAAAACACTGCAATCACTTAACATGTACCAAGCGGTCATGTTAAATACTTTACCTTCGTTACAGAGACAGACAGAACTTAAATTATTAACTCTTTTAGCTGAATTTAGATATTTAGTATGGATATGTAGGAATAGGGCAGTACATGACGGCATACATTACGACAGTAGAATATTTTCACAAATATATGAACAAATAACAGATGACATAACAAGACAAGTTTAAAATAAATAAGTTTTTTGTTTGAATAATATAATTTAAATATTATGCATCACGCCTTCTGTGACCCTGAGTCTTTACAGAAGGCAATGTAACTTTGATAATAGTCAAAACAAACTCGCCACGACAAAATGGTTTGACGCAATTATGTGTAGACGCACCTCAAACACCTCAACAGTCCATTATCACAGCAACATTCAATACAGCAATAAACGGTAGACAGCATTACAATGATGAGTCAGATGCATGTTATATTTCATAGTGCTGTAAATGTAGTCAGGTGGAAAACTCCATCCTTTTCTATAACAGCCAGGAGATAACCAGATGTATGAGATCAGTTCACTCTCCTTAGTTTGACTTCAGCAAGACAGACACGTCTGCCGAAGTATAAATAATGTCCTCAAGAATATCCTCTAGATAATAAAGGTTTTCTAAACCTAGTTCATTTAACAAAGTAGCAAGTAATGGTCCTTGGTACATGCATCAACCGATGCAGTACAATGCAGCGACATGTGAGCTGGGAAAGAACATCTCGTGACGACGACTTTCGGAGACAGGCTATGAATCGAAATCGCTCACGACCCAAAATCAATAGAGTTAATGAAAGAGTCAATTTACCTTGCTTTCATGAAATACACAGAAATATCACGCCTCCCGACATGTGCAAATACACTAGAGGTGTTATCCCGAATAAACGAAATATCCATAAGAGGACTACACATCCCTGACAGAACAAAAAATAGCGGAGATCCCCTCTTCAACGAGGCATCTCTTTCGCCATTCCAAATCGCTCACTCCCACTAGTGGTGGGCGGAAACCGATCGACAAACAACCAGACAAGTCATGCGCAGTCCAGCGCAAAAATGACCACAGCTCAAAAGTTAACTGCATTCGATACCAACGCGAGAAGACAAATGCTTACCGAGAAAAGTGACTATAAATTACAAGCAGTTGTTGCCCTTGCGTTATAAAACAGATATTGAAATAAAACGATGTTGCGAGAATTTATCACGCAACATATCACCACCTCCTCCCGATAAAAAAAAAAATGTGGAACATATTTTTTTTTTTTAAATATCAAAGAGCATGCGATAAGCGGCTCAAAACGCACGAATTATGCGCTGATAATTAACTAAATTGCCAAACATGAGGCTAATTATAGAGTGTCTGGTGAGGATATACCTCAACAGAAAAATAAATATGTCTCAAAAAATATTCACATCGGGGAGGTGTCACCAACACACATCACGTTAGCATGTAAACACAATATACGTATGCAAGTTACTATAATCATCATTAAACAGCATACTCTAATATTGTCTTTAAAAATGGATGTACAAATCTGATAGGAAAATTTAAATAGTACATTCTTTGACATGTAATGACATAAGTACATAGTAAAGTTAAACTACATGACGATCCAGGACATATGCTCTGGTATTCCGAGGGTAAGTACACAATCTAGAACTCGTAAGGTAAGTCCTCAGCTCAACAATGACATTCTGAGAAAGTACAAGCAATATAATGCTAATTAATAACTAATATGCTTCATAAGGTACAATACATTATTAATAATTGTGGCTGTTTAGTAAACTAACGGCCCTTATATTAACTACTCAGTCCTCCTCTATCATTTTAAAAAACGAACAGAAGAAGATGACAACAAAGCACGATAGTGTGTACATATAAAGTAAGTACAGATGTGCTAATCTATTGTAGAAATATAGGTGTGTTATGACTCTGTAATATATAGAAATATAGGACAGAAGTATTAGTTGGAGTCATGTGGGCATCTAGACAAAATGTCAGCCATCACATTATCCGCACCACGGATAGCTCGTACCGTGAAGTGAAAAGGTTGAAGAGCTATAGCATATCGAGTGGATCTCGAACTCTTCAAATTCTTAGTCTGAATAGCTGTAAGAGCTTTCTGATCAGTCTCTAGAATGAAATGTGCGCCCAGGAGGAATCTTTGTAGCTTTAGAATTGACCAAACCATCGCTAACAACTCACGGTCTAAAACCGAGTAGTTCCTCTCTGCCGCATTTAGTTTTCTAGAAATGTACATAACAGGATGCAGAGTATTTGCATATTCTTGCATCAGTGCTGCTCCAATCCCAGTGGATGAAGCATCACTCCGAAGAACAAAAGTCCTATCAAGAGTAGGTAATCTTAAGATGGGAGGAGAAGAAAATATATTCTTGATTTGGTCTAGTGAAGATTGGCATTCTTCAGACCAACGGACCAGATTAGGCGAACCTTTCTTCAACAATGTTGAGAGAGGTGCCATGATCGAAGATAAATTTGGAATAAATCTCCCATAAAATTGAATTAAACCTAAGAGACTCCTAACTTGTTTCTTCGTTTTTAGGAACAGAGATGTTCAGTATTTTGGAAGTATTGTGGTCTTCTGTCTTCAAAAGACCATGACCAACACGATGACCCAGGAAAGAGATTTCACCAAAACCAACAAAAGCTTTAGAAGGTTTTGCTGTCAAATTATTCTCACGTAGAGTGGACAGTAAGTCATATAACCCTAAATAGTGATCTTCCCAGGTATCACTGAAGAGACAGATGTCATCTAAGTATGCGATGACATCCGAACGATGTGACAGAATTCGACGCATCATGCGAACGAAAGTGGCAGGGGCGTTCATGAGACCAAAAGGCATAACATTCCATTGAAATAGACCCCTAGGTGTAGAAAAAGCAGTAAGAGGTTTGGCATGCTCTGCTAAAGGCACTTGCCAATAACCTTTAGACAAGTCAAGTTTAGTGAAGAATCTAGAATTAGAAAGTCTAATCAGTAGATCTTCTAACAAAGGCATCGGTTCAGCGTCGAACTTTGTGACCTGATTCAATTTGCGATAATCAACGCAAATTCGTATGTTCTTATCCTTCTTCCGGACAATAACCATGGAAGAAGAATATGGTGAAGTCGATGGTTCAATTATATTTAATTGAATCATTTCATCCAATTCCTTTTCCACTTGCGACTGAAAGTGTATAGGAATAGGATACGGCCTAACCCTAATTGGATTATTGTCGTAAGAATTATGTCATGTTCTATGACATCTGTGTGTCCAGGAATGTCAGTGAGAACATCCTGAAATGTTTGTAACATCGACAAGACTTGTCGATGTTCGTCACCAGAAAGATTAGGAGAAACAGAAACGTTTTTCCAAGATTCCGTGGAATGTAATGGAACCACTGGAAGGGGAAGGTTGACATCAGAGAAGGTAGCTTCCTCATCCTGAATGACAGACAGGGATGAATAATGACCGTGAGGTGCAGGAGCATCATCCGTTGCCTGGAAAATAGGCAGCAAATAGTCCGGACGTTCGTGAAATTCCGAAAGCATGTTTATGTGGAAAGTTTTATGCTTTCCATCAATATCGACCACATAGTCAACATCGGAAATCCGAGAGACTATTGCATACGGACCTTTCCATGCAATAAGAAGTCTATTTTCCCTACTGGGGAGTAGGACGAATGCTTTGTCACCTGGACAAAGTTGTCGTAGACATCTATTCTTGTTAGCAAACTGCCTTGCCTTCTCTTTAGCAATTTCTGTTGAAGCAGTTGCTAGCTTACATGCCTCAATGATCTTTTGTCTAAGAGCAATGACATACTCATATGAGGATTGAGTTTCATCGCTAATATCATCGGCAGTGATGAGATCGTGTAATAAAGACATAGGGCCGCGTGGACGCGCGCCAAAGACAAGTTCGAAGGGAGAAAATCCTGTGTGTTCATTAGGGACTTCTCTATAGGCAAAGAGAGCCGCGGGTAAAACCCTGTCCCAATCTTGAGGATGATCTTCAGTTATCTTACCAAGCAAAGTCTTGAGCGTTCTATTCAGACGCTCAACTAACCCATTAGACATAGGATGGTAGATACTACTGAGAGATCGTTCAATATGTAAGGTAGACATTACCTGTGACATAGTGTCAGATATGAGTTGAGTGCCATGGTCTGACAATATTTCTCTGGGGAACCCCAAGCGAGAAAATATCAACCAAAGAGCATCTGCGATATCTGTAGTAGATATGCTCTTAAGAGGAATAGCCTCTGGCCAACGTGTGCACATATCGACACATGTAAGGATAAACTGATGTCCTCTGGCCGACTTGACCTTAAAAGGGCCAATAATATCTATGGCCATTTTCTGAAACGGCCGAATAGGAATGTCAGCAGCCTGGATAGGCGCAGCATGTCGTGGTCCTCTAGATTTGACCTCCTGACATACCTTGCAAGATCGGCAGTAAATACGAATGTCCTTATTGACAAAAGGCCAAAAGAAAGCCGCAAGGACTCTCGACTTCGTACGGGCAAAACCCATATGTCCAGCACATTGCGAGTCATGAGCATGTTGTAATATTTGGACTCTCATGCTCTTGGGAACAAGAATTTGCGAATGTGCCGACGTAGTCGAATCTTGTACCATACGTACAAGTACGCCGTTTCTCATTGCAATCCAAGATTTTCTATTTGTATCCTGATTCGGATCACCTTTCTTCGCAAGAACGAAGAATTTTTTTAAAGAAGGATCTTCTTCTTGCAATTTTATGAAAGAGTCACGAGTAATTACTAAGTGACTATCTTGGCTATCAACTTCATTATCACTATTCAGTGAAGTTTCGGGTGTTTGTAGAGCTTGTGCTCTTGTAACTACTGCATTTGTAGCTTGCATGTTATTATCTTCCCAAGCAGCAATCTGCTGTGGGGTACACTCCCTAACTCCGTGAATACGACCAATAATAAGGTCCGCAATAGGATTAGGTAAGAGACAAGCATGCACATCTCCAGTAAAGAAAGGAGTGGCAATGCGAATTACAGCAGTAGGATATTTTTCTAGAGTGCCGCCAAATGTGACACATTTAATAACCCTTCCTGTAGCACAAGATGGATCTACAAGCGATTGTCTAACACCAATAGTGGTGCATCCGGAATCGAAAAGTAGTGAGACCGGAGTATCATTAACAAGACCCTTATGTAGAATTAAAGAACCCCTCCCGTCATGCGCAACAGCAGCAGGAAGAGCAGGAAGTGGGTGACCACAACTCAAAGTAGTTATGGTACCCGGTTCGAATAAAGTACTGCATTGGGGGCATTTGTTTGCTCTTTCAAAGTCAAAAGCAGAACTAGTGACAGCGTCAAAGTTTTTACTATCAACAACATGATTACAGGCTCCCTCAGTTTCCTGTTGTACAGCATTAGCCTGCTGATATCTCTTTTTTTTGTGTTGAGATCTACCCCGACTATTATTACCTCTGAAGTTATCAGAGTTATTATTATCTCTGCAGTTATTATTGTCTCTATTGTAATTGTTATACTGGTTCGAATTCCAGTTTCCACGATTACTATCATGTTCACATTGATGCGAACATCTATTTGTTTGGTTCTGAGGTCTTCGGCAGGAATAACCTCTATTACCATATCCTCTTTTGAAATGCCTATAATTATTAGGGTGATAGTAACGACCACTATCAGGTTGTCTCCAATTCTTCGAAGATGAATCACCATGAAATTGGTTTCCATGATTTTGACAGAAATTACCGCTGCTCTTTCTATCAAGATTTTGTTGGAATCTACGAGCAAAGTTTTGACCATACGGAGCTGCCGAAGCAACTGGTAAACCTTCTTTCACCTTAGAGTTACCCATGGTTATGTGTGGGTGCGCAGTTACGTATTGGCAACAGAAATCTTCCATTTCTTTTATTGTTTTAGGTTTACGTTCATGAAGGAAAGCAAGGAAAGACTCATTGACAGACGACATGACTTTGTCTCTAAGTATTAAGTCCATAAGTCCTTCATAAGTTTTTTCCGTCTTAGATAGTTCAACCCATCGTGAGAAAGTAATGCGTATTCTTGCAATAAACTCGGAGAATTCAACTCCATTTTCAGGTAACATGTTTTTAAATTGTAGACGATAGCCGTCTTCATTAAGCTGATATTTCTTTAACAAAGCGGCCCTGACAACCTCATAATTGTTCTTGTCAGGTTCATCCACCATATTTAATATACTTAGAGCTTTACCTGTCAGTATCCCTGATAACTGATAAACATATTTTGCTTTGTCTATGTTATGAGCTGTACATGCTTGTTCAAATCTGTCCAGATAGAACATTATGTCATCACTGGAAGGACTAAATGTTGGTAACTTAATCTTAAAAGTATCATTATTAGCCTTCCCAGAAGATGAACCCTTGTTTGAATCATTACCATTACTCATGCTCGTCAATTTCAATTTCTCCAACTCTAAAGCTAAGAGTTTTTCTTCATGTTCCATTTTTGCTTTCCTCTCATCAGACTCTCTTTGTAACTTCCTTTCTTCAGCTTGAGCCTGCATTTGAAGTCTTTCATTTTCAGCTTCTTTTTCAAGTCTTTTATTTTCAGCTTCTTTTTCAAGTCTTTTATTCTCAGCTTCTAGCTGTAGCTTTCTTTCCTCAGCTTCTGATTCCCTTTTTTGTTTTTCCATTTCCATTTGGAATCTCTTTTCATCCACCTGCATCTGCAGTTTCTTTTGTTCAGCTTCCATATGCAGTTTCTTTTGTTCAGCTTCCATTGCTTTATCATATCGAGCAGTTGCAAATTCTTCTAACTTATCACCAGTCTTCCCAAGCAATTTACCCTGCTCAATAAAGTGCTCAAATGTAGACATGTTGTCTAACATATGAGTCCGAAACCTGAAATAATTAACTAATTTATTTCAAACCTAAGTGTAACAAGTCTTAATTAAGCACTTGTATATTCACATCACATTATATTATCCCAGTCTCTGTGGGAAACAAGTCTCCAATCAAAGAACTTGTATATGAAATATCAGCACTCAAATCTTGATCATAAGTGCACTTCTCATTCAATAGTGCACGACACTATTCATCATTCATTTATCATCAGTGTAGTAGTAACAGTGCATTAGCATAGCCCATTAACTACTTACTATAACTGTAAACAATGACTATGTAAACACATGCAGAATGTAAACATTGAAAATGTAAACAATACAAACAATGTAAACAATAACAATGTAAACAATAACAAAGATCAGCAACAATACAAAAACTTTCGCAGAAATCAACTAAAAATAAAGCAGAAATTAATGAAATATCACAAAAAATGTGACGATATCTGCGATAGAATTAAACAAAATACATGACACCACAGTGTATAAACAAAAATGTTGTATGAAACTAAATTATAGACAAGAGTAGGCTAACAAATACAAACAAATCACAACAAAACTAAAGAATGTGAAATAATAACGAAAACAATATTAAAACATGTCATCACAGCTAACATAAATAGCAACAGAAGTCGCTTAGCAAATTCCAGTATCGGAAATTTGCAAACCCTACAGAAAACGCTCACAATAGACGACCTCTATGACGTGGCATAATCTAACGGAGACACCACCCAACCGAGAACCCGCTGAAATATAAACATATAAATATACAAATAACATATAAACATATAACATATAGAATGAGATGATACACAGAAGACTCAGCAGAAGTATAAGGGCACAGTTTACATACAAACAGGCCACTTAACTTATAGGCTTCCAATCGTAGAACAGCAGAAAAACGGATGTCAATCAACGTCCTAAAGAGCGAAGCTCCAACGATGATGGCACATCTGAACTGCTTCCACTGCTAACACGATGGTACAAGAGCTTCTGAAATACTGTGTGTTGAGTTGTTTCGGCACTTGACCTTCTAATCCAAAAGTAAGTTGATGGAAATCGGTACTTGGCCTTCTTCAGAAAACAACCCGTTTCAACCGGCACTTGACCTTCTCAAAAAACGACAGCACTGGAACCTTGACAGCAGCAACTTGCTTGACTTGCGTAAAAGATAACAGCAGTCCGAGTTATCCGGCAACATGTAACAACGCCGGGTACTGTCAAATTCTTGTTTCCGTCAAAAAGTTGAAATTTTGACTTTTACCGGGCAACGCCGAGTACTTTGAAAATTTTGAAGATGTTGGCTGTCTTGAAGAATGTTAATTTCTTGAAGGATGCTGATGAATTCTTGTTGAAAATGAAGTGGGTAAGGGACCCCGTGTTTGCTAGTACCAGAATCAAACCAGCTTATGGCCACCAAATGATGCGTGATGCCATATGATGATGGATGGCATCCGCATGTCTGGTTTTGTGTAGTGTGTAGATGTGTTCAGTCAAAACAATGTTCATGCAACAATAACAGGGCAATCCACATAGGACGTCAGTAAACTCACGACGTATAAAGTCAATGAGTCTTGAAACAGCCGTTGACGTTTTTCTTCATTATTTATTGTGGACGCCACAGTGACAAAATGGTTACGCAAATGTGTAGGCACCTCAAACAGTCATTATCACAGCAACATTCAATACAGCAATAAACGGTAGACAGCATTACAATGATGAGTCAGATGCATGTTATATTTCATAGTGCTGTAAATGTAGTCAGGTGGAAAACTCCATCCTTTTCTATAACAGCCAGGAGATAACCAGATGTATGAGATCAGTTCACTCTCCTTAGTTTGACTTCAGCAAGACAGACACGTCTGCCGAAGTATAAATAATGTCCTCAAGAATATCCTCTAGATAATAAAGGTTTTCTAAACCTAGTTCATTTAACAAAGTAGCAAGTAATGGTCCTTGGTACATGCATCAACCGATGCAGTACAATGCAGCGACATGTGAGCTGGGAAAGAACATCTCGTGACGACGACTTTCGGAGACAGGCTATGAATCGAAATCGCTCACGACCCAAAATCAATAGAGTTAATGAAAGAGTCAATTTACCTTGCTTTCATGAAATACACAGAAATATCACGCCTCCCGACATGTGCAAATACACTAGAGGTGTTATCCCGAATAAACGAAATATCCATAAGAGGACTACACATCCCTGACAGAACAAAAAATAGCGGAGATCCCCTCTTCAACGAGGCATCTCTTTCGCCATTCCAAATCGCTCACTCCCACTAGTGGTGGGCGGAAACCGATCGACAAACAACCAGACAAGTCATGCGCAGTCCAGCGCAAAAATGACCACAGCTCAAAAGTTAACTGCATTCGATACCAACGCGAGAAGACAAATGCTTACCGAGAAAAGTGACTATAAATTACAAGCAGTTGTTGCCCTTGCGTTATAAAACAGATATTGAAATAAAACGATGTTGCGAGAATTTATCACAAATATATGAACAAATAACAGATGACATAACAAGACAAGTTTAAAATAAATAAGTTTTTTGTTTGAATAATATAATTTAAATATTATGCATCACGCCTTCTGTGACCCTGAGTCTTTACAGAAGGCAATGTAACTTTGATAATTTGCTGTGTTCATACTATAAATACCCATTGTACCATCACTTTCATACTTTCTAAACTATGGTTTGCCTATTAATGTTATAATATTGACTTTTGTGTTAAGATAAATGGGTTTTCACAAAATGTTTTAAATCTTTTGTATTTTGCCCCCCTTTTAATATATAATGTAAATATTGCTTTGTGATATGTTTGCATGCTTTATTTGGGGATATGGGGGGGGGGGGGGGGGGGGGGGCTATATCTTACAAAAGTCATTCTTGTATATAACATTGATGTTGTTTAAAATCTTAGACCCAATAAAGGTTTTAAAAAAAAAAAAAAAAAAAAAAAAAAAAAATAAAAAAAAAAAAGTTCTTTAGTTTAGGTTTGGAGCAACCTGGCGCTACGACTACTATTGAACAAAAGCCCTTGACTCCTACGTTTTATCTAGAGACCTCCTACCGACCAGGAAGGTTAGTGAACCAGCGCTAACCCCTGCCACGATTATGTGAGTGGTTCATTCCACTTGAAGTAAGTTCGAACTAGTTTTGATTGAAGTCTCGAATCGTATTTTATTTCGCTAGGATTTCTACAGATCATAAAACGACTAGAGTATTAAGGAGCCGTAAGCCTTTCACCTTGGAGGCTAAAGCTGGCAGTTTTCATTTCCTTCCCCACCAGAAATTTATCTCAAGCTGCCACTGTTTGTTTGAAATACGAAACGAAAATAAAGAACATCTTTTATAACCATTTGGACTTATCAAATGCTCTGCACCATTGAAAGTTTCCATTGACTGTTCGAGTTGCTAATTACTTACTACCCTTTGAAGAATCAATACTAAATCCGTAAAGGCACTTACGAGTTCTCTTAATTACCTGGGTTGTCCTCTCTTCTGGAAGCAACACCTCTGGTGTATAACCAGTCTTCCCCAGAAGAACCCCTACAAAGAAAGTCCTGGGATTGTTTCCCTTATATCAAGTGATAGACGGATTTACATCCCGTCCACAAAATCCACGGTCACAAACACTACTATATAAAGAACACTACTACATCAACACCACTAAACAAATAACACCACTAAACAGATAACACCACTACACAATTTACATCACTAAGCAAATAACACCCCTACACAAATTACACCACTACGTAAATTACTCCACTATGCATATTACACCACTACACAAATTACACCACTACATAACACCAGTACACAAATTACACCACTGCACCAATAACACCACCACACAAATAACACCATTATACAAATAACACCAATACATAAACAACACCACTACACAAATAACACCACTATATAAACAACACTACTACATAACAACACCACTACACAAATAACGACACTACACAAATAACACCACTACACAAACAACACAACACCACTATACAAATAACACCACTATATAAACAATGCTACTACATAAACAACACCACTACACAAATAACACCACTATATAAACAACTTTACTACATCAACAACACCACTACACAAATAACACCACTACCCAAATAACACTACCATACAAATAACACAACTATATAAACAACACTTCTACATAAACAACACCACTACACAAATCACACCACTATATCAACAACACTACTACATCAACAGCACCACTATACAAATAACGCCACTACACAAACAACACAACACCGCTATACAAATAACACCACTATATAAACAACACTACTACACAAATAACACCACTACACAAATAACACCACCATATAAACAACACTACTACACAAATAACACCACTACATCAACAATGCCACTACATCAACAACTCCACTACATCAACAACACTACTTCATCACCAACGCCACTACATCAACAACACTACTACATTCACAACACTGCTACGTAACAGAGCTAACTGAGACAATTCACACAGGACAGCATCAAAATAATGGATATTTTAGCACCGTCAAGAAACCTGGAAAAAAAATAATTTAGCATAACAGGTACACCATCTTTTTTCATTCCTTATTCAGCATTGGGTCACCGCTGTAGTAGTCCCCAATCAGGAGGTTGTTTTTTTTCCATTTCAGATACATGCTAACACAAGACTTTTTAAAGAATTAACATGATTCCATAAAGCAGCAATGGACTTAATCATATTTTAACCAATGTGTGTGTACATGGACTTAATCATATTTTAACCAATGTGTGTGTACATGGACTTAATCATATTTTAACCAATGTGTGTGTACATGGACTTAATCATATTTTAACCAATGTGTGTGTACATGGACTTAATCATATTTTAACCAATGTGTGTGTCCCCTCAATAAAATGTTTGTTGTCTGAGTACAACCTACATGCTCTAGCTGTGATGGTTTCTATAGCAACAATTTGTTTGACATGATGAGGTTGCCAGCCTCATGCCCAACCTCAGATGCCTGCCCCAAGGCACAACCTCAGATGCCTGCTTCAAGGCACAGATGCCTGCTTCAAGGCACAACCTCAGATGCCTGCTTCAAGGCACAACATCACCTTAGTTGTCTCTAATAATAGGCTTGGTGGAAATGGTAACGCTATTCATTCTTTGTCTAATCAGAGACCACCAAAAACGACAAAGTAATAACCCATTTAAATTGTCCCAACTCACCCTCATGCACGCTGAATGAAGTGGAGTGAAACCATGTTTGTCTACAGCATGCATGTTAGCGCCTTCATCTACCAACAACTTTGCAACGCTGGTCTGGTTTTCAACAATGGCGGCACACAGCGGTGTCTGTGCATGGCTGTCAGTGACCTCCAGTGAAGCACCAAAGTGAAGAAGGATTGAGAGGCAGCTTATAAATCCCCTCTCAGAAGCAATGTGCATGGGGTATTTTCCATGGGCATCAGAAATTTTCAGTTGTGCCCCACGCTGGCAGAGGTATTCAACCTGAAATTAGTGTATAAAATAACATTTCACATTATGACATAACATTTCACATTATGACATAACATTTCAAACTATGATATAATGTCTCAAGCTATGACACAACATCTCAAACTATGACACAACATCTCAAACTATGACATAACATCCCAAACTATGACATACAATCTCAAACCATGAAAAAACAAGTCATAATAATCATCATCAATGTCCTTCAGTTCCCAATGGACCATAGGCCATCAACAAACTAATTTCTCCTGTCCCATCTTTCCGTTAACTCCTCATTAAAGATGTCTCCAGTTCTCTTCTCTATGTGTTTTTTAAGAATTCCTTTACCTCTCTTACCCTGAGGAGTCCAGAACAAGGACTGACTTGTAATGCTATCAACAGATTTCCTAAATGTGTGTCATATCCATCGCCAGTGTCTCCTTCTCAACTCTTGTTGGCACTTGTCTAGCTCTCGTCATCAGCTGGCACACAGAGGTTCATGTCACACTATTCCTATCGTTCTGTTCTATGCAAGAACCCATTTATGAAAGTCTGTAATGTCTTTAGTCAGTGTTTCTTACCTTTTTACTCCCTAAGGAGCATAGGGTAAAGGAAAGGTCAAGGATCCCGTTACATGCCCATTAAGGCATATTAGGAATATAGTGTTAGGCCCATATTTTCTTGACCATCTGCACACTAGGGGCGATGTGGTCAGCATTACGCCGGCCGCCTTAACCTTCCCAGAGTAAATCTGGTACCCAATTCATGAGGCTGGGTCAACCTCAGAGCCATTTGCAGTCTAAAAATTCCCACCTCAACTGGAGATTGAACCATGGACCACCGAGCTAGGAAGCCAGTGAACTAACCACTGCGCTACCACGGCTCCCTAAGGAGCACAGGCCTTCAATAAATGTATGTCAAATCCTCCGTCTGAATGCCATCACCTCCAGGTCTGTCTATGTCTTCCTCATCATTTTCATTCCTGTCTCCAGTTCTCTTCTCCATGCATGTGTTGGTCCATCTTTGCTTCTTTTACCCTTGGCATTCCAGAAAAAGGCCTGCCTTGTTATGCTATCAACAAATTACCTCAACATGTGGACTATTAATCACCAACCTCTTCTTTTCATCTCTTGTTCCACTGACACCTGTCTGGCACATGTCATACATCAGTACAACTCTTTACAAATTAAGTTGATTTTCTTTTTGACAAATCATCAAACACAAATAAATAAGCAATGAAGCTTAGCTAGAACATTCTGGGAACAAGATACAAAAGAAGAATATCAAAGCCTGACATGGCAGAAGCAACTGGAGGCAATAAAGGATATTAATTCTTTGATTCCATAATTATTTTCCACCCTGTGCCATAATTATTTTTTGAAGAATTCTAAACAGTGAAGTGTACTGACTTTTAGAATCTTTTTCTGTGAATATGTACTTATTATACACCAAACTGTAGGGAAATGGATAAAGAATTGTAATACATAACGTCTTTGGTAGTATTAACACAAGTGTGTTCATTATACTTAAAACATTTTGCATGTAAAATTTAAAAACACTAAAAAGTTAACTGTAGAATACAATCTTACCAAGACAAATTACTGTTGTAGACAATAAAACTTTCTTTTTAGTCTTCAAATGTCAAGTTAATCCATATACAAAGTAAAAAAAACATGCTTATGGCCACAATTAGTACATTTAGCGTTATTCGCACCAGTTTTTCTGTGGTCTCTTGTAAGAAAAAAATAAATTATGCAATCTTGCATTACGTAATTTTCAAACAAATAAAGAAGAATAACGTCATATAAAAACTGTTTTACTCTTGTTTAATGTTTTAATAGTATCCCTAGCTTCATCTTCTACCAAGAACTAGTGATTTGTTGTTACGGTAGGTCTAGTTTTGTTGCTTTTTGATCGGTCAGAATATGACTACGCCCACTCATCAATTAAATCTAGTGTGTCTAGCTTTTCTACACAGATTCCGTATTTTCACAACAAACTGTGACTACCAAACAATCATCATCAATGTCAGCAATGTTTCAAAGTAGTTTGACACAATTATTTCCTTAGGAGACTTAGAAAATGTAAATATAAAGCGTGACATATTTCTCTAGCAATAACAACGAAAAACGCAAACACACGAATAGTCACAAAAATTGTGATAACAACATCAAAACACGCACATGTGCTGATTAACTAGTCAAATTAGTTGTTTAAATAGTAGCAGAAGTCATTCTATGAGTTTTAAAATATGAACTGCATTAAACGGACGATTTTTAGGGTTTATTCGTGATAAACTAAAAACCACGCTCTAAGGCGTTGCTCTGGCACGGCGCGTTGAATTTTGCAACGCTCAGAGCGTTGGTCTGGAGTCAAAGAGTTAAAACAAAAAAACAATGTAAAGGTATTCCAGTAGGAGATACTGCTGTAGGGGAGAGAGGTGTTAGAGATTTCACTATTCTCAACCTCAGTTTTATGAGGTGTGGGTGACCAGTTCCCTTCCTTACTGCCTTTGCCTTCTTCAACTCAAGAGCATAGCCAGGAACACATTTACAGCTAGGTAGACTGCAGTGTGATGCTACCTGGTTTCAAACATAGTTACTTTGCTTTACAAAGCAAGCCTTCCACCCACTCTGGCAATCAACACTCAATAAGTACATTATATAAGTCAAAAGAATGATCAATTTTTAACAGAAGTTTAGAATATGAAAGAAACAAAAAAAAATGTTAAACAATATCAAAAGCTTTAAAGGTACAATGAAAGTAAACTGACAGAAATGCTTGCATGTATGTATAATGGAATAGACGAGTATAGCCAAAAACAAAATATATCACTCAAATATTACCATATCTGGTTTATCGGCTGCCACGGCTTTATGGAGGGGTGTCTCTCCTCCCTTATTCTGTTTGGTCACAGCATTTATGTCTCCACCATTATCGAGGAGAAGTTTCATCACTTCGATGTAACTGGTTGCCGCAGTGACATGGAGAGCATTTTCCCCAGTTTCAGTGCGACACGAGTTGATATGGGCACACTGCTTAACCAGGAGACTATTGGGATGAAAATATGGTACAACATATCAGACGTATGTATTAATTTTTTTTTAAATGGAAAGAAAGAAAAAAAAAACATAATTTATCAGCCTGGAAACTTTGTGCTCATGTTAGGAATGGGTAATAAAACACTGGAAAACCTATTAGCATGTCAACTTTCCGGTTTTCTTATGCAAATGTTTTTTGGTTCCTTTTTTTTAATCGAATACATTCCTGACTGGCTGACTCCCGATTCTAATCTTGAACCATGTACAAGTCCCTCATTCACTTTCTGTAGCTGCACCATTACAAATTCTTGACTATAATTTCTGTTCTTAAACCATATACACATTTCTGTCAGGTCAACTCAAGTTTCTGCTCCCAAATGTACAACTTTCTGATTAGCTGACTCCAGTTTCAATTCCTAAGTACAAGTTTCTTGACCGAATGACTCCATGTACACGTTCATGACTGACTGACTCCAGTTTCAGTTCCTACACCATGTTGGTCTCCTGACTCTGAACCAAGTACACATTTCTGACTGTTTAACTCCTGATTTTGAATCATACATTTCTAACTATTCGACACCTGATTCTGAACTATGTGCAAGATTTGACTTACTGGTTTCTAGTGCTGAACTTATACTAGTTTTGAAACTTTTGACTCCAGTTTCTGGTCCTGAACCCATTCTAGTTCTGAAACTGTTGACTCCAGTTTCTGTTCATGAATCCATATTAGTTCTGCAACTGTTGACTACACTTTCTGTTCTTGAATAATGTACAAGTTCTATACTGATTGACTGTGTACAAATTCCTGATCATGTACAAGTTCTGGCTCCTGACTCTGAACCTGGAGCACAATTTGTCTACTTAATCCATCTCATAAAACCATATCTATTTCTCTCATAAAGTTGGCTATCTGTCTCAGGCTTCATTCATCACCATCAGCTTTCTCCCTCAAAGAGGTTGGTGAAGGTTATGCTATCAGTTTACTTCCCTCATGGAGCTGATAGTCTTAGAGAACATGTTCTACTGTTTGTCTGCCTTCCCCACATGGACACATGTTTGTCTTCTTCTTCTTCTTTGTTCCTTAGCCGCCAACCATCAGAGCAGTCAGTGGCCATCACGCCTAGTGGCGTCTTGTAGGGCAACAACAAATTGATTTCACTTTGCTCGGTCGGTGGCCATCTTTTGTACAGTGCCCCAACTCTTGTTCATTCTTTGCATCTCAGCCTCCACAGTCCTCCACCAGGTTGTTTTTGGTCGGCCTCTCTTTTGTTTTCCTTCAGGGGTCCAAAGCATAGCTGTTCTTGTGATGGCATTGGGGTCTCTTCTGAGGACATGGCCAACCCAGCTCCAGCGTCTGCCAGCTATGATGGTGTGCATGTCCTCTTGCTTGCTCCGAGTAAGCAGATCTTGGTTGGTGATGGTATTCGGCCAAAAGATTCGGTGAATTTTTCTTAGGCATGTTGTGTGAAAAGAGGACAATTTCGACATTTCCTTCTCTGTAACTCTCCAGCATTCCGCACCATAGAGAAGCACAGAAAGCACACAGCTCTGATATAATCTTAATTTTGTGCTTGTGCTGTATTGAGAGGACTTCCAGATGTTGTTTAGGCTAAAAAAAAGGCTGTTCTTGCCTTATTCATTCTGATGTTGATGTCTTTGCCTGCCCCACCATCTGGTGTTACTATGCATCCTACGTATGTGAAGGTGTCTGTCTGTACCAGTTGCTGATTCCTTACTGATATGGGCTCAGGGTTGCTCACATTGAGCGTCATGACCTCTGACTTCTTTAAATTGATGTTCAAGCCTACCTGCTGGCTAAACTTATTAAGTCTATCCGTTTTTTTCCTGGATGTGTTGATGTGAATGTGCTAGTAGTGCAATGTCATCTGCATATTCCAGATCTTCCAATGTAGAAAATGTAGTCCATCTTATTCCTCTTGGATTGCCCTCTGTTGTCTGGCGCATCACCCAGTCTATGACTGTTAAAAATAGAGTGGTTGATAAGGGGCATCCCTGTCGTACTCCTGTCTTCACCTCAAAGGTTAGGTTGCTCTGCCCAACACTACACGTAAAGTTGGCATAGAGGCTTTTTATGATTGACACTATGCAGCTTGAAATTCCATAAGCCCTCAGTATTTTCCATAAACTGTCCCTATGTATGCTGTCAAAAGCCTTTTCAAAATCAACGAAATTAATGTACAGCTGTCTTTGCCATTCTGAGCACTGCTCTATAATGTTCCTGAGAGTGAATATATGATCTACACATCTTCTGTTCTTTCTAAATCCTGCTTGTTCTTTCCTCAGTTTGTGGTCTACTGCTTTTGAAATTCTCTGTATAATTATCCTGCCTAGTATTTTGCTGGGAACTGAGAGAAGAGTGATTCCTCTCCAGTTATTACAGTCTGCAAGATCTCCCTTCTTGGGCAATTTGACAATTATTCCTTTGTTCCACTCTGATGGTGTTGTCTCCGTTTTCCAGACTTGTGCAAATAGTGGTTCTAATAGTTCTGCTGCTAGCTCAGGGTCTGTCTTAAATAGCTCTGCATTTAAGTTATCATGGCCAGGAGCTTTTCCGTTCTTTAACCCTTTGATTGCTGTGATGATTTCTTCTTTTCGTGGAATGTCTGTATTTACAACTAGATCGTTTTCAGCCTCAGGAACATTCAATTGTGTCTCTGGTGGTTCCTTGTTCAGAGTTTCTCTGAAGTGCTCCTGTCCCTCTGCTGTTGTGATGAGATTTCCTTGCTTATCTCTTACTAATGTAATATTGTTTGCACCTCGTTTTCCGCTGATGAATTTAGTTATTTTGTATATTGTGCTCTGTTCATTTCTCAGTGCTGCCTCTTCTGCCTGTCTTGCAAGATCGTCTAGGAAATTCCTTTTGTTGGCTCGGGTTTGGCGTTTAACTTCCTTGTCCAGCTGACTGTACTGTTCGCTATATAGTTGCTTTAACCTGGGGGACTTCACTTCTGTTTTCTTTCTTTTCATTTCCTTTCTCAGTGTTATGGTGTTTAATGTTTCTGGTGTTATCCAGTCTTGCTTCTTCCTTTCCTGGAATCCCAAGCATGATTTGCTGCTTTCCTTATATATTGTTGAAATGGTGTTGAATTTCTGGTCTATATCATCAGTCAATGTCTTTTCCTGACTTTTGGCAAATTGATATCGTTTCTTTATGTCAGCCGCAAATGCTTTTCTGGTAAGGGGGTCCTTCAATTTGCTGATGTCAAACCTTTTCTGTGTAGTTACAGTTGGTCCAACCCTTCTTAGTTTCACTTTCAGTTTTGCTACTACTAAATGGTGATCACTTCCCACATCTGCACCTCTTCTTACCTTCACATCTTGTAATGCATGTCTCCATCTACCGTTAATCATGATGTGGTCTATCTGGTTTCTGTCCCGACCATTTGGTGATTCCTATGTTAGTTTGTCAATTTCTTTATGTGGGAAAAGTGTTCCTCCAATGACCAGGTTGTTAATACTACAGAAACTTATTAATTTATCCCCATTTTCGTTTGCTGTTCCGCTGCCGCATTTCCCCAATACTCTTTCATTATATATATTGTGTGTACCAACTTTCCCATTGAGGTCTCCCATTACTATAATAAGATCATATCTAGGTGTGTCTTCCATTTCTTTCTGCAGTTGTTGATAGAATTCATCCTTCACCTCTTCATCGCTGTCATTCGTTGGTGCGTAGCATTGTATTATTGTAGTGTTGGTGAATCTACCTCTCAATCTTAATCTTATCAGTCTGCTGTTGATGGGTTTCCATTCCAGTAATGTCCTTTCTATTCCTTTCTGTAAAATAATGGCTGCACCTTCATTGTGCTGTCCATCCTCTCTTCCAGAGTAAAGTACTGTTTCTCCTGTTGCTGTTTTAACTTTTCCTGCCCCTGTCCATCTGCTCTCGCTTATCCCTAGAATGTGTAACCTATAGTTTCTCATTTCTGCCATGACCTGTTTTAGTTTACCCATCTCATTCATTGTCCTGACATTCCAAAATCCTATTCTTGTATCATGTTTTGCGGTCAGGACGTCCGTTTGCATGTCAGTGGCTTCCTTTCGGCTTTCACCACTGACAGTCATACAAGCCTCAGACTCCGGATGTCCGTCCCGCAGCAAAGTTTGTTTATTCGTTGTTGTTTCCGTAACTTCCAATTTTTCTTTTACATAGACAGGGGTGTCAGCCCTATGCTAAAACCCCCAACCTGGAGGACCAGGGTGTCTGCTTTCATCTGACCCCTGCCCACGCAAACCTGTCCAGCTTGGTAGAACCTTCCAGGAGTAAAACTCCCACTGGCATAGCTCTGGGGGTAATCAGGGTACGCAAGCCGCCATACCTCCACAAGGTATTGAAACCGGTGATGGCAGATGTTTGTCTACCCAATACTTAATTTGTTGAACAGATGGTCTTTGAATCTTCAGTAGTAGGCCCTCTGTCTGAAAATGATCACTTATCTCTTCTTGGTAAACAGTTCTAAGCTTATATCTGACGGGGTGATCTCTATGCCTTTTATTTGAAGTTATTTTTAATTATTGTTTTGATCTCTTCATATGTTGCTTTGTCTTTTAACTTTGCTTCCTTCTTCTTCTTCGGCAAGTCTATCTGCCATCTCATTTCCATATATCATGCACTGGACAAGAATTCTATATATTTTCATTTTACTGACTTTATAGATGGTTTCCATTAGTGCTTCTGACTGGATAATTAGATTTTTGTTTTGTTTTCTATGGTTCTTCAGGGCAGCTATGATTGATAGGGGATCTGCTTACTTACTTACTTATTCATTCCTCTTCTACCATGGGGTTTGCCAGGAGAGTGCTATGTTATCCTATCAGCTGCCTTCCTCCTGGCCTGGTTCCAATCTAGTCCTCTGTTCTTCAGGGATTGTGTAATGTTGTCCTCCCAGCAAACTCTGGGTCATCCTGGAGGTCTGGATCCCCGGTTCTTAGATTCCCAAAATTGTCATGGTAGCCGATCTCCTCCCATTCTGCAGACATGGCCAAACCATCGTAGTTGGGTCTGTTCTACTTGGGTCTGCGGGGGCTGGGTTGCCGTACTGTCTGGTTGCGGACCATTTCTCTTCTTGTTACTTCAACCACCTTTCTCAGATACCTCATTTCTGAGATTTGGAGCTGGCTTTTGTGGGTTATAGTCATTGCCCATCACTCGCATCCATACGTCAAGACTGGAACATAGGTGAAGCAAAATACAGCCATCTTTGTCTTCTTGCCAACTTCTCTTTGGCTGAGGAATCCTCGATTTATGGCCTGAAAAAATTCTCCCTGCTGCTGCTCTTCGGAGAGCTAACTCTTCTTTGATGCCTCCCTTCCAGTCTATGACAGCCCCAAGGTATTTAAAGTGGTTGACCTGCTCCAGGACCTGTTCTCCCAGAATAATCTGATGCCTTCTGTCCTCTCATGATATCACCATGGTTTTTGTTTTAGAGCTGCTGATGACCATCCCTCTCTTCTCCAGCTCTTCCTTCTAGACTTGCAGGTTGGACTGAAGTTGTGCCTCTGATTTAGCAATCAGGGCAACATCATCAGCAAATGCCAGCTCTGAAATACAGACCTCTCTCATCTTCCTGTACCCTACTGAATACTTTCTTGTCCCCTCCTTACATGCTTTGATGACATTGTCCATGAGGTGTATGAAAAGATAAGGTAGCAGGATATTACCCTATCTTACACCAGTAACGGGCTTGAACTCTTCTGACTTATGGTTTGTCGTAGGGAACGTGCAAGGAACATTATCTTGCCTCAAGCATCAGGCAAATTTTCCACTACAGTTATCGCAGCAGTGCTTAATGCTTCTGCCTCAGCTTTGACATTCAAACACTCCAGATGCCATAATTGAAGAATTTCCTATTTAAAAAAAGGGTGAGTCAGCTGTCCAGATTCTTTTTGGCTTTCTCTATGTAGTGTCACAAGCCTTCTTAACATCAGGAGCTTTATCTGTCTTGGACAGCTGAGATGAAATATTTCAATTATTTGTTTTGATTGACTTGTCCATGTTTTAAATTGTCCATGGGGTGGAGTAGCTGGTCACATGCCCAACCCTTCTTAGTTTCCTGCTGCAAACCCTGGCACCAAACAGGTGATAGCATTTCTGTTGACAGCTTTAAAAGGCAGTCCTCATTCTGGATAAAAGAGGTGGAGGAAAATTTTTTAAAACACATGGAGAGGGAAACTAGTTAAATATGAAAGGGGGGAAAAATACATGGAAAGGCCTTGAATGAATGGCACAGGATAGGAAGACTTGGCTTGAATTAGTTGAAGATCTATGTTCCTTAGGGAGCTGAAGGCTAGCAACACAAGTGAAGAATGAAATCCCAGACGTCAGTCAAAACAAGTGTTTACAGCCTATAATGAGAACATCAGCCCTATCTCTATTACACATTGAGATATACTGTACAATACCTATCAGTATGCATGGAGGCATATCTGGAGTCATCCTTATATGACCACCAACTATGCACAATGCTACAGTATGTAGATTGGGATGTGAACCTCTGCCTGTGAGGCTAATTACACCCTCATGGACTTGAAATCTTGAAATCATCCCCACACTTCCAGGGATTCCCCCTGTGGTGAAACAGGTTGAGAACCCAGCATTTCACACTAAGCTTGGAGGGGTCACTTGAGCCCCAGACATAACTCTAGCTTTTGCATGGTTGGCTGCATGCAGGAGAATCTCACTATGGGCCCATGATAGGCAGGGGGTGCTGAGAAGTAGCTCTGTGTAGGATGTGACGATTCCTTGGGACAGCCCTGAACCAGGGCATAGTATTTTAGCTCTGCATATTTGGACAGCCCCCTGGGATGGCAGGGAATGCACAGTATGCAATGCGCTTCTTCCTCCTAGCTTGGAACTGATATGATGATCCTTTAAATGCAAGCCAAGCTGGAGAAAATAGAGATCATGACTTCAACTCAGCACATTTCAGAATGGCAGAAAAGCCACAGGAAAAGCCTAGATATACAGTGTAGATAATACCAAGGAGTCTTCAACCTGGTATTGACTGCAAAAGAACAAGAAGCTCAGCAGTCCTTGTTAAACAACAACAACAACAATACCTATCAGCGTCAACATTTTAATAAACAATTACCACAACATTGGTAGCCAATGCTTAGAAACATACTCACTGTACAATATCAGTATGTCCCATCAAACAGGCGAGATGTAAGGGTGTCCTCCCAAAATTATCAGAACAGTTACTGATAGCTCCAGCCTTCAGCAGCAGCCTCACACACTCAAGATGTCCCTTCTTGGCCGCATAGTGTATGGCCCGTCTACCACACAAATCCTCATAACTCATACGAGGATTGAGGGTCAGAACCTTGGACAGAACAGCTGTATTGCCTCTCACTGCTGCTAGAACTGCACACTGGTTGATATCTAATAGAAACCTGAACACAGACCAGGATATTTACATTTTAACAATAAAATTATAACATTCAATATATGCATTTTCAATTTTTTTTTTTTGAGACATCCAAAATTTAACATAATTTTCATTAAAACTTTTGACAAATTCAGCAAATCATGAAAAAAAGAGCCAAAAGTGATCTAGCTGCAACCACATCTTGTATCCAGCAGTGGTGCCATGTGCATTAACATTACAATTATTTCTTGTATCAGTCAGTAATGTCTAAGGTCCTTAACATTACAACCATATCTTGTATCAGTAAGTGGTGTCTTAGGTCTTTAAAATTACTATCTACCCTTCCAAGATGGAGGTGAAATTCGTTTCTCACCTTAGACGCCGAAAGAAAAACATCAGGAATGTGTATATTTCGATGGATAGTACCATGTTATGTTAAATTATAGAATAAAAGATACACCAGAGTATCTAGTGGTGTAGATATTTTCCTATAACTGACCTCGAAACCCTCGAATCGGTCGGTTGGATCGGAGGGTTGATCAGTGAGTTAACAATTCACTATCGTAAAACAAGCTATTGTTACCGAAACAGAACCAGGCTCGACAGTAAACATGACTCACTCTAATATCTTGGGGGCTAAGGAGATTTTTAAAATTGGATACTGGAATGTAAGAACTATGTATCAAGACGGAAAATTGGAAGAAGTAATTAAAGAAATGGATAATTATAAGTTGGACTTATTGGGTGTCAGTGAGTGTAGATGGACGGGGAAGGGCATAAAATATATTTCAGAAGAAAAAAAGCAAATTATATACTCTGGTAGTAATGATAATCGTCACACAGAGGGAGTAGCCATCCTAATGACACAGAAAGCAGCAGCATCGCTTATCAGCTGGGTACCTATCAATGAGAGGCTAATATTAGCTAGATTTCAGACACGATTTTTCAAGCTCTCAATTGTACAATGTTATGCACCAACTAACGACGCTCTTGATACCACAAAAGATGACTTCTATGAAGCACTTCTAAGTACCATCAACACAATACCCAAGCATGACATAATAGCAGTCATGGGTGATTTTAATGCCAAAGTAGGTGACAACAACGATGGAGTACAAAGATATCTCGGTACTCATGGCATAGGCTGTATGAATCAAAATGGCGAAAGACTTCTAGAACTTTGTGAAATATCAAACCTCGTTGTGGCAGACACCATCTTTCAACATAAGAATATCCACAAGATAACATGGAATTCACCTGATGGCAGAACTAAGAACCAGATAGATCACTTCTGCATAAGCGCTAAATTTCGCTCATCAGTTCAAGACGTCAGAGCATACAGAGGTGCAGAGATCGGAAGCGATCATAACCTCTGCATAGCTAAACTGAGAATTAAACTGAAGAAGTTATACCAACAGAATAAAAATAGAAGAATAGATGTACACAGACTGCAATCAAATGATATAAAGGAGGAATATAATGTCAAAATGAACAACTATTTCGATGCTTTAGGCAAAATTGACAACGATATCACCACCAAGACAATCGATACTAAATGGGAACAACTGAGAACAGCAATGACAGAAGCAGCAGTAGCGACCACCGGATACCTAGTACATAAAAAGAAAAAATGGATGAGAGAAGATACTTGGGATAAAATACAAGAAAGGAAAACAGCAAAACTTAAACTACTAGCGGCAAGTACACATAATGCAGCTGAATCTTGCAAACTAACTTATAACTTGTTAAATAAAGAAGTGAAGACAAAAACTCGAAGAGATAAAAGACATTTCATCAATGAACTGGCCGTAGAAGCTGAAAATGCTGCAAGAACTGGTAATAGTAGGTGCCTTTATCAAATTACAAAACAACTATGTCACCAGCCTACTGCTATGGAAACACCTGTTAAAGGTAAATTAGGGAATTCAATACCAACAGAAAAAGAACAAATGAAGAGATGGGCTGAGCACTTCATGGAGGTGCTAAACAGACCACCACCAACAGTAACACCTGATTTTAATAATGAAACACCCACAACCACCTTGTCAATAAATTGCGATGAATTCACGCTGGACGAGATCAAACAAGCCGTTAAAAGATTTAAAAATTTTAAAGCTGCTGGAGTTGACGAAATTTCAGGGGAAATGATTAAAGCAGTTAATGACAACAACCTCTTGAGAATTTTAGATATTATAAATGAAGTATGGAGAGAAGAACAACCACCACAACAATGGAAAGACAGTATTATTGTAAAGTTACCGAAGAAAGGTGATCTATCAGACTGTAATAACTGGCGTGGTATATCTCTATTATCAGTACCTGGAAAATTATTATGTTGCATGATGTTAGAAAGACTTAAATTGCATGCTGACGAAAAGATCAGAGAAGAACAAGCGGGTTTCAGGCCGAAACGATCATGTATTGATCAAACATTCACACTAAGAACAATTATAGAAGAATCAGTGGAAAGGCAATCGCCACTTATTATCACCTTCGTCGATTTTCAAAAAGCCTTTGATAGTCTACACCGCCCATCATTGTGGAAGATACTTACAATCTATGGTTTTCCAACAAAATATGTGAATATAATCAAAGCGCTTTATGACAATGCAAGATGTTGTGTTAGAACAAATAAAGGGAATACAAAATGGTTTACAGTAGAAACAGGGGTGAAACAAGGCTGTATTATGTCACCACTACTTTTTGGAATAGCTATTGATTGGGTTATGAGAAACTATACCCACAATGAACAATTGGGTATAAAATGGACAAATGGAAAATTCCTGGGGGACCTGGATTTCGCAGATGATGTAGCATTCTTAAGTTCAACACCAAGACAATCCCAAGAAGCAATAAATAATTTGTGTCATCTCTCGGTTAAAATAGGTCTCCAAATAAATGCCTCTAAAACTAAAGCTATGAACTTTTCTAACGAGACCTTTGATATCATCTTGAACGGGGAAAAAACTACAGAAAGTTGAAAGTTTCAATTATTTAGGCAGTAAAATGACTCAGGATGGTGACACAACAAGAGAAATCCATACTAGAATTGCTTTGGCAGCTAGCGCCTTCAATAGATTATCTAACATTTGGAAATTACGATCATTGAATATACATACCAAGCTTCGTCTGTTTAATTCAAATGTTATCTCAGTGTTAACATACGGCTGTGAGAGTTGGAAAATAACAAAATCATTGGAGAACAAGCTGAATACATTCGAGAACAAATGTCTTAGAAAACTCATGAACATCAGTTGGAAAGAATTCAAGACTAATCGACAAATAAGAGAAGACTCTAGGCAGAAATATGTCTCCGACTATATAAGGAAAAGACGATGGTCATATATCGGTCATGTCCTACGAATGCAAAACAACAGAATACCACTACAGGCGCTCACTTGGGTTCCTGAGGGTAAGAGGAAAAAAGGAAGACCAAAAGAAACACTCAGAAGAACAATAATAAGAGAAGGAAGAACGTTGGGCCTAAATAATGTGCAAGAGCTAAGAGGAGTGGCGTCACAATGAACAACCTGGAGAGCACTGGTTTCTGCCTTATGCGCCGTGTTTGGTGCTTAAAGAATTTATTATTATTATTATTATATCTTGTATCAGTCAGTGATGTCTAAGGTCTTTAACATTACAACTATATCTTGTATCAGTCAGTGATGTCTAAGGTCGTTAACATTACAACTATATCTTGTATCAGTCAGTGATGTCTAAGGTCGTTAACATTACAACTATATCTTGTATCAGTCAGTGATGTCTAAGGTCTTTAACATTACAACTATATCTTGTATCAGTCAGTCATGTCTACAGTCCTTAACATTACAACTATATCTTGTATCAGTTAGTGATGTCTAAGGTCCTTAACATTACAACTATATCTTGTATCAGTCAGTGATGTCTTAGGTCTTTAATATTGCAACCTCATCTTGTATCCGTTAGTCATGGCAACACCTTTAACATTACAACCACACCTTGTATCAAAAGCTTTAACATTACACCCACATCTTGTATCCGTCAGTTGTGAAAACATCTTTAACATTACAACCATATCTTGTATTAGTCAGTGATGTGTTAGGTCTTTAACATTACAACCACACCTTGTATCAAAAGCTTTAAATTAACACTATAACCACATCTTGTGCCAGCCAGTGGTGTCTTAGGTCAAAAGCTTTAACATTACAACCCCACGTGAATCATGTTTTGGGGGCTTGACAACTACATCTTGTGTCTGTAAATAATGTCTACTCATGTTTGATACCATCATGTGAACTCATTAAACACTATATTGTCTGCTACAGAAAACAGTAATACAAATTAAATCACATATTGGAAATAAGGTTGAAACTTTACCTGGGGTCTCCGAGTTTCAACTGTATTAAAGAGTCAATTAGTGCCATATTTTCATCCTCCATACCCTTGATAAAAGCTTCCATGTACTCGCCCACGTATTCCATTTCAGGTTCCTCCGTCGAAGTCATTTTGTTACTGTTTCAACAAAAGATACCATTTCAACAGTGTCTAACAATATGTTCTAATAATGAAAATATAACAATAATAATAATGAATTGGGTCTGAAAATTCACAAGGAAAAGACAAAGATTGTAAGCTTAAAACTGGCAAATGACTGTCCGACTGCACTTGGAGAAATATCCATACAAGATGTGCTCCAGCAACTAATACAAAGTTGGAGGAACGGATGGTCACTGTCTCAGTGATATCAATATAAGAATATACAAGGCAAGTGGTACTTTCACTTCAATGGGAAATATGTGGAGAAAAAAAAAAACAATCAAGTCCAACACAAAAATAAGAGTTTTCAACTCAAACATCAAGGTAATCATGTTGCTTGACTCTGCAACATTGAGAACAATAAAAAACAACAAAAAGCTATACTTTCATAAAAGAGTGCCTATGCAGAAGAAGAGAAAATGGTATGACAAGGTCACCAACATGGAGGTGAAGGACAGAATCAAATACCTGTGGAACATGAAGTGATGAAAAGTTGCGGGCATTAGAAAGGACGTCAAAAATTGTGATACCTAATTTGTGAACGGCCCCAAACACAACAACTGCAAGGCTACAGACTTTCATAACTGGATGTTTGAGTACAATAGAAGGACTGAAGTGGTGTGAAAAGATTGCTAATGTGGAACTGATGACAAGATTACTCATGTGGAACTGATGACAAGATTACTAATGTGGAACTGATGACAAGATTACTAATGTGGAACTGATGACAAGATTACTCATGTGGAACTGATAACAAGATTACTAATGTGGAACTGATGACAAGATTACTCATGTGGAACTTATGACAAGATTACTAATGTGGAACTGATGACAAGAACAAGAGAAGTGCCAGTGGAGCAACAGATGACATGATACTGGAGATGGATAAGACATACACCGAGGAAACCCACCGATACTATAGTATTACCAGGCAGTACTTGTTCTGGAATCTCCCGGGTAAGAGATTTAAAAAATAAATGAAGTAAAAAAAACTCAGGATGAAAACCAAGAAAAGTTGAAATTTAATTTTAAAAAGGACATAAAACTGGAGAGAAAAAAAAAACATGAATTCTTTGTGCTCTAAAACAATAAGGATGAGCGGTGAAAATATGACTCAAGTCACTATGTCATCACAGAAATTCTTCATTTTTTCCCTATAGGCTCCTTATGGAGCATAGAGCACCACTGTAGCTGGTTACCTTGCAGGAAGCCTACATCAAAGTAGCCATGTACTCTTACTGTGGTGGTTTCTGAAGCAATTTATTGTTCATGATCAGGTCGCCAGCCCCATGCACAACCTTATACTCATTGCCTCTTGTGACATGCCTGAATTGGCAGTCAACCTATTAATTGTCTAGGGACCCCCAGAAACTACACAGGGCAATGGCAGAAATGAGAATCCAGAACTCAACTATCTGGTAAAAGAAAGGTCAAAAGCTTGAGAAATATGCAGATGCAATACCTAAATAGATTACTTACTAAGAAAAGCTGCAGATTTTCCACTGCAATCAGAAATTAAAATATATGCAAGATGGCAAGTAAAGCACAGTGTGACCTGTCACCTAAATCTGTTATGACTCAACATCTGAAGTGAAATATATTTCTCAAGACAGCCCCTTTAGCTAGGTGTATACATCAAGAACTATACAGAAACTGATTATTCTAGCAAGTACTAATTGTTTCCCCCACTGGAATGTGTGAGACATTCATCAGAGCTTAGGGACATTAGTACCTTCATACTTTAGTACATTCAGTGTTGTCACTGTCAGTAGTTTTGGGCACGTTAAATAAAATCTGTGTTGAAATGAAGACCAGTGGTACTTGACTGATTTCGCCCAAATCAATGTGGCGGCCAATTAACTCACCCACTTCGTTAGAGTTGGATTAGGTGGTTGAAATAAAGAACATTGGGGCATGTTCTTTGATGCCATCAAAACAAATTGTAAGGTTAGAATTAAGGTAAGGGCTTAGGATTCCTAAGCCTAACCCCTGTCCCTTAATACTGCATCCCTGAACTCTTTTTTTTTTCTTAAGGCCATAAAGAATATGCATCCCTGTCTTCTTCATTACAACTGAGTTAGGGTTAGGATTATTAAACCGGACAAAAAATAAAGAACAGTGCGCCATCTGATCGGTATGGCCTTAAAAAAGAATTCAGATATGCAGTAAACAGGATTATGGGTTAGAAATTCTCATCCTAATCCTAAACTCTATTGTTAATCATTACCCTAACGACCTCGGTGATTTATTTTGATAGCGTCGAAGATGACTTTCCACTGTTTTTCATCTCAACCCCTAAACCTAACTCTAACCCTTAATACCGCGTCTCTGAATTCCTATGTAAAGACATATCGATGTGGGCGAGTTTACTGAATCGATATACTTACTTACTTAGTCGTTCCCCTTCTACCGTGAGGTGTAGAGGTTTGGAAGAGAGAGCGCCAGACCATTCTATCAGCTGTCTTCTTCCTGGCCTGGTTCCATTCTAGTCCTCGGTCCTTCAAAGATTGTCTAATGTTGTCCTCCCAGCGGACTCTGGGTCGTCCTCGGGGTCTGGATCCCTGGCTCTTTGTTTCCCATGCTTGTCGTGGTAGCCGATCTTCTCCCATTCTGCAGACATGGCCAAACCATCTTAGTTGGGACTGTTCTATTTGGGTCTGCAGCGGATGGGATTTTAGGCCTTGATGGATCGTCTGGTTGCGGACCATGTCTCTTCTTGTTACTTCAACCACTTTCCTCAGATACCTCATTTCTGAGGTTTGGATCTGGCTTTTGTGGGTTGTAGTCATTGCCCACGACTCGCATCCATATGTCAAGACTGGGACATAGGTGGAGCGGTATACAGCCATCTTCGTTTTCTTACCAACCTCTTTCTTGCTGAGGAATCCACGATTTATGGCCTGAAAAAGTCTCCCAGCCGCTGCTTTTCGAGTGGCCAACTCTTCTTTGATGCCTCCCTTTCGGTCTATAATAGCTCCGAGATATTTAAAGTGGTCGACCTGCTCCAGGACCTGTTCTCCCAACTTAATCTGATGTTTTCTTTCTTCTCGTGATATCACCATGGATTTTGTTTTAGAGCTGCTTATGACCATCCCTCTCTTCTCCAGCTCTTCCTTCCAGACTTGCAGGTTGGATTGGAGATGTGCCTCTGATTTAGCAATCAGGGCAACATCATCAGCAAATGCCAGCTCCGAAATATAGACCTGTCTCATCTTCCAGTACCCCACTGAATACTTTCTTGTTCTCTCCTTACATGCCTTGATGACATCGTCCATAAGGAGTATGAAGAGGTAAGGTGATAGGATATCACCTTGTCTTACACCAGTGGTGGTTCTGAACTCTTCTGACTTATGGTTTGCTGTTCTCACATAATTTCTGCAAGACTTGTAGAAGCTCTGTATAGCATGAATCAGAGGTGCTGGAATATTCTTCCTTGCCAAACAGTCCCAAAGTTTGCTCCAGGGGACCCTGTCAAACGCCTTTTCCAGATCTATGAAACAAAGATGGATCTCACTCTTATACTCAAGGGCCTTTTCACTCAGCTGTCTGAGTGTGAAGATTAGGTCTTGAGTACTTCGGTTTGCTCGGAATCCGCACTGGACCTCATCCAATTGTGGCTCAGCTAGGCGTCGGAGTCTCTGCTCTAGGATTCTAGAGTAGATTTTACCAGGGACACTGAGAAGGGATATGCCTCTATGGTTTCCACATTGTCGATTGTCACCCTTTTTGAAAATTGGTGTTATGATGGCAATCTCCCAATCCTTTGGTATGGTCTTGTTGCACCATGCTGCCTGTAGGACCTTTAAGAGTAATAGGTCGCCTGATGCTCCCATGTACTTAACCATTTCTGGTGTTATACCATCATGCCCTGCTGCTTTGCCCATCTTGATTTTCTCTAGTGCTGCCCTCAGTTCTTCCATGTCATCTTCACCATCATTAGTTTTCTCTTCTGTGCTAGTGGTTATCATTTCTGATGCTTCATCATGCTCACCATCCAGGAGTTCTGAGAAATATTCTTTCCATCTTTCCATTACTTCCTTCGGGGCAGTAAGCAATTTGCCTTGCTTGTCCTTTATAAATTTGAGAGGGCATTGTTTTTCTTTCCTCATGTTCTTTAGGGTCTTATAGAACAATTTCTGGTTTTCTTGTGCATCTTTTTCTAACTTTTCTCCAAATTCTTCCCAGGACTTCTGTTTTGCTGCTAGCACTTTGTTCTTTGCTTCTGTTCTGAGTGTCACATATTCTCTATATTTTTCCATTTGTCCTGTTGTGTTTTTAGCTCCTAAGTATTGTTTCCATGCCATTTTCTTCTCTCTTATTTTCTCTTTGACTTCCTCTGTCCACCAAGGTGTCCTCTTTCTCTGGTTCCCAAGTCGGACTTCACAGCATGCTTCTGCAGCAGCTGTCTTTATGATATCCTTGAATTTATTCCAGAGGGTTTCCAAGTCATCAGGTCGTTCTTCTGTGTTGCTCACTGCTGTAGCAATAAGCCCCTGATATCTGGTCTTAATTTCTGGCTCTCTCAGCTTGTAGGTCCTAATGCTCATTTCTCCTGCTCGTTTACTTGGTTTCTTGCGTGATGTTGGGCAGTTCCTAGGCTGAGCAACTCTTTCAGTTGTTCGTTTGATTGTTAGCAGGTAGTGATCACTTCCAATCTCTGGCCCCCTCCAGACTCTTGCATCTCGGACATATCTGAATGAGCTTCTCCCAACAATGGCATAGTCGATCACTGACTTCTCATTCTTGGTTGGTTCACATCTAGTGTATGCATGTATGCGCTTATGGGGGAACTTTGTGTTTGTAATGATCAGATTCTGCTCACTGCAGAATCTAAAGAGTCGCTTTCCATTGTCATTGAGAGTATCTTCTCCATATCTTCCGATAACTCCACCCCATCTAGCATGGTCATTTCCAACTCTGGCATTAAAATCTCCGAGCATAATAACTTCATCTAGGCAGTCATCCACTGTCTTTTGAAGCAGCTCGAAGAATTCCTCCTTGACCTCTGCTCTCTCATCCTCATTTGGCCCATACACTATGACCAGGTTGACTATGGTTTCTCCTTCTTTTAGTTTTACAACCATAATGCGCTCCGAGACAAAGTTCCATCCCTTGATACTATCTTTTTGATTTTGGGCCACAATGCAACCCATGCCCCCTTTAGCTCTTTCAGATATGGGTACACCACTGTAAAGCAACGTGTTGCCATCGAGATCCATGACTCCTTGTCCTTTTTTCTTCGTTTCCGTTATAGCCAGGATTTCTAGTTTTGCTTTCCTCATCTCTTCCACCAGCTCCTCTTCCTTCCCATTTATACTTCTTGTGTTCCAAGTTCCATAAGTCGTAGTCCGTAGTCCGTTCCAGTTCGTCGCCTTTAGAATCAGTCCGGTTTTCTCTCTTGTAGTTCGCGTAATCATGATTTAAAGCAAACAGGTGATTGGCCTGTTGTGCCTTTGCATGGTGGAGGGGCTGCCTCCTTACGGCCTCCATGCAGGCCGCCCTCCTCCTTTTTCATCCGGGCTTGGGACCGGCATTGGCTGAGTTCTGAATCGATATACACTGGGGCTAAATTGGACACTTGTCCCACTATTTTTCATTTCAACCGAGAGTTGTTATTCACAAACTTTCTCTCTTCTCTCTCTTTGATCATTAGCCGCCGACCCGGTCCCTAAAAAATGCCGTGCAGAAGTCAGATGTGTCGACCGAAAGGTGCAGATATCACAGCTTAGGCGCAAACAGACACAACGCAACCACCGTCCTTTTCAGGGCGAACGAGGAAGAAGAAGAAGAACAAGCCGCCGACCATCAAAGCAGTCAGTGGCCATTACACCTGGTGGCGTCTTGTAGGGCAACAACAAATTGATTCCACTTTGCTCGGTCAGCGGCCATTCTTCGTACAGTGCCCCAACTCTGGTTCATTCTTTGCATCTAAGCCTCCACAGTCCTCCGCCAAGTTGTTTTTGGTCGGCCTCTCTTTCGTTTTCCTTCAGGGGTCCAAAGCATAGCTGTTCTTGTGATGGCATCGGGGTCTCTTCTGAGGACATGGCCAACCCAGCTCCAGTGTCTGCCAGCTATGATGGTGTGCATGTCCTCTTGCTTGCTCCGAGTAAGCAGATCTTGGTTGGTGATGGTATTTGGCCAAAAGATTCAGAGAATTTTTCTTAGGCATGTTGTGTGAAAAGAGGACAATTTCGACATTTCCTTCTCTGTAACTCTCCAGCTCTCCGCGCCATAGAGAAGCACAGAAAGCACACAGCTCTGATATAATCCTAATTTTGTGCTTGTGCTGTACTGAGAGGACTTCCAGGTGTTGTTTAGACTAAACAAGGCTGTTCTTGCTTTGTTCATTCTGTGGGTTACTCACATTGAGCGTCATGACCTCTGTCTTCTTTAGGTTGATATTCAAGCCCACCTGCTGGCTATACTTATTAAGTCTATCCGTTTTTTCCTGGATGTGTTGATGTGAATGTGCTAGCAGTGCAATGTCATCTGCATATTCCAGATCTTCCAATGTAGAAAATGTAGTCCATCGTATTCCTCTTGGATTGCCCTCTGTTGTCTGGCGCATTACCCAGTCTATGACTGTTAAAAATAGAGTGGTTGATAAGGGGCATCCCTGTCGTACTCCTGTCTTCACTTCAAAGGTTAGGTTGCTCTGCCCAATGCTACACGTAAAGTTGGCATAAAGGCTTTTTATGATCGACACTATGCTGCTTGGAATTCCATAGGCCCTCAGTATTTTCCATAAACTGTCCCTATGTATACTGTCAAAAGCCTTTTCAAAATCAACGAAATTAATGTACAGCTGTCTTTGCCATTCTGAGCACTGCTCTATAATGTTCCTGTGGGTAAATATATGATCTACACATCTTCTGTTCTTTCTAAATCCTGCTTGTTCTTTCCTCAGTTTGTCACAAACTTTCACCCAGTCGGAAAACAAACAACGACGGATAAACAGTTAAAGGCTTTATTTTCAAAGCATGAGCCTTGTGGCATTTCCTAAACTGATTAATCTTTAACAGGGTTTATGTCCGTTAGACACTACCTGGGAACTATGGAATCAGTCAAGCGATTTCTAGTCCTGTATCATGACTTATTTCAGATCAATAACCGTATTCTGTTGTTAGGCCTACTACTATAAATAACACAAACTCACGACAGTTTCCGGCAATTTGGATACGTTAAAAACATGTCTAACTCCGCCTAGGTCGGTCCCAAGCCCGGATGAAAAAGGAGGAGGGCGAACGAACGAACGAACGAACGAACTTACTTTATTTTCAAAGGGTTAAGAATTGGGCACGCAGGCCCGTCTGACATTCTGCCCTTCCTCTCTCTCTCATCATGTATACTAATATCCTTTCATCCTCACATTTACTTTAAGCATTATTAAGGCATTTATCATTATAAAAGTAATATTACATTTGCAATAATCATCATAATTAAAGTGTTTTTAAAATAAAATAAAATAATTATTAAAAAAAAAAAAATTAATAGTAATAATGAATTTGAAAAATAAATAAATAAATAAAAAATAAAAAAAATAAAAAAATAAAAAAAAAAAAGAATCGAATTCTTCGTACTGTAAATTAGTGATTTGAGACATATTCAGAGGTATGTTATGAGAACTTGTAAAATGTTCATACGGTGTTCAACTGAATGACTCAGGGACTTTTTTTTTTTTTCTTTTTTTTTTTTTAGGTTCATCAAGATGAGGTGGGTAGACAGTTACTTTCCATTTTCCTTTCCATTTCCTTTGCGTCCCAAACTCAAGACCAGAATCAGACTAGGTAGATAGTTAGATAGACATATACGAAAGCAATTAATTTGCCAAGGGTTGAAAATCGGACACAGTCCCCTCTTGCATTCTTCCATCCTCTTGCTCATCTTTTATTACTGTTACTCAACATTCTCCAGCGTACTGAAAGTATTAATTTAAGGACAGTGCAACATTACAAGGAAGTATAACAGCACACATTAACAGTACCTGATCATAAAATTAAGAATATAAGTTATTAAGAATATAATATTAAGAATAAGTATATTGTAATGAAAACTAGATCATCAGAGCCTCCATACAGTATATTAGATAAAAGTACAACACAATCAGTTAGGGTGGCATATAATCAGCACACATAAAGTATTTGAATAGTATACGATTGTATGAGTAAGGACTGTGCGTGTTTTTCAGGTCATTGGGAAGATTGTTCCAAAGATGAGCAGCTGAGTAAGCCAAACTAGTTTTAAATAGGTCAAGCCTGGGCTTGGGTACCTGTAATTTATTTAAGCGCTGACTACGTCTGTCATTGTATTTTAAAAGCGGCCAAAGATACTTTGGAGCATTCTGTGACAGGATTTTGTGAATAAATTTCCCTTTGTTAAAGAGGAAGCGCTTCCTGAGGGGTAATATTTGAAGATAATTATATAAATCTATACAATGTGATTGGTGTTTATCAGCAACAAGGCGCATTGCGCGTTTTTGAATCGAGTGGAGCCTTCTTGTGTTGGAGACAGAACAACCATCCCAGATTGTGGAACAATAGTCTAGATGCGTTTGTATATGAGATATGTAGAACATTTTCCTTGCCTCTTCATCCAGGAAATGTTTAATTTTTGGCTAATTGGTAAACTTTTTGTGCTGTTTGCTTTGTGAGTGCATGTACATGTGAGTTCCAGCTTAGGTGTTGGTCAACAGTGATACCTAGAGTTCTGTGTTCATTTACGTTTTCAATTAGTGATGTTCCAATGAAGAGCTGAAGTGTTGTTTTCTGCAAGTTTTGTAGTTTTTGTCTGGTTGATATTAACATACATTTTGTTTTACTAATATTTATTTGCATGCGATTCTCGTTGCTCCACGTAATAAGATTATGTGTATCGTTTTGTAAAGATTGTTCTAGTGTGGTGCAACATTTATCACTAGTATAGACAGTACAGTCATCGGCAAAAAAGGTCACATGATGAGTGTTTGAAATATAGAGGAAGATCATTAATGTATACGGTAAATAGAAGAGGGCCGAGAATAGAGCCCTGAGGAACACCTGTATGGACAACGGTTGGGTTCGACAAGGAATTATTGTAAGAGACTATTTGTTGTCTGTCTGACAGGAACGATTTAATTAACTTTACCAGCTTAATATTTACTTTCATTGTTTCTAATTTTCTGATTAAAATAAAGTATCTATCATATCAAATGCTTTTTTGAAGTCTACAAATATTGCTCCACATATATCGTTATTGATGTTTAGGTGCCAATTGTCTATCATCTTTGTTAAGGCTGTGTGGCATGAATGCTTTGGTCTAAACCCCGACTGACTGTCGATTAGCAGGTCGTTATCTACTAGGTGTTGTAGTGTTGTTTTGTGGAGTGTTGTTTTATAAGAGAAATGGATGTGTTTTTGAACCTGGTTTGAGAAGTGGGTATACTTTAGCGCTTTTAAAAGCGGATGGGGGATGTGTTTTTCCAGTGGTTTGGACAGCGACGATATAAGAGAAATGGGCCTATAGTTACTAAGATTACTACTATCAGATGAACCTGGTTTGAGAAGTGGGTATACTTTAGCGCTTTTAAAAGCGGATGGAAAGTAACTCCTTGCGATACATTGATTATATATGTATGTCAGTGAATCACTAATAGCAGGTGCGGCAAATCGCAGTATTCGATTCCATCAAGTCCCGATGAGTTATTATCTTTAAGGCCAGTAATATAGTTGTAAACTTCGTTAACTGTTATAAAAGGGATGTCGGGTGGAATTATGTTAGTACATTTGTTCTCGCAGAACGTTGATAATTTGCTTAAGTCACAAGGGGGAGACGGAATGGTGGATTTTATATTGTTGATGTCTGCCTGAAAATGATTGCTGAAGTCAGTACAAGTAAGTGGCGTATTGGGAGTATGTGGGTCTGGAAAATTTCGTTTGTTCACTAAAGTGTTGATTGCCTTCCATATCTCTTTACTGTTTGTTTTACCCTGAACTAAATTTCTAAAGTAGTTTTTTCTTTTCTTGCGAATTAAGTATTGTACTTTATTTCTTATTGTCCGATATGTAGTGATATCCTTATTTTTATGCGCTCTATCTCTTTGCCTCATAGCGTCAAGAACTTCTTGTGTGATCCATGGAGATTTAATTTGCCTTTTCACGCGAATTTCTTTAGTAGGCACATGCTTATTAAAAATACTATAAAATATCATTGTCCAATATGCGATGGCGTCATCAGGATCAGGAATTTGAAAAACGTTGGCGAGAGGCGCAGTTCGCAAATCATTCAAAAATAATTCACGGTTGAAATTTTTAAGACTTCTATATTGAAAACTAATGTGTTTATTTTTTTGGAGATTTGTACCCATTTTTTGCCCAAGTGCAACATATGGGATAATGGTCACTCATAGCAATAGTAGGGATGGAGCATTCTATAATATTTTCTGGACAGGTTACATAAATATGATCGATCAGTGTGGATGACGTTGTTGTTACTCTGGTAGGTTTGTTGACTATTTGTTTCATGTTATACGATGCTATGATGTTGGTCCATATATTGTTTGGCTTGTGCATGTCGATATTAAAATCACCAAGAAGAATAATTTCGTTAACTGGCGGCTTGCATGGAGGCCGTAAGGAGGCAGCCCCTCCACCATGCAAAGGCACAACAGGCCAATCACCTGTTTGCTTTAAAACATGATTACGCGAACTACAAGAGAGAAAACCGGACTGATTCTAAAGGCGACGAACTGGAACGAACAACGGACTACGACTTATGGAGCTTGGAACACAAGAATTATAAATGGGAAAGAAGAAATTAGAAATCCTGCCTATAACGGAAACAAAGAAAAAGGGACAAGGAGTCATGGATCTCGATGGCAACACGCTGCTCTACAGTGGTGTCCCCACATCTGAAAGAGCTAAATGGGGCGTGGGTTGCATTGTGGCCAAAAACCAGAAAGATAGTATCAAGGGATGGAACTTTGTCTCGGAGCGCATTATGGTTGTAAAACTAAAAGAAGGTCATAGTGTATGGGCCGAATGAGGATGGGAGAGCAGAGGTCAAGGAGGAATTCTTCGAGCTGCTTCAAAGGACAATGGAAAGCGACTCCTTAGATTCTGCAGTGAGTAGAATCTGATTATTACAAACACAAAGTTCCCCATAAGCGCATACATGCATACACTAGATGTGAACCAACCAAGAATGAGACGTCAGTGATCGACTATGCCATTGTTAGGAGGAGGTCATTCAAATATGTCCGGGATTCTAGAGTCTGGAGGGGGCTAGAGATTGGAAGTGATCACTACCTGCTAACAATCAAAAGAACAACTGAAAGAGTTGCTCAGCCTAGGAACTGCCCAACATCACGCAAGAAACCAAGTAAACAAATGGGAGAAATGAGCATTAAGACCTACAAGCTGAGAGAGCCAGAAATTAAGACCAGATATCAGGGGCTTATTGCTGCAGCGGTGAGAAACACAGAAGAACAACCTGATGACTTGGAAACCCTCTGGCTTAAATTCAAGGACATCATAAAGACAGCTGCTGCAGAAGCATGTGGTGAAGTCCGACTTGGGAACAAGAGAAAGAGTACACCTTGGTGGACAGAGGAAGTCAAAGAGAAAATAAGAGAGAAGAAAATGGCATGGAAACAATACTTAGGAGCTAAAAAAAAAGCAAGACAAATAGAGAAATATAGAGAATATGTGATACTTAGAACAGAAGCAAAGAACAAGGTGCTAGCAGCAAAACAGAAGAAAAGCTAGAAAACGATGCGCAAGAAAACCGGAGGGTGTTCTGTAGGACCCTAGGGAACACGAAGAGGAAAAAACAATGCCATCTCAGGTTTATAAAGGACAAGCAGGGCAAATTGTTTACTGCCCCGAGGGAAGTAGTGGAAAGATGGAGGGAATATTTCTCAGAACTCCTGGATGGTGAGCAAGGTCAAGCATCAGAAATGATAACCACTAGCACAGAAGAGGAAAGCAATGGTTATGAAGATGACATAAAGATGGAAGGGCAGAAGGCAGCACTGGAGAAAATCAAGATGGGCAAAGCAGCAGGGCATGATGGTATAACACCAGAAATAGTTAAGTACATGGGAGCATCAGGTGACCTATTGCTCTTGGGGGTCCTACGGGCAGCACGGTGCGACAAGACCATACCAAAGGATTGGGAGATTGTCATCATAACACCAATTTTCAAAAAAGGTAACAATCGACATTGTGGAAACCACAGAGGCATATCCCTTCTCAGTGTCCCTGGTAAAATCTGCTCTAGAATCCTAGAGCAGAGACTCCGAGCCTAGCTGAGCCACAATTGGATGAGATCCAGTGCGGATTCCGAGCAAACCGAAGTACTCAAGACCTAATCTTTACACTCAGACAGCTGAGTGAAAAGGCTCTTGAGTATAAGAGTGAGATCCATCTTTGTTTCATAGATCTGGAAAAGGTGTTTGACAGGGTCCCCTGGAGCAAACTTTGGGACTGTTTGGCAGGGAAGAACGTTCCAGCACCTCTGATTCATGCTATATAGAGCTTCTACAAGTCTTGCAGAAATTATGTGAGGACAGCAAACCATAAGTCAGAAGAGTTCAGGACCACCACTGGTGTAAGACGGGGTGATATCCTGTCACCTTGTCTTTTCATACTCCTCATGGACGATGTTATCAAGGCATGTAAGGACAGAACAAGAAAGTATTCAGTGGGGTACTGGAAGATGAGACAGGTATGTATTTCAAAGCTGGCATTTGCTGATGATGTTGCCCTGATTGCTAAATCAGAGGCACATCTCCAATTCAACCTGCAAGTCTGGAAGGAAGAGCTGGAGATGAGAGGGATGGTGTTACGACAGGTTTAATTATGTTGGCCACTACAATATGTTAGCATCTTAAAGTTGCGCGTTAACATATTGGTGGACTGTAAACAAAAGATATTTTGTGCTTAAAGATATTTTATAGTTGTCTATGGTTAGACATGACGTGGGGCGTTGTTATGCTACCGCATGACAACGATGTTTCTTGACCCTTCATATTTTGGAATCAGTCAAATGCAGACGTGTTCTTCAATGCTCCCATTATATTGTAGTTGTGCAGATGTCCTTATTGAAGATAGGCCAAGGGGTCGGCCATATTATTAATGAATGCAACGAAGGAGCGACTTATTTGATGCATATCTTCCCGTGGATTGGGAATAGAAGGGAGTAATTATTTATTATTAATTAATCGGTCGCCACACCTCTAGGTATCACTATCCTTTCTTGACTGTTGACGTTTCTTTCGTTAACTTAGTTATTATGTTCATTTATTATGTGACATTTTTAGTACATTGACGACGACCTTCGACACTGTTTTATTCAAAACATCGCGGGCCGTATGTCGTAAATTTTTTAATTTTGATAGAATTAATTGCGTTAATAATATTAGTTTAAAAAATCTATATAACAGATTTTTTAAAAACCCGGTCGTCAGGGAATGTTACGACAGGTTTAATTATGTTGGCCACTACAATATGTTAGCATCTTAAAGTTGCGCGTTAACATATTGGTGGGCTGTAAACAAAAGATATTTTGAGCTTAAAGATATTTTTATTGAACGCGAATTTTTATAGTTGTCTATGGTTAGACATGACGTGGGGCGTTGTTATGCTACCGCATGACAACGATTTTTCTTGACCCTTCAAATTTGGAATCAGTCAAATGCATACGTGTTCTTCAGTGCTTCCATTATATTGTAGTTGTGCAGATGTCCTTATTGAAGATAGGCCAAGGGGTCGGCCATATTATTAATGAATGCAACGAAGGAGCAACTTATTTGATGCATATCTTCCCTTGGATTTGGAAAAGAAGGGAGAAATTATTTATTATTAATTAATCGGTCGTCACACCTCTAGGTATCACTATCGGATGTTCCGTTCGTCGGCATCGCGTATATACAGCCTAGTTTTGTTGACGATACAGATATTAATCTAAAGGACTGCACTGAACTGTAATGGACTACACAGATTTGGAAAAAAAAAAGGAACTCGTTACACGCCCATTGAGGCATATTGGGAATATGGTGTTAGGCCCATATTATCTTGACCGTCGGCACACTAGGGGTGATGTGGTCGGCATCACGCCGGCCGCCTTAACCTTCCCAGAGTTGCTCTGGTACCCAATTGGGGCTGGGTCGACCCAGGAGCCGTTTGTGGCCTAAGAAAATCCCACCTCATCTGGGGATCGATCCATAGACCACTGCACTAGGAAGCCAGTGCATTAACCACTATGCTACCGCGGCTCCTTACACAGATTTGAATGTATTATATTTATGCCATGAAGTTGATGAACTCTGTATATGTAATAAATTATATGATTTTTGTGGACTCTACCTAAACGGAGTTGTAGACTTCATCCAGTTATATTGAAGTCATTCACCACCATTCGCGAACAAACAACAACAGCACGATAGCCAAACAAATCAAGAACAATGATAATTATGAGGCACAGAATAAGTAATACGAATCCTCATTAAAGGAAGAACTCTTTTCACTAAAACTGACTTTAACAAGTGATGGCCAATAATACAACTTTAACAGATGGTCATGGGCGGCTCTAGAACAAAATCCATGGTGATATCACGAGAAGAAAGAAGACATCAGATTAAGCTGGGAGAATAGGTTCTGGAGCAAGTCGACCACTTTAAATATCTCGGAGATATAGGTCGAAAGGGAGGCATCAAAGAAGAGTTGGCCACTCGAGAAGCAGCAGCTGGGAGACTTTTTCAGGCCATAAATCGAGGATTCCTCAGCGGGAGAGAGGTTGGTAGGAAAGCGAAGATGGCTGTATACCGCTCCTCCTATGTCCCAGTCTTGACATATGGATGCGAGTCATGGGCAATGACTACAACCCACAAAAGCCAGATCCAAACCTCAGAAATGAGGTATCTGAGGAAGGTGGTTGAAGTAACAAGAAGAGACATGGTCCTCAACCAGACGATACGTCAAGGCCTAAAATCCCACCCCCTGCAGACCCAAGTAGAACAGTGCCAACTAAGATGGTTTGGCCATGTCTGCAGAATGGGAGAGGATCGGCTGCCACGACAAGCATGGGAAACAAAGAGCCAGGGATCCAGACTCCCAGGACGACCCAGAGTCCGCTGGGAGGACAACATTAGACAATCTTTGAAGGACCGAGGACTAGAATGGAACCAGGCCAGGAGGAAGACAGCCGATGGGATAGTCTGGCGCTCTCTCTTCCAAACCTCTACACCTCACGGTAGAAGGGGAACGACTAAGTAAGTAAGTAAAAACATGTCTGATTGACACGGATTTAATCGAAGATAAAATAGCGTCAAAGTTGCCCCAGTCTGATGGAGTACTCGTTTGGATGATGGCAGTGTGACGTGCGTCTAGTTTGACAAGTGAATTTTCCCTGATATGATGGATGATTTAAAGGGACCTTTAGCTTTTCATAACATTAGAACCCCTGAACATTTGTTGTAACTTTTCGTTTGCCAGAACGCATTCCACCGGGACTCATGTAGGATACAGCGACGAGATCTAAGAGACAGACCGAGGGATCTTAGGGGAGACTATCGGCGCTATCAAAGACAGTAGTTTTCCCTGATACGAGACGCAGTTGCTTGCCGCTAATTTCGCGTCTCGGTGTCAATCGAGGAACCGAGCGAACGGGGGAAAGCGAAACGGGCAGCAGCGAGCGGATACGAAGACCAGGGGGCGGCTTCTTCTCTTGATTTGGCGGTCAGATCCCCAAAAGTTCGTGAGATCAAATAAGTTGTCAAGTTTATCATGTCCCACTCAACTTACATTTCATTTTAGCTAAATAGACCATGTAGAACTAGACACGTTATCACTCGCTGGCCAGACCTTTACAGAAGCACTAGCTTTATTGAAATCTGGTTATAGATTTTCCCCTGGATTTTATATATATTTGCAGTGATTTCTAATTCTGTGCAAAGCGGTAAAATATATATTGTGTAAAGTGATCAGTGGTCTAGTCATTCTATTTCAAGGGATTTTGTGTTAATTTAAATCTATTTAATTAAACCATCTCAATAGTTCCAGTGGTAAATATAATGATCTATCTATTATATTATTTCAAAAGATAATAGATGCTTAAATTAACTTTTAAAGTCGCGAAGGAATTTATAATTAATAAATTCAGTTAAGTCCTAGTTTTATAGATGTGGGTTTTTAACCACTAGAATTCGCGCAGTGTTTATTAAATACATAATTAAATACTCGAGTGTATTATAGGCTTAACGGGAAATTCATCGCGCTTTAGAAGGTTATTTGTTTTCGGTATATTACATGTCTTTTTTTTTCTTTCATACAGAGTGATCGTAACCTGTGCGATCCCAGCATTAAGAAAGCAATAAAGAAATCAATCTAAGCAAAGCAAAGCATAAACAGTGTGTAGAGTTCCCTGACGCAGAACTTGTTGAGACTGTGTAAATTTTTAATCTTTGAGGCGATTCTATGTTTGGAATTCCGCTATCTAACTTATAGCAAAGAAAGCACACCCAAAGACAAATTTAACGCACCATCAAACAACTTAAGTCGTAACGGGAAGAAGAACACTGGCCCGAGCTTTGTTTTAGTTTACTGACACAGAGAGATAATTCATAATTTCCTGAACAGTGATGTGACTAGTTTTCTCACTGGACTTAAACCATACCTCACGGATAAAGTGTACCAGCACGCGTAAGAATTTTATTATCAGCGGCATAGTCAAATAGACCACACCATCCTCACCCCGGTATCAGAGACCGTGCCCTCCCATAGAAACTGTTATTAAGAAAAGAGACACAACTACAGATTCATTTTCCAGCGATTACGGGATCCTTTTATGTGCTGACCGCCTACCCGCTAATCTGGGGCTAGAACTTGAACAAACACTCATACATTTAGTTGAGGTGTAACTGCTGTTGTTTTATTCTATGGAGTGCAAGATTTTTTCACAATCGGTAAGTGAGAGCAAGATGAGTGAAGGCCTTTGCTAGCGCGTGTATGAATGACAGGAAATTAATTCTTTTGTGTGACCATTTTGTTAACTTGCTTACCTGGTAACATATATCTTTTCTGTATACCCTACATTGTTCCTTTAAGTGGGATAGTTGATAATTTGTTAACTCTGTTTAAAACCACCTCCTTTCCATTTGCTTAGTAAAGGGAAGAACAGGTTTTTTTTTTCTATCACTTATACCTAACTTGGTAACACCTCTTTCAGAGTAATTAACTTTACTGTTAGGTTAACGTACCCGTGTTCCTGATATTATCTATCTCTGGACTGGGTTTGTCTTTGTCTAATGAGCGGGAAGGGCTTAGTCGATACCAATCTTCTTCACCCCCTCCCAAACTTGTTATTTGCATTTGTGTACTTATGATAATTTATGTAATATCTGATATTTTTAGTGATTGATGTTTAAAGTGAATAAAATCACCTAAACTCATTTAGTTCTGTGTGTTGGATATACCCAAAGCCCAACATTTCCCCTATTCGTTTAATATAGTTTGTATCAACGTCGTATGTGTGTTTGAAACCACCGAATCGGTGTGCGCGCAGATGCGAGTCTGGAAAACTGGCAAATAAGTGTTTGACCAGGAGAATGAAAGAGAAGATTGAGAGATACGATTTGTCGTAAATAAGTCTGTCTTTACTCTCCTCCAGCACGCTGTGAAGTAACTATTAAATCTCTACATTTTCTATCACTGAGCTTTCCATCATCATTTTCCACTCTAAACCGGACCACTATTTCTACGACTCTTTTCTCTCAAAATAAATTTACGACAATATTTGGCCGGCTCGTCTGGGATAATTTTGAGATACATTTGTTGCACACATATTTGTGGGCTGGTTCTGGGATCTTGAGCTACATTTGAGGCAATCGCATAGCCGGGTTAAAGATATTTTGAGTCTGATTTAGTTTGGGTCTAACTAGGTAGAGTGTGAATGATTTGTCTTTGTGAATTAGGGAAATAAATAAATAATTACACCCCTAGACAAACGTTCTTTAAGTATTTGGGTTGTCCACACAGCATATTTACAGGTTTTTTTCTCTCCACAGCAGTAGAAAGTACAGATAAACAAATATATTTGCTATTTTAATTATCCTCTGGCGGAGATAATTATATTTCTTTCTTTATAAAAGTTGCTGGGATTGCGTGATTGTTTTACAGTCACTAAGGTTTTTGAAGTCAAAAAGAGTTGAGCTTAGCTAAAGACGGATTGTTCTGATTTTTAAAAATTAAGTTAACAACGTCTCATCTCAATAATTGACTTTAGGGACGGAGTTTGTTGTCAGAGATTTAAAAATTTAGGGGAAATTTTTTTTTCCTTTTAAATTGTTTTAATTTAAATTTTTCTCTACTGTTAGTAAAAGTAGATTCTTTTCCAGTGTAACTTACCATTTAGTGGCATAGTCGCTTGCGTTTAGAGCCTTAATTGCCAGATAATAGCAGCGATAAGTTTGCACAGTACAGGTAGGAGGTAACACAGGTAAATTTATACTTGTGTTTTTTGTTTTTTTCTCGTAGCGGTTCAGAGTTCCTCCCTTTCGCGTTTCTTCTTACTAGTTCTCTAGGCATACTTCATCTTATTCTTTAACAATGGCAGAGAGGATAAAGATGAGGTCCATCTTGAGGCTGGAAGCGAAAGAGGCAGGATTAGATGCAGAAGCTGCAAACGCGTTTATTAACCAGGAATTGGAAATATATGACGCGGAGCAACAGAGAGCCGAAGCTGAGAGGAAGGCGGAGCAACAGAGAGCAGAAGCTGAGAGGAAGGAAGAGAAAGAAAGAACAGAGAGGAGAGAAGCCCAGGAGAGGGCAGATAAGAAAGAAGCGGAAGAACGTCTTTTGGAACAGAAGAAAATTGAAGCAGAGATGGAAACTCGCAGAGAGAGAGAGAGAGAGAAGGAAAGACAGCATCAACTGGCGCTTAAGGCTCTAGAGAGTCGGGGCGCCTCTACTTCGACTAACGGAGAGCCGTCTTCGCCCCAGTCTCAATCAATGGACCTCTCCAGTACTCAATCTGCCCAATTAACTGCTATGTCGTTTTCTTTAGAATCTTTTCCTAGCCCTAACGAAAAAATTGACAGCTACCTAGAAAAATTCGAGAGACTCGCGAATCTTTATGGGTTAGAGAGTACCCGCTGGGCGCTCAAACTTTCAACGTCACTGAAAGGCAATGCTTATGACGTGTACACAAAGCTGGGACCGAATCAACATGATTACGACATGTTGAAAAAGGCCTTACTACAGCAGTTTGAGATGACTGCCCGAAAGTTTCTGCAGTTGTTCAGAAACAGCCGAAAAGAGAGCACGGAAACATTTCCCCAGTTCTCTTCACGTCTCACGGGTTATCTGACAAAGTGCATTGAATTATCTGACCTACCTCTTTCATATGAGGGACTCCTCGAACTTGTTCTTGTGGAGCAGATAAAATCCACTTTGTCGAATGAAACACGTAGATTTTTGGCTGAACAGGGGGCAGTCAGGCTTGAAGACATACTCAATAAAGCCGAACGCTATAGCAATGCAATGGCCGAACTTCCCAGCACTAAACGTAAACCCACCGATGAGCCATCTCGAAAACAGAATCTAGAGCAGGCATCCTATTCTTCCACTTCCTCTCAACATTATAACCAACGAGATAACAATACCCAGAAACCTCCCCAGGAAAAATCGAAATTCTACAAAACCCGATACCCCCCCCAACAAAAATTCTGATCAACCCAACAAGCCTACGTGGCAGCGCGGCCACCAAGGTCAAGGAAAAGGGAAGACCCCTACACCAGGAACGTCTGATCAGGGCAAACAAACCGGTGCAAACCGCATTGGATGTTTGCATACAGCCTCGAAAGGTAGAGTCAATGTCAGTGATTCTCAACCTGAGGGGGACCGACCCTCAACTCGAGGAACTGTAATTTTGAACGGTACCTCCACTACTTGTCTTTTTGACACTGGATTAAGTTTTGATTGTATTGTCGCTAGGCACCTAGTCAAACCCGGTCAGGAGACAGAGGAAACCGTCAAATTTAGTGGAGTTTTCAGGAGTGATGCACCCAGGACGCTTCCTATCGCACTGGTAGAAATACACTCTGACTTTGTCAGAGGAGTTATTAAAGCGGCCATAATGGATGATCCGATCTACCCAGTTATCCTGGGATGTAGATATGTGTTCATTGGGAGACCTAAGGAGCCGATTGTGGCAGCGGTAACCACAAGAGGGCAAGCCAAGAAGGAGAGGGAGCCTGCGCCTTGCCGAATGAACTGAAGGAGGTGCAACAAAAGGACCCTACTCTGGCGCCCTGCTTTAAAAAACTGCCCATGGCTAAGGACCCCAGACACAACGGAGACATCTTTTCTAAGGATGGTGTATTGTATCGTAGAACGGGCAACCCGGACACGGGGAATAACCAGCTCCTAGTACCGACGCAGTACAGAAACCAGATCTTAGAAATGGGGCACTCTCTTCCCTTTAGCGGACATATGGGACAAAACGCCACTATTCAGCGAATAAAAAACCACTATTGGTGGCCAGGAATGAACTCTGACATTGTCAGGTATGTGAAATCCTGCGCCCAGTGCCAACGGGTAGCACCCAAGCACTTGACACCCCCAGTACCTATGGGGCAAATGCTAATAGTAGGGACTCCATTTGAACGGGTTGCTGTCGACATTATTGGTCCTCTGGAAAAGACCAAAAGAAGGAACAGGTTCATCCTGACCTTAGTTGACACTTGCACTATGTGGGCCGAAGCCGTACCGCTACCATGCACTAATTCCAAGCATGTCGCAGAAGCCCTTGTGCAAATTTTTACACGGTTGGGATTCCCTCAACAAGTTTTGACGGACAATGGATCCCAATTCCGTAGCCTGTTAATGGAGGAGATCTTTAAGATCTTGAGGGCCAAACATATCCACCCAAGTCCCTACCATCCGGCCGGAAATGGGCTCGTGGAACGTTTTAACGGTACCCTCACCATGATGTTACGTAAGCTGGGTCAGGAGAAACCGGAAGACTGGGACCAATATATATCGGCTGCCTTATTCGCCTACCGAGAGGTACCCCAAGCGTCTACGGGTTTTGCGCCAGCTACACTTTTATTTGGCAGACCTATTAAGGGGCCACTAGAAGCCTTACTTCGGTCCCTGACAGACCAGAAGGCTGACGAGACAGTCGTCTCTGCAAGCAAGTATGTATCTGAGCTTAAGGAAAGGCTAAAGCTAGGATGGGATCTAGCTACTACCAACCTTAAGAAAGCCCGCGCTAAAATTACTAAAAGATACAACAAAGCTGCAAAAGAGAGAGAACTACAACCAGGGGAGAAAGTCCTATTGCTACTTCCAACCGGAAGCAATAAACTTCGCATCGGATGGCAAGGACCGTTTACCGTCCTTAAAAAGATCTCACGTACCAACTACAAGATCTCCATCAAAGGAAAGGAGAAGGTCTTCCACATAAATCTGCTAAAGAAATATTTGGAAAGACCGGTGCCATCCTCCGAGCATCTCCTGGCTGTCGCCATAGCAACGGAAGACGAGGAAGATGATGATGGTTGCATGGAGTATCCACTGCAACCCACAGAATCCTTTAAAGATGTCAAGTTCGGCGACAATCTCTCACCAGAACAACAAACAGAAACTAGGGCTCTACTAAAACAGTACAGTGCAGTTTTAACGGATGTACCTGGTCGAACAAATCTCATTGAATTTGATATGAAATTAACAAACGAGACCCCTGTTCAAACCAGAGTTTACCCCATCCCGTACGCTAAAGCTGATGCACTTCGCGGAGAAATAGACAAGCTGCGTCAGGCAGGAATTATCAGTGAGTCTACATCTCCTTACAGCTCGAGCGTAGTGCTGTTGCAGAAGCCCAATAAGGAAGTTCGGCTGTGCATTGATTACAGGTTGCTAAACGCTGTAACGGAATTCCAGCCCGAACCTCTCCAAACTGTTTCTGAGTTGTTCACCAAGCTCAGCAAAGCTAAGATCTTCTCCAAGATTGACCTCAGTAAAGGTTATTATCAAATACCAGTCAAGGAGGAAATTAAACCTTTGTTAGCTTTCAGCACTAGTGAAGGACATTACACATTTAACGTGATGCCGTTCGGTTTGCATAATGCACCAGGAGTGTTCACCAGGATGATGAGGAAGCTTCTACAACCTTTGCAAAGTCCCCATATCCATAATTTCATGGATGACATCTTAATTGCATCGGAAACCTATGAAGAACATATTGCTACGGTTGCTATGCTCCTCAGGAGACTACAGGAAACGGGTCTCACAGCCAGACCTAGCAAATGTCTCATCGGGTTTGAACAGTTAGACTTCCTGGGGCACACTATTTCTCACGGATGCAGTTGGCCTATTAAGAAGAACGTGGAGAAAATAGCTGCAGCAAAAAGACCCCGAACGAAGAAAGACGTACGTTCCTTCATATCGCTATGTGCATACTATCAGAAGTACATCCAGAACTTCAACGGACTGACGGCACCTCTGACTGACCTCACAAAGAAAGGTTGTCCTGATAAGGTCATATGGGATCAAAAGTGCGAACACGCGTATAGCACTTTGAAAGGACAGTTGTCTGCATACCCCATTTTGAGGTTGCCTGACCTCAAGAAACCTTTTGTACTGAGAGTCGACGCGTCAGGTCAGGGCATCGGGTCAATACTGCTTCAAGCCGATGACAGTGACCTGAACATGCTATTTCCAGTTGCCTACGGCAGTCGGAAATTAAATAAAGCGGAACGGAACTACAGCGTAGTTGAAAGGGAATGTCTTGCTCTGATTGACGGTATCAGACGCCATCATGAGTTTCTTTATGGTACATCTTTCACGGTGCAAACAGACCACGCTCCGTTAGCATTTCTTGGTGCCAATAAAGAATTTAACGCAAGGATCATGCGTTGGGCGCTTCTTTTAAGCGTTTATTCTTTCAAAGTGGAATATATTCCGGGAAGACAGAATGTCGGGGCTGATTTTCTGAGTAGAAACTGGTCTACGGAGGAAGAAGAGCAAACTGAAGATACCACTCATCCTAAAATCACCAATCAGGTCACCTCCATTGTCAAAAATGAAAACATGAAAAATGGTTTCATGTCTAAAAGTGGGGACGATCGATTGTGACGTGCGTCTAGTTTGACAAGTGAATTTTCCCTGATATGATGGATGATTTAAAGGGACCTTTAGCTTTTCATAACATTAGAACCCCTGAACATTTGTTGTAACTTTTCGTTTGCCAGAACGCATTCCACCGGGACTCATGTAGGATACAGCGACGAGATCTAAGAGACAGACCGAGGGATCTTAGGGGAGACTATCGGCGCTATCAAAGACAGTAGTTTTCCCTGATACGAGACGCAGTTGCTTGCCGCTAATTTCGCGTCTCGGTGTCAATCGAGGAACCGAGCGAACGGGGGAAAGCGAAACGGGCAGCAGCGAGCGGATACGAAGACCAGGGGGCGGCTTCTTCTCTTGATTTGGCGGTCAGATCCCCAAAAGTTCGTGAGATCAAATAAGTTGTCAAGTTTATCATGTCCCACTCAACTTACATTTCATTTTAGCTAAATAGACCATGTAGAACTAGACACGTTATCACTCGCTGGCCAGACCTTTACAGAAGCACTAGCTTTATTGAAATCTGGTTATAGATTTTCCCCTGGATTTTATATATATTTGCAGTGATTTCTAATTCTGTGCAAAGCGGTAAAATATATATTGTGTAAAGTGATCAGTGGTCTAGTCATTCTATTTCAAGGGATTTTGTGTTAATTTAAATCTATTTAATTAAACCATCTCAATAGTTCCAGTGGTAAATATAATGATCTATCTATTATATTATTTCAAAAGATAATAGATGCTTAAATTAACTTTTAAAGTCGCGAAGGAATTTATAATTAATAAATTCAGTTAAGTCCTAGTTTTATAGATGTGGGTTTTTAACCACTAGAATTCGCGCAGTGTTTATTAAATACATAATTAAATACTCGAGTGTATTATAGGCTTAACGGGAAATTCATCGCGCTTTAGAAGGTTATTTGTTTTCGGTATATTACATGTCTTTTTTTTCTTTCATACAGAGTGATCGTAACCTGTGCGATCCCAGCATTAAGAAAGCAATAAAGAAATCAATCTAAGCAAAGCAAAGCATAAAACAGTGTGTAGAGTTCCCCTGACGCAGAACTTGTTGAGACTGTGTAAATTTTTAATCTTTGAGGCGATTCTATGTTTGGAATTCCGCTATCTAACTTATAGCAAAGAAAGCACACCCAAAGACAAATTTAACGCACCATCAAACAACTTAAGTCGTAACGGGAAGAAGAACACTGGCCCGAGCTTTGTTAGTTTACTGACACAGAGAGATAATTCATAATTTCCTGAACAGTGATGTGACTAGTTTTCTCACTGGACTTAAACCATACCTCACGGATAAAGTGTACCAGCACGCGTAAGAATTTTATTATCAGCGGCATAGTCAAATAGACCACACCATCCTCACCCCGGTATCAGAGACCGTGCCCTCCCATAGAAACTGTTATTAAGAAAAGAGACACAACTACAGATTCATTTTCCAGCGATTACGGGATCCTTTTATGTGCTGACCGCCTACCCGCTAATCTGGGGCTAGAACTTGAACAAACACTCATACATTTAGTTGAGGTGTAACTGCTGTTGTGTTATTCTATGGAGTGCAAGATTTTTTCACAATCGGTAAGTGAGAGCAAGATGAGTGAAGGCCTTTGCTAGCGCGTGTATGAATGACAGGAAATTAATTCTTTTGTGTGACCATTTTGTTAACTTGCTTACCTGGTAACATATATCTTTTCTGTATACCCTACATTGTTCCTTTAAGTGGGATAGTTGATAATTTGTTAACTCTGTTTAAAACCACCTCCTTTCCATTTGCTTAGTAAAGGGAAGAACAGCTGGGAAGAACAGGTTTTTTTTTTCTATCACTTATACCTAACTTGGTAACACCTCTTTCAGAGTAATTAACTTTACTGTTAGGTTAACGTACCCGTGTTCCTGATATTATCTATCTCTGGACTGGGTTTGTCTTTGTCTAATGAGCGGGAAGGGCTTAGTCGATACCAATCTTCTTCACCCCCTCCCAAACTTGTTATTTGCATTTGTGTACTTATGATAATTTATGTAATATCTGATATTTTTAGTGATTGATGTTTAAAGTGAATAAAATCACCTAAACTCATTTAGTTCTGTGTGTTGGATATACCCAAAGCCCAACATTTCCCCTATTCGTTTAATATAGTTTGTATCAACGTCGTATGTGTGTTTGAAAACACCGAATCGGTGTGCGCGCAGATGCGAGTCTGGAAAACTGGCAAATAAGTGTTTGACCAGGAGAGTGAAAGAGAAGATTGAGAGACACGATTTGTCGTAAATAAGTCTGTCTTTACTCTCCTCCAGCACGCTGTGAAGTAACTATTAAATCTCTACATTTTCTATCACTGAGCTTTCCATCATCATTTTCCACTCTAAACCGGACCACTATTTCTACGACTCTTTTCTCTCAAAATAAATTTACGACAATATTTGGCCGGCTCGTCTGGGATAATTTTGAGATACATTTGATGCACACATATTTGTGGGCTGGTTCTGGGATCTTGAGCTACATTTGAGGCAATCGCATAGCCGGGTTAAAGATATTTTGAGTCTGATTTAGTTTGGGTCTAACTAGGTAGAGTGTGAATGATTTGTCTTTGTGAATTAGGGAAATAAATAAATAATTACACCCCTAGACAAACGTTCTTTAAGTATTTGGGTTGTCCACACAGCATATTTACAGGTTGTTTTCTCTCCACAGCAGTAGAAAGTACAGATAAACAAATATATTTGCTATTTTAATTATCCTCTGGCGGAGATAATTATATTTCTTTCTTTATAAAAGTTGCTGGGATTGCGTGATTGTTTTACAGTCACTAAGGTTTTTGAAGTCAAAAAGAGTTGAGCTTAGCTAAAGACGGATTGTTCTGATTTTTAAAAATTAAGTTAACAACGTCTCATCTCAATAATTGACTTTAGGGACGGAGTTTGTTGTCAGAGATTTAAAAATTTAGGGGAAATTTTTTTTTCCTTTTAAATTGTTTTAATATAAATTTTTCTCTACTGTTAGTAAAAGTAGATTCTTTTCCAGTGTAACTTACCATTTAGTGGCATAGTCGCTTGCGTTTAGAGCCTTAATTGCCAGATAATAGCAGCGATAAGTTTGCACAGTACAGGTAGGAGGTAACACAGGTAAATTTATACTTGTGTTTTTTTTTTTTTTTTCTCGTAGCGGTTCAGAGTTCCTCCCTTTCGCGTTTCTTCTTACTAGTTCTCTAGGCATACTTCATCTTATTCTTTAACAATGGCAGAGAGGATAAAGATGAGGTCCATCTTGAGGCTGGAAGCGAAAGAGGCAGGATTAGATGCAGAAGCTGCAAACGCGTTTATTAACCAGGAATTGGAAATATATGACGCGGAGCAACAGAGAGCCGAAGCTGAGAGGAAGGCGGAGCAACAGAGAGCAGAAGCTGAGAGGAAGGAAGAGAAAGAAAGAACAGAGAGGAGAGAAGCCCAGGAGAGGGCAGATAAGAAAGAAGCGGAAGAACGTCTTTTGGAACAGAAGAAAATTGAAGCAGAGATGGAAACTCGCAGAGAGAGAGAGAGAGACAAGGAAAGACAGCATCAACTGGCGCTTAAGGCTCTAGAGAGTCGGGGCGCCTCTACTTCGACTAACGGAGAGCCGTCTTCGCCCCAGTCTCAATCAATGGACCTCTCCAGTACTCAATCTGCCCAATTAACTGCTATGTCGTTTTCTTTAGAATCTTTTCCTAGCCCTAACGAAAAAATTGACAGCTACCTAGAAAAATTCGAGAGACTCGCGAATCTTTATGGGTTAGAGAGTACCCGCTGGGCGCTCAAACTTTCAACGTCACTGAAAGGCAATGCTTATGACGTGTACACAAAGCTGGGACCGAATCAACATGATTACGACATGTTGAAAAAGGCCTTACTACAGCAGTTTGAGATGACTGCCCGAAAGTTTCTGCAGTTGTTCAGAAACAGCCGAAAAGAGAGCACGGAAACATTTCCCCAGTTCTCTTCACGTCTCACGGGTTATCTGACAAAGTGCATTGAATTATCTGACCTACCTCTTTCATATGAGGGACTCCTCGAACTTGTTCTTGTGGAGCAGATAAAATCCACTTTGTCGAATGAAACACGTAGATTTTTTGGCGGAACAGGGGGCAGTCAGGCTTGAAGACATACTCAATAAAGCCGAACGCTATAGCAATGCAATGGCCGAACTTCCCAGCACTAAACGTAAACCCACCGATGAGCCATCTCGAAAACAGAATCTAGAGCAGGCATCCTATTCTTCCACTTCCTCTCAACATTATAACCAACGAGATAACAATACCCAGAAACCTCCCCAGGAAAAATCGAAATTCTACAAAACCCGATACCCCCCCAACAAAAATTCTGATCAACCCAACAAGCCTACGTGGCAGCGCGGCCACCAAGGTCAAGGAAAAGGGAAGACCCCTACACCAGGAAAGTCTGATCAGGGCAAACAAACCGGTGCAAACCGCATTGGATGTTTGCATACAGCCTCGAAAGGTAGAGTCAATGTCAGTGATTCTCAACCTGAGGGGGACCGACCCTCAACTCGAGGAACTGTAATTTTGAACGGTACCTCCACTACTTGTCTTTTTGACACTGGATTAAGTTTTGATTGTATTGTCGCTAGGCACCTAGTCAAACCCGGTCAGGAGACAGAGGAAACCGTCAAATTTAGTGGAGTTTTCAGGAGTGATGCACCCAGGACGCTTCCTATCGCACTGGTAGAAATACACTCTGACTTTGTCAGAGGAGTTATTAAAGCGGCCATAATGGATGATCCGATCTACCCAGTTATCCTGGGATGTAGATATGTGTTCATTGGGAGACCTAAGGAGCCGATTGTGGCAGCGGTAACCACAAGAGGGCAAGCCAAGAAGGAGAGGGAGCCTGCGCCAAACTTGTTGCCGAATGAACTGAAGGAGGCGCAACAAAAGGACCCTACTCTGGCGCCCTGCTTTAAAAAACTGCCCATGGCTAAGGACCCCAGACACAACGGAGACATCTTTTCTAAGGATGGTGTATTGTATCGTAGAACGGGCAACCCGGACACGGGGAATAACCAGCTCCTAGTACCGACGCAGTACAGAAACCAGATCTTAGAAATGGGGCACTCTCTTCCCTTTAGCGGACATATGGGACAAAACGCCACTATTCAGCGAATAAAAAACCACTATTGGTGGCCAGGAATGAACTCTGACATTGTCAGGTATGTGAAATCCTGCGCCCAGTGCCAACGGGTAGCACCCAAGCACTTGACACCCCCAGTACCTATGGGGCAAATGCCAATAGTAGGGACTCCATTTGAACGGGTTGCTGTCGACATTATTGGTCCTCTGGAAAAGACCAAAAGAAGGAACAGGTTCATCCTGACCTTAGTTGACACTTGCACTATGTGGGCCGAAGCCGTACCGCTACCATGCACTAATTCCAAGCATGTCGCAGAAGCCCTTGTGCAAATTTTTACACGGTTGGGATTCCCTCAACAAGTTTTGACGGACAATGGATCCCAATTCCGTAGCCTGTTAATGGAGGAGATCTTTAAGATCTTGAGGGCCAAACATATCCACACAAGTCCCTACCATCCGGCCGGAAATGGGCTCGTGGAACGTTTTAACGGTACCCTCACCATGATGTTACGTAAGCTGGGTCAGGAGAAACCGGAAGACTGGGACCAATATATATCGGCTGCCTTATTCGCCTACCGAGAGGTACCCCAAGCGTCTACGGGTTTTGCGCCAGCTACACTTTTATTTGGCAGACCTATTAAGGGGCCACTAGAAGCCTTACTTCGGTCCCTGACAGACCAGAAGGCTGACGAGACAGTCGTCTCTGCAAGCAAGTATGTATCTGAGCTTAAGGAAAGGCTAAAGCTAGGATGGGATCTAGCTACTACCAACCTTAAGAAAGCCCGCGCTAAAATTACTAAAAGATACAACAAAGCTGCAAAAGAGAGAGAACTACAACCAGGGGAGAAAGTCCTATTGCTACTTCCAACCGGAAGCAATAAACTTCGCATCGGATGGCAAGGACCGTTTACCGTCCTTAAAAAGATCTCACGTACCAACTACAAGATCTCCATCAAAGGAAAGGAGAAGGTCTTCCACATAAATCTGCTAAAGAAATATTTGGAAAGACCGGTGCCATCCTCCGAGCATCTCCTGGCTGTCGCCATAGCAACGGAAGACGAGGAAGATGATGATGGTTGCATGGAGTATCCACTGCAACCCACAGAATCCTTTAAAGATGTCAAGTTCGGCGACAATCTCTCACCAGAACAACAAACAGAAACTAGGGCTCTACTAAAACAGTACAGTGCAGTTTTAACGGATGTACCTGGTCGAACAAATCTCATTGAATTTGATATGAAATTAACAAACGAGACCCCTGTTCAAACCAGAGTTTACCCCATCCCGTACGCTAAAGCTGATGCACTTCGCGGAGAAATAGACAAGCTGCGTCAGGCAGGAATTATCAGTGAGTCTACATCTCCTTACAGCTCGAGCGTAGTGCTGTTGCAGAAGCCCAATAAGGAAGTTCGGCTGTGCATTGATTACAGGTTGCTAAACGCTGTAACGGAATTCCAGCCCGAACCTCTCCAAACTGTTTCTGAGTTGTTCACCAAGCTCAGCAAAGCTAAGATCTTCTCCAAGATTGACCTCAGTAAAGGTTATTATCAAATACCAGTCAAGGAGGAAATTAAACCTTTGTTAGCTTTCAGCACTAGTGAAGGACATTACACATTTAACGTGATGCCGTTCGGTTTGCATAATGCACCAGGAGTGTTCACCAGGATGATGAGGAAGCTTCTACAACCTTTGCAAAGTCCCCATATCCATAATTTCATGGATGACATCTTAATTGCATCGGAAACCTATGAAGAACATATTGCTACGGTTGCTATGCTCCTCAGGAGACTACAGGAAACGGGTCTCACAGCCAGACCTAGCAAAATGTCTCATCTGGTTTGAACCGTTAGACTTCCTGGGGCACACTATTTCTCACGGATGCAGTTGGCCTATTAAGAAGAACGTGGAGAAAATAGCTGCAGCAAAAAGACCCCGAACGAAGAAAGACGTACGTTCCTTCATATCGCTATGTGCATACTATCAGAAGTACATCCAGAACTTCAACGGACTGACGGCACCTCTGACTGACCTCACAAAGAAAGGTTGTCCTGATAAGGTCATATGGGATCAAAAGTGCGAACACGCGTATAGCACTTTGAAAGGACAGTTGTCTGCATACCCCATTTTGAGGTTGCCTGACCTCAAGAAACCTTTTGTACTGAGAGTCGACGCGTCAGGTCAGGGCATCGGGTCAACACTGCTTCAAGCCGATGACAGTGACCTGAACATGCTATTTCCAGTTGCCTACGGCAGTCGGAAATTAAATAAAGCGGAACGGAACTACAGCGTAGTTGAAAGGGAATGTCTTGCTCTGATTGACGGTATCAGACGCCATCATGAGTTTCTTTATGGTACATCTTTCACGGTGCAAACAGACCACGCTCCGTTAGCATTTCTTGGTGCCAATAAAGAATTTAACGCAAGGATCATGCGTTGGGCGCTTCTTTTAAGCGTTTATTCTTTCAAAGTGGAATATATTCCGGGAAGACAGAATGTCGGGGCTGATTTTCTGAGTAGAAACTGGTCTACGGAGGAAGAAGAGCAAACTGAAGATACCACTCATCCTAAAATCACCAATCAGGTCACCTCCATTGTCAAAAATGAAAACATGAAAAATGGTTTCATGTCTAAAAGTGGGGACGATCGATTGTGACGTGCGTCTAGTTTGACAAGTGAATTTTCCCTGATATGATGGATGATTTAAAGGGACCTTTAGCTTTTCATAACATTAGAACCCCTGAACATTTGTTGTAACTTTTCGTTTGCCAGAACGCATTCCACCGGGACTCATGTAGGATACAGCGACGAGATCTAAGAGACAGACCGAGGGATCTTAGGGGAGACTATCGGCGCTATCAAAGACAGTAGTTTTCCCTGATACGAGACGCAGTTGCTTGCCGCTAATTTCGCGTCTCGGTGTCAATCGAGGAACCGAGCGAACGGGGGAAAGCGAAACGGGCAGCAGCGAGCGGATACGAAGACCAGGGGGCGGCTTCTTCTCTTGATTTGGCGGTCAGATCCCCAAAAGTTCGTGAGATCAAATAAGTTGTCAAGTTTATCATGTCCCACTCAACTTACATTTCATTTTAGCTAAATAGACCATGTAGAACTAGACACGTTATCACTCGCTGGCCAGACCTTTACAGAAGCACTAGCTTTATTGAAATCTGGTTATAGATTTTCCCCTGGATTTTATATATATTTGCAGTGATTTCTAATTCTGTGCAAAGCGGTAAAATATATATTGTGTAAAGTGATCAGTGGTCTAGTCATTCTATTTCAAGGGATTTTGTGTTAATTTAAATCTATTTAATTAAACCATCTCAATAGTTCCAGTGGTAAATATAATGATCTATCTATTATATTATTTCAAAAGATAATAGATGCTTAAATTAACTTTTAAAGTCGCGAAGGAATTTATAATTAATAAATTCAGTTAAGTCCTAGTTTTATAGATGTGGGTTTTTAACCACTAGAATTCGCGCAGTGTTTATTAAATACATAATTAAATACTCGAGTGTATTATAGGCTTAACGGGAAATTCATCGCGCTTTAGAAGGTTATTTATTTTCGGTATATTACATGTCTTTTTTTTCTTTCATACAGAGTGATCGTAACCTGTGCGATCCCAGCATTAAGAAAGCAATAAAGAAATCAATCTAAGCAAAGCAAAGCATAAACAGTGTGTAGAGTTCCCCTGACGCAGAATTTGTTGAGACTGTGTAAATTTTTAATCTTTGAGGCGATTCTATGTTTGGAATTCCGCTATCTAACTTATAGCAAAGAAAGCACACCCAAAGACAAATTTAACGCACCATCAAACAACTTAAGTCGTAACGGGAAGAAGAACACTGGCCCGAGCTTTGTTAGTTTACTGACACAGAGAGATAATTCATAATTTCCTGAACAGTGATGTGACTAGTTTTCTCACTAGACTTAAACCATACCTCACGGATAAAGTGTACCAGCACGCGTAAGAATTTTATTATCAGCGGCATAGTCAAATAGACCACACCATCCTCACCCCGGTATCAGAGACCGTGCCCTCCCATAGAAACTGTTATTAAGAAAAGAGACACAACTACAGATTCATTTTCCAGCGATTACGGGATCCTTTTATGTGCTGACCGCCTACCCGCTAATCTGGGGCTAGAACTTGAACAAACACTCATACATTTAGTTGAGGTGTAACTGCTGTTGTGTTATTCTATGGAGTGCAAGATTTTTTCACAATCGGTAAGTGAGAGCAAGATGAGTGAAGGCCTTTGCTAGCGCGTGTATGAATGACAGGAAATTAATTCTTTTGTGTGACCATTTTGTTAACTTGCTTACCTGGTAACATATATCTTTTCTGTATACCCTACATTGTTCCTTTAAGTGGGATAGTTGATAATTTGTTAACTCTGTTTAAAACCACCTCCTTTCCATTTGCTTAGTAAAGGGAAGAACAGGTTTTTTTTTCTATCACTTATACCTAACTTGGTAACACCTCTTTCAGAGTAATTAACTTTACTGTTAGGTTAACGTACCCGTGTTCCTGATATTATCTATCTCTGGACTGGGTTTGTCTTTGTCTAATGAGCGGGAAGGGCTTAGTCGATACCAATCTTCTTCACCCCCCCCTCCCAAACTTGTTATTTGCATTTGTGTACTTATGATAATTTATGTAATATCTGATATTTTTAGTGATTGATGTTTAAAGTGAATAAAATCACCTAAACTCATTTAGTTCTGTGTGTTGGATATACCCAAAGCCCAACATTTCCCCTATTCGTTTAATATAGTTTGTATCAACGTCGTGTGTGTGTTTGAAAACACCGAATCGGTGTGCGCGCAGATGCGAGTCTGGAAAACTGGCAAATAAGTGTTTGACCAGGAGAGTGAAAGAGAAGATTGAGAGACACGATTTGTCGTAAATAAGTCTGTCTTTACTCTCCTCCAGCACGCTGTGAAGTAACTATTAAATCTCTACATTTTCTATCACTGAGCTTTCCATCATCATTTTCCACTCTAAACCGGACCACTATTTCTACGACTCTTTTCTCTCAAAATAAATTTACGACAGGCAGATAGGTGATTTATTTGATGCCATCTCGGATACCTCCAGGCTTCTCACCCCCTTACACCTTGTTAACAGCAGGGCAGTTGTAAGAGACTTTACTTTTTTAAAATTTGTTTGGTTTTTGTTTTTATTGTTTGTTTGTTTCTTGAAAAGGGGGTTTCGCACACAAATTGATTCACACAATTTTGTTTTTGATTAACTATATTTGGATTGAGTGGAGAGCAGAAGAAGATACTATACCGGTACTTGAATTTCGGAAATTTGAATTTATTGTCTTGAATTTATTACACTATATGTCCAAATTATAACCCATCAAGGGTTAAATGGGATACTTTGAAAGAAAAAAAAAGACCTAGACCCTCCATCCCCCTTCTTGTCTCAATAAAATGCTCATCAAATATTAATAAACGTCCATTTCGTTAGTAACAAATAATATTAAGAGCTGACCAAAATGAGATTGTGTATTGGGCAGGCAACTTCGTCATTTTAAACAAATTGCTACAGAAACCACAGCTGCCAGATACATGCATACTTGGTGCAGACTTCTGCAAATGGACCAGCTCCTGTACCGGCTCTACTCTACTCAGGGAGCGACAAGGGAAGTTTTGATCGCGCTTCTTTTATGCCGAGGGTATGTGTTTGAAGGGGTTTGATCACATCAAGTGCCGAATGTGGAAAACCCCCCCCCCCCCCGACCCACCCTATTAATCCGTGTAGCTCTTATTGGCTGTACACACCTGTTCATAACAGTCTTCATTTTTAACTGATAAAATAAAATTCAGAAGAAAATTACGTGTCACTGAAAAAAAAAAAAAAGATTGATCTTTAGGGGCAGAGAAATAGAGTACCCGGTAATGATCAACGAACTCCGCCTAGGCAAATTCCAAGCGCAGCTGAAAAAGGAGGAGTGCAGCCTGCATGGAGGCCGTAAGGAGGCAGCCCCTCCACCATGCAAAGGCACAACAGGCCAATCACCTGTTTGTCTTAAAAACCTCATTACGCGAAACATAAGAGAGAAAACCGGACTGATTCTAAAGGCGACGAACTGGAACGGACTACGACTTATGGAACTTGGAACACAAGAAGTATAAATGGGAAAGAAGAGGAGCTGGTGGAAGAGATGAGGAAAGCAAAATTAGAAATCCTGGCTATAACGGAAACAAAGACAGAAGGACAAGGAGTCATGGATCTCGATGGCAACACGCTGCTTTACAGTGGTGTCCCCACATCTGAAAGAGCTAAAGGGGGCGTGGGTTGTTGTCGTAGATTTTGGATAGGTATTTAAGATAGATAGGTCCCGTCTGAATAGAACTGGAAAAGGTGGTAACTCAGTGAGAGATAAGGTAAAGAAACAGATTTCACGAGTGAAATGGCGGAAAGGTAGAGTATGTCCCTGGATTTAGAAGATACTCTAGTCCAGCCTATCTTACGACTGAAATTTGTTTACCAGACAGCATACCTCTCTATATATATTACTATATATAACAACCACTCACCTACACACACACACAGATAAGTGACGACAATTAGACGCACAAACGTGAAACTATATTAATGGAATATGGATATTGGACCGATCTGACCAACACACAGGTACTTAAGTTTTTATGTTCAGTCTATTTATCATAAAGAACCGTACAACATTTAATATCAAGATAGAAAAATACAAAATCATATGCTACAGAAATAATAAAAAGAAATAGACCCGTAAGTGCAATTCCCTCTGTTGAGACAAGATCCCGTTAGAAGAAGGTATTAACTCCCAAAAGGTCAAAAGATTAGCACTATGGTATAGAATTTGACTATACTGTAAAGAACAAAGTTCTTTTGAATCTATTCTGAAAATAAAATAACAGTACTAGCAAACTAAAAGAAAAGCAAAACAAAGTGAGTACAAAGCTTATTCGTTAAAAAGAATGACTCATTCCTTCTTTCTCTCTCTCCAGACAACCCGTGGCCACGTTCATTCGTTCTTACCTAATTGTTGATTAGCAACGTCTGGAACAATCTTTAGGATACACACAGCAAATCCAGTGTTATTTTGGCAAAATAAACCCCAGCTCCTCAAGGACTGATTAAATCCTCTTCTTCGGGGAAGGTTTACTTCGTTACTGTTATTAGGATTTCTGTTTATGTCACATTAATTAGTCCAGGTAAGAAAATTAACAGTGCTCACGGTGTCAGTAGCTTGGGATTCCAATACATAAAGGAATGTCAGGTATGTAACTTCTCTCTGTATAAAATTCCTTGTCACACCATAAATGGTCGATGGTCGGGAAATGTTAATGTTTGATTATTTCGCCACATCGCGCTGAATGTATATGAAATTGGAAAAAGAAATCTGGATAGCTATAGGTCCAGTTACAATTTATTCTTAATTCTTTTTGTTGGTACTCTGTCTCTTTCTGTGTGTAAACAAGAGGCCAAACAGGTCAACCTTGAAGACCAGATATTTATATAAGAATGTTCTTTTTGTACTGTTGGACTGAGATCCGTTATTCTCAGATTCAGGTTTAGGCGTAGGCTTAGGCCGCTTGTAGTTTTAGGTTTGTGACCCGTACTATACTTTAGGAAAAAAAATACAAATATTTAATCACAATATCAGTATCTATCCTAATCCGCGCAACGTTATAATTTATTATCCATTCGGTTATAAGATTTTATTAGAAACACACATGAGAAGCTTATCTATCGGTCTTATTAACCCGTGAAATAAATTCTAGTCATTTACAAAATTGACACATGATGGATAGAAGATAAATATATATTTCGTCGGTATACCTTGCTGATAAGGGTGGAATTAGGATGCCGTCAAATTACCACCTCTATCGACACCAGGTATTACAATGCAAGATGTGGGTGTCTTATCTGGTTTAGATTGTTGCTGTGTGTGTGTTGCAGTAGAACAGTTCAGGGTACACCACAGGCAACATGACGTGTAGAGTCATAGAAATGGTAACTTCGCTTTAGGTTTATACCATTTATTGCACGCCACAAAACAGTCATGATACTTATGTTATCATCGGCATAGTACAACGAATGCAGCATTCAAACTCATGTTAACTGACAGTCATGTAGAAGTCAATACTCAATAGTTGTATGGAAAACAAATATCATAGCGAAGCTTGATAAATAATACATATAACTTCTGCAACCGTGGTCAGCTGCAGATCCTTAATGTTCATAGACAATAATAATTATTCCTTCCTGATGCTAGCAGATCAGATGTATACAATACGTCCGTTTACTGTCTGCACGTGAGTAGCATACATGGATTACAGGTCAGCTCGACCTTTATAACCTTCCTAAGTCTAACCATCTGACTTGGACGTGATCTCTGATATAACGAATCCTGGAACACAGACAATAGTCTTGTTGGTCTAGAGCGACCCATAGATATATAACTAGTTCAGGTATAAAGATACCGGTGACTTAATCCTAGTCAAAGTACCTCTCCATTTTGAATCACACAGGCGAGCAAAAAGGCGACAAAATGACGAACCTCTAGATGATAGCCTAAAGTTCGATACAAGAGGAATTACCTTATTTCGGAAAATCAACCATGAACATATGCCTCCAGGCAGGCTTGAATAATACGGGGAAATAGTCTAGTTAGCTAACTAACTCACAAAGACAATGTATTTCCCTCAGAGAATCACAAGACGCAGTCGCGTCCGCTCGCTAATCAGTCCATTTCTCAACTCCCCGACCTGGGCGGAACAACAAAACGACAACCCAGTCGAGACATGCGCAGAGTGACAATCTCTGAGTCGCTGTTCACAATAAGACGATTCTAAGAACATTCGAGATAAAAGTCTTACACAGTCGCGCCTTTTATGGACATGAACAGAAGCGTTAAGAAAGGTTTCAAACATCTACAACAGTTGACTGATACTACCAAATAAGGAGATATGGTCACGCTTCGTTCAAGACATTATAGACCGAACGTGTCTCTATACAAGAGGAGGTAAACTCATAAAAAATAGCAGTATCGATATTTCGGGTTCTGTCCCTTTGACCATAAAATATATATATAACATGCATTTCAGTCAAATAATGATCATACATACGAAAAACGATCATACAAAGACTTTGGAAAAAAGTAATTATTTGTGCGTAACATTACCGCACCCTCCCGGGAAAAAAAAAAATGAAACATTTTTTTTTTTTTTAATCCTGGAGCCGGAAAAATCTAGGCTCCTAACGCACGTATGATGCGCGGATATACCTAACAAAATAGCTCAACACTTGGAGCGAAACTGAGATCATATCCCAGGTCCTTAGAGAAAAATTTATCTAAGTATACGCGTATATATCCCAGGAAGGTGCCACCAACACAAACCACAATGCTGGCAACATCATAATAAAAGTCAAATTATTCTCATACCAATATATGAAATCAAATATATTATTATGATATCATACAATGTGTTGCAAATAGCGGTGTAATATATTAATATACCGCACTATTTTATTACATTATGTAATGCATCAGTAACTAATAAGTAATACATGTGTTGATCTTCGTTGACATAAAACATTCAATAGAAGAAGATGTGGACATCATCCGCTCCCAATCTAGGACAGGACTTGATATACTCAAAGTTCCACAATGGACACAATCTCGCATCTTCAATGATGTGCTGCGAAAATATCAATAACACAAATCTTGAAGACAACTGGTAAATCTCTCAATACAATCCTGAAAATAATTTATTTAAATGTGGCCGAGTGATCTTTTGGCCCGTATATCACTAACTAAGCCTTCTTAGATAATTACATGGTACAATGTTATAAATTCCCCCTCAAAAAAGTGAGAACAAAAAAAAAAATCTACTAACATGTCATTATAACATTGGACTGTATATTAGGAAATATATATATGACAGAAGAATCATGTGGAATCGTGTGGGCATCTGGACAGAATGTCCGCCATTACATTATCCGAACCACGGATAGCTCGAACCGAGAAATGAAATGGTTGAAGAGCTATGGCATAACGAGTGGACCTCGAGCTCTTCAAGTTTTTACTCTGAATAGCAGTAAGCGCTTTCTGGTCGGTTTCCACAATGAAATGTGCGCCTAGAAGAAATCTTTGTAACTTCAGAATAGACCATACCATAGCCAATAACTCACGGTCTAAAACCGAGTAATTCTTTTCTGCAGCATTTAATTTCCTAGAGATATACATCACCGGATGCAGAGTATCAGAATACTCCTGCATTAGTGCTGCCCCAATCCCAGTTGACGAGGCGTCACTTCGAAGAACAAAAGTCTTCTCAATAGTAGGTAACCTAAGAATAGGTGGAGATGAAAATAGGTCTTTAACCTGGTCCAATGAGGATTGACATTCTTTTGACCAGCGGATCAAATTAGGCGACCCTTTCTTCAATAAAGTAGAAAGCGGTGCCATAATGGAGGACAGATTCGGAATGAATCGTCCGTAGAATTGGATCAAACCTAATAGACTCCTTACTTGTTTCTTTGTCTTAGGGACCGAAATGTTAAGTATTTTTGAAACATTGTGGTCTTCTGTCTTTAAAAGACCATGACCAACACGATGACCTAGGAAAGAAATCTCACTAAATCCTATAAAGGCTTTAGAGGGTTTTGCAGTCAAGTTATACTCGCGAAGAGTAGACAGTAATTCGTATAAACCCAAATAGTGATCTTCCCAGGAATCACTGAATAGACAGATATCATCTAGATATGCTATGACATCTGTACGATATGCGAGAATTCGCGCATCATGCGTACGAATGTAGCAGGGGCGTTCATAAGACCAAAAGGCATGAAATTCCATTGGAATAAACCCCTAGGTGTAGAAAAAGCTGTAAAAGGTTTGGCACGTTCAGTTAGCGGGACTTGCCAATAACCTTTAGACAAATCTAGTTTGGTAAAGAATCTAGAATTAGAAAGTTTATTGAGTAGCTCTTCTAATGAAGGCATAGGTTCAGCGTCGAACTTCGTAACTTGGTTCAATTTGCGATAATCTACGCAAATGCGAATGTTATTATCCTTCTTTCGAACAATAACCATAGACGAAGAGTATGCTGAAGTGGATGGTTCAATGATTTCCAAACGTATCATTTCATCCAATTCTTTTTCGACTTGAGACTGGAAATGGATAGGTATTGGATAGGGTCTGACTCTGATAGGATTATGATCAGTTAGCACAATGTCATGTTCAATGACATGTGTGTGTCCCGGGATGTCTGTAAGAACATCCTGAAATGTTTGCAACATCGAAGAAACTTGTCGATGTTCCTCAGCGGAAAGATTTGGAGAAACGGTCACGTTTTTCCAAGATTCCGTAGAATAAAGTGGGACCATAGAAAGAGGAAGATTGACATCAGAAAAAGTAGTTTCCTCATCCTGTATAACTGACAGCGATGAGTATTGACCATGAGGTACTTGAGAATTGTCCGTTGCCTGGAAAATAGGCTGCAAATAGTCTGGTCTTTCATGAAATTCCGTGAGCATATTTATGTGGAAAGTTTTATGCTTTCCATCAATATCGACAACATAGTCGACATCAGAAATTTTGGAGACTATTGCATATGGACCTTTCCATGCAATTAGAAGTCTGTTCTCCCTTGAAGGAAGTAGGACGAGAGCTTTGTCACCTGGACAAAGTTGTCGTAGACATCTATTCTTATTCGCAAACTGCCTTGCCTTTTCTTTAGCAAATTCGGAAGACGAAGTTGCTAGTCTGCATGCCTCAATGATTTTTTTCCTAAGAGCAATGACGTACTCATAAGAAGACTGAGTCTCATCGCTAATATTATCGGCAGTGATTAGATCGTGAAGTAAAGACATAGGGCCGCGCGGTTGCGCGCCAAAGACAAGTTCAAAAGGGGAAAACCCCGTATGTTCATTGGGGACCTCTCTATACGCAAAGAGAGCCGCGGGTAAGACCCTGTCCCAATCCTGAGGATGATCCTCAGTTATTTTACCCAGTAAAGTTTTTAGAGTCCTATTTAAACGTTCGACCAACCCATTAGACATTGGGTGATAGATACTGCTGAGAGACCTTTTTATATGTAGCATAGACATTACCTGTGACATAGTGTCTGATATAAGTTGAGTGCCATGGTCTGACAATATTTCTCCGGGAAAACCCAAGCGAGAAAATATCAGCCAAAGAGCGTCTGCGATATCAGCAGTTGAGATGCTCTTGAGAGGTATTGCCTCTGGCCAACGTGTGCACATATCGACACATGTAAGAATAAATTGATGCCCTCTAGCCGACTTAATTCTAAAAGGACCGATAATATCTATTGCCATTTTTTGAAAAGGGCGAATTGGAATGTCAGCAGCCTGAATAGGCGCAGCATGTCGTGGTCCTTTAGATTTGACCTCCTGACATACTTTGCAAGAGCGACAGTACATTCGTATGTCCTTGCTCACAAATGGCCAAAAGAAAGCCGCAAGAACCCTCGACTTTGTACGGGAAAAACCCATATGTCCAGCACATTGCGAGTCATGAGCATGTTGCAATATTTGCACCCTCATGCTCTTAGGCACAAGAATTTGTGAATGAGTGGATGTAGTCGAGTCTTGTACCATACGTACAAGTACGCCGTTCTTCATAGAAATCCAAGATTTTCTATTAGTATTTTGATTAGGATCACCTTTTTTTTGCTAGAATGAAGAATTTTTGTAACGACGGATCTTCTTCTTGCAATTTGATAAATGAGTCACGTGTAATAGTCAAGTGACTATTTTGTTCATCTACTTCATCATTATTAGTTAATGAAGTTTGAGGTGGATCCAGAGCATGTGCTCTTGTGACCACCGTATTGGTAGCTTCAATGTTTTGCTCTTCCCAAACAGCAATCTGCTGTGGGGTACATTCCCTAACTCCGTGAATACGACCAATAATAAGGTCCGCAATAGGGTTTGGAAGTAGACACGCGTGGACCTCTCCCGTGAAGAAAGGAGTAGCAATATGTATTATGGCAGTAGGATATTTTTCCAACGTGCCACCAAATGTGACACATTTGATGACCTTTCCTGTAGCACAGAATGGATCTACAAGAGATTGCCTAACCCCGACAGTAGTACATCCAGAATCAAACAACACCGAGACTGGATTACTATTTACAAGCCCCTTATGTAATATAAGAGAACCTCTCCCATCATGAGCAACATTAGCAGGAAGAGCGGGCAAAGGATGACCACAGCTTAGAGTACTAATGGTTTTCGGATCAAATAAAGTACTGCATTGGATACATTTATTTGCCCTACCAAAGTCAAAAGATGAGCATCCGATAGCATTATGGTCTTTATCATTATTAACCTGTTTATCTGCTCCCTGAGATTCTTGTTGAACAGAGTTTGTCTGTTGATATCTTTTTCTCTTCTGTTGCGATCTACCGCGACCATTATTGCCTCTGCAATTATCATTAAAGTCCCTACTGTAATTTTTATCCTGGTTTGCGTTCCAGTTTCCATAACTGTCATTACCATCTCTATGCTGTTGAGAACCTCTATTATCTTGGTATTGAGGTCTCTGCAAAAAAATATTTTCCTCTATACCGATTACCTTTATGAAAATTTCTAAAGTTACCGGGAATAGAATACCGTGTAATATTAGGTTGTCTCCAGTTCTGGGAAGAAGAATCTCCCTGAAATTGATTACCATGGTTCTGGGCATAATTACGGTTACTCTTTTTATTGAAATTTTGCTGGCTACCCTGAAATTTACGCATAAAATTCGGGCCATAAGGTGCTGCTGCCGAAGCAACTGGCAGACCTTCTTTTACCTTAGAGTTGCTAACGGTTATGTGAGGATGTGCAGTAACATACTGGCTACAGTATTCTTCCATTTCTTTTATATTTTTAGGCTTACGCTCATGAAGAAAAGAAAGAAAAGCTTCATTAACAGAAGACATAACCTTGTCTCTAAGAAGTAAGTCCATGAGGGCTTCAAATGTACTTTCTGTCTTAGAAAGCTCAACCCATCGTAAAAAAGTAAGACGTATGCCTGAGATGAATTCTGAGAATTCAACTCCAGTTTCTGGTAACATGTTTTTAAATTTAAGACGATATCCGTCTTCGTTAAGTTGGTACTTCTTTAACAATGCCGCCCTGACAACCTCATAGTTGTTCTTGTCAGGCACATCTACCATACCCAACAAAGTCAAAGCATCACCTCTAAGTATCTTGGACAGATGATAAACATATAATGTTTTATCTATATTATGCACCTTACATGCACTTTCAAATCTATCTAGAAAATGTTATATCATCAATTGAAGCATTGAATGCTGGTAAATTAAGCTTGAAATCAACAGCATTAGACTTATTAGCAGATGATACCTTATTAGCATCATTAGCATTACTAGATAACTTCAACTTTTCTAACTCCAAAGCTAAGAGTTTTTCTTCATGTTCCATTTTTGCTTTTCTCTCATCAGACTCTCTTTGTAACCTTCTTTCCTCAGCCTCAGCCTGTAACTTTCTTTCCTCAGCCTCAGCCTGTAACTTTTTTTCTAATCTTTTATTTTCAGCCTCTATTTCAAGTCTCTTATTTTCAGCTTCTTTTTCAAGTCTCTTATTTTCAGCTTCTTTTTCAAGTCTCTTATTTTCAACCTCAGCCTGAAGTCTCTTCTCCTGAGATTCTGCTTCTCTTTTTTGTTTTTCCATTTCCATTTGTAATCTCTTTTCATCTACCTGCATCTGCAGTTTTAAATTTTCAGCATCTATTCTCTTTTGTTCAGTTAGTTCTTTCATTTTCTTTTCCTCCGACTTCAATGCCTTGGCATATTGAACAGTCGCAAATTCTTCTAATTTATCACCTGTCTTCCCAAGGGCTTTACCCTGCTCAATAAAGTACTCAAATGTAGACATGATGTCTAAAATGTGAGTACAGAACCTGAAATAATTAATTATCTTATTTCAATCTTAATAGCAACAAGACTTAATAAAGTGCTTGTATAATTACTATGTTCACTCCAATCTCTGTGGGAAACAAGACTTGACACCAATTTGTATTATCAGTTGTACAATAATATCACAAGTCACCTCTTAATTATCAGTGCACTACCCAAATCAGTGCATAACCATCAGTTATTTATCATAACTGCACTACAATAGTGCATAAGGAAAAAACCACCAGCTAGTTATGATAAGTGCACTATAGATCAATAGTGCATGAGCATATATGTAACAATAGTGAAAGCTAACTATGCAAGAACTATGCAAACAATAACAAGACAATGTAAACAATAACAAGTACCAACAATGTAAACAAAACAAAGATCAAAGTCAATGTAAACAATAACAAAGATCAGAGTCAATGTAAACAATAACAAAGATCAACGTCAATGTAAACAATAACAAAGATCAGAGTCAATGTAAACAATAACAAAGATCAAACAATACGAAAACATTCGCATAAGTCAAATAAATAAACAGCGAAACTAAAAAGAATATGATGACAGAATGCGAAGATATGACAAACAAATGACGCTACAGTATATACACAAAAATTTACGTGAAGAACTGAATAATAGAAAAGAGGAGACCTACAAATACAAACAATTGAAATCGAAACTAAAAAACAGAAAGAAAGAGAGAAACAAAAAAAAAAAATATACAAAAAACGAAAATAAAGCACAACTCGTCACAACTAAACAGATATAGCAACGATTGTCGCTAGCAAATTTCACAATAGGAAATTCGCACAGTCCCTAACGAAAACGCTAACAGTAGAACCTCTGTGGCGTGGTATCTTCTACTGAAAGACACCGCCCAACCGAGAAAACCCGCTGAAATATAAACATATAAATACAAATCCAAATAACATATAACATGTAAACATATAAAAAGTGCGAAAAATGTGATAGACAGAAGGCTCAGTTAGAACATAAGGGCACAGTTCACAAACAAAACAGGCCACTTAACTTCTATGTATCCACAACGTCAGCACAGTTCAGAACAGGATGTGATCAGCATTCTTAGGACAATGATCCAACGTTGATCCATATCTGCTCTCGTAAACTGCCATGACGAAGGAAATGAGCTTCTAACAGGAAACAGCTTCTGACAGGAAACAGCTTCTGAACTTGACCTTCTGAATCTGCAACAGTAATTCTGAGACCGGAACAGTTGTTACGGCACTTGTCCTTCTTCTCAACAGATCAGGAAATCCATTCGCTCGGTACTTGTCCTTCTATTTGTAGACAAACTTCAATACCGCCGAGCAGCGCCGGGTAGTTTCAAAATATCAACAACTGTCAGTACTGCTGCGTCTTTCAAAAAAATTTCATCAAAGGTGATGAATAGCAACTGCAATGTTGTCTTGTAGTCTGCTGATGATGTCTGGGTTTGTTGACCCCCTTGAGAGTTGGTACCAGAATAAACCAACTATTGGCCACCATGAATTGATAAGGGTGGAATTAGGATGCCGTCAAATTACCACCTCTATCGACACCAGGTATTACAATGCAAGATGTGGGTGTCTTATCTGGTTTAGATTGTTGCTGTGTGTGTGTTGCAGTAGAACAGTTCAGGGTACACCACAGGCAACATGACGTGTAGAGTCATAGAAATGGTAACTTCGCTTTAGGTTTATACCATTTATTGCACGCCACAAAACAGTCATGATACTTATGTTATCATCGGCATAGTACAACGAATGCAGCATTCAAACTCATGTTAACTGACAGTCATGTAGAAGTCAATACTCAATAGTTGTATGGAAAACAAATATCATAGCGAAGCTTGATAAATAATACATATAACTTCTGCAACCGTGGTCAGCTGCAGATCCTTAATGTTCATAGACAATAATAATTATTCCTTCCTGATGCTAGCAGATCAGATGTATACAATACGTCCGTTTACTGTCTGCACGTGAGTAGCATACATGGATTACAGGTCAGCTCGACCTTTATAACCTTCCTAAGTCTAACCATCTGACTTGGACGTGATCTCTGATATAACGAATCCTGGAACACAGACAATAGTCTTGTTGGTCTAGAGCGACCCATAGATATATAACTAGTTCAGGTATAAAGATACCGGTGACTTAATCCTAGTCAAAGTACCTCTCCATTTTGAATCACACAGGCGAGCAAAAAGGCGACAAAATGACGAACCTCTAGATGATAGCCTAAAGTTCGATACAAGAGGAATTACCTTATTTCGGAAAATCAACCATGAACATATGCCTCCAGGCAGGCTTGAATAATACGGGGAAATAGTCTAGTTAGCTAACTAACTCACAAAGACAATGTATTTCCCTCAGAGAATCACAAGACGCAGTCGCGTCCGCTCGCTAATCAGTCCATTTCTCAACTCCCGACCTGGGCGGAACAACAAAACGACAACCCAGTCGAGACATGCGCAGAGTGACAATCTCTGAGTCGCTGTTCACAATAAGACGATTCTAAGAACATTCGAGATAAAAGTCTTACACAGTCGCGCCTTTTATGGACATGAACAGAAGCGTTAAGAAAGGTTTCAAACATCTACAACAGTTGACTGATACTACCAAATAAGGAGATATGGTCACGCTTCGTTCAAGACATTATAGACCGAACGTGTCTCTATACAAGAGGAGGTAAACTCATAAAAAATAGCAGTATCGATATTTCGGGTTCTGTCCCTTTGACCATAAAATATATATAACATGCATTTCAGTCAAATAATGATCATACATACGAAAAACGATCATACAAAGACTTTGGAAAAAAGTAATTATTTGTGCGTAACACTTGCCTAGTGCATTTACTCGTCAATTAAAATATCTCTTCCTGGTTACTAGCAATTAATCAAATTTATGTTACAGCTGGAAAATATTAGCAATATATATTTAATCTGCTAGCCAATTTAACACAGTAAATCCTAGTGAAATGTAATGACGAACTTAACAATTAAATCACTCAAAAATACTAGTAAATATAATTACCGCAACACAGAAAAAGAAACTAATCTTCAATCGAAACACTAAGAAATCCACATTAACAATGGTCTAAGATTCGAAGCTAGATGGTTCTGCAAAATTCTGTGGCTACTAGATAAACTGAGTTTAAAGGATGAGGTATATATATATGATTTAGGTAGAAATTCGCTATCACTTGCTAGATTTCACGCTTTCGCTTAGATTTTGGGGAATTCTTTGGTCGAATGCTGAATCAAAGCTTTTTTTTACACTCGTGCCGACTGCAGAATCGTCACTTGAGAACGGACGTGCTTTGATCTGGCATCTCTCGCTGTAGCTAATTACGTTCCGAACAAACGGATGAGGGGAGGGGGGGTTACACTGTTGATTATCTCCCCTTTCCTCAGATTAATTTCCCCTGACCAAAGTAATTACCGAAAAAGTACGTCTTAACTTATCGCCCTTGATTTTAAAATTTGACGACTCATTCTCTGATCTGTCAATATTTCAGCGATTGCCCAATCGTTCGCGTTATAAATACAGTTAACGGCTCAGGACTAACTAATAGGTCTGTTGGTAAACATTGCTAGTGCCAGATAGACAGAGAACAAGAAACTAGGCGTGGCTACAATTTGAGTTCGACAGATATCGAAGCGCATGCCTTCTGCGTTAAAGAAACGGGGATATTAAAAAGCAAAGAGAGGTGGGAAACCGGTGGAAGCAAAAACGTGTTGATACATGTAAATATATTTACATACTCTGTCACAGTTGTATTGTGGCCAAAAACCAAATGGATAATTTCAAGGGAAGGAACTTTGTCTCGGAACGCATTATGGTCCTAAAACTAAAAGAAGGAGAAACCATAGTCAACCTTGTCATTGTGTATGGGCCAAATGAAGATGAGCGAGCAGAGGTCAAGGAGGAATTCTTCGAGCTGCTTCAAAGGACAGTGGACGACTGCCTAGATGAAATTATCATGCTCGGAGATTTCAATGCCAGAGTTGGAAATGACCAAGCTAGATGGGGTGGAGTTATCGGAAGATATGGAGAAGACACTCTTAATGACAATAGAAAGCGACTCCTTAGATTATGCACAGAGCAGAATCTGATGATTACAATCATAAAGTTCCCCCATAAGCGCATACCTGTATACACTAGGTATGAACCAACAAAGAATGAGAAGTCAGTGATCGACTACGCCATAGTTAGGAAGAGCTCATTCAAGTATGTCCGGGATGCTGAGGTTTGGATCTGGCTTTTGTGTGTTGTAGTCATTGCCCATGACTCGCATCCATACGTCAAGACTGGGGCTTAGGTGGAGCGGCAAACAGCCATCTTCGTCTTTTTACCAACTTCTCTTTTGCTGAGGAATCCTCGAAACTTGAAAAAGTCTCCCAACTGCTGCTCTTCGGGTAGCCAACTCTTTTTTGATGCCTCCCTTCCAGTCTATGACAGCTCCAAGGTATTTAAAGTGTTCGACCTGCTCCAGGACCTGTTCTCCCAGCTCAATCCAATGTCTTCTTTCCTCTCGTGATATCACCAAGGTTTTTGTTTTAGAGCTGCTTATGATCATCCCTCTCTTCTCCAGCTCTTCCTTCCAGACTTGCAGGTTGGATTGAAGATGTGCCTCTGATTTAGCAAACAGGGCAACATCATCAGCAAATGCCAGCTCTGAAATACAGACCTGTCTCATCTTTCAGTACCCCACTGAAAACTTTCCTGTCCTCGCCTTACATGCCTTGATGACATCGTCCTAAAGGAGTATGGAAAGATAAGGTGACAGAATATCACCTTTTCTTACACCAGTGGTGGTCCTGAATTCTTCTGACTTATGGTCTGCCGTCCTCGCATATTCTGCAAGACTTGTAGAAGCTCTGTAAAGCATGAATCAGAGGTGATGGAATGATCTTCCTTGCCAAACAGTCCCAGAGTTTGTTCCATGGGACCTTGTCAAATGCCTTTTTCAGATCTATGAAGCAAAGATGGATCTCACTCTTATACTCAAGAGCTTTTTCATTCAACTGTCTGAGTGTGAAGAGTAGGTCTTGAGTACTTCGATTTGCTCGGAAGCCACACTGGACCTCATCCATTTGTGGCTCAGCTAGGTGTCTGAGTCTCTGCTTCAGAATTCTAGAGTAGATTTTACCAGGGACACTGAGAAGGGTTACGCCTCTATGGTTTCCACATTGTCGGTTGTCACCCTTTTTTAAAATCGGTGTTATTATGGCAATCTCCCAACCTTTGGTATGGTCTTGTTGCACCAAGCTGCCAGTAGGACCCTTAAGAGTAATAGGTCGCCTGATGCTCCCATGTACTTAACCATTTCTGATGTTATCACATCATGTCCTGCTGCTTTACCCATCTTGATTTTCTCCAGTGCTGCCTTCAGTTCTTCAATCTTTATATCATCTTCATCACCATTGGTTTCATCTTCTGTGCCAGTGGTTATCATTTCTGATGCTTGACCTTGCTCACCATCCAGGAGTTCTGAGAAATATTATTTCCATCTTTCCATTACTTCTTTTGGGGAAGTAAGCAATTTGCCTTGCTTGTCCTTTATAAATTTAAGAGGGCACTGATTTTCCTTCCTCATATTCTTTAGGGTCTTATAGAACAATTTCTGGTTTTCTTGCGCATCGTTGTCTAGCTTTTCTCCAAATTCTTCCCAGGACTTTTGTTTTGCTGCTAGCACCTTGTTCTTTGCTTCTGTTCTGGGTATCATATATTCTCTATATTTCTCTATTTTTCCTGCTGTATTTTTAGCTCCTAAGTATTGTTTCCATGCTTTTTTCTTCTCTCTTATTTTCTCTTTAACCTTATCTGTCCACCAAGGTGTCCTCTTTCTCTTGTTCCCAAGTCGAACTTCACCACATGCTTCTGTTGCAGCTGTCTTTTTGATGGCCTTGAATGTCAGCCAGAGTGTTTCCAGGTCATCAGGTTGTTGTTCTGTGTATCTCACTGCTGTAGCAATAAGCCCCTGATATCTGGTCTTCACTTCTGGATTTCTCAGCTTGTAGGTTTGTAGGTCTTAATGCTCGTTTCTCCTGTTCGTTTTCTTAGCTTCTTATGCGATGTTAGGCAGTTCCTAGGCCGAGTAACTCTTTCAGTTGTTCTTTTAATTGTTAACAGGTAGTGGTCACTTCCAATCTCTGCCCCCCCCCCCCTCCACACTCTAGCATCCCGGACGTATTTGAATGAGCTCTTCCTAACTATGGCGTAGTTGATCACTGACTTCTCAGTCTTTGTTGGTTCACACCTGATGTATCCGTTTATGGGTGAACTTTGTGTTTGTAATGATCAGATTATGCTCAGTGCAGAATCTAAGGAGTCCATTGTCATTTAGAGTATTTTCTCCATATCTTCCGATAACTCCACCCCATCTAGCTTGGTCATTTCCAACATGGCATTGAAATCTCCGAGCATAATAATTGCATCTAGGCAGTCGTCCACTGTCCTTTGAAGCAGCTCGAAGAAATCCTCCTTGACCTCTGCTCGCTCATCTTCATTTGGCCCATACACAATGACAAGGTTGACTATGGTTTCTCTTAGTTTTAGGACCATAATGCGTTCCGAGACAAAGTTCCATCCCTTGATATTATCCCTTTGGTTTTTGGCGACAATACAACCCACGCCCCCTTTAGCTCTTTCAGATGTGGGGACACCACTGTAGAGCAGCGTGTCGCCATCGAGATCCATAACTCCTTGTCTTTTTTTCTTTGTTTCTGTTAAAGCCAGGATTTCTAATTTGGCTTTCTTCATCTCTTCCACCAGCTCCTCTTCCGTCCCATTCATACTTCTTGTGTTCCATGTTCCATAAGTCGTAGTCCGTTCCAGTTCGTCGCTTTTATAATCAGTCCGGTTTTCTCTCTTATGCTTCTCGTAATCTGGACAAACAGGTGATTGACCTGTTGTGCCTTTGCATGGTGGAGGGGCTGCCTCCTTACGGCCTCCATGCAGGCCGCCCTTCTCCCTTTTCAGCCGGGCTTGGGACCGGCCTAGGCGGAGTTCTCCTGTATTTGCTCTTGATAAAACTCTTGGCCTCTTAGTATCAAGTTCAACCTCATAAGATTTATAATTAGGTTATATACTCCACAAATAATATGTCTCAACTGTCTCCTGCTGGAGTAGTAGTGTTATTCTTTCTTTGTCTCCACAAAGATCACACGAAACTACACGATACACGTAAAAGGATAACAATCTAAATTTTACATAATGTCTACGTATAGGACAAAAAGAGGCAACACTAAATTTAAAGAACATGAAGAATCAAAAAAGTATAAGTAGGGACATTTGAATTCATTTGTGTGAATAAGCAAAGAATGGGTAGGGTTGTTTGTAAATGAATCTAATTATATGTTTGAGAATCGTACGTAATCATTAACAATAATTCATGTTATTTAGTTAAAAATAACACGTGGTAGGGTTGCATGAGGTTCTAAGAATGTAATTAAATATACTAACGAAAATAATTTGGCCAGTTACTTTCTGGTCCTCTGAGTGTCAAGGGTTAATGAGCAGACGTGACCTTTGCTCCATGATCTTTATCCCACAATTCCCTGCGAGATCGGATGTACTGCTGTTTGTGAAATCGGGCTTCCTGGATTTTCCGGAATAAGTTGGAACTGCTTGAAGTCCGAATTCGCAATGGATATGTTACGTGTGTTCCTTCTTGTTGGATTACACCTGGCGTCATGTCAGCAGCAACAGAGAGAACAGAGTGTTCCTTGCTATGGTGAGCTGAACCGCCCTCAGAGGTGCCAGCCTCCATTTGTGAATGCAGCATTTGGTAGAATTTTCGAAGCAACAAATACTTGCGGAATGAAGGGTCCGACTGAATATTGTCTGCAGACGGGTGTAACGGGTGCTAAAAAGTACTGCTATATATGCGATAACAGAGATCCAGACAGAATGCATCCACCGGCTTTTTTGTCAGATTTCAATAACCTTACACGATGGACATGGTGGCAGAGTGACACAATGTTGGAAGGAATGCAGTATCCTACAGTTGTTAATCTTACATTACACCTCAGTGAGTACATTGATTAGGCTACAGTGCTCTTTCGGTGCAGAATATATCAGAGTGCACTTTAGCTATAGTCTTATTACATTTAATGGGCTTGAAAGAGTATTAGATTAGCAGAATTTGTTATTAAGTTTTTATTTATTTATACCGTTTGGTAAAATCACAATGGTTGTCGCCGAACGTTCCGCAGTGAATATGTGTAGCCTATTTTAGGGTTAGGGTTAATCCTAACTAAATAATCCTCATATTCAATGCGGAGCGTTCGGCGACAATCATTGCGATTTTACCCATAACTGGTTACCTAACATCAGTGACCTAATTAGCCGTTCGGTTGAAATGAACAGTAGTGGGGCGTGTGTCCGATTTTGCTCAAATATCAATCCATCCAACGGCCAATTAATTTGCGCACATCAATACGGACTTAAAAAAAGAATTCAGGGGTGCAATTATAAGGGGAAGTGTTGGGGTTAGGTTTAGCAATCTTGACCTTAATCCTAACTCTTAGGAGGACGAAGACAGCTTAATTGGCCGACAGATTCTAACCTCCCAAAGAACGTTAGCAGCTTACTAGGATGACATCAAAGAACATTCCCACTATTGTTTATTTCAGCCACAGCCTGTTTCACATCCTGGATACTTTTTTACCACAAATGTAGGTCTAAAGCTTATTTTAAAATGTAGAAAAGCTTCCCAAACTTCAACACTCTTTACCAGCCAGCTTGGTTTAAGGCTATTTTATTGGTACAGTATTCATCGGTTGAAAACAAGAAAAGTGGGCCATCTGTTTGATATAAGGTAAAGGATCCTGTTACACGCCCATTGAGGCATATTGGGAATATGGTGTTAGGCCCATATTTTCTTGACCATCGGCACACTAGGGGTGATGTGTTCAGCATCACGCCGGCCGCCTTAACCTTCTGAGAGTTGCTCTGGTACCCAATTCATGAGGCTGGATCGACCTGGAGCCATTTGCGATTTTAAAAATCCCACCTCAACTGGGGATTGAACCATGGACCACAGAGCTAGGATGCCAGTGCACTAACCACTGCACTATGGCGGCTCCCATCTGTTCGATTTTGCCAAAAAAAAAAAAAATTCAGAGATGCGGTAAAAAGGGCTAAGGGTTAGAGTAAGGTTTAAGAATCCTTAACCTAACTCTAAACCCAGCTATAATCCTAACCCTGTGATGTCGACGACTTATTTGAATGATATTGAAGAACATGTCCCACTATTTTTTGTTTTAACCCTATTTATCATAATCTTCCTTTCCCCCCGCTGCAGAGCATGGCAACATCACTTTAGCTGGTCCCCTTGCAGGAAGCATACACCAAACTGTCACATGCTTCTGCAGCAAAAGTTTCTGTGCCAGTTTGTTTTCAATAATGAGGCTGCCATGCACAACCTCACATTAGTCGTCTTGTACAATTTCCTTGACGGTGCAGTAGTCCTGTTCTCTCTTGGGACATTGTATAGTATTACAGATTAAAAAATGTTCAGTTGCCATTGGTGACCAGAAATTTGAGGCTGCTTCCTGAAAATAGCTGAGTATTGTATTATTATTATAATAGTGGCAACAACATTTTCTTGTTTGGCTAGTGCCGTAAGATTTTTAAATATTGTACTTGCAATAGTATTTTATTGTGATATTATACTTGTAAATGCACTTTCTGGTTAATTGCAACACATACAGCCAGTATGTTGCCTGACCTCTTGGTAACATTTTGTATAGAACAGATAAGCAGTGTCTTTTCAACAGTTCCCATTTTTGTCTTTGATTCTGTGCAACCCATCATTGTTAAATTTGATTGAAATGAACAATAGTGGGACATGTTCTTCGATGTCATCCCAATAAGTTGATAAGATCATTAAAATTAGGGTTCAGGATTCCTAAACCTAACCCTTACCCCCTTGTTACCATGTCTCTGAGGTCTTTGTTTATTCCATATTGAACAGATAGCCCATTGTTCTTCATGTTAACATTATAATTACTAACCTTGATTAATAAAAAAGTTAAAGGGGGCACATGATTTCCATTTGCCATTGGCTACAAGAAATTCTGAGGCGGGCTACTCACAGTACATGGAAAAGGGAATGGGAACACTTTGTTCAAGGTCTTTCCGTGTCTTCTTGTATCCCTTTTATGTCTGTCTCCAGTTCCCTTGCTTTTAGGTTTCCATATGATAGGATAGGCTATACATAACACCTTTTAGGTTTCCATATGATAGGATAGGCTATACATAACACCTTTTAGGTTTCCGTATGATAGGATAAGCTATACATAACACCTTTTAGGTTTCCATATGATAGGATAGGCTATACATAACACCTTTTAGGTTTCCATATGATAGGATCGGCAATACATAACACCTTTTAGGTTTCCATATGATAGGATAGGCTATACATAACACCTTTTAGGTTTCCATATGATAGGATAGGCTATACATAACACCTTTTAGGTTTCCATATGATAAGATCGGCTATACATAACACCTGTTAGGTTTCCATATGATAGGATAGGCTGTACATAACACATTTTAGGTTTCCATATGATAGGATCAGCAATACATAACACCTTTTAGGTTTCCATATGATAGGATAGGCTATACATAACACTTTTTAGGTTTCCATATGATAGGATCGGCAATACATAACACCTTTTAGGTTTCCATATGATAGGATAGGCTATACATAACACCTTTTAGGTTTCCACATGATAGGATCGGCTGTACATAACACCTTTTAGGTTTCCATATGATAGGATCGGCAATACATAACACCTTTTAGGTTTCCATATGATAGGATAGGCTATACATAACACTTTTTAGGTTTCCATATGATAAGATCGGCAATACATAACACCTTTTAGGTTTCCATATGATAGGATCGGCAATACATAACACCTTTAAGGTTTCCATATGATAGGATAGGCTATACTTAACACCTTTTAGGTTTCCATATGATAGGATAGGCTATACATAACACTTTTTAGGTTTCCATATGATAGGATCGGCAATACATAACACCTTTTAGGTTTCCACATGATAGGATCGGCAATACATAACACCTTTTAGATTTCCACGTGATAGGATCGGCAATATATAACACCTTTTAGATTTCCATGTGATAGGATCGGCAATACATAACACCTTTTAGGTTTCCATATGATAGGATTGGCAATACATAACACCTTTTAGGTTTCCATGTGATAGGATAAGCTATACATAACACCTTTTAGGTTTCCATATGATAGGATAGGCTATACATAACACCTTTTAGGTTTCCATATGATAGGATTGGCAATACATAACACCTTTTAGGTTTCCATGTGATAGGATAAGCTATACATAACACCTTTTAGGTTTCCATATGATAGGATAGGCTATACATAACACCTTTTAGGTTTCCATATGATAGGATCGGCAATACATAACACCTTTTAGGTTTCCATATGATATGATAGGCTATACATAACACCTTTTAGGTTTCCATATGATAGGATCGGCAATACATAACACCTTTTAGGTTTCAATATGATAGGATCGGCAATACATAACACCTTTTAGGTTTCCATATGATAGGATCGGCAATACATAACACCTTTTAGGTTTCCATATGATAGGATCAGCAGTACATAACACCTTTTAGGTTTCCATATGATAAGATCGGCAATACATAACACCTTTTAGGTTTCCATATGATAGGATAGGCTATACATAACACCTTTTAGGTTTCCATATGATAGGATTGGCAATACATAACACCTTTTAGGTTTCCATATGATAGGATCGGCAATAATAAACACCTTTTAGGTTTCCATATGATAAGATCGGCAATACATAACACCTTTTAGGTTTCCATATGATAGGATCGGCAATACATAACATGCGAGAACTCTTGTTATGATTTTGTGTGTAATTTAATCTAATGGAGAATATTTAGAATCAGTGTATTTTAGTCAGTATTTTAGAAGAGTCATGGTCCGCAACCAGACGATACGTCAAGGCCTAAAATCCCACCCGCTGCAGACCCAAATAGAACAGTCCCAACTAAGATGGTTTGGCCATGTCTGCAGAATGGGAGAAGATCGGCTACCACGACAAGCATGGGAAACAAAGAGCCAGGGATCCAGACCTCCAGGACGACCCAGAGTCCGCTGGGAGGACAACATTAGACAATCTTTGAAGGACTGAGGACTAGAATGGAACCAGGCCAGGAAGAAGACAGCTGATAGAATAGTCTGGCGCTCTCTCTTCCAAACCTCTACACCTCACGGTAGAAGGGGAACGACTAAGTAAGTAAGTAAGTATTTTAGTCAGCATTAATACCAAGGTACTTTTTTTTAAAGACAATGTGTAGGTTATTGTCTGAGAGTGTTTCTTACCAGGGGTGCCTCTACTGGGAGGGGGGGGGGGGGGTTGTTGGTATGGTGTAAGACCAGACGTCTTGGGGTGTGAACCATGCAAGATATTTTAGAAGGCGAATTATCATAAACTTAGTATAATATACAGAACTCAAATGTATTTTTACAGAACGGAACATTGGCAGCATGAATTCAAAACCGAACATAGTCACATTTTAAAACTAATTTAAAGAAGCTGCAACAAGTTCATTAATCTAGTAAACTCTTGAATACTGTGACATGTAAAATGCTCAATTTTTATATATTCCAACATTTATTTAAAATGATTTTATGTCATTCTTGAAAATATTGTTCATAAAATATTGATCTTCCAAAAGTTTTGAATATTGGTGCAGGTTAAATTCAAAAGAATCCATTATGTCTACAATTGGAAATTATGCAAAAAAGCAGTAACTCATAATTTATGTTCCTCTAATGACCAGTTTACCGTTTTTCCAAGCTCGCTAAATATATACATAAAATGATATTTTCATTTCATGTAAAAAGACATACTTGTAACTCTCGTTTGCATTTCTAGCATATTTTGCGAGCTATAAGGTAATTAAGTACAAAGTCTCTTAAGATGCTGCAAAGGGGCCTCTTAAAAGCTAAGCTCTGGTTCAAGAGCAGTGGTATGCATACCACTGCTCATTTGTACAGGATCTCATAGTTGTATCTGAAAATGTAGCTGTAACCTGGTTTCAAACAATTGTATTTTAAATTGTCTTTCATTATACAGCCATGAGGAAACAACACTTTAATTAAAAGATCAAAATAAAAAGAAATCATAGGAAACGTTTATAAAACTGGGCCCCCAACAGTAGTGAAAGTTTTAATGAGATTACATAACCAGGAGTCTTCTGTAAATATGTTTTTGCTAAAAAAAAATAGTTTTGTTTGAAACAATGCGCAAGGAGCGTTGAATTGCATGAAAGTAGAATAGTGAAGTAGGAACCACTGAGATTATTTTGTACAGAACAGTAGTGCACACCAGCAAACCCACCATATATTGTGCTACCAAACACAACCCAAATGTCTTTAATGATTATATCTTAACTTTGCTCAGTAACAACCTACACATTCTACACGCCTACCAGTTAAATTAAATGTGATAAAGTATTAATTATTTATTGTCACTACCAGTCAATAAAAGCTGTAAATATTTGTATTTTTCAGTAAAATAAGCAGTGCTTAATAATATAATAGAGAATATATACTTATAATCACTATAACTGACTATCATTATAATCACTATAACTGACTTCATCATTATAATCACCATAATTGACTTTATCATTATAATCACTAAAACTGGCTATATCATTATAATCACTAAAACTGGCTTTATCATTATAATCACTATAACTGGCTTTATCATTATTGTCACGGATTGCCTCCCCTGCTTTGCCGTAGTGGTCCAACAGTGGCCAAAACTAAGAGTATCTAAATGGGTCGTCAAAGGTGTCTACCTTCGCACAAGATTACTCTTGGCAGAGATGTAGTTAGAAGAGTAATGACACTTCTACCTTAAGGGAGAATTCACAAGATAATTCAGAAGTCAAGAACAATGCTGCTTAGCGCTGAACATTTGTTAACTTATATCTGTCCGTCGCCTTTTGTGAAGGATTTAAGCAATGATTTTTAGCCCGTTTACGCCCCAGCTGAGTTAATTCAGTGAATGTCCTCTTATAATGGTATAGCTCTGTTTAGAGGTAAATATGTGTCTATATATATATATATATATATATATATATATATATATATATATATATATATATATATATATATATATATATATATATATATATTAAATAGTAATGCTCATATGTTTGCTTTCATACATGTAATAACTGAATCAGCCATGTTTGTTTAGTTTTAAAATAACGTAACAAATTTAATAGGGAATTAGTCTTAACAGTTTAAAATAAATATGGAAAGATTGGTGAAATTTTAGATGAAAGCTTTCATCATCGAGCCTGGGTAGAGGAATGTTTTTAAGACTGTTGTCCATTTTGCTGGCACCTGTTAATCGTAACTTAACTTTTAGAGGAGTCCTGCAGCTGTGGTTTTCGTCACTTCTTGGTGATGAGGGCACTTCTTCACACAACTTGTCCAATTTAGGTGATTGGTGTGGATTCCCTGCGTTTCACTCACGACTAGCTTCGTTCCACTAACTTTTTAGACAAAATAGAATAACAAATGCCTCTGCTAAGTACATTTGTAGGCTGTCAATTAACAGGCGCATTCTTGCTGTCCGCCCACCAATGTTAATCTCTCAGAAGAATTAAATACACGAGTACACAGTGTAGCTCAGGGAAGATGATTAAAAATCACCAATATTCTTCCGGGTATTAAACTAACAGATATGTCTGGACTGTGCGAATAATGAGTTGCCTGAGTTACAATTAACAAAGTGCATATATCTCACAAAATATTATACACTTTAGGCACATGTGATGTAATCATCAGTCATCACTGCTCCATTCGAAGTATGGGGTCACCTCTGCTGTCGGTTCTCCACACAGCTAGCCAGAAGAATTCACCAGCGCTTGCTGTGGTGGTTTATGAATATACTATTTTGGTATGTTGAGGTTGCCAGCCTCATATATTACCACTAAGCAAGAAAAACATGCCAAATTCATATTTGTAAAATAACTGTTACACTTACCCCAACAATTTGGGAATCTACAATCTCCTCGCACAGGTTAGAATGGACACAAGCAATTTAGATTATATGCTCTCGAATCACTTGGTCTGGAAATTTTGAGTCCCTTTTATGACGAGTGAATCTGCGAAACACGTGGTCTAGGAAAGTTTCTTTTACAACGGGTGATCCAATTCCTTAGGTATCCAGTCCTAATATTTAAAGTCCTGGTCCCTTAAGTTTTCAGATCCTTCTTGCTCTGGCTTTTGGGAGTTGCTCGTTTGAAGTTGCGAAGCTGTCTGTGTTCTGTGTCTCTGATTACGCTAGATTATATCTCTCATTCTCAGTTCAAAACAAAGACGGCACTTACGCCGAAATTTCCAATGAAATTCAATGTTTATTCCGGCTCTCACTTCAATCCAATCGTAAGCTCTTTTGCACTGTTATGGTAGGGGTGTTTAGATTCATAATCTCCCCCGCGTGTTTAAAATATTACATTTAATATTCCAACACGTGACCTCTTTCAAATCATGCGGTAATATTTCCGCCAACTCACAACAAATCTGGGAACCTATTTGATGTCCAGAAGCTACTTTCAAATATTGACTCGCCAGACAGATTGCCTGCGATAATCACACACAGGGATGGTCCAGTGAAACGATTATCTCATTATTGTCTGTGATCGTGCGTTCTCCAGACAGTCAAACAAAAGGATCGCCGGCCGCTGAGACAAACAATATGGTTTCCTCAGACATACAGACTGCAGCCCAGGTGTTAATTGCCTGATTGTCGCTGGCCCCGGAAATGAGTTACGTCAAAGTCGCTATTTCTCTTCACGTTTGCTGCCTGTATCAAAAGGTGGCGAGCCGGCTTTTCATGATAAGAATATCGCTCGCTGACCGGTTCAATAAACGTGGTATTATCATGAGTCACCTGGCGTAACGTAAACAGTCTGGGAATTGTCCCAGAAAGAATGCAGGGCGTAAAATATGCCAAATAATCCAAATAATAAGATGATCGGTGAGAAAATGAAGAAAAAGAGATGATACTGCCGGAGGGGCTGAAGGTGTGAGAGAGCACAAAAATACATGCACAAACCGTTAATTTAGAAAGTAAAATCTGCTGTCTACTCATCAAAACCACATTTTTCGGATGAACTTAAGGTCTGGATCACAAGTGCAGTTTATTTAGCAACAACTGGAGAATGTTTTCAAATCTGTCGCACGCGCGAACGATGTATCACGAAAGATGGCGGTTGAAGGCTAAAAATGTGAACTGTTGTATGTTAAAATTTCATAAATTATGTTTTCATTTACTGTTTACAGCGTGCTTCTGTCGTGTGTACATCCAAAGTTATTAACTGTTAAAGTTGCCCAAGAACTTTTTATACACCCTGTATATAATTTTGACGAAAGTAAAATATATTTCTTACTTGTAGAGTGTAGTTGTAGCGTTTATACTTAAATCTACTTGTTAAGTCTTACCTGCTGCTTATGGCTAACATGGAATAAACTCATATGTTTAGTTTTTTTCAGTGTGGGGTAACATGTGAAGATGTAGTTTTGTACGTAGCAGTGCACGTGTTAAATTTGTATTTAATAGTACAGTAAAACAACAACAAAAATGGTGGTGTAGTTTCTGGAGTCTGCAAGGAGACAAAACAAGAAAGGGACAACAGCTCTGTCAGGCATGCTGTAGTAGTAACCCACTTCAGTCATAACTGACTATGTCATTGCGCCTCAGAGGTGATAACCCTCAGCTGCTTTTTTCCTGATGTATCATTCTGCCTGGTCTTTTCTTTTCTGCTTGTTGTGAAAGCTTCTTCTCGCCTAATCTGAGGTGCCGCTATAGGGAGCATCGCTACTTGGTGCGGTCGGCAGCTTCTTGCTCCAAGGCTGCTGGATTTATGTCCAGTGCCTTCATACGTGAAGGCATATCGTATGCGGTGACTAATGTTGTGTATGGATCTTGCAACGTTTTCACGTAAAACGCATTGCAACAGAAACCACTCCTTCAAGAGTGCATGAATGCTTTGATGTCATCAGCTTGCTGTTTCCTCGTTTGTGCTTAGTTTCTTCTATTATAGTCCGTTCGGAAATTCGTGCCCACAGAAAGCGTCAATTTTCTCCAAAACTGTTTGTTGTATGGACATGAATTTTTGCATGCAGTCTTAGATTTTCCATGCAGTTAAGATTTTGCGATCATTACATCCACAGCTGTCTCAAAATTTGCAAAACGGCGATTTTCTTTGATCTTCTTGGAACATTTGCCTAAATCTGCCCGTAACATTAATTCTTACAGTAAATCACAACATTTGTGCGACAAGACAGTTCAAAGGCGTGTCCTAAATGTGTGATTGGTTGTTCACGTGATTTTGATACGAGGAATGATGATCTGATAATGAAACATGATAGCAGTAAATCATCAGGAAGCTATGACGAATCGTAACTGTTTATGTGTTTTATAGATTGGCATATGAAATTAGTTTATCACAAACGAAGAAATGCGATCGACGTGCCTCATTCCGAATCGGACGACTCCAATAAGTTCACAACAGTTATTGGTTGGATAAACTGCAAGCCATCTCGCTGCCAGTAATCTTCTTCTTCCTGGAGCACGTGTTCTTCACATTTAGCCCAGTGTGGCGTTAAAAGTTTATATTCTTCAGTTGATTGTTTGTGCTCATTTTCACACTGTGTCTAGGTTTATATATCATAGGTCCACAAGATTCAGGACAGCCACAATAGTTCATTAACGATACTTTCTATGACTCGAAGATTCCACACAACGATCAATATAACAGCTGGATATTTTAGTAACATTCCATTTATTATTCACGTAGACAATACATCATTACACAGCATGCATAATTAGGTAGATTCAGCAACTCCTATAATCCGTAGGTCCATATAAACATTACCTCATTCCTATTCCTACCTTTAGTTGTATTTAATATACATTAATATGTTTCAAGACACTTCTATTTTAACATTTCCCATATTTCTACCATTGGGTAGAACACACACACAAGTCGCCCATTCAGGGTCAACACACGCTCTGTCCATCTTTCCTCCACACTGCTCACGTCATGTGCGCAATACACATATCGACAAATTACTATCGTGCTGCGCTCATCAGCACCAAAATCCTATACATTTTCTAGCGTGTGGCGTGCAATAGCCAGCGCCACATTACCCCCCCTCGAACAACTGAAAACTTAGTTTTCAGTCAGGCAATTATCATATGAAGCGAGATCAAATTCTTAAGATCACCGCTAATCCCCTTATGATTATCCACCACAAATTAACTGATATAGATTGCAATCAAGATTTTAAGAAAATACTAAAACCAGTAATAAAAATATGAATAAATAAGTAATTATTGTCCACTTCCGTATTCGAGTTATTACATAACTCTAGAGAGGGTGTCAGCTAGGACATTGTCCTTTCCTGCTATTGGTAGAACGTCAAAATCATACCCCTGCATTTGTAGCGCCCATCGGGTGAGACGTGCATTAGTCGATTTAAAAGTCTGTAAATATGTGAGGGCTTTTTGATCAGTATATAATTTAAAATGTGTACCCACCAAGAACTTCTGTAGTTTATGTAATGTCCATACCAATGACAAAAGTTCCCTTTCCACAATTGGATATCTGGATTCTGTCTCTGAAAGTTTTCTGCTGAGGTAGAATATCGGGTGGCACTCGCCATTAAAGGTCTGCATTAAACATCCCCCGATTCCTTTCAGAGATGCGTCTGTAACCACGAGAAAAGGTCGTCGTAAGTCTGGTAGTCTTAGTATTGGACTTTTTGAAAATTGTGTTTTGATGTTCTGTAAGGCATGGTCACACTCTTTGTTCCACATTATTTTGTCAGGCATACCCTTTTTTTGTCAGAGCAGATAGAACAGAAGTTAAAATGGAAAATCGTGGTATAAACCTGTGATAAAAGTTTATGAGTCCCAGCAAACTACGAACTTGTTTCTTAGTAGTTGGTATGGCCAGAGCTAGTACCATTTTTAGTGTAGACTCATCAGGTTGTATTGTATGTCGGCCAATCTTATGACCCAGAAATGAAATCTCAGTAAACCCAATTTCGACTTTGGAAGGTCGAGCTGTGAGGTTATGTACTCTGAGAGTTTGGAGCAACGACTGTATCCCAGCGATATGCTGTTCCCAAGTATCATGAAAAATGCAAATATCGTCCATATACGAAATGAGATCGGTGCGATTACCTAAAACGCGACGCATCATGCGTACAAATGTCGCTGGAGCATTCCGTAAACCAAAACACATGACATTGTAATGAAACAATCCACGAGAAGTGGCAAAAGCAGTCAAAGGTTTTGATACATCAGCCAGAGGAATCTGCCAGTAACCTTTAGATAGGTCAAACTTGCTGAAGAAAGTGGCGGATGATAGGCGTGGCAACAAATCCTCCAGCAAAGGCATTGGTTCAGAATCGGATATGGTCACCTTGTTAAGGCGACGAAAGTCAATACAAATACGAAGTGACTTGTCTTTCTTTCGTACTGCCACCATAGGAAAACAGAAAGGTGAATCAGACGGTGAAATAATACCCAGTTTTAACATACCATCTACTTCACTTTCCACCTGATCTCTAACATGTAGAGGAACGGCGTATGGTCGTAATGAAATCGGGGTGTAATCTGACAATTTGATTTCGTGTGTGATTATGTTAGTACGTCCCGGAAGATCAGACAAAACATCCTGAAAGGATACCAACATAGAACGAATTTGATCCCCATGATCTGCAGGTAAATCAGTACAAATTATAACATCATTCCATGTTTCCGAAGACTTAATAGGTGCTACCGGAAACGTGGAAGATACATCAGCGAAATTGGTTTGCACCTCATCCACCAACGTGATAGATGCATGATGGGTAGGTTGGTTCATGATAGCATCACAAATGAATTGTAACTGAGGAGGACGAGTGATGTATGGTAGGAGCATGTTAACATGGAATGTTTTTTGTTTACCCCGCATATTGATGACGTAGTCCACGTCTGTTCTCTTTGCAACCACTTTAAACGGACCTTGCCATGTTACTAACAAGTGATCTACTTTGAGTGGCAGGAGAACAAAAACATCGTCATTGATTGAGAAAGACGTTAGTTGTCTATCTCGGTTAATGCGAGATCTGGTCTTATATTTTGCCATCTCAGATGCTTCAGTCGCCACCTGACATGCATCCACAAGATATTGGCGTAAATCTGTAACGTATTGATAAGTGGATTTCTTCTTATTATTATTATTCACATCAGATTCCATTAACAAATCATGTAAGAGAGACATTGGACCTCTTGGGTTCGCACCAAATACTAACTGAAAAGGCGAAAAACCAGTATGATTAGGAACCTCTCTGTACGCAAACAGTACAGCAGGAATAAAACGATCCCATTCTTGAGGAAATGATGTAGTCACCTTCCCCAACAATTGTTTCAATGTCCCATTCCAACGTTCCACGACCCCGTTAGAGCTAGGGTGAAATATAGCACTAAGAGAGTGACGGATACGAAGTGTGTTGAAAACATCTGACATCATACCTGACACGAACTGAGATCCATGATCAGAAAGGATTTCTTCCGGAAACCCGATGCATGAAAATATAGACAGCAACGCATCTATTACCGACACTGTGGTAATATTTTTTAAAGGAATGGCTTCTGGCCATCTCGTACACAGGTCAATACATGTTAATATGTATTGAAAACCTCTGGTAGACCTTACAGACAGTGGTCCTATGATATCAATAGCCAATTTGAAAAAAGGGCGTACAGCAATATCCGTGACCTGTAAAGGTGCTGATTGATGTGCACCCTTACGTGCAACACTTCAACATTCAGCGCAAGATTTACAATAAGTTGAAATGTCTTTATTCACCCCAGGCCAATAAAAGTGTTTTAGTAATCTATAAGCCGTACGGGAAATTCCCATATGTCCAGCAAATGGTACGTCATGCGCATTTGACAAGACTAGTGCGCGAAATGACGTAGGTACTATAACTTGTTTGAGAATGAAAGAGTAATTATCAAAACATCGTATCATAATATTATCCTGCATTTGAAACCAATGTCTTGAATTTTTAGAATGTTTAATAGTTCGAGCAATAGCTAATGGGAATAAATGTCCCAAAGAAGGATCCATTTGTTGTTTTGCTATAAATATATTTTTGTCAATGTAATGACAAGTTGTAATGTGTTGAGTGTGTATAGAAGAACTTAATTCAATTGTCTCTGCAGCTTGTTGTGCTTTGGTTGTGATCGCGTTAGCAAAGGAGGGATGCTTGGGGTGCGAGAGGTCCCGGGTTCAAATCCCGGACGAGCCCCCATATCTGTGGCGTTAAAAGTTTATATTCTTCAGTTGATTGTTTGTGCTCGTTTTCACACTGTGTCTAGGTTTATATATCATAGGTCCACAAGATTCAGGACAGCCACAATAGTTTATTAACGATACTTTCTATGACTCGAAGATTCCACACAACGATCAATATAACAGCTGGATATTTTAGTAACATTCCATTTATTATTCACGTAGACAATACATCATTACACAGCATGCATAATTAGGTAGATTCAGCAACTCCTATAATCCGTAGGTCCATATAAACATTACCTCATTCCTATTCCTACCTTTAGTTGTATTTAATAAACATTAATATGTTTCAAGACACTTCTATTTTAACATTTCCCATATTTCTACCATTGGGTAGAACACACACACAAGTCGCCCATTCAGGGTCAACACACGCTCTGTCCATCTTTCCTCCACACTGCTCACGTCATGTGCGCAATACACATATCGACAAATTACTATCGTGCTGCGCTCATCAGCACCAAAATCCTATACATTTTCTAGCGTGTGGCGTGCAATAGCCAGCGCCACACCCAGTACTCTGTCTATTCGTGAAAGGGCCTCATGAGTCATGTCTTTAACATCGCACATTTTAAAAGTGGTGTTCTGGGCGACCACTTGCTCTTTAACTCTAGCCCAAACCAGCTCTATTGGGTTAAGGTGAGAATGGTAAGGTGGGAGTCTAAGAGAAACATGACCCTGCTCTTGGATGATTTTATCAATCAGATACACTTTTGTCTTATTCCTCTGTCTCACAAGCTGCAACAACTCTGGTTTTAAATAGCTGTTGTCAGCGAAGATATTTTCATTCACAAGCCACCTCCTGATTTAGTCTTTCGTGCTTGCCAAAGTGGAAGCTTTATCCTCCTGCGCTAGAACATTATGATAGGACGCATTATCCATCACCAGGCAAGACGGCCTATCTAGAGTCGGGAGGAGTGTATTCACTATCCAATCTCGAAAAATTTGCCCATTCATTTCACTGTGGTAGTCCCTACCATCTACTGACTTTGATTGAAAAATAAGCTCTGCATCACGGACAAGCCCATTCTGGCTGCTGCCAGCATGTGCTAATATAATGCGTTGGCCTTTGCTGCTGGGAATTTTCTTTCTATGGTCTCCTTCAACAGATTGCCATTCTTTCTCGTTCGTATGATGAGCATTAACCCAAGATTCGTCCAAATACACTATATCATAGCCGGCTTGCCTTCTCTCACGAATCTGCCTAAGGTATTTGCTTCGAGCTGCAACCAGATGTGGTTTTTCCACATAAAAAATTCCTTCCGCCAGACGTTTTTCTAAAAGTGAAACCGACACTTCTGACAAGTTGCCAAAGAGTTGTTTTGGAGACGTTAATATCGCATTCTGCTTGCAGCCGACTTTTCAGCATGCGGAGAGTAACAAGTTGATTGGCATTAAACATCTTCAAAATCAAACGTCTAATGACATCTTTGTCAAAATCATCAATTTTTTTCTTCCTTCCTTGCTTAACCGCAGCCTCTGTACAATCACCGTCCTGTTGTATCGAACGTCGAAAAGATCTTCTATCCACACCCAGGGCCTTTCGTGTTCTCCTACCTGGTTCTTGGATGTCGTGGTATAAACAACCCATCTTAGCCTCTCTGCGAAAATGCCTGTACAATATAACAGTTACTTTCTGCAAAGTGATAAATTTACATTTCAGATTCATTGCGCTTTTCATAATTATGCAGTTTAGTTTATTAATATATTATACGCTGGTGTCGTTTTGTTTCGTTGCAGCCAACTCATTGCAATTAGCATATGCCGCTGAAATAATTACTCGCTACTGTGTACAATAGGTGCGCACTCGTGCGGACATGTAGTCACTACACTAATTCAAACAAAAAAATTTTGAATAGCACATTTCATCGCTTGTGCTGTGCTGCAACAAAAATTAAGTGCGCAATTTTTGAACGGATCTTGTAACTTTCCTGTAGAGCTAATAAAAATTAACCCAGACAACGGTAAGAGTTTTTTTTTATATAACTTAAAGAAGAAAATTCGAACATGACATGAGTTTTTTAAGGGCAAAAAATATATTAATAACTGCATTGATATCAGTAGGCACGTAGCAAATTTCAATAACATCCGTCAAGGGGTTGCAAAGCTACAACGTTCAATGTGTGGGCACGAATTTCCGAACGGACTATAACACGTCTGTCTGCTTTTTCATTTTCGTTCACCTTACAGTGGACGGGTATATGATCCATATGCAAGGGTGGTTCGAGGATCAGCTGAGAGTTTTCATGGGGTTGAACAAAATAAGACAGATCGCCGTAACATTACTTCTTTTCAAAGAAATATAAGGGAACGCTTTAGCTCTTTTGATTGTTGCCACCATCTGACAGATTAGAGGTACTGGTAACATAGAAATATTTCATCTGTCCTCGCAGCCAAACTGAGGTCAATGTCGCTGTGATATCGCTGACTTCCTAGATGCAACCCCATCAGTCCAAACGGGTAAAATCACTTGGCATTATATCAGCTAGCCTAAGGCGGTTAGAGCCTTCGTGGCTAAAAGCCTATGGTTCCGGGATCAAAACCTGGTAGCGTCAAGCTCCAGTCTACCCAACTATAAATGGATACCTGTCTCTGCTCTTGGATTAGGGAAGGCAGCGAAGTAGGGAACTGGTCTTAGTAAAGTGAAGTCTTTGACACTTTATTTCTCTACGGCAGAACGTTTTATTGGAATGCCTTCACTTATTACTATATCTTCCAGACCATTGATGCCAGCATGTGCGTGATGTCACGTGCAATATTTGGTCGCACACTGCCGCGCTACAAGATGATTTGATTTGACAGTTTCTCAGGGCCTTTCTGTCGAATCGTGTGGTAAGACATCTTTGGCGGCCACCTAGTACATATATTCTAATTATGAATGCAGTAGCACGAACTGCTGTTACCTGTTTCCCAAAATCAGCACGTGAAATATTCATGTGTGAAGCTTTTTCTATGATCACGCGCGTGCGACAGATTTGAGACATCTCAATCTGGCTGTACCCATCGTTTATATCTGATACTAAAAAGGGTTTCTTCTAAGCTCGGCGCAGGTAATCAATACATAATTTCTGGCAGTCTCTGATTCTCGTTGAATAGGAATTTGGCAGCACAGCACAATACTACAGCTGACAAGACAGTTAGCCACGCCATCTAGGATTAACGGTCATCCGCTTATGCAGAAGCTCACGATATTACTTCATTGATGTTGGACAGGGGGAACACTTGTTAAAAAGTTGATTTTTTAAAACCGGTTTCAGAGACATTGACAATTTCAGGTCACCCTTGACCCACTAGTTTGCTTGACAAGTATGATGAAACTACTAATTTAGAGTAATAAACACGCACGCTCGCTCACACATCCCCTCCCCCCTCCATTTGGTAATTGAAATGTGTTATATTTACAATAATTGGACAGGCGTTATGATGCCACTTTCGCATATCGGCAGTTTAACAAATTATTTGGACTTGAAGACAATATGTATCCTAATTATAACCCTTCAGAGGTTGAACGGCATATTTGTCATTGTTCCAGGTGCTTCTACGTCTCTTTAGTGTCATTGGTATTGACTGGTCTGTCGGGCTGTTAATCTGGCCGACGTACTTCTGGATGACGCGAATATATTGTGGACCTGGTTACTTCTGTCGTATGATGATGATCTGGCTAATGACAATGAGGCTCGGTAACGACGTTGAATGGGTCAAGACAGTATGACCAACTGGCAACGAATAGATGTTGGACTCATTGCGAAAAGTTAGTGACGAAACATATTTTATTGAAGACGATACTTGGACATCTGTAGTTCAGACATTTTTCATCAGCATGGTCATGGCAAAAATGTACATAGTAAATAACAGTCAGTACCGACTGCACTAGCCGCTATCACATCAAGGTTAGCGGAAGGTCTACGGCAACGAATTGGCAGGATGCATGGGTTTACACAAATGACCATGTTAATAGTTTTGAGCATATAAATATTTAATCACGATCCATAATATCTCCTAGCGTTAACTGAACGCACTAACAACCGACATAGCTGGTCAGGCTGAAGCTCTGCAGTAACGGTACTGGATGATATGTATCTGAGGTTAGATAATTCAACAAGCCGGTTCTGGCTAAATATTGGCGATAAAAGATTCTTGGCATAACTCGCACAAGAATACTAACACCATCTCTCAGATGATCATAATTAACACCATAGCCGTGTCTTCCCTAGACGTGGGATAAGACCACGGAACAAATAACGTCTGCTCACGACGAAGAATTACTGGATCTGCCCCCAGGATATTTATTGTATCCAAACATATCGTCATATGCCTAGTTTAATACTGGTGCACGGTCGTACGCAAATAACATTACAAAAAAAATATCATTGCTGCGCTCAGATGCACGACTGAAAATCCCAGGCGTATATATGAGAGCTTTAAACATCTATCTGACCGTCAATGAATATAAAGTATTTAACAGTCACCATAAATTAAAAAATTTGCCGAAATTATCATATTCTATTTCCGCGAATACTTCGTTGAGGCTATCGAGTTTGGTGTTTTTATGGTTCTTTAGAGGTGGCCATAACTGACCGAAATTTAAATAAAAATATTGGACCACATCTGTCTCGTTCAGAAAATTTGTCGGAGGTTTCTATTTAAGGCTACAGGCCATTGCCGGTGTCTACTCAGAGGAGTTAGTGAAAGATGCGTTATAAATCTGTTTCTCGTGTGCAGCCGACATCCTTGCTATCACTCTCGTATAGCTGTCAGCTATGGCAGTGCTCGGCAACCTCTTTCAATTCGTGGCACACTTAAAGTGCCTTTCTAAATTTCACGGCACACTACAATATTTAAATTGGTGGGAATGGCAAATATTTTAGAATTTGATGCAATCATGAGACATCGCAGTATAATTTTTGTGTGATTAATTTGTGAATGATGATAACTCAACTTTTTATTTGTAACATTTAACGTGTGAGATTGTTTGGTAATATATCATGGCACAGCAGGCAGTTATCGGCGGCACACCAGTGTGCCGCGGCACACCGGTTGCGGAGCACTGAGCTATGGCACGCCATATTGCACCATTTAAATAGCATTTATTTGTATTATTTTTTTTTAAATCAGAATATTACAGTTGTAAGGCCGTCGGATTGCCAGAATGGTTAAGAGTACTGCCTTCGCGGTAGAGTTATCGGGTCCGAAACACGGTAGCGTCTACACAGCTGTAAATTAGCACCTGACTCTGCTATTGAGTTAGGGAAGGCAAAGACAGCGAGGAAGGGAACTGGTGAACACTACCTGTGGAAGCTGGACCTAGTATAGTCAAGTCTCTAACACTTCACTCACCTACGGCAGTATTTGCTATATGCTTTACCTTCTTTGTTTTTCTTGTTCAGTGGCCCCGTGTAGTCCCTGGGGTCTCTGAAGATACAAGGACAGAATAGACCCACTGCACATTCAGGCATGTCGTACAAGGCAACTAATATGAGGTTGTGCATGTGGCTAGCAACCTGGTCATGTAAAACAAATTGCCCCAGAAACCACCTCTGTGAAAGAATGTGCAGGCTTCCTACCAGGGGGGTGGGGGGGGGGGGAGGGGGGGAGGGAGGAGAGAGACCAGGTGCTGTTGTGCCTTCTTGCTCCATCAGCAGCTCACAGGAAGATGATGATGGCTAGCTCTGTGACTCTGAGCATTAGAAGACTGGGCCAGGCATAAGTGATAGTTTGGGTGAAGGTGAACAACACTGCACAAGTTGTGTGTTTCAGTCCTTTTAAGTTTGGTTTGGAGAGGGAGGTGGAGAAAAGAGAGTGGGGCTGAATATACAACTAAGTTTTCCAATCTCTCTCTCCCCCCCGATATAAAAAGTACTGCGGACATGTCCCTCTGCATTTGGTTTCCTGCTATCTTAGTACCTTTCATACACGACACAAACACTTCCCGTCTAACAAGGTTATAGGCGTAGACAAGCAAAATTGGAAGTAATATTCTGGGAAGCAAAAACCCATCGTTAACTACCGTACTTTTGTTTGTAGGATGGCTCTGTAGACATTAGAGCTATGACACAGAAGCCGACATCAAATGTGAGCACTTATCAACTGTGGTAACTGTAAGAGCCACTTGTCTTGCGTGGGGACATTGATAATTGGTTTCTTCCATAACCACTTCACTCTAGAGATGTGATGTTGGTAATGTTAACCCATTAGCTTTCAGTTTACTATTGTTACATCTCGCACTTATTACTCGTGTTCACATTATGTGTCAGTGTCTATTCTCCCTCCAAGTCAGATTACTACGGACATTTCACTCTCCTGAACGCCTCAGAAACATTGTAGTTTATATTGTCCTATAGGTTCCCCACCTTCGCCACTGCCTGTAGTAATGTTTTTTTTTTGGTTAGGATCTATTTATGCATTGGCTTTTTTAAGAATTTTGTTTGGAGTGGGCTATTTGTGTGGGAGACGCCTGTCCAGAGGCTCAGTCTTTTAAGCCAGCCGTCCCCATAAGTCATTAAAAAAAATATTAAACATTCTGAATGATAACTGAGCATGCTGTGTAATAAGTGGTTAGAGCGCCGGTGTCTCGCGGCAGAGGTGCCGGGTTTGATTCATGGTATCAACACGTTCCAGTCTACCCAGCTGTAAATGGGTACCTGACTTTTCTCTTGAGTTAAGGAAGGAAAGGGCACCAAGGAAGGGAACCTATCACCCCCACCTCTCGATGCTGGACCTAGTATAGTGAAGTCTCTAACACTTCACTCCACTACGACAATACCTGCTGTGGGACTAACTTTACTTCTTCTTCTTCCGTCCTTAGCCACCGACCATCAAAGCAGTCAGTGGCCATTACGCCTAGTGGCGTCTTAGGGCAACAGCAGATAGGTTTTCTTTGCCATTGTTTCCCATCACGCCTATTGGCGTCTTTAGGGCAATGGCAAATCAATCCATTTGCTGTTTCCGTAATCGAAGTGACTGGCAAACGGGTGATCAGCCCGTTGGTTACCTTTACTATTAATGTTTAAAATACATGCATGAGAGATTTGAGAAGTTCTGTTCAGCATATGTGTATGTGTGATGTTTTGTGTGTGTGTGTGTGGTTTCCTTCAGTGTATTACCATGGATTCCAGAGTAGGAACAGCCTCATAATGCCATCAGCAGATTTCCTCTGGGTGTGCCTATCCAGCGCATACGACGTTTTCCCAGCTCTTGTTCCACTGATGTATGTCTCGCTGTTTCCATCATTTCTAAATTGGTCATCTTGTCGTCCTACCAGTTTAATCCTTCTGTTGTGGGAAGGTACGCAGTTATGTAAGTCTGTAACCGGTTGTTGCGTTTGTTTCCGAGCCATACAGTAAAACTGCCTTAACATTGGACTTTGAAGAATATTAGTTTTGTGTCCCTTCTTCTTACTCCAGCCACTTTCCTCTTTCTTACTCCAGCCACCTTCCTCAGATACCTCATTTCTGAGGTTTGGAGCTGTTTTTTGTTGGCTGTAGTCATTGCCCATGACTTGTCTATATATATATATATATATATATATATATATATATATATATATATATATATATATATATATATATATATATATATATATATATATATATATATATATATATATATATATATACCTATTTTATGTTCCAGCTTCTCATCATTAAGATCATATTTATGTACATCTATCTTCTTCGCATGAAGATTTCATTGTCTTTTGTCGGGCCACCATCTTTATTTCCATTATAGTGACGTCACTATATTAGGCTTGTATAAGTATAGTTCGGGCCTTCTGAATATAGCTGACCGTGTTCAAGTGCACATCATGCTGTGGAAGTGTGTTAATGAGTTTGCTCCTTGTTACCTAGTTTGATTAGTTTTTTGTGTCACCTCTACGTATCCATCTTTTTAATCGTTCGTTCTCATATAACCTTGTGTTATTTCTATCATAAGTTGGCGTTCTGTCTCGGGCTTCTCTCGTCGCCACAGTTTTCCCTCATAGAGTTTGGTGAAGGTCACACCGTCATCCTGCTTCTCACGTGCAGCCGACCCTCCTGGAGGACATTCAGCTGTTTGCTTGTCGTCCCCACGCATGTCTTTCTGTCCGATTTGAAATGCTGAACAGATTATATTTGTGTCTGTAGTTGCCGGCTTTCAGTCTGAAAATCATCACGTCATCGCTTCTTAATAAGGAGAAGCTGTTATTTCTGACTCCGAGGTGTTCTCTGTCCCATCGCTCCGCAACCTTTTTGCACTTCGCGCCCATTTAAGTGTCCTTCCAAATTTCACAGCACACTATAATGTTTAAGTAGGTGGATACAGTAAAAAAAAATTAAAATTCGCCGCAGTCCTAAGACAATGATCTCTTTTTTTTTTTAAATGCATTGGTGATGATGATAACTCAACTTATTATTAGAAAATTGTACTAGTAATATTGTTTCGTAATATTTTTATCATCGTCCAATTGACAGAGTGGTTAGAGTGTTGTAAATGGGTACTTCACTTTGGTCTTAAGTTAGGACAGGAAAAGGCAGCGAGGAAGGAAACTGATCACAGCACCTGTCGATGCTGGATCTAGTATAGTGAAGTCTTAAATACTTCTCTCCCCATACGACAGTATATGTTGTGGGACTATCTTCAACTTTGTATTGGGTACGTGACTCTGCTCTTTGAATTAGGGAAGGAAAGGCAGTTAGGAAGGGAACTGGTTACCTCACCTCTCGTTGCTTGACCGAGTATGATGAAGTCTCTAACACTTCACTCCCTCCAGCCGTATCTGCTATAGAACTACCTTGACTTTTTACCATAACGTATAATTTGGTTGATGTCATGTGACGGTATTGCCTCCCCTGCTTTGCAATAGTGGTCCAACAGTGACCACAACTCAAGAGTATCTAATATGGGCTTCAAAGGTGTCTACCTTCGCACAAGATTACTCTTGGCAGATTTGTAAATAGAAGGGTAATGACGCTTCTGTCTCAATTGGGTATTCACAAGATATTCAGATAAGTGAAAACAATGCTGCATTGGCTGAGCACGTTAATTCTAAAATCTGCCGACATCTTTTGTGACGAATTAAGCAATGATTAATCTTAGCTCGTTCAAGCCCCCACCTCTGATTTACTCAATGGAATTCTTATTATTCTGGTATAGCTCTGTTTAGAGTGTGTTTAGTAAATCGACTGAGACAAACATGCAGTACATTTAAAATGATTGAATAGAAGTTAAATTTGTATAATTACAAATAACAGCTTTAATAATCATTTAAGTTTAACAAGGGTTAAAATAACTGAATAGTTTAAAAGAAAGGTCCATCATTGAATGATAGTAGGTTTTTATGAAAAAAAGTTCACTTTGGCAGCTTATACGTTTCACTTAGCTGCCAATAGTAGTTTCTGCTTCTGCTGATGGATTCTATGCAAATAGGTCACTGAAGTTCTCATGTCTGTGGTCAAGATTACAGGTGCAGCATGTTTCAAGTACAATCAAGAAGTAACTGCCAAGCTAGTCCCGCGTTTCTACGTCAGTTCACTTATATCCTCACATTGTTCCAGAGATTAGTACCCTCCTAGTACCACCAACAACTATAGTCAAAAATAGAAATGAAACGCTGTCCTGAATATTGCATTTCCTGACACATACTTATGTGTCCCCTTTCTTATTCCACCATCCCATTTATCTCAGAATTTACCCTCGATGAGAATTAACTTTAATCCCTCAAGAGAAAACTTTCTTTACATTTAAATGAATAGCTTTTATAGTTACTTTACATTTAAATGAAAAGGTTAATAGTACAGATAGAATATGTTTACATTTACATTTCCACTGATTGAAAAGTGTTCACAATATACATTGAATATGTTTTCACTTATGTTTACACTGATTTGAAAAGTTTGAAACTTCCAGTAATTTTAAAGTGAATATGTTAACATCGACATTTACACTGGTTTGAACATGTAAGTATTATAATTAAAATGTACATCATTTCTTTCATCTTTCCCTCCCTGCTCCATATGGAACTTGGGACTACTAATGCATTTAGTTCTCCTCAAGAAACTAGCAATAAAGCAGTCGCCGGCTCGTGCAGTGGTGGTTCATGAAATCACCATTCTATGCACTGAGGTTGCCAGCCTCAAATGACTAGGACATCCACTAGAGATTTTCACATATTAATATTCACATGGTAATATATATATACATATTAGTTCACATGTTAGTAATGACAATATAGAATGTAAAATGACAACTTATGCCAATCCTGGCTCACAGACTGTTTGCTCAGATGAATGAAGTTAAGGCACTAGCCGATGCTTTTTCACACGTGTACTTTGGGTCATTAATTCTAACTTTAATTCCCTCTCTGACTCCGTGTGTTCAGTTTCCTCAGATATTCCGGATTTTCTTATTTAAAATGACAGAGATGTCCTGGGCTGTTTTGTAAGTCCTGATAAATACTCCAATAAAAGGTCCGGTCTGATAAAATGGAATTCTGAATTCCAGGCTTCACTCTGGCAAGGTCTGGTTGTGTCGTCTTGGCAAGCAATCGTCACAGTGTCTTACAACTGAAACGTGTCAGGTTATATTCCTGTCCCACCCCCGCATCTGTTTGTGACGAAGCTAAGAAAGCGCCGATCGTTTAAAAAAAAAGGGGGGGGGGGGGTTGGGAGAGTTCAAAATATTCCTGACATGGAAACATTTGGAACTTAATGTAGGGGTCAAGTCTTCCGTATATGGCATGAAAATATCCGATCCCTGGCAGGTGAACTCACCAACACATCTGTAAACTCATACGACAATGTGTTTCAGATGTAACAAATTATTACTATCTAAAGTAATCTTGTCATAGCAAGTCGGACAGGAAGTGATCATGTCATACGTGTCTGTCCAAAATGTGTTGCACAGACGAGTAATCTTGTTATCTCTCGCTTAAGCCCACAACTCTATACGAAAACTAAGCAGACCAATATGGGTTTATCTGCGCTTAATCTCAGCAAAGCTGTGCCGCGCCTAGCAAATGTGAGGTATACAGCAACAAGGATTGTCAAATGTTTTGACAGTATCAAATATCTGCTTCCTAGCAGAGAAAGAAAAGGGTGCGACCCGGAAAAAATCGCAATAAAATCAGTACAACAAATGTAACGGATTACTGCCGTAGTGAAAGAGAGATCGAGAAGAGGTTGCCTCAAAATCCATCTCGTGACATGTCACGAACGTCGTTAAAAACCGACCAAAATTGTAGAGGAAAGAAATGCGGAAGTTAATCTAAATGCATTAAAATGTTTTTAAAAAAAAGCAGTCTTGTGTAAGTTTTACTGCACCGCTTGTTGACAGTATTATTTATTCGTGTGAATTTGTTAAACTAAAGTACACAGTATTTCTTTCTTGTATCTACTGCATCACTGTTTGAATTCGACAGATGTTAACGAATGCAAATTCCGACTGATATTTTTTTCTAAATACGAGTATCTAACGAATTTCGGAACTGAAATTAGTTTTATCTTTAATTTTCTTAGGGCTAGACGGGCAGTTAAAACAGCGTGTATCAGTAGGATTGATTTATTATTGGTTTCCCCATCCAGTGCTCCAGCAGGAGCCTGATGCGTTGTCAGTCCCAGCTTTTAAATCATAAAATTCCCATGCAGTGCTGGTCTTTGCGCAAGTATGCCATTTCAAAATTTCTATTTTAAATCACTTGCTAAATTCCAGCAACGAACAGTGTCAACACAACTGAACAGAACCTGCCGACCTAATTTCTATCTAGTAACAAGTGTTGACTTAGTGATGTCATTATGGTGACCAATTATTCAGCAGCAGGCGTAAGAACACGAAGCAAATGTACCAGAGTACCATCCATCACGTGACTCACATTTGTTCGCCTGAGCGGGCTCTCGTTGTTTTAACTGCATATAGCCCTAAATAAAAATACACATTTATTTGTGAAAATTAAGTCCGTTAGTTCCGAAATCCGTTATATATTAGGAAAAATACTTCGGATTTCGGATTCGTTAAAATCTTTCGAATTCAAACGGTTTTCGTGTTCGGCGTCGAACTCCAAACACATCATGTCGCAGGTGGTGACCTGTCTGTCTTGTTGGTTGGTTAGTGTTCAGCTCTCACGTTGACAAGGAGTCCCCGAGTAGACATAGTAGACTGAAGTCTCGAACAATTCCCTCCCGTACTGCAGAATCTGCTATGGAACTACGTTGTCTTTCTAGTCATTTAATTTTAATTGATCTTGTGATTTTCTTCTTTCTTTGTTTTTATTGGCTGGGCCTTTTCTGCATTGATTTCCATACTATTTATATTTTCTAGAGATGGCTTCAAGTCTGTGTGTCAGTGAATGAACAAAACCGAGGGTTTACTGTAATAATTCCATTTCTGGGTATTCCTTACCTTTGTTTTTAAAATTCTAAGGAACCGCGCTAGCGTCGTGGTTATCACACCGCTCTGGCGACCGGATGATCCAGGATCAAACCCGGGCGACGGCATTTGAGGATTTTTCGTCGACCGGGATTTGGACTGGATTAACTCAAGACTTGGCGAGGACATTTGAAGAAGTGTCGTCGACCAGGGATTGGCGGCTCCTGAGCCGACCCAGCTCTAATGGGTACCTCCGAAATCGGAGAGTATCTGCCTGAATGGCGAGGGACACCTGTCTCTGTACAAGAAAAAGGGATACTCACGTAAAATCAATCTCAGGTTAGACACTAATAATAACCTGAGATTTCGCCTCGAGTATTAGCGGGCGTACGAAAAAAAAAAAAAAAAAATTCTAACTAATCGTTGTCTGTCAAAGAACACGATTTGTTTGTAAATTCTACTGTACTGTATTTTCCCCCCAGACTGCGTTAGTGTTAATTAAGTATTATATCTTTTACAGTTTTTTCGTTACGGTTTTATATATTAGTAATAGTGAAAGGGGGCGTGACTCATATATAGGACTTTTAAAACCCAATGTTAATTGCCTTCGTACCTCTGTGCAACAATGACTCAATCGAGTGAAGGGGGAATGACTCAGTCGAGTGAAGGGGTAGTGAACTTATTAACATAATTTCGTGCGCTTGATCTGTGCCAGAATTTGTCAATATTAACATAATTTCGTACGCTTGATCTGTGCTAGACTTTGTCAGAGTTATAAGGAGTTTGGTGTTAGGCCCATATTTTTTTGAACATACGGCACACTAGGGATGATGTGGTCAGCGTCGTCACGGAGCGTAGGACTTCAACAGACTTACGCAATCTTCCCGTCCCGTGCCTCAGCTCAAGGTCATTCCATGTCTGTCTCCAGCTCTCCTCTCCCGGTGGTCATTGGTCTTCTCCTATCTCTCATGCTCTGGGCATTCCAGAACAAGGACCGCCTTGTAATACAATCAACAGGTTCCCTAAGCTCATGTATTATTTATCGCCTGCATCTGCATCTTCTTATCTCTTGTTCCACTGGCACTTGTCTGGCCCGTGTCATCGGCTCCATATCAATGATCATGTCACACCATTTAGATCCTTCTATTCTACGCACACGCTCATCCACGGATGTCATTCCCACCGTCCTCCATGACACAGTGCTATACAGCAGGACTAAGCCTGACGTTTGAGTTGCAGACTGCGACCTCCTTAAGGACATCGCATGCGAGAAAACAGCTATTGGACCGCCATAATTGTAAGCGCGGTATAGTAGAAACAATAGTAAGACTGTATTTTATTCTCCAGAGTTGTAGACCATGATGACACGTCACTGACGTTATGTCCTATTCTCATGTGGTGTGAAATCGTAGCGCAAGAGTAAATACAGGTATACCTCGCTTTATTCCGCTTCGCTTTATTTCGCTTCGCTTTATTTCGCTTCGATAGATTTTGGCTCAGATGATGAAGATTAGCATTTTTTTTTAGCAATAAAAGTATTTTTAATTTTGCAGAACATTTTTTTTTTTTTAGAGCTAGCGCTATTGTGTTCCAACCTCTACACCTCACGGTAGAAGGGGAACGACTAAGTAAGCTATTGCGCACTTAATAGACATAGTGTAAACATGATATTAGGCTTTTATATGCACTGGAAAGCCAACCCAAAAATATGGGTATGACCCGCTTTATTGCGATATTCGCTTTATTGCGGTGGTCTGGAACCGAACCCGCAATATCTCCGAGGTATACATGTAGTTAGTGGTTTTGCCTTGTTGTTTACTCCCAGTGAGCGAAGTAAAACTAGTGTTCTCTGCGCGCCTAAATGAGCGAGGGAAAATCACTGTCACTGGCCTGCCATATAGGAAGCATAAGCAGCAGTTATGCAGACAACATATATTCGCTTGACATATCGATTTCTAATTAAACCATCTTTTGTATGTCCATGTTATAATTTCTTATTTTGCGATCTTTAAAGCCCCGTCAGTTGTGGCGGTCTGTTCACTTCCTGTTATCCCGATTCCTCTTTATAATAATCTTGATGCCAACAGTTGCCCACCAAAGGCAGTGGGGACAACGAAGGCCTTGTGGCCGCAACGTAGGTTTTTCTTGTCCTTTCCCCTCGTAAGACGTATTACTATTTGTGTGTTTTTATTTATTTATTATTTTTTTTCCATTCAACCGTTTTGCCCACCAAACCACGTTAAACAAAAATATAAATTATTTAATCAAGCTTGTGTCATTTGTTAATATGTCTAATGACAATAGTAATAAGTATAACAATTGAGACTGAGTCATAAATGAAACATTATCACTAATATTTTCTTACACACATTGTATTTCTAGTTATGACAGTCCCTGCGTGTGCCAGCTTTTGGTATGACTTTGATGCGAACTTTAGTAGAATTTACATCAGTAATATGTCATCTTCTTTTTTCTCAAAATATCTCACTGGCTTCTTTAGTTCTATGGTGCAGTTTTCTTACTTACTTAATCGTTCCTCTTGTACCTAGAAGTTAGCCTGAGTGAGCGTCAAGCTATTGTCAACTGTCTTCTTTTGAGCCTAGTTCCAGTCCTCGGTCCTTCGGAGATTGTCTGATGTTGTCCCACAGTAAATTGATATAAGTCGTCCTGGAGGTCTGGATCTCTCTGTCTGTCGGTTTCCCATCTCTGTCCGGTAGCCATCTTTCTCCAATTCTGCAGACATGACGAAACCATAGCAACTGGAACTGCTCCACTCGGGTCTGCCGGGGCTGGGTTTCGAGGCCGTGACGTATCGTCTGGTCACGGAATTGTTGCGGTTGCAGTTTTTGTTAATGACGTTTAATCATTTTATTATTATTATTTGTTTTCGTATTCATCATTCATTGATTAATTCATTTTTGTTTGAATTTTCAGAGAAAGCCTTCGACATTACATATGTGAATTTGCGCTTCTATTCACCTCGACCGGAGAGCTTTTCTATCTACAAGAGGACATCCGAGGATGGACCTTGGATCCCCTACCAGTTCTACAGCGCCTCCTGCGAGAAGACGTATAATTTACCACGTCGGGGCATTATCACGACCGAGAACGAGGACCAAGCTATTTGTACCAACGAGTTCAGCGACATCAGCCCGCTGACAGGCGGAAGTGTGGCTTTCAGTACTCTTGAAGGACGGCCCAGCATGTTCAAGTTCAACCAGAACCCGCAATTGCAGGTGAGGATGTTTGTGCCGTAATCACTCCGCTATGGCAGTATCTGGTAAGATTCTATCTTGACCTTGTCTTTTTCCTTCCAGTGCTTGATTTCATTGGTGCTGCTGTTTGAATGTGCTTTAAAGATAATTTTTTGGGGGATGTGTGTGGTCATGAAATCGCTCATACTTTAATAACCTTAACCCAAGCGTGTAGTTAATTTCTTTAATCTCAGTTGTGGGTTCAAATCTAGTGCTTGTTGTGGGGTGATACGTGGTTGGAAGCCAGTATGTATTCTCCTTAATGCCATTGTCTCGTAGCTAGGTGTAAGTGTCTAGAACGATCGAGAGACGATTATGTGAAGTAAGAGAGAGAGAGAGGCATTAGTACTTTGACACGAGAAACATTAATTAGTACCCTCAGGTTCTCCGAAGAGCCCTTATGAGGACCAGACCATTTCACACTTTGAGGCCTTCTCGTTTGGGAAGAGGGGAAAGTATTTTAATGTAAAGAAAAGCATGCATTCTTGGCCTAGGTGAGGCCCCCATGTGAAGTGAGGCTCCTATGTGAAATGAGGCCCGGGCCAAACGGCCATTATTTAATATGAGTGTCAAGTTGGCTGACTTGCTAGAGCGCTGGTCTATTACGGCAACGTTACGGGTTCAAAACATGGTGGCGTCATACTCCCGTGTACACATCTGTAAATTGGCACCTGACTCTGTTGTTGAGTTTGGAAAGGCAAAGGAAGCGAGGAAGGGATCTGGTCACCCCACCTCATAAAGCTGGACCTAATATATCGAAGTCTGTAACACTTCACTCCCCTACGACAATGTTTTACCATGGAGCTACTTGTTTATATTTGTTATTATTCACAACTTTTCAGGTTCTCGAAAAACACTTCAAGGTTTTATGTGTACTGTAAGTGTATTTTGTTTAAATGGTATAAATGAAAGTCTTGCTTCATACTTAAGAGTTTTGTGAGTTCACTTTCATTATTCTGTATAAAGGAGCAAGTAACCCGTCAACACGTGACGACTGTCTTCCCCTCAGATAGTAATGTTGTGCTCTTTCTAAACGATTACGATATGGTTGTGTGATCTCAAGTCCACTTCGGCAGGATTGCATTAAATTCCCGTGCGAGTGATATTTTCTTATTTTTCTCTTCCATGTCATTATTATGTGGCATATTTTATGCACCAGTATTTGCTCTCTACGTTGGATCAGCAGAGTTAAGTCTCTAACACTTCCCTCCTCAACTGTTTGTGTTACGCCAGGTTTATTGACCCGGGCAGCGATACTATTTTATCACGTATTAACAGGCTGAACATCTTTTCAAAGCGACTGTGCAGATTCAAGCTTGCATTGTGCACGATCTATGAATAGAACCCCATATTGTGTGGCTAATCTGGCGGAGATCCGTCTAGCGAAACACAGGTGATAATGCAAAATTTGTTTCCGCTTAGATCATCCATATGTGTAATTATCTCAGATAATCTGTCTGGAAACTCAAGATTTGTAGACGTTACGCTAGGAACACATGGTCACACTATGGTGAGAGATAGATAGGTGCAGCCAGATGTCTTACGCAACGATATGACATCACTGTAAGAGGTCACACGTGGATATTAAATTTAATATTTTGAAACACGTGAGGGTATTATTTTTCGAATTTGAAAACGCCCCTACTCACGTAGTGCTGAACGAGATTCGATTGAATCGCTTCATTTTGAGGAGCTGAAATATACAATGTATTTTATTGGCACACTAGTCGGAAGTGCAATCTGTGATTTGCACTAAGAACTGAGAATATAGTGTGATGAAAACACAGACACAGATCACACAGAGAGACTGCAGCGCACAAGTCATATCAGCGACTCCTAAAAGCCAGAGACACAATTGAATGTTCCTGAGGCTGAAAACGATCTAGATGTAAAAATACAGACATTCCACGAAAAGAAGAAATCATCACAGCAATCAAAGGGTTAAAGGACGGAAAAGCTCCTGGCCATGATAACTTAAATGCAGAGCTATTTAAGACAGACCCTGAGCTAGCAGCAGAACTATTAGAACCACTATTTGCACAAGTCTGGAAAATGGGGACAACACCATCAGAGTGGAACAAAGGAATAATTGTCAAATTTCCCAAGAAGGAAGATCTTGCAGACTGCAATAATTGGAGAGGAATCACTCTTCTCTCAGTTCCCAGCAAAATACTAGGCAGGATAATTATACAGAGAATTTCAAAAGCAGTAGACCACAAACTGAGGAAAGAACAAGCAGGATTTAGAAAGAACAGAAGATGTGTAGATCATATATTCACTCTCAGGAACATTATAGAGCAGTGCTCAGAATGGCAAAGGCAGCTGTACATTAATTTCGTTAATTTTGAAAAGGCTTTTGACAGCATACATAGGGACAGTTTATGGAAAATACTGAGGGCGTATGGAATTCTAAGCTGCATAGTGTCAATCATAAAAAGCCTCTATGCCAACTTTACGTGTAGTGTTGGGCAGAGTAACCTAACCTTTGAGGTGAAGACAGGAGTACGACAGGGATGCCCCTTATCAACCACTCTATTTTTAACAGTCATAGACTGGGTGATGCGCTAGACAACAGAGGGCAGTCCAAGAGGAATAAGATGGACTACATTTTCTACATTGGAAGATCTGGAATATGCAGATGACATTGCACTACTAGCACATTCACATCAACACATCCAAGAAAAAACGGATAGACTTAATAAGTTTAGCCAGCAGGTAGTCTTGAACATCAATTTAAAGAAGAGGTCATGACGCTCAGTGTGAGCAACCCTGAGCCCATATCAGTAAGGAATCAGCAACTGGTACAGACACCTTCACATACCTAGGATGCATAGTAACACCAGACGGCGGGGCAGGCAAAGACATCAACACTAGAATGAATAAGCAAGAACAGCCTTTTTTAGCCTAAACAACAACTGGAAGTCCTCTCAATACAACACAAGCACAAAATTAAGATTATATCGGAGCTGTGTGCTTTCTGTGCTTCTCTATGGTGCGGAATGCTGGAGAGTTACAGAGAAGGAAATGTCGAAATTGTCCTCTTTTCACACAACATGCCTAAGAAAAATTCACCGAATCTTTTGGCCGAATACCATCACCAACCAAGATCTGCTTACTCGGAGCAAGCAAGAGGACATGCACACCATCATAGCTGGCAGACGCTGGAGCTGGGTTGGCCATGTCCTCAGAAGAGACCCCGATGCAATCACAAGAACAGCTATGCTTTGGACCCCTGAAGGAAAACGAAAGAGAGGCCGACCAAAAACAACCTGGCGGAGGACTGTGGAGGCTGAGATGCAAAGAATGAACCAGAGTTGAGGCACTGTACGAAGGATGGCCACCGACCGAGCAAAGTGGAATCAATTTGTTGTTGCCCTACAAGACGCCACTAGGCGTGAATGCCACTGACAGCTTTGATGGTCGGCCGCTAAGGATCAAAGAAGAAGAAGAAAAGCCAGAAAGAAAAAGGAGACATTGGACTTAGAAATTCCACAACTATAAGTAACAGATCGAGAATTGGGCAACTTTGAACTTCACACGCAAACCCGCATTTTTAATACAAGACTGGAAACTTAAAGGGGCCAGGACTTTAATTAACAAGACTGCAATCCTAGGAATTTGATCACAAGTCATAGAGGAATTTAACAATTGTTTTCCCAGGCCTTCGCAGAACACCCGCCGTCAGAGGAATTAACTCTTAATTTCCCAGACCAGGTCATAAAGGAATTATACAAATGTTTTACCAGGCCAAGGATTTTGCAGAACACCCGCCGTCAGAGGAATTAACTCTAATTTCCAGACCTAAGTGATTTCAAAGCTTCTAATACAGAGCTGCGTCCAGTCTAAATCTGTGCAAGAAGATTGTGTATTCCCAAAATTTTGGGTTCGTGGTTACAAGCCATCAGACGATATGTGGTATTCACGCCGCTATTGTGAGGGAAAAGCATCCATCTTAACCGCCTGCAGTGGAAGAGAGTCTGTAGAAGGCTTTCATCATCACAGAATTGATGAACCACAGCTGCAGGACTCCTTATAAAAATTAAGTGGTAAAAAGGCACCAGCAAAAAGGACTTTTGATATATCCTCACCCTAAATCTCAGTGAAGAGAAAATTTGATTCCAATATAAAATCACCATCATTTTATTTTTTTAAAACTGTTAATACTAATTGATTATTAAATTTGTTACCTGTTGTTTTAAAACTAAACAATCATCATTTACTAGACACAGTATTAAGGTCTTTGTCATGTGTAATCTGACCTATACTGTATAATAGGGGAATAACAGAAGTGATTGCGTCATTAATAGGCTAGATTGCCCTAGGTACATTTCCGGTGTTATGTGTTGCTGGTCGCGCTAATAACCCCTGTCATCGAAGCATCATTTTTTGTGGTGCTTGGCTGGCAGGGAGGATAGTGTTCTTCCATAGCTAGGCGGGGGTGCCGCACGGAAGGTCCTCGGTTCGATTCCTCGGTTCGATTCCCCGGTAAGCCACTCACGTCTGTTGTTTTTCTGTTGTCTAGTTTTCTACTTGTTTATTATTCACGAGTGCCTGAAAACATACCTTTATGTGTATGTAATATTTATTTACTGTGCTCTTTTTGCTGAATGTCCTGATGAGGACACTAATTATCCCGTGATTATTTCATTCCCTTCCATTCCATATCAACTTCATTAGATCTCTGTAGTCAAACTGACCATGATTTATTGTCAGTGGTTAGTGTACCTCTGCAGGTCTTGCAGAGGTTGTGTGAGGACGGCGGACCGTGGGTCAGAGGAGTTCGGGGCCACCGCTGGTGTGGGACGGGGTGATATCCTGTCACCTTGCCTCTTCATGCTCCTTATGGGCGATGTCGTCGGGGCGTGTGGGGAGAGGGCAGGAGGGTGTTCAGTGGGGTGCTGGAGGATGGGACAGGTCTGTATTTCAGAGCTGGCATTTGCTGATGATGTTGCCCTGGTTGCTGGGTCAGAGGCGCGTCTCCGGTCCGGCCTGCGGGTCTGGAGGGGGGGGGGGGGGCTGGAGGGGGGGGGATGGTCATGGGCAGCTCTAGAACGGAGTCCATGGTGGTGTCGCGAGAGGGAAGGGGACATCGGATTGGGCTGGGAGAGCGGGTCCTGGAGCAGGTCGACCACTTTAGGTGCCTCGGAGCTGTTGTAGACCGAGGGGGGGTCGGAGAGGAGTTGGCCACTCGAGGGGCGGCGGCTGGGAGACTTTTTCAGGCCGTGGATCGAGGGTTCCTCGGCGGGGGAGAGGTTGGTGAGGGGGCGGGGATGGCTGTGTGCCGCTCCGCCTGTGTCCCAGTCTTGACGTATGGATGCGGGTCGTGGGCAGTGGCTACGGCCCATAAAAGCCAGATCCAAACCTCAGAAATGAGATATCTGAGGAAGGTGGTTGAAGTAACAAGAAGAGACATGGTACGCAACCAGACGATACGTCAAGGCCTAAAATGCCACCCCCTACAGACCCAAGTAGAACAGTCCCAACTGAGATGGTTTGGCCATGTCTGCAGAATGGGAGAAGATCGGCTACCACGACAAGCATGGGAAACAAAGAGCCAAGGATCCAGACCCCGAGGACGACCCAGAGTCCGCTGGGAGGACAACATTGGACAATCTTTGAAGGACCGAGGACTAGAATGGAACCAGGCCAGGAGGAAGACAGCCGATAGAATAGTCTGGCGCTCTCTCTTCCAAACCTCTACACCTCACGGTAGAAGGGGAACGACTAAGTAAGTAAGTAAGGTTAGTGTACCGCGAAAACACTGAAAGACCTACGTGCTCCTTTAATGGGTGTTCAGTTTAGCTTTTATGGTAAAATGCGCGGTGCTTCTATATTTTCCGAAAAGCTGACGGAATTATTTAATTTCTCATTACAAGACATTTCAGTTAGTAATAAATGGGGGCTAGATCGTTTAAAAAAATTAATATAGCAAAGCTATGATACAGTTTTCATGTTGCACGGACAACCACTGTAAAGTTATCCACTTTGAACGTAGCTCTAGCTAAGCCAGGCTGGCTTCAGGCTGTCAGTTCTGGACTTGTGGAAAGACGGGTGGCTGGTGGGGGGGAAAAATGTTTCTAGTGAAGGTTAATGGACGACGACTGACGTCTTGCGGCGCGAGGAGATTCTTCTGGTGTCATGCCAAGAAGTTCTTAATCTGGTTTTAGCCTATATTTAAAAATGTCTTTAACAAGCCGATAAGACTTCCTGTACAAAGGAAAATAATTGTTGATCATAGATGTCTTGTTTATATACTGAAGCACATTAAAAACGCACCACCTGTATAAACCAGGAACAGAGCGTGAAATGTAAATATAAGTGTTTACAAGTTTACATATTTGGAATCTTTATTCATTTTCCTATGAATCCATGCTGGTCATTAATTTGTACATTTGATTGTTATGAAATTCATTGCATTCTGTGCAGGCAAGGGAGAAAACCAAAAATGCAACCAATAAAAAAAATTCATTCACACTATCCTCAGTATCTGGTATGTCCACCGTCTACTTGCAAACAAGCTTGGCAGCGGCTCCGCATGTAATGCACAAGTCTCTGAAGGAAATTCCGGGGAATCAAGTTCCATTCACGTGTAAGAGCAGTTTCGAGCTGTTGCAGATTAGCTGGAGAATCTTGCCTGTAGACTGTCCAAGCTCGTCCCACAGATGTTCTATAGGGGACATGTCTGGTGATAGGGCAGGCCAATCAATCGTCACAATGTTCTGCTGTTGTAGATATTGATGCGTAATGCATGCGGTGTGCACACGTGCGTTATCCTGCTGGAGAAGCTGCAAGTCTGGATAATTTGTGAACGCAGGAGCAACCAATGCATCCAGAACCTCATCTCGATATGTCACAGCATTAACATTTCCACGGAAGACGTGAAGAGGCAAGCGATGGTGAAAACTGAATCCTCCCCAAATGTGAATACTGCCACCTCCAAATCGGTTGTGCTGACGAACACAGCAATCTGCAAAGCGCTCTCCACACCGTCGCCAAATCCGCATACGTCCATCAGCAAAGGATATGTTGAATCTGCTCTCGTCTGTGAATAGGACAGCATTCCACTGCAGTCTAGTCCATCTGACATGTTGCGCTGCCCATTGCAGGCGCTGCTGACGATGTCTGTGAGTCAAGTTTGGCCCAACATAAGGTCGTCTTGCAGTCAGGCCTGTATCTCAGAGTCGTCGTATGACTGTCATTCGAGAGACTTGCCCACGTCTACCCACTATTGCTCTTGCTGTTTGACTTGCCGGGAGAGAACGATTCCTTAGGTGACTCAGCACAATATGACGATCTTGCGCAGGGTAGTAACTCGTGGTTGGCCACTCCGAAGTCTATCCCGGGCACTGCCAGTGGTTCCGCAACATTCATTGAGACGTACAATATTTTGAGGCTGCCAGCCTCATATATATATATATATATCCACTAGCAAGAAAACATGTTAAATTCACGTTTGTAATAGAAATGTTCACATATTACCCCAAATTTTTGGGAATACACAATCTCCTTGCGCAGGTTTTCAGATGGACGCGAGCAATTTCGTCTGAGAAATGACAGTGTTCTATGAATCATTTGGCCTGGGAAACTAGTAATTCCTCTTTGAAGGGTGTTCTGCGGGTGTTCTGCTGTGTTTCGGATTATATCTCTCATTCTCAGTTCAACCACAGATGGTGTTTTTGCCGAATGTTCCAATCTCTCTAGCACTGTTTGGGTGGGGAAGTTTTAAATATCCCCTCGCGTGTTTAAAATATTAATTTTAATATCCACGTGTGACCTCTTTATAATAAGACGTAATATTGTTCCGGCTGCATCTATCTGCCTCCCACAATATTTTGACCATGTTTTCCTGGCGTAATGTCTTCCGCCAAGATGTCTACCCCGACAGGTTATCCAATTATCGCCTTTATCTGCGTGCCTCCACCAGACAGATGTCTGGTCAGACAATGTTGTCTTCTTTCATCGTACGCACAAAACAAGCTTGTGTCAACACGGTCATCAGCTTTTCACTGGGGTCAAATGTTGGACCGACACGTTTCCAAAAGTGGTCAGACGGATTCAAAGAGATAAGCGGGTGACCGGTCTGATGACTGGGTATTGTTACGATCATTCCACAGTTCACCTGGCGGAACGTAAATACGTCTGAGGAGTGGTAAACAAGATAAAGACAGTCCTATAGCAAATAATTCCATAGGGGAGTGAAGTGTTAGAGACTTTTCCCTACTAGATTCAGCATAGAGAGAAAAGAATGGTGCATAAAATAAGGAATGGTGCATAAAATAAGCCACATAATGAATGAAAGGGCAAAAATTATGCCAAATAAAAGCGATGAGTGAGAGAAAGAGACAAATGAAGAAAAAAGTGATACTGACGGAGTGGACGTGAGATCGCACAACCGCATCGTCAGTCTTGTTTTTATTTAGCTATATTTACCGATGTCTTGTTTTTTTTATTTAGCTGTATTTACCGATGTCTTGTTTATATTTAGCTGCACTCATAGTCTAGTTTATATTAAGCAGCACTCCATATGTCTTATGTCTAAATTATATTGACCCGAAATGTCCTGTATCTACGAGTATTATTGGTGGGGGAAAAAGTTATGTAATGAAAAAAGGGACAACACAGCTGTAGCGAATAAGTGGCATATTTGTGGCACTTTCAAACAACACAACTTGTCTTCTTAATGTAAAACGGGCGGGGGGGGGTTGGGGGGGGGGTGGGGGGGGGGGGGTGGGGGGGTGTGGGAGATGAAGAGAGGAATGTTTCTTATTTACTAGATTTTTAGCTTTGCGCGTGTTTAAAAAATAATTGAAGATACTAGTAATAACACCACCGTCATCATCAGTACCTTTCAGGTCCATTTAGAGCACCAGTTCTCAGCAAACATGCCATGTCCTTCAGTCCTGTGCCGTCCGTTCAGTATTTTTCTATGTCTTGTTTAATCCTTTCATATCCGTCTTCAGTTCTCATCTCTCAGCGTGTGTGTTTGTTTGTTTTTTTAAATTCCCTGTTATTTCTCATGTCTTGGGGAGTTTAGAGCAAGGACTGGCTTGTAATACTATCAGCTAGTTTTCTCACGGTGGGTCATATCCAGCGCTACCTTCTTCTCATCGACTCCCGTATTAGTCATAACATTTCAGTTTAAAATGGCCAGGGACGCAAGAAGCACTTCACGACATTCAGCACGCACGTGTTTCTGCTTTATTTCGACCTCACCGGAAATCCAAGGTATAGAATATAAACTGCTTATAACTGGCGGCAGCGGCAGTCGGTGTATTTAGTTATCACTGTACAACTTCCGGAACTCGGCAAACACGCAGTCAGCCACCTTTTGACTTAGTTTCTCTGGCATCACATTTGATATGAAACAGCAAATGATGAATAGAATGTTCATACCAGTCATGTTGTGTGAAGACCAAACTGGAGCACTAAATTAAAGTGCACATCTAGAAACGCGTGATTCCAAAAAAGTCAAATCAGTGTCGTAGTAAGAGTCGCCCCTAGTAGTACCCAGGGGTCTCTGAGAAAACAGACATGGAAAGAATATGCCGACTGCTTCCTCAGCCATGTCGTAAGGGGCGATTAACATGTGTTCATAAATTGGGGTGGCGTCCTCATGTAACATAAATAGCTGCATTAACCACCACTACAGGAGCATGTGAATGTTTTGGTACATGTTTCTTGCAATGGTGGTTCCGTGCTCCATAATTGGCAAAAAAGGTAAATATTGATGGCGTTAATGAATAGGAAGAGTCGGAACGAGAACCATATGCGGAACACATGTAGGAGACTCGGGTAATGAAACGGTAAGGATGGAATCATACTGGTGGGCACCACTTGCTTTCTAGAACTGGGCATAGGGTATACGAGATGGAAACCGCGACAACATATGTCGGAGTGGCAGAGTGTGCAAGAGAAATTGTGGGCCCACCATATCAGCAGCCTGGCACATATTTTATACAATAGGTTTACTGAAACAGGCAACCTAGCACATGTATGAGGTTTACTAAAGCAGGCAACCTAGTACATATATGAGGTTTACTAAAGCAAACAACCTAACACAAATACAAGGTTTACTAAAGTAGACAACCTAGCACATATAAGCAAGAAAGAAGGCTCAATACCTTCCATCTACGGTGCCTACGCCACATCCTCGGCATTTCGTGGAAAGATAAAAGTGACAGATGTCGAGGTGTTATCACGTGCTGGCCTTAAATCAAGTATACACTGCTTAGACAGCGCAGACTACGCTGGCTTGGCCATGTCCGCCGCATGGAAGATGGTCGCACCCCTAAAGATAGCTTCTACGGACAACTGGCAGGTGGCAAAAGAACAGTTGGGTGACCACAGCTGAGGCTCAACGATGTGTGCAAGAGAGACATGAGGGCACTGGACATAAATCCAGCAGCTTGGGAGGATGAAGCTGCCTATCTCACTTAGTGGCATTGCTCTCTACGGCGCCACCTCAGATTGGGCGAAAAGAAGCTCACACGGCAAGCAGAAGAGAGGATGAAACGTTCGAAAGGAACACCAAGAAAATAAGCAGCTGAGGTCAGTCACCTCAGGGGCGCATTCCCATTGTCAGTTATGACTGAAGGGGATATTATTGTTATTATTATTATTCTTATTATTATGCTCAGATACTCGTGATAGATTGATCGCCGCTTACGTCACTGTATTTCTTCTTTCTTATGAGGCATGGGTCCATCGAGAGCTGCTAATTTCAAGAATTTCTTCTTCATTAGAATATGACACAGGTACAGTAAGTGGATAAGTAAACCGGAGAATAGAGGCATGTTCGGACATGGCGTCATATCAGAAGTAATGACAGACCTGCTCGGGCCACCCAGGGTCACCGTCAGATATAATACGCCCGTGTGCTACTTATTCCGTGAAAAGTAATTTCATTATTTTTTTTTAAAGCTTGGTCTACCATCTAGCCCTGTAGTCGGCAACCAGTCGATCCCAATCTACCGGTAATGCCAGTGGATGATTTGATAGATCTTTAGGCGATTGCAGCGAAAGAAAGAAAGATTTTTAAAACTAGAACCTTTCTGACTAAACCTATCGGGAACGGGAATTTGAAACTGCGGTGTCCTCGGAATCAAAAGTTACTTTTTGTCTCATTCCTAACGAAAACTCGATCTGGCAATGAAAATTCTCGAGCTGGCTACTAAAATATATTTGTGAGCTGCATGACATAGGAACGTGATCTTTTCTTTGTATGGTTCATCACCTCCTCCCTCCCCCGCTTAAAAATTACACCGACACACACACACATGGTAGATCATTAAATGGCTCAGTGTTACTAAAGTAGATACCACAAGCTCCTGGGCTGTCGACCCCTGCTGTAGAGCGTGCGTAGCACTGGCTTGAAAACTCGGATTTAAAACAACGCTGTATATTTACTCATCGTACGTTATTATCTCGTGCACGCTACAGACGGACACCCATCTCTTGGCGAACTCGGCGTGTAACGATTGCTATCTTCCCTTACTAGCATTTTTTACTCACAGACCCATGCGTTGGCGTGGATACCCCGGCACTTACCAGCTGGCTAATGTGTACGTTACATGCAATCTGGCACATATTTAAAAAAAAAAGTTATATAGAGCGTTGTACAGTGCTATTGAAAAGTCACTTTATGTTTTTGATTGTTTGTATCGTCACGTGTATCTGTTGGGATATACATGTTAGAGCAGGAACTAGTTTCTGTCATTTGGCTTATGACTTTTAATTTGACATTTTTTTTACCCCTGAAACAAAATAACAATGACCAAAACAGGCACGTTACAGTAGACACGAGAACTTGACCCCGCTGTTTAGTCCTGTGTTGAACATGTGGATCTCATGTTGGGTTGTAATGATAATGTGACATAACATTCTGTGTAATAAAGTGGTATTTAATTATCTTGATTTTGACGTTTTGTTTTATTAGATTATTTGGATCAAAGTGAAGAAATAGTTTAAAAATAGAAAGTGTTTTAAAACACCCTGTAATACTGAAAATAGTTTGTGTTCGTTTTTTAAATATGAGTTTTCATCATTTTGGTGTGAGGTCCCGCCTCCCTGTTCAACCTAGACTGAAGGTTTACGTCATTATATCATATCTAATTTGTGATCATGCTGGATAAAAAAATAAAAAAAACTGCACAAAAAAAAACTGCAAAAAAAAAAAAAAAAAAAAACCCGAGAACGAACACACGAGTAATTGTTGCCAAAGTCCAGCACAAAAATCAGAATCCAACTCCAGTGCCTAACATGGAAAATAAACAGCAACAATGAAGTGACAGACTTTCATAAATGGGTGCTTCCGTAGAATGTTAGAATTGAACTAGTATAACAAGGCCACCAGTGTGGAACTGATGACAAGAACCAGACAAGTATCAGTGGAACAAGTGATAACAAGAACCAGACAAGTATCAGTGGAACAGGAGATGACAAGAACCAGACAAGTATCAGTGGAACAAGTGATGACAAGAACCAGACAAGTATCAGTGGAACAGGAGATGACAAGAACCAGACAAGTATCAGTAGAACAAGTGATGACAAGAACCAGACAAGTATCAGTGGAACAGGAGATGACAAGAACCAGACAAGTATCAGTGGAACAAGTGATGACAAGAACCAGACAAGTATCAGTGGAACAGGAGATGACAAGAACCAGACAAGTATCAGTAGAACAAGTGATGACAAGAACCAGACAAGTATCAGTGGAACAGGAGATGACAAGAACCAGACAAGTATTAGTAGAACAAGTGATGACAAGAACCAAACAAGTATCAGTGGAACAGGAGATGACAAGAACCAGACAAGTATCAGTAGAACAAGAGATGACAAGAACCAGTGGAACAGGAGATGACAAGTATCAGTGGAACAAGAGATGACAAGAACCAGACAAGTATCAGTGGAACAAGAGATGACAAGAACCAGACAAGTATCAGTGGAACAGGAGATGACAAGAACCAGACAAGTATCAGTGGAACAGGAGATGACAAGAACCAGACAAGTATCAGTGGAACAGGAAATGACAAGAACCAGACAAGTATCAGTGGAACAGGAGATGACAAGAACCAGACAAGTATCAGTGGAACAGGAGATGACAAGAGCCAGACAAGTATCAGTGGAACAGGAAATGACAAGAACCAGACAAGTATCAGTGGAACAGGAAATGACAAGAACCAGACAAGTATCAGTGGAACAGGAGATGACAAGAACCAGACAAGTATCAGTGGAACAGGAAATGACAAGAACCAGACAAGTATCAGTGGAACAGGAGATGACAAGAACCAGACAAGTATCAGTGGAACAGGAGATGACAAGAACCAGACAAGTATCAGTGGAACAGGAGATGACAAGAGCCAGACAAGTATCAGTGGAACAAGAGATGACAAGAACCAGACAAGTATCAGTGGAACAGGAGATGACAAGAACCAGACAAGTATCAGTGGAACAGGACATGACAAGTACCAGACAAATATCAGTGGAACAGGAGATGACAAGAACCAGACAAGTATCAGTGGAACAGGAGATGACAAGAACCAGACAAGTATCAGTGGAACAGGACATGACAAGAACCAGACAAGTATCAGTGGAACAGGACATGACAAGAACCAGACAAGTATCAGTGGAACAAAGAGATGACAAGAACTAGACAAGTATCAGTGGAACAGGAGATGACAAGAACCAGACAAGTATCAGTGGAACAAGAGATGACAAGAACCAGACAAGTATCAGTGGAACAAGAGATGACAAGAACCAGACAAGTATCAGTGGAACAGGAGATGACAAGAACCAGACAAGTATCAGTGGAACAGGAGATGACAAGAACCAGACAAGTATCAGTGGAACAGGAGATGACAAGAACCAGACAAGTATCAGTGGAACAGGAGATGACAAGAACCAGACAAGTATCAGTGGAACAGGAGATGACAAGAACCAGACAAGTATCAGTGGAACAGGAGATGAAAAGTACCAGACAAATATCAGTGGAGGAGATGACAAGAACCAGAGAAGTATCAGTGGAACAGGAGATGACAAGAACCAGACAAGTATCAGTGGAACAGGAGATGACAAGAACCAGACAAGTATCAGTGGAACAGGACATGACAAGAACCAGACAAGTATCAGTGGAACAAAGAGATGACAAGAACTAGACAAGTATCAGTGGAACAGGAGATGACAAGAACCAGACAAGTATCAGTGGAACAGGAGATGACAAGAACCAGACTAGTATCAGTGGAACAAGAGATGACAAGAACCAGACAAGTATCAGTGGAACAAGAGATGACAAGTATCAGTGGAACAGGAGATGACAAGAATCAGACAAGTATCAGTGGAACAGGAGATGACACGAACCAGACAAGTATCAGTGGAACAAGAGATGACAAGAACCAGACAGGTGTCAGTGGAACAGGAGATGACAAGAACCAGACAAGTATCAGTGGAACAGGAGATGACAAGAACCAGACAAGTATCAGTGGAACAAGAGATGACAAGAGCCAGACAAGTATCAGTGGAACAAAAGATGACAAGAACCAGACAAGTATCAGTGGAACAAGAGATGACAAGAACCAGACAAGTATCAGTGGAACAAGAGATGACAAGAACCAGACAAGTATCAGTGGAACAGGAGATGACAAGAACCAGACAAGTATCAGTGGAACAGGAAATGACAAGAACCAGACAAGTATCAGTGGAACAGGAGATGACAAGTATCAGTGGAACAGGAGATGACAAGAACCAGACAAGTATCAGTGGAACAAGAGATGACAAGAACCAGACAAGTATCAGTGGAACAAGAGATGACAAGAACCAGACAAGTATCAGTGGAACAGGAGATGACAAAAACTAGACAAGTATCAGTGGAACAGGAGATGACAAGAACCAGACAAGTATCAGTGGAACAGGAAATGACAAGAACCAGACAAGTATCAGTGGAACAAGAGATGACAAGAACCAGACAACTATAAGTGGAACAAAAAATGACAAGAACCAGACAAGTATCAGTGAAACAAGAGATGATAAGAACCAGACAAGTATCAGTGATACAAGAGATGATAAGAACCAGACAAGTATAAGTGACAAACAGGTATCATGAACAAGATGACAAGAACCAGACAAGTATCAGTGGAACAGGAGATGACAAGTATCAGTGGAACAGGAGATGACAAGAACCAGACAAGTATCAGTGGAACAAGAAATGACAAGAACCAGACAAGTATCAGTGGAACAAGAGATGACAAGAACCAGACAAGTATCAGTGGAACAGGAGATGACAAAAACTAGACAAGTATCAGTGGAACAGGAGATGACAAGAACCAGACAAGTATCAGTGGAACAGGAAATGACAAGAACCAGACAAGTATCAGTGGAACAGGAGATGACAAGAACCAGACAAGTATCAGTGGAACAGGAGATGACAAGAGCCAGACAAGTATCAGTGGAACAGGAGATGACAAGAACCAGACAAGTATCAGTGGAACAGGAGATGACAAGAACCAGACAAGTATCAGTGGAACAGGAGATGACAAGTACCAGACAAATATCAGTGGAGGAGATGACAAGAACCAGAGAAGTATCAGTGGAACAGGAGATGACAAGAACCAGACAAGTATCAGTGGAACAGGAGATGACAAGAACCAGACAAGTATCAGTGGAACAGGACATGACAAGAACCAGACAAGTATCAGTGGAACAAAGAGATGACAAGAACTAGACAAGTATCAGTGGAACAGGAGATGACAAGAACCAGACAAGTATCAGTGGAACAGGAGATGACAAGAACCAGACAAGTATCAGTGGAACAAGAGATGACAAGAACCAGACAAGTATCAGTGGAACAGGAGATGACAAGAACCAGACACGTATCAGTGGAACAAGAGATGACAAGAACCAGACAAGTATCAGTGGAACAGGAGATGACAAGAACCAGACAAGTATCAGTGGAACAGGAGATGACAAGAACCAGACAAGTATCAGTGGAACAGGAGATGACAAGAACCAGACAAGTATCAGTGGAACAAGAGATGACAAGAACCAGACAAGTATCAGTGGAACAGGAGATGACAAGAACCAGACAAGTATCAGTGGAACAAGAGATGACAAGAACGAGACAAGTATCAGTGGAACAAGAGATGACAAGAACGAGACAAGTATCAGTGGAGCAAGAGATGACAAGAACCAGACAAGTATCAGTGGAACAGGAGATGACAAGAACCAGACAAGTATCAGTGGAACAGGAGATGACAAGAACCAGACAAGTATCAGTGGAACAGGAGATGACAAGAACCAGACAAGTATCAGTGGAACAGGAGATGACAAGAACCAGACAAGTATCAGTGGAACAGGAGATGACAAGAACCAGACGAGTATCAGTGGAACAGGAGATGACAAGAACCAGACAAGTGTCAGTGGAACATGAGACAAAAAAGAAGACGCTGGCCATGGCTAGGACACACACACAGACACACACCACACCACACCACACACACACACACACACACACACACACACACACACTGGGGCCATCTATTTATAACATTACTGGGCAGTCCTTCTTTTGGAATTCCGTGTGCAAGAGAAGCAGGGGGAGAGAACTGGAAACAGACATGAAGTTAATGAGAAAGACACGGAAAGATCTGGAACTGATGGCACAGGACAGGACTTGGCATGAGTTAATCGAAGGCCTATGCTCCTTTGGGAGGTGAAGCGTGATGGATAAGAAGTGTTAACCAAAAGAGATACGCTTAATAAATATTGTTGCCTTCAGCTGTCATGGTGACAGTACATGTCTGACTATAGTGCTAGTACCTCTTCCACCGCTCGCAACCAGTTTTTGTTGTCATGACGCTAATGTTTGTTTGTTCTTTGTCCCTACGGCCATTATTAATGCAAGGCGGGGAGACCGTGACTTCAGCTGTGGTATTCAGTGATTCAGACTCTGTTGTCCCGACAGTGAGTCAGCCAGACACAGTTTTGTGGTACGTGTCCGTGGAGGGGAGGACGGGGCGGGGCTGCACGCAAATTGAGGGGGGGGGGGGGCTAGCAGGCGAAACTAATAAAGAAACATATATGTTTGTGTGGTGTGTATGTATGTAGCGCAAGGGTTTTTATAAGTGTGATGATAGTGTTAGAGAAGGAATAGGCTAAGTATTCTCTCCAGGATGCGTGAGGTCCCAGTGACAGAGAAGTACACTGGTATCACTTGATAGTCACGGCTATGAAAGTATCTGGAACTGAAGCAGAACAGTCAGACCTTACTGCGCCACCCTGCTGTGTGACCACTAGTGATAACAATTCAACAAAACTCAAATTCAAATTTAGTGAATGAATAAAGCTGTTTAATACAATTTATTTATCCTCTTTATTTACATCTATATAACTGTGTAATGAATGGTAAGTGTTGGAAGATGGTGTTCAATGGATAAGTATATTTACAACATATGATTGTACATTTATAAACTTAACTTAATAAAGTTAATATTGGAACTTTCCAATTTATTTCTTTAAACAAACGTTCTTCCAAAGGTTTTCCTGCACTAGTCTTTAACTATCCTGGAAATTACTGAACTTTATTCATCATCGACAAAGGTTTTGACGGCTCACATAGATCACTGGAATGAGTCTTATAGTACTCATCTTCTGGAAAACAATGTCCTTATATGTAGTGACACACTTCTCTCTTGCTGACAGTCTTTTCCGTTAGCCCACCCAATGACTGAGGGGGACTAAGGTCTGTTAAAGATTCAACCACTGTGCTCCTTTGAGGTTATAGGCAGCGAGATTGAATGACTTCTGACTTCAGCTCGAAGACTCAAATGTGAACGTGGAACAAGGAGTAATATGAGGCTATTCTGTTGTATGGAGCTCAACGAATTCCCTAGTGTTCATGAGGCGAGTTTGTCTCAGTGTATGTGTATTGGATGGATGATACATGGTTCAGTATAAGTTCACATATAGTATGATAAGACAAGTGTCTACTTGTGTAACATTTCAAATAATAATATACATGAATAAATCATATAATATGATCATATCGGTATGATGCAACCTTTGCCTCCCACATATAATTCCAAGTCAGTGATGTACTTGCTGGTAGGTTATATTTCAGACAAGGACTAGCTTGGTCATATTAGTCCTGACAAGGACTTGTTAGGTTAGCCCTGACAAGGACTGTGGAGGTTGTATTGTTGGTTTCTATCTTCGTCAAACATATCCGTAATTTCAAATATTGGTTTTGACACACCCAATTCTTAAACAAAACCTGAAATAAATGATATTATTCACACAGTTATCTTTAGTAATCTTACATATCCTCTAGCATCGATATAAGCTTAGTGTAGGACTGGTTTTATTGAAGTGTGTCTGCACTGCATTCAGATAGGACAGTATTATTCGTGGCAGCTACTTTCTTCTTCAGTCTCTCACTCTGGCGGTTTGGTGTTAGTGTGTGATTTTGAACCTAACGCTGCTTCTTTATATAGGGGGAGCGCGGCCGTATCGGAGAACTTACTTGATTAGTTACATTTTTGTCCTCAAGAATCCATCCTTCTTAGTGAATATGTGCAAGTATCCTACCAACTTTCCCTCCGCACCACTAAACACGTCTATCCATCCCTTTCTTATATACCTTCTTTTATTTTCCTAATTGGGAGCTTCTATTTCGTATGATTTTAATCAAAATCAGTTAGTGCATGTATTTATTAGGATTTTCTAAAGTCTATCGTCTTGATAGTACTAGATGTGATGACTAAGTAAAACTTTAAATTTCTACAATACTGCTTACGTCTTCACATATTCCATCTTTATTTCCATTACTATACATATCCTTTCAAGAATTAAATCATTTCCAACATTATTATACACTGCATGCGCGTGTAGCTTTTAATTTTCTTTCCCGTAGATACGATTTTCGATATCGTCATGTTTTCTGCTCTCTCCTTATACCACGTCCCTTAACGAACCGGATAGGCTTGTGCTAATATTTGCTGCCTTGCGGTAACCTTCAAAGCAAAAAAATTCTACGCCGTGTCATACCCCAGTATGCGCTGCGTTCACTCTTTCTTTCATGAAACGAAGCGTGTGTTGACAAATTACGCCACAGTGTACCCCCACGTAGTTCGGGGGGGTCTCTAAAGAGACCAAGAAAGAATAGGAGTTTTGCACCCTCATGCATGTCGTACACGGCAACAAGGTTGGGCATGGGGCTATAATCCTCAACATGTAAAAGAGGATGGCCACAGAAACCACCGCTACCAAAACATATGAATAATTAGTGCAGGGCTTCTGCTGGAAGGGAGGGGGAGACCAATTGCAGTGGTAGCTCCATGCGGAGGATCCAGATCTCCAGGACGACCCAGTCCGCGGGAGGACAACATTAGACAATCTTTGAAGGACCGAGGACTAGAATGGAACCAGGCCAGGAGGAAGACATCCAATAGGATCGTCTGCCGCTCTCTCTTCCAAACCTCTACACCTCACGGTAGAAGGGGAACGACTAAGTAAGTAGTTTAGTGATTAGTTAATTTAGTTTTTAGTTTAGTTAGTTTAGTTTAGCTTTTAGTTTAGTTTAATGGTTAGTTTAGTTTTTAGTTTAGTTAGTTTAGTTTAGTTAGTTTAGTTTAGAGAGAGTTAGTTTAGTTAAGATTAGTTTAGTTTTTAGTTTAGTTTAGTATTTAGTTTTGAGAGAGAGAGTTAGTTTAGAAAAGTTTAGTTTAATGTTTAGTTTAGTTTAGAAAGAGTTAGTTTAGTTAAGTTTAGTTTAGTGTTTAGTGTAGAAAGAGTTAGTTTAGTTAAGTTTAGTGTTTAGTTTAGTGTTTAGTTTAGAAAGAGTTAGTTTAGTTTTTAGTTTAGTTTAATTTAGAGAGAGTTAGTTTAGTTTTTAGTTTAGTTTAGTTTTTAGTTTAGTTTAGTTTAGTTATTAGTTTTGTTAGTTGAGTTTAATGTTTAGTTTAGTTATTAGTTTTGTTAGTTTAGTTTAGAGAGATCTGGTTTAGTTTAGTTTAGTTAAGTTCAATTTAGAGAGAGTTAGTTTAGTTTAGTTTAGAGAGAGTTAGTTTAGTTTTTAGTTTTAGTTTAGTTTAGTTTAGAAAGAGTTAGTTTAGTGTTTAGTTTAGTTTATAGTTTAGTTTAGTTTAGTTATTAGTTTTGTTAGTTTAGTTTTGTCCTCAATGTCAATGTTAATTATTCTGTCTTTGGCAAGTCTTTCTTTCTTCTCATTTTGATATATTTATCTGAGAAACCCAGGAACTCACCATACCGTTACTTTGTTGAATTTACAGCTTGTTTCTGAGAGGCTGTCTGATTCCTTGTTTTTAATGGTTCCTGAGGGCAGTTAGGGAATCTGTGAAGAACATTATCTTAGCTTTAACATTATACTGGTTTCCCATGATGGTAATTTTTTATCTTTTTTATTTTGATTTTAGAGTGAAGGAAGCAAAGGTGTGAACATGTAAGAATGAGAGAATATTAGTAATGACTGGGACATATCCAGCTGTACCGTAGGACAAAGTCTTTTATATTCAAACATGTGCCCTAATCTAAGTCTAGGTTCAACAGAGCATGCCTCATCAAAATGTGGCAAAAAGCCTTGGGAAAAAAAAAAGGATATGTTGAGAAACACCATTTGTCGAACATAGATATTATTGCTTTTGAAGTTTATATGTGAGACTTAATATTATCATCAGCTGCCATCTCCACAACAAACGTCATCTGTAATGGACCTCCAATGTCTTCCGTCTCTTGTCTTGATGGTGAACTCTCCAGACTGTTTCCGGTCCATTTCTTGATGTTGTGTACCCACTTACAGTGCTGTCTTTCTCTTGCATGTTTGCCTTCAACTCTGCCTTCTGTTATGGTGTTCAGTAAGGGTAACAATATTTTAGCTGTCTAATTTTGATCTCTTTTATTAATTCTCTTTTCATTCTTATGTTTTCTAATCTTACCATGAGATGCACCCAATTCTTCTAATATCATATGGTTCAAATGAAATAAATTGAATACTTTTCAATTAGTTCTCACTATGAAGATGTGTTTGTGATTAGGTATTAGTTTATGTTAAAAACATTTCAATCAATTCGTTGTAAATGTCGCCAACAGTTTGCGTTTTGGAAAAAAAAATAGCTAAGGTGTGTGTATACATAATGGTTTAAGATTATTTATACCTGCCAGGACTAGATATAAAGGCAAGACCATGCTTAATCTCTCAGCTGACAAACATAATTTTGGCTGCCCATGAATGTGTCAGGATAATTAATTTGCTTAACTGGCAACAAATTTTGTTTTATGAATGAAGGTCCTACTACGTGGGTTTGTGTTATCATGAACACTTGATTTGAAGGTCAGCAGATAACTGTTGCAGCAGTAGTTTCTGTAGCCAGTTGTCTTGTATGATGAAACTTGATTGTCTGAGAATTTCTGATATAAATCTCCAAATTTGCATAATTTTTCACAAGATTACCCCCCCCCCCCCCCCAATATTTCTTTTTCACCATTGCCAAAATCTTGCACATACTGACATGGTATACTACCTTCATCATGTAACATCACATTTTATGTTATGTCACAGTTTCCTAACAATGTCATCATTATTATCCTAACAGGAATGGGTAACAGCCACAGACATCAGGATTGTGCTGACTCGTATGAACACGTTTGGTGATGAAGTGTTTGGCGATGCTCAAGTGCTCAAGTCTTACTTTTATGCCATCTCCGACTTGGCTGTTGGTGCTAGGTAAAATACAGCATAGATCACATCATTGGTTGCTGACATTTGACAGGACACACATTGAGGAAACCATTTAATAGTATTACAATGCAGGCCCTATTCTGGCATCACCACGGTAAAAGAAATAAAGACGCGTACAAAAGAAACCAGAGACAGAAATGACATAAATAGACCGGAAAACACCTGGAATATATGGCACAGGAGAGGAAGGCTTTGTATTTTGTTGTTGTTGAAGACCTGAGCTCCATTGGTAACTGAAATGTGTTGATAATTATAATATTTGATATCACCGCCCTTCAGTTCCGTGTAAAGCATAGACTTTCAACAAATCCATGCCAAGTCTTACTGTAAGGTGTCGTCCATTCTAGGTCTTTCATGTTGTCCTGCCTGTCACGTCTGTCTCCAGTTAGATATCACTGATGTAGAAGAATATAGGTACTGTCACAATGTTTTCAATATATATACACTAGTGTCATAAGACGGGAATTACATTCAAAAGCACCGATACCTAATGGCAATTTTACTTATTCAAAAGTATTAAACAAACCACTGTGCATCACCACAGTACACGAACTACGTAGCAGCAGCGAGTATCCCAATGTGTGTATACAGGATCACACATTCTATAAATATTTTTGTGCAAACTGTCATTTGCGCATTCTACAAATAAGTGTTATTATTTTCAGGAGAGTACATATAAGGGAAACATATAAGGGAGCATAGAATACCATGGTAGCTAGTCCCCTTTCAGGAAGCCAGTACCAGAACATTGACATGCTCTAGGAGCAGTGGTTTCTATAGCATTTTGTTTTACTTGATGAGGTGTCCAGCCCCCACACACACACACACTACCATATAATAGTCACTTTGTACGACATGCCTGAGGGAGCAATAGTCCTATTCTTCCTTTGTCTGATCAGAGACCCCTTCCAGGAACTACACGCGGGGCTCGTACAGATATAAACAAACAAAATGAGAAGAAATGGGTAACAAAATGAATGATTCTGGTGGTGGGCAACCAAGGGAGGTAATCAGTATGTAACGTAAACTAAGCTACAAAGGAAATATGCACAGCAAATGTTTACTCTGTGATTAGATTAGAAACCTAGAAAATTAGAGCAGAAATGGCAGCCTTTGAAGACAGTTTGAGGAATGATATCTAAGAAAAATCTTGTACAGTTAGTGGGAGCAAAAAAAATGTCATGCAGAAATCAATGAAGGGGCTGGACATTAAATAACGCCATAGAAAAAAAAAACAAAGAAAAGATATAAATGGCCGAGACATTAACTCTTTGACTCCTGACCAATGCTCACAGCGTTGCAAAATGCAACGCGCCGTGCCCGCGCAACGGTCAGAGCGTTGTTTTTAGTTTATCACGAATAAACCCCAAGAAACGTCCGTTTAGTGCAGTTCATATTTTAAAACTCATAGAATGACTTCCGCTTTTACTTAAACGACTAATTTGAGTGTAGTTAAGCAGCTTGTGTGCGTGTTTTGATGTTATCACAATTTGTGTGACGATTCGTGTGTTTGCGTTTTTCGCTGTTATTGCTAGAGAAATATGTCACGCTTTATATTTACATTTTCAGTCTCCTAAGCGAATAATTGTGTCAAACTACTTAGAAACATTGCTGACATTGATGATGATTGTTTGGTAGCCACACTTTGTTGTCAAAAGACAGAATCGGTACAGAAAAGCTAGACATGTTAGATTTAGTTGATGAGTGGGCATAGTCATATTCTGGCTTATTAAAAAACAACAAAACTAGACCCACAGTAACATCTAATCACTAGTCCTAGGTAGAAGATGAAGCTAGGGATACTATTAAAACATTAAACAAATGTAAAAAGTTTTTATATGTTGTTATTCTCCTTTATATGTTTGAAAATGACGTAATGCAAGATTGCATAATTTATTTTTTTCTTATAAGGGACCACAGTAAAAACTGGTGTTCATAACACTAAATGTACTAACTGTGGCCATAGGTAATGTTTTTTTACTTTGTAAATGGATTACCTTGATGTTTGAAGACTAAAAATAAAGTTTTATTGTCTACAAAAGTAATTTGTCTTTGGTAAGCTTGTATACTACAGTTAACTTTTTAATGTTTTTCAATTTTACATGCAAAATGTTTTAAGTATACCGATCATACTTGTGTTAATACTACCAAAGACATTATATATTACAATTCTCTATCTATTTCCCTACAGTTTGTTATATAATAAGTACATGTTCACTGAAAAGATTAACATAAAATTTACACTAAAAGACAGTACACTTCACCGTTTAGAATTCTTCAAAATATAATTACGGCACAGGGTGGAAAGTAATTATGGAGTCAAAGAGTTAAGATGAATATATAAAATGTCTTTACTTTACGTGAAATGAAACTCCATGAGAGGTCGCTAGGGGTTCCATGAGAGATCGTGATTTAAAAAAATAATATACATGGTTTTTGGAACTTTGCCCACTGGGCAATGTTAGCGCTCGCATTGGTGGGTGTCGTGAATTTAGATAGGTTTTAAAGTTATTTATGGAATTTAGATAGGTTTTAAAGTTATTTATGGTCCCGCCTGAGTATAGTCGATGGTGATAAGTACGTGAGAAGTAAAGGTGTAAGAAAATAGATTTTCACGAGTGAATAGTTTAAGGCGAAGAATGAGTAGTTTCTCTAGTCCAGCCCATCTATACGACTATCTTTTAGTATACGACAATCTTGTACCTCCCTATATCTAGAAATATAAGTTTAACTATGCGCATACACAGTTATGTGACAACAAGACACACAAACGGGAAAAACTATGGTAAATTGGGTATGGGTCTGACCAACACACAAAGTTAAGTTCTTTTTGTTGTTTATTATCATTAAACTTTACAGCACCGAATATCTAAAGAAAGATCAAATAAAATCAGAATTACATGCATTAAAAAAAAAATAGAATACATTTGCCCTCCCCCTTATTGAGAAGAAAAGAACCCAACAAGTTAATAACCCCAAAGGTTAAAGGTTAGCACTATGTTACAGCATAGACAGTAAAGAAAAGAACAAAGTTCCTAATAAAGGTTATCCAGTAAAGTAAACAGGTTTAAGTAAAGAAAATAAATGATAGTACCGTTTTCTGTAACTAAGAAATATTCACTCTCTCTGTCATACGTGGCCACATCAATCACCCTATTCTTGGTGAAGAAATCTCTTGGACATCTAATGTCTGAATACATATATATTTCCAGGGGTTGTATCTCCCAATTGGCCCCAGCCCCTCCTTGAATAATTAAATTTTATAAGGGGAACGCCTAATTTGGTGGTTGATTCCTAGATAGACAAATGTCACTTCGAATAGTTAATGTATAAAAACCCTGCGATCCGGTGTTCACAGTAAACAGTAGGCAGTACTTCCAGTATATAGAGAAAACATCTGGTTGCTAAAAACTTTTAATTATGGTGATGATAAATCCTATCGGCTAGCTCTGGTGAGTGCTGATTTTGAAACAGCGTAACTTGCTGGATAAATCAGAGGATTAAGGGTCCTACAGGCAGCGTGGTGCAACAAGACCATACCAAAGGACTGGGAGATTGCCATCATAACACCAATTTTCAAAAAGGGTGACAATCGACATTGTGAAAACCATAAAGGCATATCACTTCTCAGTATCCCTGGTAAAATCTACTCTAGAATCCTAGAGCAGAGACTCCGACAACTAGCTGAGCCACAATAGGATGAGGTCCAGTGCGGATTCCGAGCAAACTGAAGTACTCAAGACCTAATCTTCACACGCAGACAGCTGAGTGAAAAGGCCCTTGAGTATAAGAGTGCGATCCATCTTTGTTTCATAGATCTGGAAAAGGCATTTGACAGGGTCCCCTGGAGCAAACTTTGGGACTGTTTGGCAAGGAAGAACATTCCAGCACCTCTGATTCATGCTATACAGAGCTTCTACAAGTCTTGCAGAAATTATGTGAGGACAGCAAATAATAAGTCAGAAGAGTTCAGGACCACCACTGGTGTAAGATAAGGTGATATCCTGTCACCTTATCTTTTTATACTCCTCATGGACGATGTTATCAAGTCATGTAAGGAGAGAACAAGAAAGTATTCAGTGGGGTACTGGAAGATGAGACAGGTATGTATTTCAGAGCGGGCATTTGCTGATGATGTTGCCCTGATTGCTAAATCAGAGGCACATCTCCAATCCAACCTGCAAGTCTGGAAGGAAGAGCTGGAGAAGAGAGGGATGGTCATAAGCAGCTCTAAAACAAAATCCATGGTGATATCACGAGAAGAAAGAAGACATCAGATTAAGCTGGGAGAACAGGTCCTGTAGCAGGTCGACCACTTTAAATATCTTGGAGCTATTATAGACCGAAAGGGAGGCATCAAAGAAGAGTTGGCCACTCGAAAAGCAGCAGCTGGGAAACTTTTTCAGGCCATAAATCGAGGATTCCTCAGCAAGAGAGAGGTTGGTAAGAAAACGAAGATGGCTGTATACCGCTCCACCTATGTCCCAGTCTTGACACATGGATGCGAGTCATGGGCAGTGACAACAACCCATAAAAGCCAGATCCAATCCTCAGAAATGAGGTATCGGAGGAAGGTGGTTGAAGTAACAAGAAGAGACATGGTCCGCAACCAGACGATACGTCAAGGCCTAAAATCCCACCCCCTGCAGACCCAAGTAGAACAGTCCCAACTAAGATGGTTTGGCCATGTCTGCAGAATGGGAGAAGATCGGCTACCACGACAACCATGGGAAACAAAGAGCCAGGTATCCAGACCCCCAGGACGACCCAGAGTCCGCTGGGAGGACAACATTAGACAATCTTTGAAGGACCGAGGACTAGAATGGAACCTGGCCAGGAGGAAGACAGCCGATAGGATAGTCTGGCGCTCTCTCTTCCAAACCTCTACACCTCACGGTAGAAGGGGAACGACTAAGTAAGTAAGTAAGTAACTTGCTGGATAAATCAGAGGATGTGACTGTCAAAAGTCAGATATAAATATTGACATTATGCCACAGTGGGCTGATAAAAGTGAATGAATACTGGGTATTTGTAAGTCCAGTTAACTTTTACTATTTAAAGTGTTTATGTGTCTCTTTGGCAGCTCCTATTCACAACTGAACTTGGGGACACGTAATGCCAAGAAGAGGACAACATTAATCAATCAGTAGATGAAGAAAAGGACCAAAATAGACCACAATATAGACCAATATATTGGTCGCCGTTTGATCAGGTCATGCCTAAGAATAGAGAAACATTATGAAAAATTTACTACTAAAAAAATATTTACATATAAGCACATGGTGTCTCTAGCCTATTATTATCCGGTCAGTTATTATTTAATCCATACGTGCACTTTAACAAATATCGCCTGCCGCTAAATAGCTATTAGAGGGTCGGCGTCAGTGGGTCGTCGTATGGTATTTAAACAACAGTCACTTACTAAAATTACACAAAATGAAATATAACGTTAATTCTATTCTGTCAATTATCCGTTGTGCCTAGTGTAGTAAGTAGTCAACTAAAACGTCTCTTCTTATGTGAGGAAGCGGGTGGTAAAATTATCATTAGACTGAACGACTGGTACACAAATAGCTAAGCGTTATTTTCTACTGGTCTAACAGCTAGACTTTAAGTGAATTGTAATGGTAAACTTTTAACACTTTAACACTTGCAGGAAGCAAGTCGTGCGGTAGAGATACAAGTTACATATAAGCTGGACTTATTCCTAATTCCACATACTCTGAAAACAGACATGTATTTTATATAGAGCTAAAGGCTTCTAAAGTAGATCACCACAGCTCCTGGGTTACCTGCCACTGATCTAGAGTGAGGTGTTAGCAGAAAAAAGGAAACATATTTTTTCTTTTTGATTGGTGATGGAATAGTTATGACTAATACTACATCAATGCATGTAGTGAACTGAGTTAGAGGCTGTCACAGTTTGTATAAATCTCTCTGTTATTGTCCAGATGCAAGTGTAACGGCCATGCCCGTGAGTGCCGTGAGGTCAGAGGTCAGGACCTAGAGGACAGGCTTGAGTGTGTGTGTGAGCACTTTACTGCAGGGAGGGACTGTGAGAAATGTCTTCCATTCTACAATGACCGTCCGTGGGGCAGGGCTGTTGACACTAACGCCAACGAATGTCAACGTAAGAAAAACAACATAAATTTACTATATGTGTTGTTCTTCGTCATTCGCTCTCAAGTAACCACACCTATCGCTCTTATAAAGCTAGCAGCCTGTCTCAGGCTTCTCTAGTCACCATAGAGTTTCTCTCTCATGCTGCCACCCTGCTTCTCTCATGGAGTCACCAGTTTTGGAGTGCATGTTCTACTAATTGTTTGTCCTACCCATATGGGCACATATCTGTCTGTCAGATTTTCAATTTATCGTACAGATGGTATTTAAGCCTGATAATGGCGGTTCTTAGAAAATTATCACATGATCTCTTCTTGGTAATGTATAGTTTGGGTCTGCAGCATCGGACTCTGTGTGTTCCTTATGCCATTTTTCTCTATAGTTATTTCTGATTATTGATGTTATCTCTTCATATGTGCGCTGTCTTCTGTTTGGATTTTCCTTCCTCCTTCTTTCGCAAGTTTATCTGCCTTCTCATTTCTATATAAATATAAATTGCAGTGGGCAGGGATCCACTGTACTTTTATTTCTTAATTATATACATTATAAACAGGAAATGTCCGGCTGGCGCTGGAATACAGAATGCCAGCCTGGGCAACTGCCTCAAAATCCAACTTTGATAGAACCATAAAATTACAAAATCAGCAGTTTAATCAGCACCAGTAAATGAAATAAACCAAGTGTATTGATAGTCAGTTACTGGATTTAGTACAGTTGTGATTGAAAATTATTTGAATTAAAGATAGTCTTTGATGCATGCAGTGTGTCAGTTGGAGATTGACTGCTTTTGATTCTCTTAATTATAGTGTGCAACCTTGAAGCCTACAGTTCTTTAAAAATTCTCTTATGGGCAGGGATGGCACATTGGTGTCACATGGTTTTCAGAGACATTGTTAAACATGTGTCAAATGGTAGACCAGCCAGATTTTTGTCACTAAGATGCAAGTCATTCCCTGTATACTGAATGTCTTACTCAAATGTCTGTAACCAACAGTGAAAACATCACGCCAGCTATTTGGAAATATGTGGAGAAGATGTGTATTGCATGATGAAAGCTAAATTGAACATCCATTAAAGAATGCACACGCCTTGCAGATCTTTTCTTGGTGCATTTTTTATAGAAAAATACACAAACAGCACAAATTGAATTGTGAAAGTACTAAAAATGCATGCAGATCTTTAAGTTTTGTCATGGTGCAGTGACCATTAACCATACGTCATGAGAAGTTTCACTATCAAGATCCAAAGAAGTTGAAATACAATGGACAGGAATGAATTGACCATAGAAGAAAAAGTGCTATCATCAGGACATGAGTACAACACAGTTATTTCTTGTCATATTTACATGAGGTTATGTGCTATTGGTCGGCTTCTGTGGCCTAATGGATATGAACGCAGTTTCATAATCCAGATATACCAGGGTCGAAACCTGCTGCAGGCAGTTTGGTAGCAGATCGCTTTGTGTGGATTTTTAACAATAGTATAAGCGCCGTACCGTGCAGAAAGCAATGGCAAACTACTGAATGAAAAAATTGCCTAGAAAAATCACAAAACAGCCAATAAAAGCTGGGGTTGATTGCCACGTCCTGTAAAGGATAAGCAACTAACTTTATGTGCTATTACTTTTAGTAATACAATATTGTGTAAAGGACTTCTCCAGTGTCAGTTAGAGTAAGTGGGATAGTTATGAAATAAATTAATAGATTAAAAAACCTAGACAGTTAAAAGACATTGAATGGCTTGTTTCACATCTACCGGTGTTTGCTCAACACTGAAGAAGTACGGGCAGCGTTGACGTAGCTGGCAGTTCTTGTCAGGACAAATCCTATTCAGGACTTCATCATGCTAGCAGTTAAATAATATTAGCCCTTTTCAGGATTTCAACATGCTAGCAGATAGGTAATGTTAATCCTTTTCAGGACTTCATCATGCTAGCAGATAAGTAATGTTAGTATTTTTCAGGACTTCATATCTATCAATGCTGGTCAGGCTAGCAATCCTTTCCAGGATTAGTCACAAGCTAGCTGATAGATACTAGTAGTCCCTTTCAAGGCTTAGAGTTTATCAACACAGCGCTTCAGTTAACTAACAGTGTTCATTTATTTTTGAATGGCAAATTGCGCTCTGATATAACCAACAGATTTAAGTCTAGATTGAAAGGATCATGACTCGCCATAAGAAAGCAAAACCCTCAACATCAACAAGAAGTTTAATTAATTACAGGATGGAAGATTCATCTAAGAGATGAATATTAGTACAGCTCAAGCAGAAGCAGCATTTTATCAGATGTGAATTACTTTATGCAGCAACTCTTTGTCAGTGGAAGTAAGGAAGAGAGTTCTTAAGGTAATCCACTGTAAAGAAAACACGATTTTACGTACAAAATATCGATTTTTTACTTTTGAGCTTATTTTATTAAATAATCATCGAGGAATCGAATGAGCTAGGTTTTATAACATAAAAAATGCATTTGATGTATCAAAAAGCATATTTTCTGTACCCACCCCCAGCTATGATTTGCAAATTTGTGCCGAAAATGCAAGATTTGTCGGTAAATAATACCTTAGTTACCCTGTCCATATCGGGGACTATTTGGTATCGATACACAGGGAATTTCATTGTCTGCCGTAATATCGCAAATTCGAAACTATTTTTTGTCATAGTTCTGAATGAATTGTGTATAAAAATTTCCGTAATTTTACGCTAATTGCCTTATAAGGAGTTGTCACGTGGTGACCTCATTCCCTCATTCCCGACTCATTGAAGACACAATCGTAAACAACTGTTTTGATTGGTCATAACAACATTTTATCTGCGTGCGCAACGTGGAAGAAGCAACAGCCATTTCCGCCCGTCAACAATTAATGTTTGCTTCAAATTCGATATTTTTCTTGTTTAAATTTCAGTGAATTGTGTTCTATTACTTCAAAATGGGAAGAATAAGTAAGAGATCTAAGCAAATATCTGCTGCCAGGTTGCGTCGACAGTGTGTGATTTCTACTAGTGGTAAAGGTAAGACAGAATTAGCGGTGAATAATACACAAACAACGTGGAATTTCTGCATCCCACTAATCGATAGGCCCATGGTTCACATTGCAGATCCAGTGCCTGGCCCAAGTCGATCTGATATAAAAATTAGCTTGAGCACGAGCAAGAATGTTGAATCTCATAATACTGTCTGCGCTCAGCCTAAACCTACATATAAAACCATTGTCGATATTTCTTTCTTCAACAACCTTCTTAAAAATGTATGTTGCAATTTGTGTAAGCAAAGCACATTGCAAACAAGAACTGACAACACCAAGTCTAAAGGTTTCTCTCTCTTTCTGGAAGTTGTGTGTCACACATGTGAAAAAGCAATTTCTAGAACGTACACATCCGAGAGGGAACCAGCAGGCCGCGGCCCTCGTGGACATGCAATCAACAAATCTGCTGTTCTTGGTGCCCTCATGTCTGGAATGGGCCCATATACATTTAATCTCTTCTGTGAGAACCTAGACCTCCCTGGCCTGCACCAGAAAACATTTCATAAATATGCAGATCAAATTTTTGATCATTTGGATACCATGCACTCTACAGTATTTCAACGTTCCGTCAGCATCGTCCGAGCTGAACACGCTAAGAGTCAGCATCGTACCATTAATAAAAAAGAAGTCATTGACATCGCTGTCAGCTTTGATGCAACATGGCTAACTAGAGGTCATAAGTCACTGATAGGTGTTGGCAGTGTTATTGACATCTTGACTGGCATGGTCATCGATACGCATGTTATGTCTTCCTTCTGTCACACCTGTGAGACTACTGGACAGTGGCAACTAAAAAATCAGCCTGACAAATTTGAAAAATGGAAAGCAGAGCATCAGAAGGACTGCTGCTGTAATTACGAAGGGTCAGCCGGAATGATGGAGGTAAAAGCCTGTGAAGTTCTCTTTCTTCGTTCAGTCGCAAATCACAAGCTACGCTACACTGTTTTGCTATCAGATGGCGATTCCAAGGCCTACAACAGACTCTGCGACATCAAACCGTATGGACCAGAAGTTGACATAACCAAAGAAGAGTGCGTCAACCATGTTGCAAAGCGATTAGGCACTGCACTGAGGACACTGATTACTGACTGCAGGAAACAAAAAGTCACCCTTGGGGGAAATGGCCGTGGTCGTCTAACCCAAAATGCCATACGAAAATTGTGTATTTACTACACCAGGGCCATCCGCAAGCATAGTACAGCCCCAGAGATGAAACAAGCCATCATGGCTTCTCTCTACCATGGGTATTCGACAAACGACAAACCCCAACATAATTTGTGTCCCCCAGGCAAAGACTCCTGGTGTTTCTATCAGGCTTCCATCGCCAAAGGAGAAGCTGCTGGACCACACGAGACCAAGGTTCACACTCCGCTAGACTACAACCTGCTCCATAAGCACTTAGCCCCTATTTATGAGCGTCTTACTGATCAGCATTTGCTGAAGCGATGTCAGCTAGGTGCTACACAAAATGCAAATGAAAGCCTACACAATGTTATATGGAGTCGTTGCAGCAAGCGGAAATTTGTGTCATTAAAAAAAGCCAAATTCAGTGTCCTTGTGGCCATTGGAGAGTTCAACTTTGGTCCATCAGCCAGTGCAGAAATAAAAAGGCTGTGTGGTCAAGCATCTGGAACAAACTCAATACGCCTTGGACAGGTGCGACTGAGGAAACGTCTGGCCAACAGCCAGAAACATGAGGCTGACAAACTTGTAAAAAGAAGAAAAATTAGGCAAGAGGCAAGACAAAGGCGAGAGGAGGAACTGCAAGAAGCTGAAGGAGGTGCAGCATATAGTCCTGGAGGATTTTAAACACATTCAGCCCCCCAGAATGGAGTATATTAGACAAGACAAGGCACTCGGTGAGTAAAATGCATTTTTCTTAAAACTAACATTTTATTAACCAAAATTTTATTACTAACAAACTATCTAACAGAGTAGTCTAAAATTTGGCATGCATGTAGTACACATATATACCTTTAAATTGTCACATGCTTTTTTGATATTTTGGTAATTTGCTTTGATATATTTTTTTAATATTTTTTTTTTCATTTTTTTTCATACAAATAAAGTGTATTTTTTTTTAAATCATTAAAAATAGAATTTTAAAGGAAGCTGAAGGAGGTGCAGTATATAGTGCTGGAAAATTTTAAACACATTCAGCCCCTCAGAATGAAGTATATTGGACAAGACAAGTCATTCGGTGACTAAAATGCATTTTTCTTAAAACTAACATTTTATTAACAAAAAATGTTATTGTTTACAAACTATCTAATAGATCAGTCTGAAATTTGGCATGCATGTAGGACACATATATACCTTTAAATTGACAGGGGCCTTTTTTGATATTTTGGTAATTTGCTTTGATATATTTTTTTAAATATTTTTTTTTCATTGTTTTTCATACAAATATAGTGTATTTTTTAAAAAAATCATTAAAAATAGAATTTTAAACTTATCAAAAAAGCACCTGACAAATTGTTTTAATTGTCAGTCACAACATGTGTGTGCAATTTGATCAAGTTTGGTCAATGGTAAACATAAGATTTTTGCTCTTGAAAATTGGTGAAAAACCCAATATGGCGGTTGTTTTTTTTGGTTACCATGTAGAAGGAAAGAAGAAAAATTAGGCAAGATAAAGGCAAGAGGAGCAGCTGCAGGAAGCTGAATGAGGGGCAGCATATAGTGCTGGACAATTTTAAACACATTCAGCCCCCCAGAATGGAGTATATTGGACAAGATAAGTCATTCGGTGACTAAAATGCATTTTTCTCAAAACTAACATTTTATTAACAAAAAATGTTATTTTTTACAAACTATCTAATAGATCAGTCTGAAATTTGGCATGCATGTAGGACACATATATACCTTTAAATTGACAGGGGCTTTTTTTGATATTTTGGTAATTTGCTTTGATATATTTTTTAAAATATTTTTTTTTCATTGTTTTTCATACAAATATAGTGTATTTGTTTTTTTAAATCATTAAAAATAGAATTTTAAACTTATCAAAAAAAGCACCTGACAAATTGTTTTAATTGTCAGTCACAACATGTGTGTGCAATTTGGTAAAGTTTGGTCAATGGGAAACATAAGTTTTTAGCTCTCGAAAAGTGGTGAAAATCCAATATGGCGGATGTTTTTTTTTTGGTTACCATGGTAACCACATGTTTTTTAACAAAATAAACTGTGGAATTTGGTTCATGGACATACACTGTGTCTATTGAGCACATAAAAAGTTTGAAAATGTTATTAGAACAAAAGTTAGTTTTCACTGTAGTCCAACCCCTTAAGTATTATATAGAGCCAATCCTAACATATGGAAGCTAGTCATAGACAATTTTTTTTTTTTTTTTTTTTTTTTTTTCTTAACCAGCGGCACTTGGGCTTTCAGCCCCTTCGGCCCAATGACATGTCATTGCGAGGCTGGGGAACCTGAGGACTTTCCTTCCAACCCGGTCAGGAGCTTCGCTCCTTCCCATCCACAGAGGGTTTATCACAGGAGCCGTTCAGGCTATTCAGTCAAATTTCCGGTCGTAAACATTTCTTCAAACGCCGACGCCCGGGTTTGAACCATGAACACCTGGTCGCCAGTACAACGCCGAAGCCATTACACCAGCGCGGCTCCCAGTCATAGACAATAAGTAAATAAGCAACAAAATGCCTTGAGGCCACATAGCTGTGGTGTTACAAAAGAATGTTACGAGAACCTTGGACATATGAAAGAGTCGTGAGGATTTACTGAAAGAAGACAAGAGAAGCTCATTACTCATTAGAAGGAAGTAGTGACTTTCTGTGGGCATGTGATGTGGAGATTACATTGTGACAAATTGACAGAATGACAGAACAAGAAATAGAGGCAAGATGTTTGACAGTTTAATGTCATGGTGTTGCGTGCATATTTTTGACGCACATATTACAAAAAAATCGATATGGTTATTTAATATGGGAAAAATATAGTCATGCATCCATCTGTGTATGAAAATGCTGTTTATTGTAAAAGCGAGATAATCCATGTTTGATTCACACTTTTGATTATAGGAGTAATCGGTCTGGATATCGATCCAGCGCAAGAATAGTACGCTTGCGTTTGTACTTAATTTTAGGGCCAGAAAATATATTAATTTGCTTATTGTGTTTATGGCCTGAATTCATATGTATTACATATTATTAGTACAAGTAGAATCAGTCCTATATTGTATATTTTGGATGGGTATGAGGGACTAGATTCTTGTTAGCGGAAGTATGAGTTGTCTTAACAAGTCGTGATGAGTTCCGATGTACTGCTAAGAATGGCGGGGTACGTTTTTCAAGAGCTGGTCCTTTCGTCAAGAAAAAATGTCTTACGAAGTGGTTTTTTTCTTCTGGAGGAGATAGTGTCTCTACGATAGTTTGTGTTAGAGACTCTCCTTATGTCAGTATATAGATGATTCGGACTCCAGGTAAACCCAGCTCGTATTTTTGATGATCTCTTGTCGGTTAGGCCTAGCTTGACTTTTGGGTGCTTCGATATGCTAGTGTCGTGTTTTGTATCGACGAAGATGACAGATTTTCCTGCAGCGGTTATGGCTACGTGAACTAACCTGATCACCGTAGTGCTGCATGGAACCATTCATGAAATCCTTTATATATCCATTGTAAATTAACTTTGGCTGATATTCTTCCTATGAATGAGTGAACGACAACTCAGGAAGGTAGCCATGTTGGATTTCGGTCATCGTCTGTTTTGATCACTGCCAAGAGAACAGATTATTTATCTTATTATCGGACAGTGACAGAGAGATCTCAATCCTGCTAGAAACCCCCTTTTCGTGGTTTCATAAGATGATGTATCATGACATTGAACTTTGATGTACTACCCATTATTTCTGCATGTGTCATGACTTCAGATCTGCTATGTATACCTACAAATTGTTATGTCAACAAAGCCTGATGTACTCGTATGTCCCAGTGTGTATGTCTGAATAAATTGAGTAAACTAAGATTCCAGCAGTCTGCATTGGTGCCTTGTAGACACATGTGTATGAGTGATTATATTGGTCAGCACACGAACAGTACACCATTCGCGGTAATCACACTCTACACTACTACTTCATACATGCACCATCCTGCGTCGGCTGAAGTGACCAAGTTTAGGGCCTGCTTCCCCTGGAGCCTTTGCCTTCCCTAACTCAGGACTAGGGTGAGTTACCCATTTACAGCTGGGTAGACTGGAGCATGCCTGATCTCAACAACACACCACTCTTCTTTACAGTGGCGAGCCAGATTCCTGGGTCCAGCTTACGCAGTTTTGTGTTGAGAATCACAGTTTACAGCTGAAAGAACATTTGTTTGAACACATCAACACCAGTAGGACAGCTTGACCTGTATTACCGATAGGATGCTGTATCTAGGTCAGCACTTGTTGACAGTTTTTCGCTGTGCAGACAGTATTACACAGGACAGTGGTATCAAGTGTAGAAAATATCTGGAGCAATATTGTTGACATTTCTCAATGTACAGAAGAATCGCAGTGTTGCTGAATAAAGTGCATAGTTCATCGTGGGATCTTCATATGCTCAACAGAGAAAAAATTGACAGTGTAATAGTTTAAACTTAAGTCTATTACTGAATAAAGTGGCAAGTTAGTATTATTTAAATAAACTGTGCCTACTTTACAACACTATACTGGCAACACATTCCATTCATGACATAAAATGATATTGTATGCTATATGCTATTTATGCTTACATGTTATTTGTTGTGTATTGAATTAGTTTATATTCTGTGTGACTAGAACAGGAAATACCGAGTAATATTAGTCTTGTTCTGGCGTTCGATAGGGAGCAATTTCTTAATTGAAATTTGCTTGCAACATAGTTTGCAAATATTTGGTTAGTTGTGACGACTGTTTCATATTTGTATTTGTAACATTTTTTGTGTTCCTTAGTTTTGTTTGATTTGTTTGTATAATTGTAGGTCTCATCTTTCCTTTCATTTCAGTTTTTTACACCCTTATGTTTATACACTGTAGCGTTATTTGTCTTGTTATCTTATGGCAGTTATCATCACAGGTTCTGTGATCATTTTTTTCATTTCCCCTATTTAATTTAATTTGATCTCTGCAAATGTTTTCAGATTGTCTTTTCTTGTTTGTCATTTGTAATGTCTTTAGTTGACATATGACGTATAGTGGTATACACTGATAGTATAGTACAGATCAGTACTTTCTGATTGTTATTGGAAAAGGGAAATATTTTTTTTTTCCACAGGTACTCAAGTGATCTTTGATTACATTGAGGTATACAAGACCTTTGTAAGGCTTGTCTTCCAAAGTTATTGGAAAAGGGAAATATTTTTTTTTTCCACAGGTACTCAAGTGATCTTTGATTACATTGAGATATACAAGACCTTTGTAAGGCTTGTCTCCCAAAGTTATTGGTAAAGGGAAATATTTTTTTCCACAGGTACTCAAGTGATCTTTGATTACAGTGAGGTATACAAGACCTTTGTAAGGCTTGTCCCCACAGTAGTTGAGATACAATTATTGTTGTCCACAGGTACTCAAGTTATCATTGGTTATTGTAAACCATACAAGTTTGGACTAAGACTAAGTCTAAGGTATAGACTTGTCTCCCATTAACAAAGAGAGTAATTTATTTACTTTTTCAGGTTTCTGATTTAAGAAGACAATATGTCTACCTTAGATTATTTCATTACACTAGGAAAATCTTTTGATAAGACTGGAAAAGACTTAGAACAATGGGCTGTTGCTCAATATGACAAAGCATTAGCTGCAGAAGAGAAAAAAAAATTGCTGCTGCTGTTGAAGAAAAAAAAATTGCTGCTGAGGAAAAAAAAGCTGCGGCTGAGGAGAGAAGACTTCAAATAGAAGAAAAAAAAGCTGCTGCAGAAGAAAGGAAAGCCTTAGCTGAAGAAAAAAGATTAGAAAAAGAAGCTGATACTGCTGCTGAACTTAAGAAATTGCAGATGCAAGTGGAGGAAAGGAGATTTGAGGCAGAACAGAAGAAATTAGAAGCTGCTGCAGAACAGAAAAAACTAGAAGTTGCTGCTGCTGCAGAACAGAAAAAACTAGAAGCTGCTGCAGAACAGAAAAGATTAGATAGAGAAGCTGAAGAGAGAAAAGCAATAAGAGAACATGAGTTTGAATTAGAGAAATTAAAATTGACATGTATGAGTAATGTTAATCAGGCATCTGGTGGTAATGGTAAACCCTTTGTGTACAAGGTCAAAGTACCAGCGTTTAACCCTACCAGTGATGACATAATATTTTGGCTTTCTAGATTTGAACGGGCTTGTCGATCTCATAATGTTGACAAATCACAGTATGTGAATCAGTTGTCTGAAAATCTAAAAGGGGAGTCTCTGAGTAAGTTATATTTTGTTGAAGAGGCCGACAAAGACAATTATGATGCTGTTAGGGCAGCTTTGATAAAGAGATATCAGCTGTCTGAGGAAGGTTACCGTCTTTTGTTTAAAACAATGAGACCTGAGGTAGGTGTAGAATTCTCAGATTTCATCTCAAAAGCACGAATTACACTTTCACGATGGATTGAATTATCCAAAACAGAGAAAACATTTGATGGTCTTACAGATTTATTGCTAAGAGACAAGGTCATGTCTTCTGTAAATAAATCATTCCTAGAGTTCTTACATGAGCGTAAACCTAGTACAATAAAGCAAATGGAAGAATATTGTGACCAGTATGCCACGGCACACCCTGACATGATTCTTAGTAACTCTAACATTAAAGAGAGTATGCCAGTTGCTTCGGCAACAGAATATAATCAGAATTACTCACACAAATTCCAAGGAGCTAAAAATAAATTTGATAAAAAGGTTAATTGGAATAAGTATCAAAACCAAGATAACCACTCAAATCAGGGTTCTTCTTCGAAGAACTGGAATCGGGCTGATAGTCCTCGACACGCGAGGGGTACCCATAATGTTAGAAATTCTCGGAAAGGGAGTAGCTATAGGAACTACCCAAGTGCTTCATGGAGACAAAAGAAACAATATTACAGGGATACTCAATATAACGAGCATGATGATTATGATCATGAATATTATGATTCAAACCCAAATAGGGGTTATAACAGAGGCAATAATAATTATATAGAGACAATTATAACCGAGGTAGATCACAACACAAAAGACATGGTAAATCTTATTACCAGGCTAACTCTGCACAACAGGAGTTCCACGACACCGATAATCAGAATAATGATAAAAAAGACTCCAATAGTGTAGCAAATTCCGCTTTCGATTTTGCTAGAGCATCTGAGTGTTCGCAATGCAAAACATTATTCGATCCAACCACAGTTTCTACTTTAAGCTGCGGTCACCCACTTCCCGCTCTCCATGCGTCAATTGCGCATAATGGAAGGGGTGCTCTTGTCTTTAATAGGGGCCTAATAGATGGTCCTCCGGTATCAATTCTTTTCGACTCGGGGTGCACTACCATTGGAGTGAGGCAATCACTCGTAAATCCTTCTCGAGCTACGGGCAATATATAGTCAAATGTGTAACATTTGGTGGCACATTGGAGAAGTACTCCACTGCCATTATCAATATTGCTACACCGTTCTTTACAGGAGAGGTGCAAGCATGTCTCTTGCCGAATCCGATCGCTGATCTTATCATCGGTCGCATTCATGGAGTGAAAGAATGCACTCCACAGCAAATCTCTAATTGGGAAAATGTTAATATGCAATCTGCTAATGCAGTAATCACTAGGGCTCAAGCTCTCAATATGCCACAATCTTCACATTCTGAAGATAATGATGCGCAGATCCAAGATGATCCCTTGGAGATTTCACACGATTCCTTTATTAAACAGCAGGAAGATGATCCTACTCTAAAGAAATTCTTTACTCTGGCAACAAAAGGTGATCCGAATAAGGATACAAATCGTAAATCTTGGATTACGATGAAGAATGGCGTACTTGTACGTATGGTACAAGACTCCGCTAAGTCCATTCATTCTCAAATCCTTGTGCCTAAAAATATGAGAGTTAAAATTTTACAGCACGCTCATGATTCGCAGTGTGCTGGACATATGGGTTTTTCCCGTACTAAAGCTAGAGTTCTTCAATCTTTCTTTTGGCCTGCTGTGAATAAGGACATACGAATCTATTGTCGATCTTGTAAAGTATGTCAAGAGATTAAATCCAGAGGTCCACGCCATGATGCACCTATTCAGGCTGCAGACATTCCCATTCGGCCATTTCAAAAAATGGCGATAGACATCATTGGTCCATTTAAGATAAAGTCTGCTAGAGGACACCAATTTATTCTGACGTGTGTTGATATGTGCACACGTTGGCCGGAGGCTGTTCCTCTAAAGAGCATAACTACTGCTGATGTCGCAGATGCTCTTTGGTTAATATTTTCTCGTCTGGGGTTTCCAGCAGAAATATTATCCGACCATGGTACCCAACTTATATCGGATACCATGTCTCAAGTAATGTCGACTCTGAAGATAGAGAGATCGCTGAGTAGTATTTATCATCCTATGTCCAATGGGATGGTGGAACGTTTGAATAGAACTCTGAAAAACCTACTAGGTAAGATAACAGAAGATCATCCTCAGGATTGGGATAGGGTTTTACCCGCGGCTCTCTTTGCATATAGAGAGGTCGCCAACGAACATACAGGATTTTCTCCCTTTGAACTTGTCTTTGGCGCGAAACCGCGAGGTCCTATGTCCTTACTTCATGATCTTATAACTGCTGATAATATTGTCGATGACACAAAATCCTCTTATGAATATGTCATCGCACTTAGACACAAGATTATTGAAGCATGCAAATTGGCAACTGCTTCTTCTGAATTTGCGAAACAGAAGGCAAGGGAATTTGCCAATAAAAAGAGATGTTTGCGTCAACTTTGTCCAGGTGACAAAGCATTTGTCTTGCTACCTTGTAGGGAAAATAGACTTCTCATTTCTTGGAAAGGTCCGTACGATATAATATCAAAGGTTTCCGATGTTGACTATATCGTCGATATTGACGGGAAGCGTAAAACCTTCCACATCAACATGCTCACGGAATTCCATGAACGTCCTGATTATTTACAACCTGTTTTCCAGGCAACGGACGATTTTCCAGTCCAACATGGACAGTACTCATCTCTGTCAGTAATACAGGATGAGGAAACGAGTTTCTCGGATGTAAATTTACCTTTTCCAATGATTCCTCTTCACTCTAATGAATCATGGAAAGATGTTGCAATTTCTCCAGAATTATCTCCAGGAGAGCAGAAACAAGTTTCTACTATGTTAGAACAATTTCAGGATGTCCTTACTGACATTCCTGGTCAAACGGATGTCATTCAACATGACATTATTCTTACTGACCATAGTCCTATAAGAGTCAGACCGTATCCTATCCCGATACATTTCCAAGCACAGGTAGAGAAAGAGTTAGATGAGATGATAGAGTTAAAAATTATTGAACCATCCACATCAGCATATTCTTCGCCGATGGTTATAGTACGGAAAAAAGACAATAACATACGTCTTTGCGTGGATTATCGCAAATTGAATCAAGTGACTAAATTCGATGCTGAACCTATGCCTTTACTAGAAGAGCTACTTACGAGACTATCGAATTCTCACTTCTTTACTAAACTCGATTTGTCTAAGGGATATTGGCAAGTTCCACTATCCGAACACGCCAAACCGTTTACTGCTTTTTCGACGCCTAGGGGTCTATTCCAATGGAATTTCATGCCTTTCGGTCTTATGAACGCCCCTGCTACATTTGTACGCATGATGCGTCGAATCCTATCTCATCGCTCAGATGTCATTGCGTATCTTGATGACATCTGTCTTTTCAGTGATACTTGGAACGATCACTATAATGGTATAAATGAACTATTGTCTATCTTACGCGAGCATAACCTGACAGCGAAACCATCGAAAGCATGTATTGGTTTAGCGAAATATCTTTCTTAGGACACCGTGTTGGTCATGGGTTCCTAAAAACAGAAGACCATAATACAAGTAAGATACTTAACATTTCTATTCCTAAGACTAAAAAGCAAGTACGAAGTCTCTTAGGTCTAATACAATTTTATGGACGATTCATACCGAATCTGTCCTCCATTATGTCACCTCTTTCTTCCTTGCTAAAGAAAGGGTCTCCTAATGTAGTCCATTGGACTCAAGAATGTCAATCCTCTTTGGATAAGGTTAAAACTATGTTTTCTACTTCACCTATCCTAGTATTACCTTCTAAGGATAAGACATTTATTCTTCGTAGTGACGCTTCATCCACCGGGATTGGAGCTGCACTAATGCAAGAGTACTCTGGAACTCTGCATCCTGTGATGTATATTTCTCGGAAATTAAATGCCGCAGAGAAGAATTACTCGGTCCTAGACCGTGAATTATTGGCTATGGTTTGGTCAATCCTTAAACTACAAAGATTTCTTCTGGGCGCGCATTTCATTGTGGAAACTGACCAGAAAGCTCTTACGGCTATTCAGAGTAAAAATCTGAAGAGCGCGAGATCAACGCGATACGCGATTGCTCTACAGCCATTTCATTTTTCGGTGCGAGCTATCCGTGGGTCAGAAAATGTGATGGCAGATATTTTGTCTAGATGCCCACATGATTCATAACTGTTATACAGCTTTGATACAATTGTTTCTATGTTGAAATGTGTACACATATGTAATATATCATATATTGATTGTAACACTACTTAGCGGTTCATGGATATTTATTCACCGCTGATTTTTTCAATGTTTTTCGTCTTTGATGATCATGATGTTAAGATATCTTAGATGGAATTTATGTATAAACTAATGTGGAAATTGTGTCATTGCTAATATTGTAGTATGCGTTGGTGACACCTCTCTGGAAATATTAATACTTAGAGAAGTGCTTTCTCTAAGGTCATAAAACTTATGCTTATCATCTGCGCATTGTTATTGGTGCGTTGTGAGCCTATTGTATGTTGCTCCTAGATGTATTTCAAAAAAAAAATGTACCATTTTTTTTTTTTTTCCCGAGGGGTGTGGTAATCTGTTGCGTGCATATTTTTGACGCACATATTACAAAAAAATCGATATGGTTATTTAATATGGGAAAAATATAGTCATGCATCCATCTGTGTATGAAAATGCTGTTTATTGTAAAAGCGAGATAATCCATGTTTGATTCACACTTTTGATTATAGGAGTAATCGGTCTGGATATCGATCCAGCGCAAGAATAGTACGCTTGCGTTTGTACTTAATTTTAGGGCCAGAAAATATATTAATTTGCTTATTGTGTTTATGGCCTGAATTCATATGTATTACATATTATTAGTACAAGTAGAATCAGTCCTATATTGTATATTTTGGATGGGTATGAGGGACTAGATTCTTGTTAGCGGAAGTATGAGTTGTCTTAACAAGTCGTGATGAGTTCCGATGTACTGCTAAGAATGGCGGGGTACGTTTTTCAAGAGCTGGTCCTTTCGTCAAGAAAAAATGTCTTACGAAGTGGTTTTTTCTTCTGGAGGAGATAGTGTCTCTACGATAGTTTGTGTTAGAGACTCTCCTTATGTCAGTATATAGATGATTCGGACTCCAGGTAAACCCAGCTCGTATTTTTGATGATCTCTCGTCGGTTAGGCCTAGCTTGACTTTTGGGTGCTTCGATATGCTAGTGTCGTGTTTTGTATCGACGAAGATGACAGATTTTCCTGCAGCGGTTATGGCTACGTGAACTAACCTGATCACCGTAGTGCTGCATGGAACCATTCATGAAATCCTTTATATATCCATTGTAAATTAACTTTGGCTGATATTCTTCCTATGAATGAGTGAACGACAACTCAGGAAGGTAGCCATGTTGGATTTCGGTCATCGTCTGTTTTGATCACTGCCAAGAGAACAGATTATTTATCTTATTATCGGACAGTGACAGAGAGATCTCAATCCTGCTAGAAACCCCCTTTTCGTGGTTTCATAAGATGATGTATCATGACATTGAACTTTGATGTACTACCCATTATTTCTGCATGTGTCATGACTTCAGATCTGCTATGTATACCTACAAATTGTTATGTCAACAAAGCCTGATGTACTCGTATGTCCCAGTGTGTACGTCTGAATAAATTGAGTAAACTAAGATTCCAGCAGTCTGCATTGGTGCCTTGTAGACACATGTGTATGAGTGATTATATTGGTCAGCACACGAACAGTACACCATTCGCGGTAATCACACTCTACACTACTACTTCATACATACACCATCCTGCGTCGGCTGAAGTGACCAAGTTTAGGGCCTGCTTCCCCTGGAGCCTTTGCCTTCCCTAACTCAGGACTAGGGTGAGTTACCCATTTACAGCTGGGTAGACTGGAGCATGCCTGATCTCAACAACACACCACTCTTCCTTACAGAGCAGACAGACTGATACTTTACAGTGGTGTACTACAGGTGTAGTAAGAAATAACGTCTTTACACATGGCTTGGTCACAATTCACCAACAGGTGTTTATAATTAACACTGGTAAAGGACAGGTGTGGAGAGGCAGTAATACCTGATCCAGCTGGCATGGTACTGGAAGATGGAGATGTGTAGTTATTACTAATTTTTTTAAAAATTGTTGTTAACTTTCCAAAGTAATAAATAAAATAAAATAAAACTTTGATATTACTCTTACTATTGAAGGTAATGTTAAATGTTTATGTTAAAAAAATAATCAAAAAAATGTTCACACGTCTTTGCTACTTTCATGCAGTCAGAAGATTCAGGTAAGGAAATTACATTACTTTCATTAAGTTCCTTGTCTGTGTTTATTCTTATGTTTCTTCCACATTTTGGGTGCCTTGATAAAGTAAATTGTCATGTGCTATAAAGTCAGCAACCTTCAGTTGTAATAATATTATTTCAAAGTGCATGCTTTATTTAGTGTCTTATTATTTATTTACGTTCTGTCAAATTCTCTGTTGTTATTTATAGGATTTCCAGTTATTTTTGTATGAGGGTACAATTTGACACAAATTTGGGGGGAAGAGGCACTTCAAGATGTTTGAGCTGTGTTCATTTACAGTGGTCACGGTCTTTGATTTCTAGTTTTGTTCATTCAGTCATTATGCTTCAGTGCCCCATGGAGCATAGGCCCTCAGCAAATATGTTTCACCTACTCCTGTCTTGTGCCATCTGCTCAGTTTCATTTCTATGTATCTTTATCCCTTTTATTTCTGTCTCCAGTTTTCTTCTCTTACCCTGGGGATTCCAGAACAAGGACTGGCATCTAATATTATCAGCAGGTTTTCTCAACATGTGTCTGATCCATTGCCAGTGCCTTCTTCTTATCTTCTATTCTACTGATACTTATTCTTATTTTCAGGTTCACATTGGTCATCTTATACCAAGTATTTTAGTTACATATCAAAATATGCTATTTCTAATTTTTTTTTTTAAATTATTAAAGGTAGTTCCAAAGTAGAAACACCTGTACTAGGTCTCCACTTTATGAGCTTTCTTGCTGCCTTTACCTTCTACAACTAATCAGCTGAGTCGAGTACCTATATTTACAGCTGGGAAGACTGGAGTGTTATATGATCTGGTTTTGAATCTGATCCCAATGATCTGGTTTTGAATCTGATCCCATTTTCTTTTCTCGGTAATTTGTTCCTAAACTTTCTGTCACTCAGTTAAGTGGCCAAAATGTTTGATTTCCATTTATATTGGTGAAGGTTTTAATTTTTCACTTTTTTGTGCTATTTATTTTTATATATGATTGATTGCAGTAATGAAATAACCTTATAGCTGTCAAAGAATGCAACATCCGTGTCCCATAACTGTTTTAATTCTGCTTGATTTTTGCAAGTCAAAATTGATCATATCCTCTTTCTGTTTATGGCACAATACGGGCATTGGCATTGCATTATTATTAGTAAGGAGAATTTTAACATTTACAGTGAAATTAGTTAGGGAATTTTTCATATTTACAGTTCAAATTAGAGCAGGTTTTCATATCTAGTTTAATTTGTAAGAACAGTTTACACATTTACAGTTTAATTAGTAAAGGAAATTTCCACCGTTACAATTACGACGTCGGAGTCGTGGAGTCTGTAAAAAGTGTCTGGACTCCGACCTGAATTTTATGCTCTGTGACAAGTAAAAAAAACTGTTGTCATAGTTGGGAGTCGGACAATTTAATTAGTAATAGAAGTTTTCACCAATATAATTTAACTAGTAATGGAAGCTCTCACCATTACAATTTAACTAGTAATAGATGTTTTCACCATTATAATTTAACTAGTAATAGAAGTTTTCACCATTATAATTTAACTAGTAATGGAAGTTCTCATCATTACAATTTAACTAGTAATAGAAGTTTTCACCATTATAATTTAACTAGTAATAGAAGTTTTCACCAGTATAATTTAACTAGTAATGGAAGTTTTCACCCTTACAATTTAACTAGTAGTTTAAGTTTTCACTGTTACAATTTAACTAGTAATGGAAGTTCTCACCGTTACTATTTAACCAGTAATGGAAATTGTCCCATTTGCAATTTAACTAGTAATGGAAGTTTTCACCTTTTCAATTTTATAAGTGAGGGAAGTTTTCACCATTACAGTTTAACTAGTAAAGGAGGTTTCCGTCTTTACAGTTTAACTAGTAAGTCAAGTTTTCACATTCACATTGTGATATTTAATGGGTTTAACAAAACTTTTTGTTACTAAACTGAAGGTTTCACAAGACTCTTTGGCTGCTGTAATGTTATATTATAGCTAGTTAAATAATAATAATGAAAGTGAGATTATGAACAATTTAGAAACTTTCATTAAGATTTAAAAAAAAATATTTCTTCATCATCATCATCATCAGTGCCTTTCTGCTCCAAATGGAGCACTGGTCCTCAACAAAAACATGCCAAGCTGTCCAGTCCTGTGCCATCCTTTCAGGTCTTCCATGTCCTTCCTTCTCATTTGTGTCTGTCTCCAGTTCTCTTCATCATGTGTCCATTGGCCTTTCTCCACCTCTGTCCCCCAGAAGACTGCAGAACTGGAGCTGCTCAGTGTCCTGTTAACTCCACTTTTGTTTGTCTTGTTCCCTCTAGCAGTTCCACACTAAGGATATTGTCATAAGATTTCACTCTCTGCACTCTGCACAAGCACCCATCCATGAAAGTTATCATCCCTCCATCCCCATTGCTCCCCATTTCCCAGATCACACAACAGGACCAACCAGGCATCCAAGCCTTAGACTACTGCTTCTGCGCCGGATCAGACTTTCTCTGATCTTCATGCTTTTCCCAAGAAAACCCATGGGCATGCTAAATTTCATGGAGCTGGCAACCTCATAGTGTCAAATAAATTACTACAAAAAAACCCCACCGCAAAAGGATGGAAATGCTTGGTGCAGGCTTCCTGCAAGAGGACCAACGGCTTTGGTGGCTCTGTGCTCCATAAGGAGCACACAGGATCAGAGGATGTTTTTTCAGTGTTATTTTCTGAGGAAGACTGATTACCTATAGTCTTGATCATCATGCTGTATAGTTGCCCAGAGCTGACTATACCTAACTCTGCATCATTTTCATTCTACAGCCTGTGACTGCAATGGTTTGTCTGACACATGTGAGTTTGACGCTGAACTTTATCGCGTCACTGGACATGGTGGCAGGTGTACAGACTGCCGGGACAACACTGACGGTGTGCATTGTGAGTTGTGCAAGATCAACTTCTATCGGAGAGATAACGAGTGCTTAAATTGTGGTTGTAACCCAGTAGGTGAGTAGACAGTGGTGTATGAGGGAGGTTGTCATCATTAATAATCACTCGTCACTATGGCTTCATCTTCTTTAAGTACCATACCGACTGGTCTTTGTGATCATGTTTCTGCATAACCTTCTGTCCCTCAGTGATGTTTATCAATTCTGTTATTGACTGCTTTCCGTGTTAAAATGTCCAGATCTTCTCTCTTTTTTGTCTTTTTTTTTTCCTGAAGCCTTTACTGTTGTCAGTATATGTTCTAGCTGTTCTGTTGTTATAACATGCCCAAAACAAGTGGACTGTTTCCTTCTAATGTGAGTAATTAGCTTCCTTGTTGTACTGGCCTCCTTCATTGTAGCTGTCAGTACCACTATTAACATTTGGGTGGAAAACCACATCTCTGTGACCTCCAGGGTTTCCATTCTTGTACACTTATTGTCCATGATTAACTTTTGTATGTCAGGATTGGCTATGCATAAGACTGTGCTTCCATTTACCAAGACATGGGCTGTGAAAGGCAGAGTCAGAAAAATCCACTGGACCTTGTCATGCACCTTTTATCTGTCATGTTGTTCTTTTTTCTCTTTGGAGATGAGCCTCACATGTTTGTTCCACATGTTCTTATTGCTGTACCTGTTCTCTGTGCTCTTATAGAGTTCTTTCCATTCTCTGTCTTGACTACTTAGTTATTTCTAAATGTACATTAGGCAACTAATTCATCTCATTTCATTTATTATTTGAGAGTTAAATCTTTTGTTCCTTTCTGTTCTTAAAATGTAAAGGTAGTCCTATAGCAGATACTGCCATGGGGGAGTGAAGTGTTAGAGACTTCACTATAGTAGGTCCAGCATTGAGAGGTAGGGTGACCAGTTCCCTTCCTTGCTGCCTTTTCCAACTCAAGAGCAAAGTCAGGTATCCATTTACAGCTGGTTAGACTGGAGCGTGTCCAGCACCTTTGCCACGGGAGACCAGCGCTCTAACCACTCTGTCAATCTTATGCTCTCTGTGTTCTTAGAGTCTGTCATTATGTCAAGGGGCTCTTGTTAAGACAATTTTCAAATGACTGATATGTTTTCGCACCACCAGTTTGGATAATGTTTGGGATCATTATTCCTCCAGTGTGATAACATCAGGTTGTTATGTAAAAATCCAGCAGCATTTGGCTGTATTCCTTTGGCTCAATTCTGTGTATTGGCACCTGCTCATGTTTACAAACCGTTGTTTCGTTCCATGTAAGATGTCCCATTTATCTGGATTCTGAAGCATTTTCCTAACATCATCGAGTGCTGGGCACTTAAAGAGGTGGTTGTCAAAAGTTTCAGAGGGGTAAGTACACAGCTGACACCCTGAAGTGTGTTGTGACTGGATTCTGTTCAAGTACTTATTAATCGGTAAATGGTGTGTTCAGAGCTAACAAATGGTGCTCTGATTCCTCCTTGTAAAATGGTTGACTATTGTCATTTGAATCAGGACTAGCCATATGCCGTAGACCTCTTCTTGTGTTTCTTTGTTGCTGTTGTGAGTTGTTCGGCTGTCTAAAGGGTTGTTGTTTTTTTATGATTGTTCTTTTCTTGATCCTTTCATTCTTTATCTTTTAGTGTAGTAATCATATTATTGTGTATTTTGGCATGTTTTAAACAATTGATAATGCTTTTTTGTAGCACCATTTTGATATCTTTCAAGATAAGTATACCTTTCAGTCTGATAATGTTAGGGTGGTAAGCACTGTAGTTTTGACTCTTGCATATTTTAAAATAGGCAATATATTTCTACCCTAACAATTGGATATTTTTCAGGATCATTGTCCCTTCAGTGTGATAACAGTGGCCAGTGTCGCTGTAAGCCAGGTGTGGGAGGTCAGAGGTGTGACCGCTGTCTTCCAGACTATTACGACTTTGGACCAGATGGATGCAAGTACGTTGTATAGTTCAGTATACTTATTAAGACAGAATAGGACGACTGTACCCTCAGACATATCGTACAAGGTGTCCATGATGAGGTTGTACATGGGGTTGGTAACCTCATCATGAAAAACAAATTGCCACAGAAACCAATACTCCAAGAGTATGTGAATGTTTAGTGCTGTGTTCTCCAGGAGTATGTGAATGTTTAGTGCTGTGTTCTCCAAGAGTATGTGAATGTTTAGTGCTATGTTCTCCAAGAGTATGTGAATGTTTAGTGCTGTGTTCTCCAAGAGTATGTGAATGTTTAGTGCTGTGTTCTCCAAGAGTATGTGAATGTTTAGTGCTGTGTTCTCCAAGAGTATGTGAATGTTTAGTGCTGTGTTCTCCAAGAGTATGTGAATGTTTAGTGTTGTGTTCTCCAAGAGTATGTGAAAGTTTAGTGCTGTGTTCTCCAAGAGTATGTGAATGTTTAGTGCTGTGTTCTCCAAGAGTATGTGAATGTTTAGTGCTGTGTTCTCCAAGAGTATGTGAATGTTTAGTGCTGTGTTCTCCAAGAGTATGTGAATGTTTAGTGCTGTGTTCTCCAAGAGTATGTGAATGTTTAGTGCTGTGTTCTCCAAGAGTATGTGAATGTTTAGTGTTGTGTTCTCCAAGAGTATGTGAATGTTTAGTGCTGTGTTCTCCAAGAGTATGTGAATGTTTAGTGTTGTGTTCTCCAAGAGTATGTGAATGTTTAGTGCTGTGTTCTCCAAGAGTATGTGAATGATTAGTGCTCTGCTCCTGCGGGGGGTACTTTAAAATTTTTAAAAAATAGTATTAAAATAATATGTCATGTCTTATTCTTTAGTTTGTCTATGCATTGTTGGATACTAAATCAATTGTACGAGTATATGTAAGTTTATAATTGTACACAAACGATTTAGAAGTGTCCATTCTAGGAAACATTGATTTTTATTGTTGTTTTTGTTATGTGCCCGCTCATAAAAAGTATTTAGATATATCTATAAGGATGACTGTTTAAACATTTCCAAATGCTGAACTTCTTTAGTTGTGTCCACCAGGAAAACGTTTTTGGGTGTGTTCATAAGGACAGCATGTTTATTTCATTACATTTCAGGCCGTGTGCTTGTGTAGCAGCAGGAAGTATTAACAACGAGCCTCGCTGTGACTCGAGGAGCGGTCTCTGTGCTTGTAAAGAGAACGTGGATGGGAGGCAGTGTGATAAGTAAGGACATGTTACATGTGGTTGTTGTAATAAGTTAGGTAAGAAGTTCTCATATTTTTTCCCTATGGGTTTGCCCGGAATGTAATGATGTCGATTCTTTTCAACAATAACATATTTTTTTTATATTAGCATTGTTGTAAGTGAAACATTACTTTACCAATGTGATTATTAATGATGATTTCAGTTTTCACATTTCAGGATTATTGGGAAAAGTTTTCACTTCACAATAACTGTTCGTTTAATCCACATGTGCACAGTGGTGAAGCAGACAATCGTAGCTTGTGCATGTGTTTATTCAGTTTGTTATGCCCTGTCCTGAGTCGAAAAATAGTTATCTGTCCCTGCCGGTCGAGAGTGTGATAGTCGTCTTTGGGTTGGTTCTGTTCTCCTCTGATAGTCTGGATAGCTCTCTTTTTCTCAAAGTATGTGACTTCATTATCTTCTTGTTCACATTCTCCTCCCTTTTTTGCAAGTTTATCTGCCTTTTCATTTCCGGGTACACCACAATGAGATGGTACCCACTGAAGTATGGTTCTCTTTTTGGCAGCTACCTTGTTTAGTTCATTTCTCAGATGCGGGAGTTTACCACCCTTGAGAGCTTGCAGGACAGACAGTGCATCTGTGAGGATGACTACCTGGTGGCAGTCAGAGTTGGTGTTATAAATCATATTTGCAGCTTGCTCTAGAGCTTGAACCTCAGCTGTATAGTTGGAACAGAATTTACCAGTGGGAATTTACCAGTGGGAATGTGCCTAGTCTCATAGTGGTTGTCAGGATATGAGATAAAGATACCGGCACCTCCATTCCTAACAGCATTAGTTGCTGATCCATCTGTATAGGCATGTATCCATGATTGATCGGGATAGCTTTCTTGGATCATACTCAATGTAGCAGTTCGTTTTTGCAGATCATTATACTCACATCCACTTGTGAGACCACTGACTGATGTATTAATTTGGAGGGCACTGCTGGCCTGCTCCCATGGTACAGGGTATAGGGTGGGCTTCAGTGGTGTTGTCTTCATGGATAGGTCTTCTTGATGCTGTCTTATAAGTCTTTTCCCCCGATGCACAAAGCTGCTACGCTTTAGACGTCCCAATGCCAGATCATCTAGTCTTGCCTTCATTGGGTGCATTGGCATACTGTTGTACTTTTCCATCTGGATCATGGTTTTTGTGTCTCTTCTATGGGACAATGTCTGTAATCCAGCAACCTTCTGCATCTCTGTTATTGGTGTAGTTTTCATGGCTCCTGTAATGAGCCTGAGAGCTTGATTTTGCACCTTGTCCAAAGACTGCAGATGTGAGTTAGCAGCTGATGACCATGCTGCTGAGCTAAACTCTAAGTGTGGTCTTATTACTCCATTATAAATCTTCTTTAGATTTCGTTCATTTGCTCCCCAGTTGGTACCTGCTAATTTTCTGAGTATGCCTAGTCGTCTTCGGGCCTTTCCTTCTGCGTTTTCAATATGCTTATTCCATGTAAGCCTTTGGTCAAATGTCACCCCAAGATAGGTGGGGTAGCTTTCTTCCTTGATCACGGTTGTCCCTAGGTGTATGTTAGCTGATTTGTCCTTGGGGGCGAGGGAGAACAGTGTTGTGTAGGTTTTGTCTGTGTTTATTGTGATAAGCCATTTCTCTGCCCATGACACTAGCATGTCTGCTGCCCGCTGCATTCTATAATTTGCTGTGGTGACATTTTCATCAGCGCACCAGAGTACTAGGTCATCTGCATATAAGGCAGCTTTAACTCCTGCAGGGAGATCTTTCACCAGGTCATTGATGTAAACAAGGAAGAGTGTTGGGGAAATTACTCCTCCTTGAGGTACCCCCTGATGGAGCAACACTTTTCTGCTCTGCAGACCGTCAAGAGTGACTCTAGTTCTCCTGTTATGCAAGTATGACTGGATCCATTTCATCATGTTGCCTTGGATTCCACTTCTCCTAAGTTTTGCAATGAGGCCATCTTTCCACACCTTGTCAAAGGCCTGCTTGAAGTCGACCCAGATCGTTAGGACCTTTTTCTTCTCCTGGAAGGCATCTTCTATTGCTTGAGACAAGTAAGTAACTTGGTCTTCTATACTGTAGCATTCTCTAAATCCAGCTTGTTCCGGCACCAGGATCTGCTCAGACTCTAAATACCATTTCAATCTGTGGTTGACTATTCGCTCCATAGTCTTCCCAACACAGCTTGTGAGACTGATTGGCCGGTAACTTGCAGCCTCGGTCTTACATTTCCCTTTCTTTAGTATGGGTATTGTGATGGCTTCTCTCCATACTTGGGGTACCGTTCCTTTCAACCAGCTGTGGTTGAATATCTCAAGCAGTTTTGTCTTTGCTGCTGAGCTCAGATTTACTAGCATTTCGTTGCTGATTTTGTCTGGGCCGGGTGACTTTTGAAACTTAAGCTTGGAAATAGCCTTCTGTAGTTCTCCTAGTGTGATGGGTTCCCTCATTGGGGCAGGAGTATCTGTCTGTCCCATGGTTGCCAGTATTTCTTTTCTTATCTCTCTCTGATGATCTATGTTAATGGGTAAGTTGCTTTCTGAACTGTATCTTCTAGCAAACAAGTCTGCAGCTTGTTTTCCTCTGAAAAGTTTGCCACCTTCATCCAATGTGATAGTCTGCCTAGGTGAGGAACGCTCTTCATTTAGAGACTTGACTAATCTCCAAAGTTTCCTGCCGTCTTTCTCAAGGTTCAGCGATGCCGTTTTAGTTCTCCAGCTTTTTCGTTTTTCTTCTAGCTTTGTTCTCTGAAACTCTGCTACAGCCTTTTTCCATTTGTTGTGAGTTTCAAGTGAAGGCTGAGACTCTGCGTCCTTTCTAGCCCTGTCCATAGCTTCCTGACGTTCTTGGAGTGTGCTGGACCAGTATGGTATGTAGTTACGCCGGCATCCTTTGGGAATGGTTTCTTTTGCAGCTTGTAGTATGCATCTGTTGAAGTCTTTTACCACTTCATTAATGTCTCTGTTCTGTACCTTGAGGGTAGACAGCAGCGTGTTCCCCTGATGCCTGAATAAACCCCAGTTGGCTTTTTTGTAGTTCCATCTTGTAATGGCTGGGCCTGTACTGAGAGTTGCACTCTGGACAGTAAGAAAGATTGGGCGATGGTCGCTTCCCCCTAGTTGGTCTCCTACTTCTCTACTAATAGATCCAGCTATATCTGGTGTGGAGAAGGCAAGATCTGGTGTTGAAGTTGTGTGCCATCCTCTGGAGTAGAAGGTAGGAGTATCTGTGGCATTATTGACTAGGATTAGGGAGTGATCATCTTGCCAAGTTTCAACCTCTTCACCTCTGTGATCCAGATGGTTATAGCCCCAGCTCTGGGAGTGGCTATTAAAGTCTCCAACTGCTATAAAGTTGGTGGCTGGTACCTGTATAGAGCTGAGACTCAGGGGTTTGTTGTTCGGACAGTAATAGTTCAGGAGTTCTATTTCCATCTTGTCTACCTTTATCTGCAACAGCTGATATTCTGCTCCATCCATGAAGGTTTTCCTTTCGTGTGCAGGAATGTTATTCCTTACAAGAGTAAGTACTCCTCCTTTTCGTCTATCTTTTCTGTCGGATCTGAAGCATTGATATCCCCTTATTTTAAAGGTTTGATCTGCTTTCAAGTGAGTCTCTTGGATACAGCAAACACTGACTTGCTTCTCATACAAGATGTTTTCCAGCTCTGTCTTTTTGCTGTATCCAGCCTGCTTGCTGTTCACTCCCTCTGCATTCCAGTGCATCATGACAAGTGGCACTCTGGGTTTCTCTTTTTCTGTTTTGTTTTGGTCAGTAGTTCTCCTCCGCCGTCTGCTGACTCCACAAGACGGTCTAGAGGGTCCTCCAGTAGCTGAGGGTGGGCTCTGTCGAGGCTCAGAGCCCGGCACTGCACCTGCCTGGTGGAGCTCCACAGGGCAAGCACCAGTACGAGATTTATTTGACGGTGTACTCTCCATAGAAAAAAAAAAGCGAGTTGCGTGATACTGTGGTTTCCGGTGCGCCTTCTGGCCCAGTATCTATGACTTTAGCACCTGTTCAACGGGAGAGTGGGCTCATCCCTAATCTGTTTATGTTCCCAGTAGTAGACTATTCGCAAGCAGCCTGGGGGTGTCACTGCTCTGCGCGGACCTTGTTTACCGAGGCGGCGTCCGAGCTCGTATGGTGAAAATATGGTTGCATTATCTTCAAAATAGCCCTGTCTTTCCTGCCATCCTGCAACTTTGAGTTAGGGAGTTCTGAGCTCCAGTCTCTTTCCCAGGCATTTTATCCTGGCCTGGCACGCATACAGAGGACCCCACTTCTGGTTCTAAGTTAGCAGTTGGGGACAGGTGGGGTAGCACACTGTGCATTCCCCGTCATCCAGGGGGCTTTCCAACTATGCAGAGCTTGCACAATGCTGTGCTCTGGTTCTGGGCTCACCCAAGGAATCCTCACGTCCTGCACAGAGCCACTTCCAGATACCCACCACCTGCCAACCCCCCATTGTAGAAATCTCCTGCATGCGGCCATCCAGTCAAGAGCCAGTATTAAGTCTGGTGCCCAAGTGATCCCCCTAAGCTCAGTGTGCAATTCTGGGTTCTCATCATGCTGCAACACAGGGGGGATTGTGATGCTCAGCCATCTCTCTCAACTCTGCACCGATAAGTGACATCGGGGACTTAACTGTGTCTCAGTACTGGGAGGCCCCGTTTCCGGGTACACCACACACAGCCAATTGAGGCAACGGTCGCCGTGGGCGTGTCTTCAGTGGGAAGTTGTGGAGTCTTCCTGTCCATGTTCTTGCACATCCTAACACTGCCCGCAAGACATCGGAGGTTTGGAGAGTGGCCTTCTCTGCTTTTTTGAGCCGGGGTGGGCTCCCCGGGCAAGTCTCGATGGGGATCGGGACGTGTCCACGCGCCAGTGGGCCCAGCATCGGCCGCATCTGTTGGAGGACTTGCTCTGCCAGGTTTGAGTTAGTAAATTCCAACTTTGTCATCTTCTTGGCATTGTGATGCTGGGGTGCCTGTGGATTTCCTAACGCCCCGGGTAGAAGCCAGAAGTGTACTGTGCCAGCTCTGGGGGAGATAAAGGGGGTGTTTCTGCGTCTCCTTGTGATACATAGCCAAGGTAGGGCTCACAGTGCTCTTTCCCCGCCACCAAATTGCCTGCTGGTTACGCCGAGTTCTCCGAGGCTCTAGGCATGTGACCAAGAGTTGAAGGCAATAGGATCATCACGTCCTGAGTCTCTGTGCCTGTACGATGGGTTCCGATCTTCAGGGAGCAGTCCACACTCGTTCCCACTCCCAAGACTTGTTCAGTATCCATCTGGCTCCTTCCCACCCACAGAGGGCGTGTACGGTGTAGTGCACCGGTTTTATTATCGAGGTTTGCTCCTCTAGATCCGTTGTGTTTAGCCTGAGGATTCGCACCCTCAGTTACCAGGACTACCTCGAGGAGGGTGTGGCTCTTCACCACGCACAACGATCTTGGGGTATGAGAGGTTTTGCTAGGCCAAGAGACTAACACCGCAATGGTCGCTCCTTTCATGAACAGAATTCACTAGGCCTAGGGTGAAGCAAGGGGGGAAACCCACTACCCACAACACCAGCACATCATACCCCCTGTCTGTAGACTTTGCCCCACTCACAGAAGTATTTTGATTATTGGCTCAAGTTTTACAAATATTTGTGATAATTAAGGCAAAGCTTCATAAAATAATTTTGATAATTAAGGGAAAGTTTCACTAAAGATTTTGATAATTAAGGGAAAGTTTCACACAGAAAACACATTGTAGTAATTAAGAGACATTTTCACAAAAACACTGCCATAATTCAATCCAGGTTTTACATTTTGTGTATATTATCTCACATTAGACACTGTTTTTTGTTTGTCCGACATCTTCACATTCACATACCATAGTGTATACCAAATAATTACAGGCAAGTAATAAGACCACGAGGTTTGTCCTGTAAGGATTGTGGGAGAAAATAGAATTTAAAGATCTGAGAAAAAGCAGTTAAAAAAAAAGAAAAGAAAGAAGGAGAGAAAAATGCAGCACAGGTGTATATTTCACCAAAGAAGATTAAGTACAAACAATTTATTTTATTCATTTACTACCTGTCAGCTCTCCATGGGGCATAGGTCTTCAACAAATACACACCAAATCCTATCCTGTGCTGTCCATTCATGGTCTTTCCATTCATCTTTATCCCCTCCTTGTCTATCTATAATTTCCCTTCTCCATGTGTTTTTGTCTGTTTCTCTTACTCTGAGGAATTGAGAATCAGGACTGCCTTGTATTTCTATAAGCTGGTTTATCTCAGTGTGTATCATCAGTGTGTATCATCAGTGTGTGTCTGCGTGTTCTCCTCACACCTTGTTCCACTGGTATTTGTCTAGTTATTTCCATTAGCCCCACACATTGGTGATGTTGTCATACCATGTCAGTGCTTCTATTCTGTACAAGGACCTTCTTCTTAAACATTCAGACGTTTACTTGAATATTTTCAAAGAAAGCCATGGTCAGCTTCAGGCCGTTTGCATCTCCATAGAGTTTTTCTTAAAATGGTGGAGGCCATATGTGCTTTCTATGTTCCTCATATTTTGGGCATCTTTGAAACATATGTTCAGCATCCATTTCATCAGTGCCACAGTTACACTCATCGTTAGTTCCTATGTTTAACTTGTTGAATAGATGATATCTCAATCTGTTGGCCCATGCTGAGTCTGAAGATTATCACTTGTTCTCTTCTGCTGAGCTGGTAGTATGCATCATTTTGTGTGTGTCCTGGGTGCTCTGCATCCCATTTGTTTCTATATCTGGTTCTGATAAAACTCTTGACTTCTTCGAAAGTTATGCTTGTATCAGGTTGAGGTAGCTTTCCACCTTCCTTTGCCAGTCTCTCAGCCTCTTCATTGCCGAGTATGCTACAGTGAGATGGGATCCATTGGATCACAACTCTTTTGAATTGTTGACAGGGACCCAAAGATGCAGCAATAGAGAATGCAGTCAGCGACCCATAGCTTGACTGCTTGCATCAGGATCAGCGAACCAGAGCTCCAGTGTACATGGAAACAGATTGCATCACTGCATAGGGATACAGTGGGAAGGCAAACCTGGTCCCAAAAAATGCCGTGCAGAAGTCGGATGTGTCGACCGAAAGGTGCAGATATAACAGCTTAGGCGTAAACAGACACAACGCAACCACCGTCCTTTTCAGGACGAACGAGGAAGAAGAAGAAGAAGAACTGTTGACATAGTTTATTGAGCACTACTCTTAGGTCATCCAGGTCTACATTATTCTGGCTCCGCAGCGATGTAACTACTGACAGTGCTTCTGTGAAGTAAACAATGTTGAAATCTGATTCCACAGGCCTAATGAAACAGTGCAACATACTTTACTTGCTGATGATGTCACACAAGGACCAATTTATGAAAATCTGAGTTCCTGGTTGTCCAAAAGAAGTGTAAAGAAGAGGAAGAGAGAAACATTTACCTTGGGAAAAAATAAAGAAACCTAAAAATAAAGTGTAATCCTTGTTTCAATCATCCACAGATGTAAGCCTGGCTTCTTTGGTTTGAGTGAAGCTGACCCATATGGTTGCATCTCTTGCTTCTGCTATGGACATTCTTCTGAATGTACCTCAGCCACTGGGTACTACGCCTACAATATCACTTCAAATTTTGAGACTGGTAAGCAGATGCATCCATGTAATATCCTTTAGCTTAGCGTTAGCAGAGAAATGTCATATCATAAAAAGATGAGTATTCTGTGCAGCATGTCTTTATTCATTGAGTATGAAGGAACTATTCATTTAAGTCATCAAGTTTTTTTGAAGGCATATAATTCCCAGGGATCTCTGAGGAGACACAGACAGAATATGACCACTGCTCCGTCATATATGTTGTAAGGAGCAAGTATTATGAGGTTGTTCATGGGTTGTTGCGTGCATATTTTGACGCACATATTACAAAAATCGATATGGCTATTTAATATGAAAAAAATATAGACATTCATTCATTTGTGTATGAAAATGCTGTCTATGGTAAAAGCGAGAGAATCCATGTTTGATTCACACTTTTGATTATAGGAGTAATCGTTCTGGATATTGATCCGGCGCAAGGATATTGCGCTTACGTTTGTACTTATTTTTTAGGGCCAGAAAATATATTAATTTGCTTATTGTGTTTATGGCCTGAATTCATATGTATTACATATTATTAGTACAAGTAGAATCAGTCCTATATTGTATATTTTGGATGGGTAGGAGGACTAGATTCTTGTTATTCCGGTCTAGCGGAAGTATGAGTTGTCTTGACAAGTCGTGATGAGTTCCGATGTACCGTGATAATGGCGGGTACGCACTTTTCAAAGGGCTGGTAGATTCTTAAGGAAATATGATTCATGAAGTGGTTTTCTTCTAAAGGAGATGGTATCTCTACTATAGTTTATGTTAGAGACTCTCCTAAGGTACGGTACAATGTATAATTCGGACTCCATGTATTGCCAGACCCTATTTTGATGATCTCATGTCGATTCGACCTAGATGGAACATTGTGCTTCGTATCGCTAGGGTCGTGTTTTGTATCGACAAAGATGACAGACTTTCCTACAGCGGTTATGGCTACGTGAATTAACCTGATCACCGTAGAGCTGTATGGAAACATTTATGAAATCATTTATATACCCATTATAAATTAACTCTGGCTTATATTCTCCTTCCTATGAATGAGTGAACGACAACTCAGGAAGGCAGCCATGTTAGATTTCGGTCATCATATGTTTTGATCACTGCCAAGAGAACAGATTATTTATCCTATTATCGGACAGTGACCGGGAGATCTCAATCTTGCTAGAAACCCCCTTTCGTGGTTTCATAATATATACTACAAACTATGGACGTCAAGTAACTTTAGTTATTTATCGATCTGCCTTCACTGACGCGTTTAGTCAGATAGGGGATGCGGCCATAATATATCATGACATTGAACTTTCGATGTACTGCCCATTATTTCTGAATGTGTCATGACTTCAGATCTGCTATGTATACCTACAAATTGATATGTCAACATACCATGATGTACTCGTATGTCCCAGTGTGTACGTCTGAATAAATTGAGTAAACAAAGATTCCAGCAGTCTGCATTGGTGCCTTGTAGACACAAGTGTATGAGTGGTTATATTGGTCAGCACACGAACAGTACACCATTCGCGGTAATCACACTCTACACTTCTACTTCATACATACACCATCCTGCGTCGGTTGAAGTGACCAAGTTTAGGGCCTGCTTCCCCTGGAGCCTTTGCCTTCCCTAACTCAGGACTAGGGTGAGTTACCCATTTACAGCTGGGTAGACTGGAGCATGCCTGATCTCAACAACACACCACTCTTCCTTACAGAGCATACAGACTGACACTTTACAGAGTGGAAAGAAGAAAAGAAACTTTACAGTGGTGGCCAGTGTGGGCACCCGCTTCCCGCTCTCCATGCGTCAATTGCGCATAATGGAAGGGGTGCTCTTGTCTTTAATAGGGGCCTAATAGATGGTACTCCGGTATCAATTCTTTTCGATTCGGGGTGCACTACCATTGGAGTGAGGCAATCACTCGTAAATCCTTCTCGAGCTACAGGCAATATAGTCAAATGTGTAACATTTGGTGGCACATTGGAGAAGTACTCCACTGCCATTATCAATATTGCTACGCCTTTCTTTACAGGAGAGGTGCAAGCATGTCTCTTGCCGAATCCGATAGCTGATCTTATCATCGGTCGCATTCACGGGGTGAAAGAATGCACTCCACAGCAAATTTCTAATTGGGAAAATGTTAATATGCAATCGGCTAATGCAGTAATCACTAGGGCTCAAGCTCTTAATATGCCACAATCTTCACATTCTGAAGATAATGATGCGCAGATCCGAGATGATCCCTTGGAGATTTCCCACGATTCCTTTATCAAACAGCAGGAAGATGATCCTACTCTAAAGAAATTCTTTACTCTGGCAACAAAAGGTGATCCGAATAAGGATACTAATCGTAAATCTTGGATTACGATGAAGAATGGCGTACTTGTACGTATGGTACAAGACTCCGCTAAGTCCATTCATTCTCAAATCCTTGTGCCTAAAAATATGAGAGTTAAAATCTTACAGCACGCTCATGATTCGCAGTGTGCTGGACATATGGGTTTTTCCCGTACTAAAGCTAGAGTTCTTCAATCTTTCTTTTGGCCTGCTGTGAATAAGGACATACGAATCTATTGTCGATCTTGTAAAGTATGTCAAGAGATTAAATCCAGAGGTCCACGCCATGATGCACCTATTCAGGCTGCAGACATTCCCATTCGGCCATTTCAAAAAATGGCGATAGACATCATTGGTCCATTTAAGATAAAGTCTGCTAGAGGACACCAATTTATTTTGACGTGTGTTGATATGTGCACACGTTGGCCGGAGGCTGTTCCTCTAAAGAGCATAACTACTGCTGATGTCGCAGATGCTCTTTGGTTAATATTTTCTCGTCTGGGGTTTCCAGCAGAAATATTATCCGACCATGGTACCCAACTCATATCGGATACCATGTCTCAAGTAATGTCGACTCTGAAGATAGAGAGATCGCTGAGTAGTATTTATCATCCTATGTCCAATGGGATGGTGGAACGTTTGAATAGAACTCTGAAAAACCTACTAGGTAAGATAACAGAAGATCATCCTCAGGATTGGGATAGGGTTTTACCCGCGGCTCTCTTTGCATATAGAGAGGTCGCCAACGAACATACAGGATTTTCTCCCTTTGAACTTGTCTTTGGCGCGAAACCGCGAGGTCCTATGTCCTTACTTCATGATCTTATAACTGCTGATAATATTGTCGATGACACAAAATCCTCTTATGAATATGTCATCGCACTTAGACACAAGATTATTGAAGCATGCAAATTGGCAACTGCTTCTTCTGAATTTGCGAAACAGAAGGCAAGGTAATTTGCCAATAAAAAGAGATGTTTGCGTCAACTTTGTCCAGGTGACAAAGCATTTGTCTTGCTACCTTGTAGGGAAAATAGACTTCTCATTTCTTGGAAAGGTCCGTACGATATAATATCAAAAGTTTCCGATGTTGACTATATCGTCGATATTGACGGGAAGCGTAAAACCTTCCACATCAACATGCTCACGGAATTCCATGAACGTCCTGATTATTTACAACCTGTTTTCCAGGCAACGGACGATTTTCCAGTCCAACATGGACAGTACTCATCTCTGTCAGTAATACAGGATGAGGAAACGAGTTTCTCGGATGTAAATTTACCTTTTCCAATGATTCCTCTTCACTCTAATGAATCATGGAAAGATGTTGCAATTTCTCCAGAATTATCTCCAGGAGAGCAGAAACAAGTTTCTACTATGTTAGAACAATTTCAGGATGTCCTTACTGACATTCCTGGTCAAACGGATGTCATTCAACATGACATTATTCTTACTGACCATAGTCCTATAAGAGTCAGACCGTATCCTATCCCGATACATTTTCAAGCACAGGTAGAGAAAGAGTTAGATGAGATGATAGAGTTAAAAAATTATTGAACCATCCACATCAGCATATTCTTCGCCGATGGTTATAGTACGGAAAAAAGACAATAACATACGTCTTTGCGTGGATTATCGCAAATTGAATCAAGTGACTAAATTTGATGCGGAACCTATGCCTTTACTAGAAGAGCTACTTACGAGACTATCGAATTCTCACTTCTTTACTAAACTCGATTTGTCTAAGGGATATTGGCAAGTTCCACTATCCGAACACGCCAAACCGTTTACTGCTTTTTCGACGCCTAGGGGTCTATTCCAATGGAATTTCATGCCTTTCGGTCTTATGAATGCCCCTGCAACATTTGTACGCATGATGCGTCGAATCCTATCTCATCGCTCAGATGTCATTGCGTATCTTGATGACATCTGTCTTTTCAGTGATACTTGGAACGATCACTATAATGGTATAAATGAACTATTGTCTATCTTACGCGAGCATAACCTGACAGCGAAACCATCGAAAGCATGTATTGGTTTTAGCGAAATATCTTTCTTAGGACACCGTGTTGGTCATGGGTTCCTAAAAACAGAAGACCATAATACAAGTAAGATACTTAACATTTCTATTCCTAAGACTAAAAAGCAAGTACGAAGTCTCTTAGGTCTAATACAATTTTATGGACGATTCATCCCGAATCTGTCCTCCATTATGTCACCTCTTTCTTCCTTGCTAAAGAAAGGGTCTCCTAATGTAGTCCATTGGACTCAAGAATGTCAATCCTCTTTGGATAAGGTTAAAACTATGTTTTCTACTTCACCTATCCTAGTATTGCCTTCTAAGGATAAGACATTTATTCTTCGTAGTGACGCTTCATCCACCGGGATTGGAGCTGCACTAATGCAAGAGTACTCTGGAACTCTGCATCCTGTGATGTATATTTCTCAGAAATTAAATGCCGCAGAGAAGAATTACTCGGTCCTAGACCGTGAATTATTGGCTATGGTTTGGTCAATCCTTAAACTGCAAAGATTTCTTCTGGGCGCGCATTTCATTGTGGAAACTGACCAGAAAGCTCTTACGGCTATTCAGAGTAAAAATCTGAAGAGCGCGAGATCAACGCGATACGCGATTGCTCTACAGCCATTTCATTTTTCGGTGCGAGCTATCCGTGGGTCAGAAAATGTGATGGCAGATATTTTGTCTAGATGCCCACATGATTCATAACTGTTATGCAACTTTGATACAGTTGTTTCTATGTTGAAATGTGTACACATATGTAATATATCATATATTGATTGTAACACTATTTAGCGGTTCATTGATATTTATTCACCGCTGATCTTTCAATGCTTTTCGTCTTTGATGATCATGATGTTAAGATATCTTAGATGAAATTGATGTATAAACTAATGTGGAAATTGTGTCATTGCTAATATTGTAGTATGCGTTGGTGACACCTCTCTGGAAATATTTATACTTAGAGAAGTACTTTCTCTAAGGTCATAAAACTTATGCTTATCATCTGCGCATTGTTATTGGTGCGTTGTGAGCCTATTGTATGTTGCTCCTAGATGTATTTCAAAAAAAAAATGTACCATTTTTTTTTTCCCGAGGGGTGTGGTAATCTGTTGCGTGCATATTTTGACGCACATATTACAAAAATCGATATGGCTATTTAATATGAAAAAAATATAGACATTCATTCATTTGTGTATGAAAATGCTGTCTATGGTAAAAGCGAGAGAATCCATGTTTGATTCACACTTTTGATTATAGGAGTAATCGTTCTGGATATTGATCCGGCGCAAGGATATTGCGCTTACGTTTGTACTTATTTTTTAGGGCCAGAAAATATATTAATTTGCTTATTGTGTTTATGGCCTGAATTCATATGTATTACATATTATTAGTACAAGTAGAATCAGTCCTATATTGTATATTTTGGATGGGTAGGAGGGACTAGATTCTTGTTATTCCGGTCTAGCGGAAGTATGAGTTGTCTTGACAAGTCGTGATGAGTTCCGATGTACCGTGATAATGGCGGGTACTCACTTTTCAAAGGGCTGGTAGATTCTTAAGGAAATATGATTCATGAAGTGGTTTTCTTCTAAAGGAGATGGTATCTCTACTATAGTTTATGTTAGAGACTCTCCTAAGGTACGGTACAATGTATAATTCGGACTCCATGTATTGCCAGACCCTATTTTGATGATCTCATGTCGATTCGACCTAGATGGAACATTGTGCTTCGTATCGCTAGGGTCGTGTTTTGTATCGACAAAGATGACAGACTTTCCTACAGCGGTTATGGCTACGTGAATTAACCTGATCACCGTAGAGCTGTATGGAAACATTTATGAAATCATTTATATACCCATTATAAATTAACTCTGGCTTATATTCTCCTTCCTATGAATGAGTGAACGACAACTCAGGAAGGCAGCCATGTTAGATTTCGGTCATCATATGTTTTGATCACTGCCAAGAGAACAGATTATTTATCCTATTATCGGACAGTGACCGGGAGATCTCAATCTTGCTAGAAACCCCCTTTCGTGGTTTCATAATATATACTACAAACTATGGACGTCAAGTAACTTTAGTTATTTATCGATCTGCCTTCACTGACGCGTTTAGTCAGATAGGGGGATGCGGCCATAATATATCATGACATTGAACTTTTGATGTACTGCCCATTATTTCTGAATGTGTCATGACTTCAGATCTGCTATGTATACCTACAAATTGATATGTCAACATACCATGATGTACTCGTATGTCCCAGTGTGTACGTCTGAATAAATTGAGTAAACAAAGATTCCAGCAGTCTGCATTGGTGCCTTGTAGACACAAGTGTATGAGTGGTTATATTGGTCAGCACACGAACAGTACACCATTCGCGGTAATCACACTCTACACTTCTACTTCATACATACACCATCCTGCGTCGGTTGAAGTGACCAAGTTTAGGGCCTGCTTCCCCTGGAGCCTTTGCCTTTCCTAACTCAGGACTAGGGTGAGTTACCCATTTACAGCTGGGTAGACTGGAGCATGCCTGATCTCAACAACACACCACTCTTCCTTACAGAGCATACAGACTGACACTTTACAGAGTGGAAAGAAGAAAAGAAACTTTACATGGGTCTGGCAACCTTGTCATGTAAAACAGATTGTTGTGAAAACTACAACAGCAGGAGTGCATGAAATCTTTAGTGCATACTGTATGCAGAGGAACCAGCCTGGTAGTGGCTGTGCTCCATAAAAAGCAAAAAAAGGGAATGATGATGACGAGAAAAGTTTTTAGTGTAAGATATAACCTTTTCTGTTATACTAAATATAATTAAGGACAGTTAATTCAACACACACACCACTGGAGGCCATAGTGATGGGGTTATCTAGAAGAGCATTAAAATGCCAAATCTAGTGGATATCATGAAAGATTGGTTTGGTTTTTTAAGGACTGTCTTCATTGCTCAGTGACAACTCCGTCAGAGCTCTGATCTCCTCCCTTAGATCGCACAAGGAGGATCTCAGCACAATGCACAAGCACTGCAGCACCGGCGACAATCCCAATGTGTGTATATAAGAATCACATATTCTATAAATATTTTTGTGGTGGGTAGGTTTCTCATTTTTAAATTTCGCCAGGGCAGCAGCCTGATGGCCTATTCTTTACAATTTCCAACTGCTTTGGGATTTTTAACGTGCGCAAGTTGCACACAGGACCTCCTATTTTTTCTGCCCTTATCAAAGAATGCTAGGCAACCGATCTCACTGCCCAGAGATCATGGGGGGAGGGGAGTATGATATCATTAAGAACCACTACTGGGAATCGAACCCGGTAACTTTAGAATTTGAGGTGGACACCATACCCCTTAGCCACTCAGACCACCATGAAAGATGTTAATGTACAAATAAAATCATATCAGATGGAAACAGTTGTTATCATGTATTTTCTGGGAACTTTAGAATGTATTGTGATGGTAAACAAAGTTTGTGGACGAGATGTGGAGGCGTCGTAGAAAGACATGTTAATATTCTGGCTTAACAGTGAAATGTACAGAAAACAACAGGCATTGATCATTGCAGATCAGACTGTGCCAGTCAGCATTCTACTTTCCTTCATCTTCTTTGAGGATTCCAGAACAAGAGCATACTGTGCCCAGTTCTATCTTTTCATTACTACTTGTTCCATGGGTATTTGTCCGGTTCCTTCCGTCAGTTCCATATTGGTGATCTTGTCATACCACTTTAATCCATCCTGTCTGTGCAAATAGCTTTGTTACTAAGTTGATGCACACTTTGCTATGCACTGTATCATCAGCTCTTGTTTCTATCTCCTTATAGAGCATAGGGTCCATGCTACAGATGACCTATTTGATGAAGCCTACACCAGAGCACATGCTCTTGTAGCAGTGGTTTTTCTAGCACTTAGTTTTACATGATGGGATTGGGCAACCCCACACAGAACCTCATATTAGACACCTCTGATGACATGCTTGAAGAAGTGGTAAAGGGGGGCATTTTAGATACTGCCCAAGGGGAGGGAAGTGTTAAAATGTCACCATACTAGGTCCAGCTTTTTTAATGAGGTAGGGGGACCAGTTCCCTTCCTGACTTCCTTTGCCTTCCCTAACTGAAGATTAAAGTCAGGTACTCATTTACAGCTGGGTAGACTTGAGCGTGATGCTGCGAAGTTTTGATCCTGGAGCCCGATATTTGTGCTGCAAGAGGAAAGCACTTTTAAACGTTTAACCCATCGGATGCTCAATGAAGTGATAGCCTTTTATTTCTTTGTCTCATCAGAAAACCTGGGGAACTGTGCTGGACTACACCCTGGATGCTCATGGCTAATGCTATGCACAGTGCACAGTGATCTGTTGAGCAACCATTAAGCCTACAGCATTACTGTCAATATCTCTCTGTTTGTAAAAATGTCTCTCTTACATTCTGTTACAGTCATCTACTGTCAATATCTCTCTGTTTGTAAAAAATGTCTCTCTTACATTCTGTTACAGTCATCTACTGTCAATATCTCTCTGTTTGTAAAAATGTCTCTCTTACATTCTGTTACAGTCATCTACTGTCAATATCTCTCTGTTTGTAAAAATGTCTCTCTTACATTCTGTTACAGTCATCTACTGTCAATATCCCTCTGTTTGTAAAAATGTCTCTCTTACATTCTGTTACAGTCATCTACTGTCAATATCTCTCTGTTTGTAAAAATGTCTCTCTTACATTCTGTTACAGTCATCTACTGTCAATATCTCTCTGTTTGTAAAAATGTCTCTCTTACATTCTGTTACAGTCATCTACTGTCAATATCTCTCTGTTTGTAAAAATGTCTCTCTTACATTCATCATCTGTTACAGTCGTCTGCTCCTGCCTTGGTGTATCTTATTAAAGAAACTGACCTAACCGCCAGGGTTGAATGTTTAACAAGCTTTATTCTGATTCAGGACTGTCTGTCTATCTGTTGTTCTTCACTTACAACTTAAAGTTCATTAACAGGTTTATTCTAACTTTCAACGTACCTGGTGTTACGAACAAACACGGTCCTTCAACATGAAATAACTGACGTCTCATCATCACACAAAATAGAACACTGTCATTCAACAAAGTGGCATTGAGAGTGAAGTTCGAAATGATAGTTGTAAAACTTCTGCAACAGCAGGTCAATCAAGATACATTTGGCTATATCTTTCGATGCGCGAACTCTCTTTGGACAAATGCTCACTCTGTCAAGACTCAGAACCAACTGACTTAATCTAAAACTTTGATTTACCACTATAACTTTGTCCGAACTATCCAGAACAAAATTCTCGATCACAAACAAACTCAGTCACTAAGTTCACTTGGAAATATCGCTTATTCAGCTATTTATTTATGATCGTCTGTCTCTATTTGTGTCCATCTATGTTTTTATTACGTTATTTCCCTTAGACCATAAATCAAATCCAGCTAAGCAACATTACCAATTAAACAATTCTTTTCCTCATAACAACTCTCCCGGCTACACTTCCTCATATAGCCAGTTAATTTAAAGCACAAAAGTTTATGAATAGTTTCCCATTTTCGTTCAATGTTCCTGGCTCGTGTTTTCCCATGTCTTTAAAGTCGATGTTGTCTGTTCCTATTTTTGCATTTAGATCACCAGTCAAACTTGTGATGTCTTTTCTTCTCATTTTATCCTTAATATTTTGTAGTCTGGTGGAAAATTCTTCTTTCAGAGATTCTTCTTCGTCATTGCTTGGCAGAGTGGCTAAGAAGTATGGCATCCTCCTCTAATTCTAAAGATACCAGGTTCAGTTCCCAGTACATGGAATATATTTGATGTAAATTTTTTCAGAACCAATGTGTCCTGATGATGTCTGACTGCTTCCCATTCTATGAGTGTGTGTTCTCCCTCTCAAATAAACCACAGAGCACCAAACTAGTGCTAAATGGGAAGAACTTATGCCAGGATGAAAATCCAAACTACCTAGGCATTGCCTTTGATCGTCGTTTGACTTGGAAAAACCCGAATGAAAGAAACCAGATAAGGGCAAGGCAAAGAATGGCAGTCATAAATGCGATATCAACAGCTAAACCCATCTATACTGCACACAAGCTCCCAGCTTGGAAACAACAGCGCTTCCTAGAAATGATAGAAAACATTCCTGGTATTGAGAGATAGAAGAGCTATAACCACAGGATACATACAGAAACATTACCCAAGCAACACCTGGACCCATGCTTACACAGATGGATCAGCAACAAATGCAACAGAAGATGGAGGCGGAGGAGTGTTGCTGAACTTTAGCACTGGCATACAAAAAGGCTGTCAGGCGTAACAGGAAAATTCTCAAGCAACTTCAGAGCAGAGGCCTTGAAAACTGCAGCAGAGGTCATAATGACAGAAGAAAGCAGCGAGAGACAAGTTGTTTTCTTTACAGATACGCTGTCAGTAATTGCAACACTGAAGAGCCAGAACAGTGCAGAACTGGATGACCTAAGAGTAGTACTCCACAAACTGAGCCACCAGTTCAAACGAGTTGTAGTACAGTGGATCCCATCTCATTGCAACATCTCCGGCAATGAAGAAGATGACAGACTGGCAAAGGAAGGTGGAAAGCTACCTAAGCCTGACACAAGTATAACTTTTTGAAGAGGTAAAGAGTTTTATCAGAAGCAGATACAGGAACACATGGGAAGCAGAATATCCAGGCCACACAAAAAATGATGCATATTACCAGCTCAACAGAAGAGAACAAGTGATAATCTTCAGACTGCACTGGCCACAACTGATTGAGATACCACCTATTCAGCAAGCTAAAGATAGGAACTACAGATGAGTGTGACTGTGGCACCGATAAAATGACTGCTGAACATGTGCTTCAATGATGCCCAACATATGAGGAACAGAGAAAGCACATGTGGCCATCACCAGTACCATTCCTGGAAAAGCTCTATGGAGATAGAAATACGAGTCAAGCTGACTACTGCTTTCTTTGAACATATTCAAGTTGACGTCTGAGAGTGTGTCATGTGCTTCAACAGATAGCATTAGAGCTACCCCCTCACTGACGTGTGAGCTTTCTTCCTCCTGTCCTGACGATGGCACCATTTACCCTTAGTTTCCCCCTTGTCCACCCCCTTCTTTAGATAGCATCAGATCTACCCCCTCACTGTCCTACGACAGCACCATTTTTCCTGTGCTGAGTGTCCTCCTGTTCACCCCCTTCCATCTTGTTTGGCATAATCCCAGGATACTGATCTTATTGTCTGTCATTTCTGCTGCCACCTGGTACCGTTTTCCCTTGTTTCTTCAATGTGTGAACATTCTAGGTGCCTAACCTGCAGGTTCTCCTTGAAGAAAGGCTAGTCAGCAGCACTCCTTTCAGCTTTCTCTGTGTTGCTTCATGCGCCTCCCTGCCAGAAGAACTTGTGCTGTGTTGAATGGCTGAGTTTTATTTTATGCAGCTGACCTGTCCTTGTGTTTGTTAATTTGTACAGGATAAGGTAACCGACACTGTGCCCAACCCTCTTTAGTCACTTTTTACTATGTGCATGGTAGGTCACAGTGTTATACTATTCTTTTTTGGGCCCCAGTAAAACAGTGGGTGATTGCTAAAGAATATTGCTGATTTTTTATGTAGCTGCTGGTTGACAGTCATTTGCATTGTTTGTACATCAGGTGGCATTAAGATTGCTGGAGCAAGAGAAGCTGGACAAGGACGATATGGTTGAACTTTTGGGCAAGAGGCCTTTTGCAGAGAAATCAACATACGAGGAATTTGTGGCAGGAACAGGTAATGATCTCTTTTCTTACCAGTGTTTGAACATTTTTAGATGCTTAGATAATAGTCTCTAGTTGTCTCTATCCTTGGGTTTATGTCTCCCCATTTGAATGTTAGCGTGTGTCACATAACTATGATTTAGTTTGGGATTTTAACTGTTAGTACAGTCATTTATGTTTCTTCTGAGAAAGCATATAGCCAGGTACATATTTTTTTTTATAGATTCTCATTGCTCTTCATGTGAGAGATAGTAGTGAGTTGAACCAAATGGTAGAGACAAAATATGTCAGAGATAGTTAATGAGTTGAACCAAATGGTAGAGACAAAATATGTCAGAGATAGTAATGAGTTGAACCAAGTGGTAGAGATAAAATATGTCAGAGATAGAAAGTTGAACCAAATGGTAGAAACTTCTTCTTCTTCCTTGTTCGTCCTGAAAAGGACGTTGGTTGCGTTGCACATCTGACTTCAGCACTGCATTTTTTGGGACCGGGTTTGCCTTCCCTCTTCGATCCCTACTCTCTCAGCCAGACTGCAGTGATGCAGCCTGTTTCCAGGACCACCACGTGGGGGTGGGGTAGGGTCTTGGTCAGCTCTGGTTCGCTGACCCTGATGCAAGCAGTCGTTTTGACAGTCACAGAAGTGTGACATTAACAGTTGTGCTGTAATGGGTCACATAATCATAGTGACTGTCAAGGCAGTTGTCCGGCTGTCATTGAAGTGTTGTGTCATATATAGTAGTGTTGTGACTGTCATAGAAGTGTTGTGTCGTATATAGTAGTGTTGTCATATATAGTAGTGTTGTAACTATCAAAGTTGTAGTTTGCCTGTCGTAGAAGTGTTGTTTCCTTAACAGTAGTGTTGTAACTATCAAAGTTGAATAATGGCTGTCACAGAAATGTTGTTTTATTAACAGTAAGTTGTAACTAAAGGTAAGAGCAGATCCCAAGCAAAACCTGGACACATACATACACAGATGGAGGTGGAGGAGTCTTTCTGAGCTTAAGCTTGGTTCACAAAAAAAGCTGTCATTCGCAACAGAAAAATTCTCAAGTAACTTCAGAGCAGAGGCAGAGGCCTTGAAAACAGCAGCAGAGGTTCTAATGACAGAGGAAAGCACAGAGAGACAAGTTTCTTTCTTCACAGATGCACTGTCAGTAATTGGAACGCTAAAGAGTCAAAATAATGCAGACCTGGGTGATTTAAAGGTAATACTCCACAAACTATGTCAGCGATTCAAGAGTTGTGATACAGTGGATTCCATCTCAACATCCTCGGCAATGAAGAGGCTGATAGATTGTCAAAGAAAGGTGGAAAGATACCTTAGCCTGATAACTTTTGAAGAGGTAAAGAGTATTATCAGAAGTAGATACAGGAACAAATGGGAAGCAGAGAATCCAGGCCACACATTTACACAAAATCATGCATATTAACAAAGAAATGATAGAATGAAATGAAAGGTTAGTCAATCAACTAAAAACAGTTTTGTTTTGTACGTCTGCCAAATAATGAAATGAAAGGTTAGTCAATCAACTAAAAACAGTTTTGTTTTGTATGTCTGCCAAATAATGAAATGAAAGGTTAGTCAATCAACTAAAAACAGTTTTGTACGTCTGCCAAATAATGAAATGAAAGTTTAGTCAATCAACTAAAAACAGTTTTGTTTTGTACGTCTGCCAAATAATGAAATGAAAGGTTAGTCAATCAACTAAAAACAGTTTGTTTTGTACGTCTGCCAAATAATGAAATGAAAGGTTAGTCAATCAACTAAAAACAGTTTTGTTTTGTACGTCTGCCAAATAATGAAATGAAAGGTTAGTCAATTACCTTCAGTTTCATATACAACAACAAAGTTATTTATGCATATGAACATTTAAAAAAATTATTTCCAAACAACAACAATAAAAACGCACTGGGGTGGCCATTTTTGCTTGGGCCAAATCCACTTTTTTGCTTGGGACTGAAAGAGTTAATATTAAGTCCAGTCACATATGAAGCAAGATGGCTGCCACTAAACCAGAAAGAGGAAGTTGATAGTACATTAAAAATAAGAAATAATGAAAACAAGGACTGGAAAAGAGTGAGAAAAAAGTAATCAATAAATAATAAATAAAATATAAATAAATAAATAATAATAATAAATAAATTTAAAACAAATAAATAAATAAAATAAAAAATAATAAAGGAAAAAAATAATTTAAAAAAAAAAAAATTTTAAATAAAATAAAATAAATAAACAAATTAAAAAAAAAAAAATTATAATAATAAGTAAATAAATAAATAAATAAAATTATTAAATTAAAAAAATGGTAATTTAAAAAAAAAAAAAAGGGTGATCGCATCAAAGTAGAAAGTCATAATACAACTGGGACTCGATAGAGAAAGGCGTCTCAGACAAAAGAATGTTGGGTATTCAAACCTTGTGGTTTGAGGCAACCCATAAGATGGATGAGGTGTTGTTCCTGGCGAAACCGACTGTTGGCATCTGAGGAACAGTATCTGATGGCTGTCACCTGGATGTCAGTGGCAACGTGGTGGTCAGGGCCATTGAAGTGGATGGCCACAGGTGTGGAATTAAACTGAGAGATGTCATAGAGGTGTCTGCAGAATCAGTCGCCCAGTCGTGTGCCCATTTGGCCGATGTACGTAATGGTGCAACGTTTGCATATAATAGCATAAATGACGTTGCGTGACTCACATGTGAAGCCATGGGTGCTGGTGAACTTGGCGTTAGGGAACGAGACTGAACGTGTTTCGATTACATACTGACATGTCTTACATCGTGTACAGTTACATGGCTTGGTTCCAAAGTGGCCATCGTTGACGGTTTTCAGACGGCTGTGGACTAGGAGGTCCCTCAAATTTTTGTCCCGTCTATATGCCAGCAAGGGTGGCTCACTAAATGCTTCCTGCGCCACTGGGTCAGCTTGGAGGAGAGGTAGGTGGCGAAACAGGATCCTTTTGACAGCAGTGCTGTGAGGGTGATAGGTCATTATTAACTTGACTCTATCAGAGGAGGTTTTTTGGCGGGGTTTGAGGGCCTCTAGATGTGAGATAGGGAGAACACGTTCTAAGGCAGAGGTAAGAACATCTTCTGGATACTGTCTGTTACGGAAGAAGTCCAACATTTCTTGTGCTCGGCATAGAAAGTTGTCATCATCTTGGCATAACCGACGGAGGCGGAGAAGTTGTGAGAAAGGCAAGGAGTCCCGACAAGCCGGAGGATGAGAGGAAGTATAACCTTTAGCACGCTGCATAAAAATTCAGAAAACTTGCCCTGCAGCTGCATTCTTTTTCACAACGCCCCATTTTTATAGTGGGTGACTATTAAATTCTATAGTTTTTTTGTTTTTTGGTCAATTGCTATCATTTTTGGACTGTATAGAAATGAATGAATGATGAATCTGACGATGTAAATTTTGTTTGTGTACATGTTAGATGAGATAGGAAGAGAGGAAAGGAAAGATGAAAAAAGGGAAAAAAAATTTAAAATAATAAAAAATAATTTTTTTTTAAATTTTAAAATTAAAAAAAAAATTTTTTTTAAATAACCAGCAAACGAAGGGTCCATATCCCTTGCATCTCAATTAAAGTCATTTGACCAATAGACCAATACAAATCAAATGACGATCTTTTCGTGACACCCATCGTCAGTAGCAAAGCAACAAATGCCCTCGTCAGCAGGGACATTCAGCCGTAATCCTAAACCTTTCCGTTATTCCTAAACCTAACCCCTAAAATTATACATGCTAGCAATGCCATTCTACTTTCGTTTCCATCTCAGCCATCAAACATATTCTGAGAACCGATATCAGCGCTTATAAAAACAAAAATCTCATCCCCACCGCATGGCGTCAGAATCCAATAAAATTAGAGGAAAATGGCCGCATGTTCGATGCCGATTCATTTCGATTGAAAAAATTCACAGAAAATAAACGCGAATGCACCCATTACTAAAAAAAATCGGAAACGGAAGCTAGCTCTCTCTCAGATAAGTTTAAAACTTAACATCCGGGCATGATATCACGTGTACACACATCCTATAGCTTGAAAACGAAGATTTCCGCAGGCGACACATGTCGCCTCCAGCTGGCAGAACATAGGTTACCTTCGGCGACATGTGTCGCCCGCAGCGCGCTAAAGGATAAAGGAGGTAACTGTGTGCATCGGTGGGTTTGTAGTACACCGAAGTGGGGGGGAGTGATAGTGACAACAATGTCAAGGAAATTAACAGAGACAGTGGAGATGTGAGAGGTGAATTGGATCGCGGGGTGGAAGTTGTTAATGAAATTAATGAACCTAGATAGGTCAACCTCTGGCATATCGGTGAGACCTATGCCATCATCGATGTATCAGGTAGCCCATGAAGAGGCAGGCATAACTGGGACCCATCTTGGTGCCCATGGCAACTCCACTTATTTGGTCAAAGAACTGTCCATTGAACTCAAAGGAATTGAGTCGAAGGACCAGTTCTGCAAGGCGCAGGAGAGTCTCTGTAGCGATAGAGGGGTGCGTGCGCTGGTCCAGGAAAAACCGGAGAGCATCAGAGTGAGGAATGGAAGTGTAAAGTGAGCAAACATCTAACAGAAATAAACGGTAGGTATGGTCTGGAGAAAGCTGAATGGAGGAAAAAGTAGTAAGAGCATGGTTTGTGTCCTTTAAGAAGGAAGGAAGCTGCTCTACAATAGGCTGGAAGATGCCGTCGAGGAAGTCTGATATACGTTAGGTAGGGCAGGCACACACAGAGACAATGGGTCTCCCAGGGTTGGAGGGTTTATGAATTTTGGGAAGCATATAAAACACAGGCTTACCCAGACCACTATTGTCAATACGGAGATGAGAAGCGCTAGAAGGTAAGGACTTGTTGGCGATAAGACTTTTGATGGTGTCATGGGCCAGACGATTGTTGAGGACTGTCGCATCATTGTCACGGCGCTGGTAGAAGGAGCAGGCGTTATTCAAACCTTTCTTCTGATGAGTCTCATGCCCTCTCTAAGCTCCGCCGCAGAGATGACATTGTTATCAAACCGGCTGACAAAGGAGGTGCCATTGTGGTATGGCGCAAGGACCTGCACCTCCAAGAATAATAAGCAGCTCACCAACAGCTCCTTCTGTATCAGAGTATCAGGTGTGGCAGCAGTATCCTGGACCTTTTCCATTGATGTATCATAGATACATCGATGATGGCATAGGTCTCACCGATATGCTAGAGGTTGACCTATCTAGGTTCATTAATAACTTCCACCCTGCGATCCAATTCACCTCTCACATCTCCACTGTCTCTGTTAATTTCCTTGACATTGTTGTCACTATCATTCCCCCCCACTTCGGTGTACTACAAACCCACCGATGCACAGTTACCTCCTTTATACTTCCTCTCATCCTCCGGCTTGTCAGGACTCCTTGCCTTTCTCACAACTTCTCCGCCTCCGTCGGTTATGCCAAGATGATGACAACTTTCTATGCCGAGCACAAGAAATGTTGGACTTCTTCCGTAACAGACAGTATCCAGAAGATGTTCTTACCTCTGCCTTAGAACGTGTTCTCCCTATCTCACGTCTAGAGGCCCTCAAACCCCGCCAAAAAACCTCCTCTGATAGAGTCAAGTTAATAATGACCTATCACCCTCACAGCACTGCTGTCAAAAGGATCCTGTTTCGCCACCTACCTCTCCTCCAAGCTGACCCAGTGGCGCAGGAAGCATTTAGTGAGCCACCCTTGCTGGCATATAGACGGGACAAAAATTTGAGGGACCTCCTAGTCCACAGCCGTCTGAAAACTGTCAACGATGGCCACTTTGGAACCAAGCCATGTAACCGTACACGATGTAAGACATGTCAGTATGTAATCGAAACAAGTTCAGTCTCGTTCCCTAACGCCAAGTTCACCATCACCCATGGCTTCACATGTGAGTCACGCAACGTCATTTATGCTATTATATGCAAACGTTGCACCATTACGTACATCAGCCAAACGGGCACACGACTGGGCGACTGATTATGCAGACACCTCTATGACATCTCTCAGTTTAATTCCACACCTGTGGCCATCCACTTCAATGGCCCTGACCACCACGTTGCCACTGACATCCAGGTGACAGCCATCAGATACTGTTCCTTAGACGCCAACAGTCGGTTTCGCCAGGAACAACGCCTCATCCATCTTATGGGTTGCCTCAAACCACACGGTTTGAATACCCAACATTCTTTTGTCTGAGACGCCTTTCTCTATTGAGTCCCAGTTGTATTATGCGATCACCCTTTTTTTTTTTTAATTACCATTTTTTTAATTTAATAATTTTATTTATTTACTTATGATTACTTTTTTTTTTTTTTAAATTTGTTTATTTATTTTATTTTATTTAAAAAAAAAATTTTTTTTTTTCCTTTATTATTTTATTTATTTCTTTATTATTTATTTGTTTTAAATTTATTTATTATTATTTATTTATTTATATTTTATTTATTTATTTTATTTTATTTATTATTTATTGATTACTTTTTTCTCACTCTTTTCCAGTCCTTGTTTTCATTATTTCTTATTTTTAATGTACTATCAACTTCCTCTTTCCGGTTTAGTGGCAGCCATCTTGCTTCACATGTGAGTGGACTTAATATTAAGGGAGTTTTTTTCTCTTATTTTTATAGTTTCATGTTCTCTACTTAATTCTCATTTTCTTTCCCTCCTGTCTCTTGTTTGTCTGTCCCTGACGAAGGCCTTGTGGCCGCAACGTAGGTTTTTCTTGTCCTTCTCCTTGTAAGACGTATTACTATTTGTGTGGGTGTGTGTGTTTTTTTTTTTCAAGTGAGAGGTAAGCACGTAAGTGAGAGGTAAGCACGTAAGTGAGAGGAAAGCACGTATGAGCTACTTTGCTAAACCTTGTTTGGTCAAAATAATACATCTGATACATATTTCTACCTTTCTTTTTTTGTTGCAGGATCTTTTGAGGAAGACACCACTTTACCTAAAGGTTTGGAGAATTGGAATAAGGAGAAAGAGAGGAACGATAGAGAGCCAGTGGAATCATAGTGTCATCAGTGTTGGCTTGTATGATTTTAAGATCTTTTATTGACTGCGACACCAGGAAGAAAGCACACATGAATAGTTGAAGATGAGTGCATTCTCAAGAGAAGCAGGATGAAAAAACAATTCATGGTCCACCATTTTGTAATTTATAATTATGAAAATGTATTCATGTAGTGATACCTCTGTTAATATAATTGTTGTTTTGAAACTACAGAAGTGTGACAAATCTATAATTGTAAACCTCATACAGATATAACCATGTGTTTTGTACCACAAACATTCTGGTACTTCTTGCTGTTGTGATTTGGCAAAAAATAAATTCAAAAACACAGCATGAACAAATTTTTGTTTCATCTTTAAATGTTTCCTAAGACAAAGGGAGCTGTTATGGTAATGATTAATTGGGTTTTTTTTTTCAACTTGTCAGAGAATTAAAACAGGTTTTAGAGCTCTCTTATTTGTGCTTCTCGGAGTCATCTAAGAAATGTGCCTGAGACAATGCGGTCAATAATTCAGCAACACAGTTTTGAGAATTGAAATTTTATTTGACTGATGAGCCCTGCCAGGATGATGGTGAAATAAAATGTTGTTTTGCTTTATCACATGATAGATTGTCTTGACCTAGTGAAACAATGATTTATTATTATTTTCAAAAGTTAAATACAAGATTTCCATAAGTGTGAGATTACGACAAACACTGAGGTCAAATTACACTAGTCAACAACCAGAATGTACCAGAAATGAAAATAGCTGATCTTAACTAATTTTGGTGTGCTGAAAACGAAAATGACATTAAAAAATGTTGATTGGCTCTAGTTTTCAAGATATATGCTACTAGTTTATTTAATTACGGTCAATTTATATATATGACGCAACTGTTGTGGGCGATTGCATAATTTTTTCTAATGACCAATAAAAATGTAACTAGAAGTTCATGATGCAATCCTACCTATGATTACATCACCTTTGTGATTAAATATCTTATCTCTGATAAAATTTTGCCATTAGTTAGTGCATTTGTCCTTATCAAAAGTATCGTAGTTAGAAATGCCTAGGACATATGTGAACAGTGCTAATAATTTCTGTTATATATGTGGTGAGGTGACATTTCTATCACAAAAACGAAATATAACTTAAGTGATTAAGAAGGCGTACAGTTTGTATTTTGGCTGCAGAATAGGAGATCAAGATAAGAGCTGGGCGCCACACATATGCTGCAATACATGTGCAGCATATCTTAAACTATGGTTGACTGGCAAAAGGCAAGCTATGCCTTTTGCAGTCCCAATGATTTGGAGAGAGCCCACTGATCATCTCAACAACTGTTACTTTTGCATGGTCCCACCAATTGGGAAAGGCATATCAAAGAAGAAAAAATGGACTCTGGAATACCCAAACATCCCCTCTGCAATACGTCTGGTACCACATGGCGATGACCTACCAGTTCCCAAAGTGCCAGAATCATTTTCAGCTGCTTCCACTGATGAAGAAGAGGACATTGGTGGTCCTGAACCATCAACCTCAAGCGACCCAGATTTTGAGCAAACTACATCCACTAAACCACACTTAATAACCCAAGGTGAACTGAATGATCTTGTAAGAGATCTGAATTTACCGAAGAACAAGGTGGAGCTTTTGGGTTCCAGATTGCAACAGTGGAATCTCCTGGCAGATGTTACAATTTCTGTGTATAGGAATCGCCAGAAGCCGCTTATTACATTCTTTTTCAAAGAGGGTGACCTTTCTGCGTGCCACAACATTTCTGGTTTAATGGCAGCCCTTAAAATCAATTACATACCGGAATGAGTGGAGGATTTTCATTGATTCATCCAAGACGAGTCTTAAAGCTGTTTTGTTGAATAATGGTAATGTGTTACCGTCAATTCCAGTTGGTCACGCAGTTCATACGAAAGAAACTTATGAAAACATTAAGCAGCTTTTGAAGTGTATAAACTACGATCATCATCATTGGTCACTTTGCGGTGATTTAAAAGTGGTCGCTCTTTTGCTTGGACTGCAGGGTGGATACACCAAGTACTGTTGCTTTCTCTGTGAGTGGGTTAGCCGTGCACGAAGTGACCATTACATCAGAAGACATTGGCCAATCAGGCAGTCATTGCAGCCTGGCAGTAAGAACGTTGAGAACCCAGCACTTGTCGACACCAGCAAGATTTTGTTGCCACCCTTGCACATTAAGCTAGGTCTCATGAAAAACTGTGTCAAGGCAATGGAGAAAACAGATGAGGCTTTCAAATACCTCATCAGAAAATTTCCAAGACTGAGTGAAGCTAAAATAAGAGGGAGTATTTGTTGGTCCGCAAATTCGAAAACTTCTTCATGATGACGAGTTTCTTTGCGTGTTGCATGGCAAGGAAAAAGCAGCATGGCTAGCATTTAAGTCAGTGGTGGACAATTTTCTTGGAAACAACAGATCTGATAATTACAATGAAATTGTAGAAAATCTCCTTCTGAAGTATAAGAGTCTTGGCTGCAACATGTCTTTGAAAATTCATTTTCTGGATTCTCATCTGGATTTCTTTACGTCAAACTATGGAGCGGTCATTGATGAGCATGGTGAACGATTTCACCAGGACATTGCTGCTATGGAGACAGGGTATCAAGGCAATTGGAGCCCTTCAATGCTTGCTGATTACTGTTGGACTGTGACAAAAGACACCTCATCGATTGACTACAAGAAGCAAGCAAAGAGAGCTCGAACAGCGACTGAATAATGACGGAATGGGTTCAAATGTGCCTTTTTAAAACATGATATGTGAACTTTAAATAATGTTTATATTTTTTCTATCATTTTATGTTGAAATATCAATTAATTGAGTATGTAAACACAATTTTTATAATGCTAAAGTAGAAAGACTAGCTGTTCACCCCAGAGAATTAAACAAGCATACATTATTTGTATTACTGTAATGTAAATTCATCATTTAAAAAAAAAACCAGAGCCAATTGGTGAATTTCATTATGATATTTGAAATCAGCATGTCAAAATCAATAAGAAATGGTATATTTAATTTCTGGTACAAAAAACTTTTGAAAATTTGTTGACTAGTGTTATTTGTGTCTGCTCCATATATTATCAGAAACAAATTGAAGGAGGTTGACTACAGACACAGAAACACCATCAATTCCATGTTTATGTCTGCAATCAGAAAATCAGCTCTAAACAAAGATATCATCAAAGGTATCATCAAAGGTGCTGTGTGTTTTACTGTGATGGGCATCTTTTATTATCTGTGAGAATTAAACCATTATTACAAGCTGTGTGATGTGTGGAACCATGAAGCTGTAGCGTAGTCTGTGAACAGGTTTTGGTCAAGAAATATTTCCAAGTCATAATTTGAATGTCTGCAGTATCACATGTGTGACAACTGATGCTGCTAGTAAACTGTCAAACCAAACATAACCTATGACAGAGTCTATGAATTTGTTGATACTTGTAATTTGTATGGACACATTTATGTACTTGTCAAGTTTAACTATTGTCTTTTCACTTGTTGAATAAACTACTGTGTGTAATAAAAGGCGTAGTTTTATTTTCTTCATTGGGTTTTTATGAAACAGTTTAACATGGATCTGACTTTCATAATTGCTGATAAAAAATTAACAAATGTTGATGGAATAATACAATGGCTTTGAAAACACAAATATTTGTGTGTTACACAAAACAGTGATCAGAAAACGTCACCCTCATAGCAGTTTAATTATGACAAACTTCAACCTTGTAGCAGTTTAATTATGACAAACTTCAACCTTGTAGCAGTTTAATTATGACAAACTTCAACCTTGTAGCAGTTTAATTGTGACAAACTTCACCCTCATAGCAGTTTAATTATGACAAACTTCAACCTTGTAGCAGCTTAATTATGACAAACTTCAACCTTGTAGCAGTTTAATTATGACAAACTTCAACCTTGTAGCAGTTTAATTATGACAAACTTCAACCTTGTAGCAGTTTAATTATGACAAACTTCAACCTTGTAGCAGTTTAATTATGACAAACTTCAACCTTGTAGCAGTTTAATTATGACAAACTTCAACCTTGTAGCAGTTTAATCGTGACAAATTTCACCCTCATAGCAGTTTCATTATGACAAACTTCAACCTTGTAGCAGTTTAATTATGACAAACTTCAACCTTGTAGCAGTTTAATCGTGACAAACTTCAACCTTGTAGCAGTTTAATCGTGACAAACTTCAACCTTGTAGCAGTTTAACCGTAACAAACTTCAACCTTGTAGCAGTTTAATCATGACAAACTTAACCAGCAGGCGACATCTGTGCACAGTGTTAGTTTTTAAACAGATCACAGCTGCCACTTCTGAAAAATGTATGGTGTTCAGTAGCTGCCAGTTCAGAAAAATGTATGGTGTTCAGTAGCTGCCAGTTCAGAAAAATGTATGGTGTTCAGTAGCTGCCAGTTCAGAAAAATGTATGGTGTTCAGTAGCTGCCAGTTCAGAAAAATGTATGGTGTTCAGTAGCTGCCACTTCAGAAAATGTATGGTGTTCAATAGCAAACAGTTATTTCATGACAACTCTATAGCAGCTACTTTCCTGATGAATGTAACCATCAATATTTTAGCAGACCTTTTTGTTAGTTGTCTTTAGAATTATTTTCAACCATCAGTTTCACCGTCTATGATGAAAGCGTGATTATGATACATATCCTGTTTTCTAACGAGTGTGAAAAAAAGGAAGCAGGTTTTCTGGTGAACAACTCCTTGGCTTGTCCATGAAACTAATTTGATCCATTCAGTTAACTTGTGTTTTATGTGAAGACGGGTCAGCTCGCAGGTTATTCTCATAGTATTTGGTCAGCATAAGACTAGCCTGGGTCTTGAAGGTACTCAGATCAGGTGGATGGGGATATATCGGGCGTGCTACAAAAGTCAGAAGAAATGTTTTAAATGGCCTAGTTTCATTTTCTTTCATTCTAACACTATCATCTTCTGATATTCTGCTACAAATTAAATATAACCGACAGATAGAATGGGGGAACCCTCACCACAATTTTATTTCTTTTAAAAATGCTACAAATTAACTAAACTCTGAGTTCTGAAAACTACATCTGGTTTTTAACTAACAGCACCAATGGGAAAACTATGACCCATCATTTAGCCCAAGAGCAAATTATGGCATTATCAGCTCCCGATATATTTAGTAATATCCAAAGAGGAGTCACTTTTCTTATTTGCCCTACAGAGGTCAACTTTGTTTTTTTTTTCCTGAAAATTACATTGCCTAATGAGTGTGTGTTTATGTGTATAGGTCCATCTGTCCACGCACACACACACACAGACAAATATACAGTGCAGTCTACTTAAATTTACTCACTGAAGTGAATCTTTGCTTAACTAAGCAATTCATGTGGCCCCAGCATTTGTTTTTTTTTTTGCCTTTGTATAAAAAAAATTTGGCACCTTAAACTCTGATAACTTGAATTTTCAGACGTATCAACTGATTTGGTCTGTCCAAGCTCAGATTAAACTAAAAGGCCATAAGTTCAACTTCTGGCAGTACCATTTTTTAATGTGCTGTAGCCATCCAAGATGTTATGACACTGAAGAATACAACATTGTGTGAAAGAAGACATCCAACATTGTGTGAAAGAAGACATCCAACATTGTGTGAAAGAAGACATCCAACATTGTGTGAAAGAAGACATGTATATAAATGTAGGAAGCTGTAGCCATCCAAGATGTTATGACACTGAAGAATACAACATTGTGTGAAAGAAGACATCCAACATTGTGTGAAAGAAGACATCCAACATTGTGTGAAAGAAGACATCCAACATTGTGTGAAAGAAGACATGTATATAAACGTAGGAAGAAAGAAGACATCCAAGATGTTATGACACTGAAGAATACAACATTGTGTGAAAGAAGACATGTATATAAATGTAGGAAGAAAGAAGACATCCAAGATGTTATGACACTGAAGAATACAACATTGTGTGAAAGAAGACATGTATATAAATGCAGGAAGCCTGCACCAAAGCCTTCATGTGCTCTTGCAGCTTTAGTTTCTGCTGCAATGTGTTTTACACAATGGACGGTTACCAGGCTCCTGGTGGTGCTCAAAGTACTGTAAAGTTCAGAGATTTGTAATAAAACTGGCCAAGATACAGCTTAACTGTGGCATTCTGATTACAGAAAACCTAGAAAAATCTGTTCTAGAAAGATTCTGTTAATTCATTTATTATCCGTCTGCTCCTTGTGGAGCAAAGTCATTTGGGGTCAGAGTGGCTAAGAAGTATGGCGTCTGCTTCGATTCCAAATTGAAGTAATATAATTTATGGAAATTTTTTTGCAGAACCAATGGTCCTAATGATGTCATATTCCCCCCTGGTCTCTTGGGTAGTTAGATCGGATGCCTAGATTTCTCGGACAGGGAAAAAAAAATAGGAGGTTTCTTGTGCATGTTATGCACATTAAAAATCTCACAGCAGTTGGAAATCGTAAGGAGTAGGCCTATCTGGAAGGCCGCTGCTGTAGCAAAATTTAAAAATTAGAGACCTACGCACCACAAAAATATTTATAGAATGTGTGATTCCTATATACACACATTGGGATTCTTGCCGGTGTTACGGAGTTCGTGCACTGTTCCAAGATCCTCCTTTTGTGATCTAAGGGAGAAGATCAGAGCATTGATGGTGTTGTCCGTGTGTAATGAAGATGGTCCTTAAAACCAAAACAAACCAAACCTTTAACAAGGAGAGGCCCATCCTAGAATAGAAGGACTGACAGCACAGTCACACAATGAGAATGGTAAACTTGAGAGACTGACAGCACAGTCACACAATGAGAATGGTAAACTTGAGAGACCATCAATGACAGGGAATGATAAACTTGACAGACCATCAATGACAGAGAATGATAAACTTGAGAGACCATCAATGACAGAGAATGATAAACTTGAGAGACCATCAGTGACAGAGAATGATAAACTTGAGAGACCATCAGTGACAGAGAATGATAAACATGAGAGATCATCATAATAACGCTAACATTCATTAAACCAGCAAGCATGTCATTGTTAGACCGACTGAGCGAACACTGGTTGACCTTGGTTTGCGTTAAACTCTGACAGCCAATGAGACTACACATTTGAGATCTGAAGATCAATGAGTGAAACCTGAGAGTAAATAATAAACATAAACCAGTATTTGGCAGACATTTATAAGAAATAAAGAAGGAAAACACCAGACAACAGAAAAGTCCCTAGATCAGGGGTAACTCTTACATCGGATTACTTGTCATGCATTAGTTATCGCTCCAGGAATCCGTGCAGGAACTGCTAACAAGGCATGTGAAGATATTAAGCCAAAATATGATTTGAACTTTTGTATACTTGCTACTATATTGCTAGCAACAAACTTGACACTGCATTTTAGAAATTAGTTCGGTTTTCAAAGGAACACCAAAACAAGAGAAGCAATATTTTGTATGAGAATTTCAGCAGAAAAATATATAGAAGTCCAAAAAAGTATTTACATGTGCTTTATTGATTATAAGAAGGCTTTTGACAGAGTTCATCATGAGAAAATAATTGAATGCCTCAAAGACATAAGTATTGATGAAAAGGGCATAAAAATACTCAGTAACCTCTATTGGGAACAAACTCTGACAGCAAGATCTGGCAGGAATTACTCACCATATACAGACGTAAAAAGAGGTGTCAGACAATGTTTTGTACTGTCCTCCTGCCTATTTAACATCTATACACACAAAATTTTCAGACAAATACAGGAACCTCCAGGACTGAACATCGGTGAAAGATCAATAAACAACCTTAGATATGTGGGTGATACAGTTTTGTTAGTTGAAAGTCAACAGGAGTTGCAAGAGTTTGTGAAGCAAGTAAACAGCATAAGTCATGAATATAGATTGGCCATTGAGAAAATGAAAACTATGATAATTAGCAAAGCAGGCAATAGAAAGGTAAAGGATCCTGTTACATGCCCATTGAGGCATATTGGGAATATGGTGTTAGGCCCATATTTTCTTGACCATCGGCACACTAGGGGTGATGTGGTCAGCATCACGCCGGCTGCCTTAACCTTCCCAGAGTTGCTCTGGTACCCAATTCATGAGGCTGGGTCGACCCCGGAGCCGTTTGCGGTCTAAAAAAATCCCACCTGAACTGGGAATCAAACCATGGACCACCGAGCTAGGAAGCCAGTGCACTAACCACTGCTCCTAAGCAGGCAATAAGCCAATATTAAAGATAAGAATAAATGGGAACATCCTGTAACAAGTCAAGTTTCTCATATTTTGATCATATAATAACAGAAGATGGCAGATGCAAAACAGAAATCAAGAAGAGAGCAGCTACATTTATTAGTATAAGACAGATACTAACATCTAAACAACTAACAACAAATTCAAACTGAGAATCATCAAATGGTATATATATATATACATTCTTCATTTCTATATGGTGTAGAAATACAGACAATGAACAAGTGTTAGAAGAAACAACTGAGGCCCTTGAGATGTGGACATATAGAAAAATGGGGCCCATCACATGGAAAAAGAAAATAACAAATACTGAGGCCCTAGAAAACCTATGAATAAAAAGAGAATTAATGAAGAAGGTCAAAATTAGACAACTAAAATATTTTGGCCATGTAAAAAGCCATAAGACCTGACTAAATATCATAACAGATGGCAGAGTTGAAGGTAGAGGTGCAAGAGGAAGACAGCATTACAAGAGGGAAGACAACATCAAGAGATGGACAGGAAAGAGTTTATCAGAGTGCACCATCAAGACAAGAGACAGAAGACACTGGAGAATCATTGCAGCCAACCTTTGATGTGAAGATGGCACCTGATGATGATGACTTTTTAGACTTCGCTAAATTGCTTTTGAAAACTTTAAAAGATGCAGAAATGAAAATTTTAAATCAAAATAACTGTTTCTGAATTGTTAAAATAATTGTTTCATGCTTTATCTCTTATTCTGATAAAAAAATTTTCATCTTTGAGTAAAATTCGGATAAGCAGAATTTAGGATAAGCAGAAGTGTCTTAGATGGTCCCTGGTCCCAGCGACTTCAACTTATCCAGACTACACTGTATATGGTTTCCAGTCTTCCACTGAAACACTCGTGGCATGCATTTCTAAGAAAACCTCCTGAAGATAAAAGTGTCTATGATGTGATCATCATCAATCTTCCAGCATTACATTTTTTGTTACTGCTACTACTATCACGATCATCAATATTTATGCAGCTACTATCATTATCATTTTCCCATAATATCATTAACTAATATGAATGACACCACCATCACATGATTTGACACCACTAAAAATAAACACCATCACCACATAATTTGACACCACTACAAATAAACACCATCACCACATAATTTGACTATGCTATGAATGACACCACCACATAATTTGACACCACTGTGTATAACATCACCGCACCATTACATAATTTAACACTACTACAAATGACACCACCATCACCACACAATTTGACATCTCTATGAATGACATCACCACCACGTAATTTGACACTACTATGAATGACATCACCACCACGTAATTTGACACCACTATGAATGACACCACCACATCACCTGACACCACTAATGACATCACCACCTTATAATTTAACACCCCTATGAATGACACCACTAAATAATTTCACACTCCTATGAATGACAGCACTTCATTTGACACTACTATGAATAACATCACAACATAATCTGACACCACTATGAATGACACCACCGGCACATAATTTAACACCACTATGAAAGACACCACATAATTTAACACCCCTATAAATGACACCACAATATAGTCTGACACCACCATGAAAGACACCACCACATAATTTAACACCCATATGAATGACACACCACTACATAATTTAACACCACTATGAACGACACCACCGCCACATAATTTAACACTACTATGAACGACACCACCGCCACATAATTTAACACTACTATGAACGACACCACCGCCACATAATTTAACACCACTATGAATGACACCACCACCACATAATTTAACACCACTATGAACGACACCACCGCCACATAATTTAACACCACTATGAATGTCACCGCCACTACATAATTTAACACCACTATGAATGACACCACCGCCACATAATTTAACACCACTATGAACGACATTACTGCCACATAATTTAACACTATGAATGACACCACCACCACATAATTTAACACCACTATGAATGACACCACCACCACATAATTTAACACTACTGTGTGTAACACCACCACCACATAATTTAACCCCACTATGAACGACACCACCACCACATAATTTAACACCACTATGAACGACACTACCGTCACATAATTTAACACCACTATGAACGACACTACCGCCACATAATTTAACACCACTATGAGTGACAAAACAGCTTTGTGCATGTACTTTTGTTCCCCTCTCTCACCCATTCATCCTTTCCAGCTGTATCACTTTTTCATCCTCCTATTATTTGGAATATTTTTGCCCTACATTCTTTTTGCTGTGACCACTCCCAGACGTATTTACATTCCGCCAGGTGAACTGTGATATTATCAGGTTAATATGATTATCACGTAAGTCAGTCTGGCCACCTTTGAAAGAGACGTCAGTTGTTTGTGCAATGTGGTATCGCACAAACACGCACAGAAAGCCAGATTGCTATCTAAGGAAACCGCCTGAAGGACGGGCGAAAACACCGGTGATAATTAGATAATCGTTTAATTTGAGCCCTCTCGGTATCAACATTGCTGATAATCTGTCTGGGTAGGCAATCTTGGCAGAAAGTATTATGCCAGGAAATGAGTTCACAGATTTCTTTGTGAGTTGGCGGAAGCATTACGACATATTGAAAGAGGTAACGCAATGGAATTTTAAAATGTAACATTTTAAAACATGCGGGGGAGAACTAAATTAAACACCCCTACCCATAAAGTCCTGAGCTTTCGATTGGATTGATTTGAGAAGCTTGAATAAACAATGGATTTCATTGGAAATTCGTCTGAAGCACAATCTGGGATTTGAACAGAGGAAGGGAAATATAGAGGAAGTTGAGGGGAACTGCGGTAAGACGTGGAGTACAATGGATGGGTTTGAAAAAAAATCGAAAAAAGGTGATTCGTCTTACGGGGACAAAAGACAAAGAAAGTAGTCTATGTTACGGCCACAAGGCCTTCGTCAGGAAAAGAAAGAAAGTGAAGGCTAGATAGGAGACATAAGAACTTAAAGAAATATAAAAATAAATATAAAACCTAGGTACTTCCCTGAAGGCGAAGCATGGCTGAAAAGCTCTAGTTGGTGGTAGAGAGAAGAAAAATGAAGTCCAAAAAAGATACAGAAAATCAGGAGTTGTACAAGGAAAACACAAAGCAGATTAAAAAACGAGTCAGACAAGACAAACAACAATACATAAACGACACCTGCAGGAAAATAGAGGAAATGCGCGAACAGGGATTGAGTAAGAATATGTTTTCTGAAGTAAGAACATTGAAGAACAGCAACTTTAAATCATCACCTCGAGCAATAAACGACAAGAAAGGCGACACTCTAACAGAACGTAAAGATATTCTGAACAGATGGAAGGAGTACTGTCAAGAAATGTATACGGAAATAAACAAAGCGGCAGATGACAACGTCATGAATGAAGCGGAACGTGAACCAGAACCTACCATAGAGGAAGTCCGGAACGCAATCAAACACTTAAAAAGTGGAAAATCTCCTGGTTGTGATGAAATAACAGCTGAAATGATACAGGCAGGAGGAGAAGGCAGCGCTCGTATATACCATGCATTATGCTGCAAGATCTGGCAAAGTGGAATTTGGCCCAAGGAATGGAAAAGATCAATTTACATACCCTTGCCAAAAAAGGGCAACCTGAAACTGTGCACAAACTACAGAACTATAGCTCTTATAAGCCATGCCAGCAAAATACTATTACAAATCATAATGAAAAGGATGCAACAAAAGCTAGAAACAGAAATAAACGAAGTACAGGCGGGTTTTCGACCAGGTAGAGGCACTAGAGATCATATATTTAACATGAAGATCATCATAGAAAAGTGTAGAGAATTCAACGCTGATCTACATACTTGTTTCATTGATTACACCAAAGCTTTCGATTGTGTACAACATCAGCAGTTATGGGCTATTATGAAAAATATGGGATTTCCAAACCACCTTATACAACTCATCGCACTGCTGTACCAAGAACAACAGGCAGCCGTAAGAATAGAGGGTGAAACATCAGAATGGTTTGAAGTACAGAAAGGAGTAAGACAAGGCTGTACCCTTTCCCCTTACCTGTTTAACATTTATGCCGAGAATATCATGAGAAATGTAAGAGATGACCAAGAACACACAGAGTTTGACTCATTTAACATCGGCGGGTACCAGATCCCGGAAATCAGATATGCTGACGACACAGTCCTCCTATCGATCAACCCAGAAGGACTTGAACAATTACTTCTGTCCACCAAAAAACACAGCGAGGCCCAGAATCTATACCTAAACACCAAGAAGACTAAAGTATTGACAACAGACAAAGTAAAGACCAAACCAGAAATTGAAATTGATAACGAAGAACTGGAAAGTGTTAATGAATTCGAATACTTAGGATCAATCATCAACAGCTCTGGCGACTGTGCAGTAGAAATTAAAAGAAGACTTGCAATTGCTTCACATAAACTAATACAGATGAAAAACCTATGGCAAGGCACAAGCAAAGAAACAAAGTTACAACTGATCAGAGCATGTATATTCCCAGTAGCAACATACGGCTGCGAGACTTGGACACTCAATAAAACAGTTGCAAAAAAGATTACATCATTCGAAATGAAATGCTACAGAAGGATGTTGAGAATACCCTGGACAGAAAAAAAAAGACCAACAAAGAAGTACTGCACTCACTAAACGTACAGGAACATTGGCTCCTAAATACCATCGCAATAAGGAAGCTGAAATTTTTCGGTCATATAAAAAGACATAATAGCCTGGAAAAAACAGTGATGGAAGGCATGGTCCCTGGAAAAAGGGGAAGGGGTCGACCTAGACGACGGTGGACCCAGGACATCACAGAGAGTCTGAACTTGTCTTTGGCTGATGCAGGTCGACTTGCCCAGAATCGTGATGCGTTCAGAGCAGCTGTAATGAAGACAACGTTCTGGAAAGAATACGTCACATGATGATGATGATATATACAGTATATATATATATATATATATATATATATATATATATATATATATATATATATATATATATATATATATATATATATATATATATATATATATATATATATAGTGTGTCCGGCAGAATCACTACCAATAAAAAATGTCAATATTTCTTATACTAATAATAGCAGACCGACCGGATTTTGATTTTCTGTTAGGCAAACTCATTAAGTTTCAGTAGCAACTCACCAAGTTTCAGTAGATCTCCACATGAGCGCCTTTAGTGGCTCGAAGAATGTCAAGACGGTATTCTATCTCTCTCCACGTGTTTTGCAGCATCTGAGGTGTGACGGATGCACAAGCGTCAATTATTCGCTGCCGAAGATTATCCAGTCCCTGCACCAGAGTTTGATAGACAAAGCTTTTTACGTATCCCGATAGAAAGAAATCTAAGGGGGTCAAATCTGGTGACCTTGGTGGCCAATCAATGGGACCTAATCTTCCAATCCATCTGTCTGGAAATTGTTGATGAAGGTAGTTTCTTACTTCATTGGCATAGTGTGGAGGTGTTCCATCTTGCTGGAATATGAATCCTTCTGGTATCCTAGGAAATGCAAAACTTTGCAGCATGTTTAGGTATGTTGCTCCTCTGACTGTGGCTTCGGCGAAGAAAAATGGCCTGATCACATAATTCGAGGTCAAGGCACACCACACGTTAAGTTTAGGGCTGTCTCGCTCATGCTCCATTACGACATGTGGGTTTTCATTTCCCCATATCCTACAATTATGCCGGTGAACTTTGCCACAAGTGTGAAAGGTTGCTTCATCGGAGAATACCACACAATTGAGAAATTCATTGTCATCATCGAGGTGACATAGCATGCATTTGCGAACTCGGCCCGTCTGGGTTTATCATTTGGCTGTAACTTCTGCACTAGCTGGATCTTGTAGGCTCTAAGCCGCAATCTTTTGTGCACAATGTCGTGAACAGTAGATTTTGGAATACCCAATTCTCCACTTGCCAGTCGAATGGATTTCCGCAGGCTACGTTGAAAAGCTTCGCCTCTATCTGGAGACAATGCTTCATTGCCGCTTCCCTTCTTTCTCAACAAAGAACCTGTTTCCAACAGTTGCTTGTGCCATTTCACTATGGTATGTCGTTCTGGAGGTTTCTGTCCATATTCCTGCCTGAATCTACTTTGCACAACAATGGGAAACTTTAATTCCGCAAGCCAATAACAGCATTGCACTTTCTGCTGCACCATGAACTCCGCCATTGTCACTACATGCGTCATCACATTCCGCGGCTGCGCATTACGTACGCGTTATCTGCATATTATCGGACAATTTATCAATTATCTCACTGCTCCTAAAAATGTGATGGTTTCTATACGAGGTAACCATAAAAAAATAATTCTAACTTACATGGATGAGGAAATATTGACATTTGTTACTGGTAGTGATTCTGCCGGACACGCTGTGTGTGTGTGTGTGTATATATATATATATATATATATATATATATATATATATATATATATATATATATATATATATATATATATATATATATATATAATTTATTTATTTATAGATATATATTCACATCTATAGAACTACTTCTTGTAAAAGGGAATTTCGCTGAATTTACACCAGCTGGGGTCTTGAACTTGCTTAATTCTTCATAAAAGGTGGCGGACCAATAATAAGTTAACAATAGCTCAGCCAATGCAGCATTGTTCTTGACTTCGGAAATATCTTATGAAAACTCCCTTGAGATAGAAGTGTCTTTACCCTTCTATCAACAACTCTGCCAAGAGTAATCTTGTGCAAAGGTAGACACCTTTGACGACCCACTTCAGATACTCTTTGAGTTTTGGCCACCTTTGGACCACGACTGCAAAGCAGGAGAGGCAACCTGTGACACTATGAACGACACCAACGCTATATAATTTACCACCATTATGAACGAAACCACTGCTTTGTAATTTAACATCCCTATGAACAGCACCACCGCAGTGTAATTTAACACCACTATGAACTACCCCACTGCCATGTTATTTAACACCATTTTCCCATAATTTAACACCATGAACAACACTACCGCCACATAATTTAACACCATTATGAATGACACCAATGCCGCATTATTTAACTCAACTATGAACGGCACCGCAGCTGTGCAATTTAACACCACTATGAGCAGCACCACGCAGCGTAATTTAACATCACTGTGAACGACTCCACCGCTGCGTAATTTGACAATACTATGAATGACACCACCACCACCCAACATAATTTAACACCATTATGAATGACACCACCATCACCTAACATAATTTAACATCATTATGAATGACACCACCACCATTGAATGACACCACCAATCAACATAATTTAACACCATTATGAATGACACCACCACCCCCAACATAATTTAACACCATTATGAATAACACCATCATCACTATGAATGACTCCACTGGCGCGTAATTTGACACCACTATGAATGACACCACCATCCAACATAATTTAACACCACTATGAATGACACCACCACCCAACATAATTTAACACCATTATGAATGACACCACCATAACATAATTTGACACCACTATGAATGACACCACCACCACCACCCAACATAATTTAACACCTTTATGAATGACACCACCACCCAATATAATTTAACACCATTATGAAAGACACCACCCCCACTATGAATGACACCACCATCACTATGAACGACTCCACCGTCGCATAATTTGACACCACTATGAATGACACCACCACTACCCAACATAATTTAACACCATTGTGAATGACACCACCCCCATAACAAAATTTGACACCATTATGAATGACACCACCACCAACCCCCAACATAATTTAACACCACTATGAATGACACCACCACCACCCAACATAATTTAACACCATTATGAATGACACCACCACCCAACATAATTTAACACCATTATGAATGACACCACCACCACCATTATGAATGGCACCACCACCATAGCATAATTTGACACTATTATGAATGACACAACCACCACCCAACATAATTTAATTCCATTATGAATGACACCACCACTATGAATGACACCCCCACCACTATGAATGACACCACCACCACCATTATGAATGACACCACCACCATAGCATAATTTGACACTACTATGAATGACACAACCAACACTACTACTAGCAGCTCCTTCACATAAATATCATTACCAGCATGTATCTTCACACCATTACTAGTATGTGCTCCACATAAACACCACCATACATACATCATTATGAGTATCATAAATGTTCTACATCAGCTGTTCTCAAAGTGTGGTACGTGGACACCTGGGGGCACCGGAGACCCTTACAGGGGGTTGATGAGGTGAAAACTATTTTCATAATAATCTAAGACGTTATTTGCTTTTTTCACTCTCATTCTCTCATGAGTGTATGAGGGATTTTCTAGAGGCTACATGATGTGTCATTTAAAGGAATGTCTTCTTGTGCATTATTTTTTTTTCTAGACATTTCTAAGGTAGCAGGTTTAGAGGATAAATATGTCAGCTTTCAGAGATTAACTCGGTTTGTTCTCAGTACTTATACTGTGCTCTTGCTAGCTATTTTTGGTTATACCCCGCTATAATATCTGTAACCTCCTTATTGTGCAATAAATCATTATTTTTAAATACAGAAGTTTTCTTTCCATCTACGTGGAAATGCAACAAGAAGTAAACTTCGTTGTCTTATTTTGCAATATTTAAAAAAAAAAAAATTTTAAACTTTTCTAAATTGTTCAATTTTATCTAAAACTTATTATTTTATAATTTAATGATATTTTATTCCAAAATACAAGAAAAATTATTGATAATATATGTCACGGCGTATTTCTAGTGGCAGAAAAACTACGTTGGTGACATCGTTATCAGCGAGTTTTGGCAACCCTGATAACTTTCTATGAAACGACTGAGTCACGTGAAGAGGACATAAGTCAAAGATAGATTAAGCGGGAAAAGGCAGAGAGAGTTTTCTGGCTTGTCCGATACAGACGTGTTTTGGTTTCCCTTTTCATTGAGTATGGATTATGGCTGAGAGTTTGCTATAGTGGTTTATTCTGTTGGACATAGTTATAATTCTGGAGTGGTTTAGTGTCCAGTGATATTATTGTCAGGCCATCGGGTATAATTTGCCAGTGGATTGAGTTTTCCATTGTTGTAGTTTTGGTTCACCATAGTGAGCGATTTTCATACAGAATTTGGTTAGTACTGTTATGCTGTCATGTGTGAGATTAATTTGATATATTAATTCGAGAAGTTTCTCGGGCAGTGTTATATGTATTCCATACTGTTTTCAGCCGTGTGCGGCTATACTGTGTGCAGTGTTCTATTAAAAAGGGAATTCCTGTAGAAAGTGTTATCTTTCTGTGTCAACCATTTCATGTTGTGGTTGTCTCCTAGCGGAGCAAGCCAAGTATTGAATTAGTGCCATGATTAAATCCACAGCATAAATTGGTAGTTGACAATATATTTTTCCTGTAATTAAGGATGGATCATTGGCTTAAAAACAGGGATATTAGGAGATTCACTTTCTCAACCCACAGCTGCACAGCTTCGTCTAAAGAAGCTGAAAAAGATTAAAATGACATATTAGAGAGTTCTCTGACTCATGGAAGGGAAGGCACTCCAAAGAAACTGGTGAGACTGTAAATAAGAAATGAAAATAAGATGTAAGCTATTTTTCCCTTGGCTTTATAGATGTTAATAATTTACCTTATGTGTCTTTCAATGGGCGTGTAATGGGATCCTTGACCTTATGTGTCTTATGCAACAAAACATTTTTGAATAGTATTATGGTGCCAGTTAAGTTGCAGCGTAATTTTGAAACCAATCATTCGGAGTTTAAAAAAAAGGGAATTGAATATTTTAAAAGTGGACATGACGAGCTCTTTAAAGCCAAAAATTGTTTGTTACAGCTTTTCAAACTAGAAATGAACAAGCCACTGAAGCATCTTACAGGATATGTTATTGTACTGCACTGGCTGGAAAAGCCACACAATAGCTGAGAGACTAATAAAGCCTTGTACATTTGACATTGCTGAATGCCTGCTGGATGAAAAAGTGAGTAAAATATATCATGGCAGTGCCACTTTCCAACAATATGGTAACTTGTCAATTTAAAGACTTAGCTGCAAACACGAAGACTGAATTAATATCCCGTCTGCAGAATTGTACTTTTGCATTACAAATGGACGATATACACATGTGGCTGGCCTTGCTGCTTTGCTTGTTTTCGGTAACAGCATCAACTAATCATCGAAGAGGATCTTCTTTTATGTGAATGTTTGGCAACAAACACACGTGGTGCTGAAATAATCAAAGTGTTAAATAACTGTTTAAAAATCTCATGCTTTATTCTAGAACAACTGTGTTGACATTTTCACTGATGGTGCAGAAACAATGGTGAGTAAAAATGCAGGTGCCTCAGCACCAATCAAGGTAGTAGCACCAAAAACTGTACTAGTAATCATTGTATTCTTCACTGCCACATGAGAGGAAGTTAAGTCTATGGTGACAGAGAGTAAGGGGTAACCGCATGGATATCACTAGGGGTGCCAGCTAACCACAAGGCGAAAAGGGTGCAGTTTCATAAGTCTACCGTGCTGGTTTCTTCAAAATTTCATGCACGACTTCTGCCATACATCCTCCCTGTGCGCCACGGATAACAGTCCCTTTCGGGATCTGAACTAAACTGGCAGAGGATCTTGGAGCCAGTGCAGCCCTAAAGATGTGGTGTACAGAACTCACCGATGAGTAGTATATGCTCTGACACCCATCAATCCACTCCCAAACCATGGGTCAAATGATAACTGAGTCATCAGTGAATGACCTCAAGTCTAAGGTGGACCAATGTGCTGAGAGACTGAATGGCTGCTGGGTAAGCAGTCATGAACATTGGCTGTCTGCAGGGCAAGTGGGGCGGCACCAGGCAGATGGACTCCGTAAGGACAAACCCTTGCCTCTTCCCTGGTATGGTGGCTCTACCAGGGTGACTGAATATTTCCACCACTTATTGTAAATACACCATGAGTATTTTAACTACCCAGAATCATTGCAGGAGCTACGGAAAGTGTGCTCTGTCATCGATACCTACAGCAAATGAAACGAGGAAATACAAATGCAGAAGGATAGGTAAGGGAGAGATGAGGAGAGAGAAAAAGAAGTGCAGGAAAGAGAAAGTTAAGAAAGAAAGCAGATCGCCTCTCAATCAAATATGCGCGTATAGGATTCTGGAATTGTCGAAGTGCCAATCAATGGGCAGCCATTATACTAACTATTATCTACAATTTCGATATCCTCATGATCCAGGAGACAAATTTAAAAGCCAATAGTGTTATCAATTGCTCAGGCTACAGATGTTACTCGAATCCATGTGGGCCTGGTAGACGAGGGCAAGCTTTATATGTTGAGACTTCGGGGTCTGTTCATAGAATTGCTGTTATGATCTGAGTCGATCTTGGTGTCGCGTAACACTTTTAAGTCTTGATCGTGGGTGTCGTTTAGACTACAATAAGAGTTCCTAGAAGTGAGATGATAGATAGAGTATGGTAAAGCTACTTTCAATACTTAGAAGAGCAACCTAGTATGAGAGCTCGGAGATTCGGTGAAGGGTAAGAGTGATAGTCAAGGCCAGAGTCGAGACAGAATGAGAGACGAATGGTTTATTTAAGTGAGCATGAAGCTTCCGAACAGAACCTCGCACAGGAATGTTACTAGATGACATTAGAGTCTATGTTTTTTGATAGAAATATTATTTTTATTGTTAACATTTTTTTACCAGAGAGAGCAACCTCAGAAGAACGCGATGGACTGAAAGCTATATGCTCACTAGATTAATTGAGAGCAGTAGCCAACGACCAGCGTAGGTACAGACTTTCTAGATAAGAAGCTAGAGCTCAGAGGCTAAGACAACAAGGTGTACAATTGAAGGTAAGAAGAAAGGAAATGATAAGCTCGCAGAGGATGCAGAACACGAGCGAAAGACAAAAGCAAAGCAGAAAAAGGGAAAGTTAACCGTGTAATTAGAAGAAGAAGATCTGATGGTAGTATCTCAAGCCGTAGACGAGATCAGGAAGCAAGAGAAAGCTCTGCGAGATCCAACAATTGTATGGTAAGAAGGCCCTAGTGAGTCGAGCAAGAAGACGAGAACAACATCATGGAGGCCGATCACTCCGAGTGAAAGCGGAGCAGAAGCAGTGATACGCCAGTCCCAAGAGCTCATGCAGAATCGTTAAGGCTCAATGCAAAGCAAGCTTGAATAGGCATGAGCTAGACTAGGTGCTGATCGACATGTATGCAGCGCCATTATATAGCTATCTCACTCGCAACATAGGTACTGTGCCTGCGACGATAGTCGCAGAGTGTATTGATTGTCCTGTAGAGCCATTAGTTTATTTTATATTCTTATTTCTAAGTATATGCAGAAAAAGTAAGCAGCAGGAAGCGCGATAGCAGTACAGCGCTATTTACGTGCGAGCAGAGCAACATGTCATAAGTCTAGTTAACATTGCGCGATGCAGTATTAAGGCTATAGCTCTTTAAGCCAAGTCGCCTTAGCATGCTGAGTCAGAGAGCAGCGTGAGAGATATCGAGAATCAAAGACTCCGACAGAATGAAGGGCTAGACGACGGCAAGATCAGAATGCAATTCTGAGCTCTATCAACGGTGACTATACGAAACAGAGAATTCTTGTTATATGTGGTCCTCATCTCTCCGCTATAGAAGACCTATAGCAAGGCTTAAATCTGCACTTTTGCTTGATATTTTTTCGCTCCTATTACTAGGTATCCGATTTTTTTTTAGTTAAGAAGCGGGCACTCAAGAATGTTGGCTATCCATAAGAAAGCCGGAGAGGCAGACTGATCGACGAAGCGAATTCTTAGAAGCAAGGGCGTAAGCAGAAGAAAGCATAGGCTGAAAGAAAGGTAAGAGGCACATCACATGGCTCAGATATAGAGGATCATCGAAAGCGAAGAAGCAAAGGATGCTAAAAGACGAGTGAGCGAGCCGCCCTCAACTTGGACGAAGTAGACAAGACGCAAGATGACTCCTGAAGAATGAAACAGAGAGTCTATCAGTCCTGAAGCAGCAAGACCAGATGAGAGTCGCAAAGAATAAAACCAAATAAAAAAAAAAACAAGACTCAGTCCCTAAAAAAGCTATATTGCAAGCTGTGTCGCTTCTGTCCGTAGCAATTAGATACCCAAGTGCCAGCACAAGCAGCTGTCGGGCAGAATACTGTGCCAGAGCAGCTGCCGTGAGCAGATTGGTGTATTATGTTGTGAGCGGAGCTAGACCGCGATGACGTATGAGCTAGACGTTAAGAGGTAGTAGACTCCCTCTGCTACAAACGAAAGGAAGAGCAAGAATAAGCTAAGCTAAGCTACAGAACTAAGTTAGCAGCAAGCAAAGAAGCTGTCTCATGAGCAGCTAGCCTAGCATGAGCTGGGCGTCTGGTAGTCAGCAGCTTCGTCAAACACTGCAGTGGAAGTCTGTGAGACCGGGTTGACGTGTGTTTTCAGCTGTTCAGTTTTTTCTTTCTCCCGTGCACATTCGGGAGGCACAATTATGACTTGAGCCATTAAAAGATACTCAGTTAAGCATTTGACCATCGAGTTTGAGGAGTGAATAGAATTTTCGTTTCCCAAGCAAGAGATACGAACTCAGACGGTGCGTTCCTGTACACGGACAGTGTGGTGGTTTCGGGAGGAGAGGGATGGAACGCCCGCTCTGCTGGGTTATTCAGAGCCCGAAATCGGAGACTGATAACGTTTGGCGGCTTCTTGAGTTTCTATCTGTTATAAGTATGCTTGTTTTATTTTGTTAAGAAACCAGCACGGTTTGACTGCTATGACTTTCTGTTTGTTTTTTCTCGGATATTGGTAAGCTTAGGTGCGATTGACGGGGTCATCTGGCACTATATTAAGTTTTGAGTAACCAAGCTTGGTCATTATGCCTTAGTGTACTGACACCCAGAGGACGGGTGGCTTTCTGCTCATGTCGGCTGGGTCGCACATCAATTCTATATGATATAAATATGTAGGTGATTGCAAAACCATCTCGACCCTTGATTGTCGTTGAGCATTATTGCTGATACTAGACCCTGCATGGGATATTATTCGTTTACCCAATGTCAGGTCTTAGACTAGCATCAGTAGGGTTATTATTCTGACACGTTTCGATATACTTTTAGACGTAGAGCAGTTGAAGAAGGCTGGGTGAGGAGACGGTCTGTTTGGTGCGCGTTCACAGGGGCAACGAAAGGGGGAGGATAAAAAACGAGACCACGAGCAACAGAATGCAGTGATACGCTTTCGACAGAGACTGCACGCGGGTCTTTGAGGGTTGGTCATGGGTCCTGTTGTGGTACGAATTTAAGATTGTGTAGATAATTACAGGTTAGATAAGGGGGGTGGGGGAATGGTGGGAACGCTTGGCGAGCCTTATAGACGTTTGGGCTTCTTAAGGGAATATAGAGATGGGATGAGAGGCCGGGGAGACCGTGTCTACGTCTGTATTCTCCCTCTATTCCCCTGGGCCGCGCCACACACCGAAATTCAAGCGATCAACAGATATAATCTGCATTCAGGTACTAGGGGGGATCTATTTGATGCTGTGTTACCGAGAGACGCGAAAACCTAAGAGGGGGGGGAAAGAGAGTGTTGGTAATATAGGGGGATATACAGTATAGGGGGGGCGTAAGCACAGATTCGAGGCACGTTTTTAGGTGACCCGCTGGTCGGTTGTGCAACGCTGATTGGGTCTGGGGTTGCCGAGGTGAAATATTTTTTGGGGTTGGGTTGATTTAGTTTATAGTTGAGATGAAGCAAGTGGAGGCGAGGTTGGGGTGGGAGGAGGGAAAAAGTCGATAGAGAAAGATTGCTGGACTGCCTTGGCATGATCCCCTATATATAGTGGTCTAGTTGCTTAGGTTTTTCATGTTTGGGCATTCATTTTAGCGCTAGGTTTATTATTAGACTGGTGGCGGGGCGGTAGCCTTTTATTTTGAGTTATGGCAGTATCCGTATCTCTGGTGTTTCTGTCTGGTGTTCTAGTTTATGACCGCTGATTGACTTCGCTCCATTTCCGAGCTATCTCCTGTCTATGACGCTTGCAGCTGAGTCCACACTCAATAGATTGCATTCACGACCTTTCGTTCCTATATCTTCTTGGGAAGAGAATGTCTATCTTGCATGATGTCATACCATAGGAGGAGTAAGGTCCACAATCATCATTGGACTCTTTAGCATCTGCCTGACGACAAGATAAGCATGTGCAAAATACACGCTATTGCAAAAAAGACTTGAATCAATGATTAGCTATTTGTCAGCTTACCACGAATGATGGACATTATTCTTGCGATGATTAAGTAATTGCGCTATTGTATTAGATCACGATGTAGAAACATTACAGGTGAAGATGGAATGTCGGAAAAGATTTTTCCTGCGATGATAGAGTCGTGTACAGTACAAGTAGTATATGCGCGAAAATATCCATGCATGATATCTCGTTTAGAGAGATGGCATTTACTACGATGATGCAGTCTTATGGGTGATAATTAAGATATAGGGGTGCTTATCAGTAAAGTAGTTGAGGGGTCCTGATAGACTATAGTTAGTGGGGTATAAAGATTCATAGGATTATTACTGTCTTATATTTTTTTATTATGATTATTGATATCTGGCTATTCTGAGGTGGGGGAACAAATATCTGAATAGTGATAATGTATTCCCTTTATAATTTAGTATAGATATATTTTTTTCATAGAAGTAAGAGCGCCAGTCGGTATCATTGTTGATACTTTTGATATTTTTTTTTTAATGTTCCTAGATTGGATTTTTCTAGATTCAGAATTCTATTTGGGAGCTATCATGACACTCCAGTTAACGTGAGGTAAATTATACAAGAGAACATAATGTTCAGTTACAATGTTAAAAAAAAGCTGGTTATTTCGCTTGATGTATCGGAACCTATAAAGGTTTTTTGTTTTAATTTTTATCATTATTTTAGTTGATTTATCTTGTTTTTAATATGATTTGTTAAAGTGTTATGTTATAATTTGTCAGATGTTCAAGCATCTGGATGGTACGACTATACACATTCCAGAGTGTTTAATCACCACCTATATATTTTAGGTTTGTACTCCAGCCTTTTATATATAATTATACGGGCCATTTTAGAAGATACACATAAGGTTAGAATAAAAAATTTTGATTTTTTTATTGGTTTTGTTATATTGAGGACATTCCTACCCGATAAGCACAGGAAAAAGCTTTAGCGCGTTCTAGGTAAAATTTTAATCACTATTATATTGTGACGATTTATTTCTTCTTATTCTCACTGTTATCTGGGTATGAATTATGACAATTCATTTCTGACTATGGAGGAGTTATTGATTTTTTAGCAAGGTTTAAAATAGTCTACAAGTCCACCCTTGTTACAACATCGCAGTGTTTAGAGAACTAGTATCTGTTTATCCGAGTGGTCATATTCCCTGTAAACGTTAGCGTTGTATTTCAAGCTATTGGATATCTTACAATAGAACCATCTCATAGAAGAATTTGATGCATGTGACGTTATTTAGCTGACTATGGTGATTAGTAATGAAAGTTTGACTCGCTGTAGTCTAGTTGTGCACTAATCTACATTTATATGCCCATGTTCTAGGAGAGTTATTATTTTAAGTTAATTTAGAACTGCACTCAGAGATATACTTGACACACAGTTTTTGTTAGGAGTGGACATGATTTATTTTAGTTTACTCGCACATTGGAGCCTAATACCCTTACGAGTAGTTCAGGTAATAAATGACCTTCGAACATTATAGACTGCAATTGTTTGCAACCTCCAAGGCGTAATTTACCTAATGCTCAGTTACGCTGCTGGCATCAATATGATAATCACATTCTACAGTGGCAACTATGATCCATCAGGAATAATTTATTCTTACTGTTTGTTTTACGGTTTTGCATAGATCGCATACGATTTACTGTAATTGTAGAATCGCCACACCTACGAAAATGCATTTTTTATACATCGGCAATTCGAACTGACCTTTATAGTTATAGCCACATTTATATGTGTTTTGTTTAGAGCTATAGATGCACTATTGCAATGAACAACATAGGAGATATACTGCCTTATGATAGTTTACATTGTTTGGTGGACTACGAGCGTAATTATCGTTATGTATGGTTACGAAATTTATGATCTATTGATGTTTTTGGTGTATATTTTTAGACAGCTAGCAGCACTGAATGAGCGCGATTATTTGTATAATGCGTAGATTAATAATATTGAAATTAATAATAAGTTTGTTTTATAGATGTAATATTGCTTAAGGAATATTTCTGACTGATAAACCTAGCGCACCGAAGTAGGTGTAGACTCCTATGTTATACCGATTGATGATAGAATATATGTCAGAGCCGTTCATGATATGTTATAGTATTTTGGACCCTATTATTTTAGACATTTTGTTCGAACTAGATGAACGTTGTATTGAGGTATTTGAGATATTTTAATGCATAGATAATTACAGCTTTGCCACCTATATCGCGTTGAGAGGAATGAATAAGATTTGTTTTTATATTAAGATTACATAAATAACCAAGTGAGATGATAGACAAAGTTCAAATTTTCAATAGGGAAGTAAACAAAAACCAATTAGTAAAGAGAGTATTATTTGTAATGTTTTTTCATATTGCTTGTTTAATCGAGATTGATAAGGAATATTTAGCTATGTTGGATTGAATAGATGGACGATTATGATATTTAGATGTCACTAATCATGTATATTGAATGAGATCTTGGTTCATTCTTAAAGAAATGTATTGTATACAGATAAAGTTGGAGTAGGTATTTAATAAAAAAAATTATTTGGAGTGGTAACTTTTGTTGGGAATTTTAAATATTCATATAGTTTATTTTCATAAGATGAGTTAATAGTTAAATAGGGATTGAGGACGTATAGTTAGGGAATAAATTAGTTGTTGTTGATGTGATGGCACAATGAGGTGTAGTAATTGTAAGTAACTAGTAGGATAGATTAGTATATGTAGGATGAAGCTCATTACAAGTATTTGAATTTATTTCTATGGAGGTTGTATTAATTTCTAAGTTGTTATGTGAAGTGGAGGTTTATTTGTTTGTGTAGTATTTGTATGTAGATTTAGTATGTATAATGATTATGGTTGTGGTTGAATTATTGTCCTTTATGACGTTTTAATAGGATAATATTAGTAAGATATGTCCTAGTGTGGTTTTAGGAAATAATATTGGATATGTCTGATATTATAGGGATAGTCACCATATTGGAATTTATTTTGTTTTGTATATTTATGGTATTTTGAATTTTGTATTTGGGTAGTGGGTTTGGGTTTTAATTTATATTTATAGTAAGTTATTTTTGAAGTATTTTTATTAGAGGATTTTTATTAGAATTTTTTTAATATGTCCTGTTATTAATATTTACAGTTAGGGATAAATTATGGGTGTGGTTTTAAATATAGAGTATGGATTTTTTATATATAATAAGTGATGATTGCATATTGTTTTAGGATTAAAATATATCATTTTTATTAAATTTTGTTACATTTTTTGAGTGTGTAATAGTAGGTTGTTTATTTATTTTGTATTTGTATTGGGGTGTGTTAGGTAGATTTAATGTAAAGTTTTTTATTGAGTTAAAACAAGGGTTTAGTTCACTAGGGTTGTATTTTGGGGGGGGGATTTTAGGGGATTAGGGACCCTTGGAATTTTTTAGGTTTTTTTTCGTTAAAGTTTTAATAGATTTGGGTGTTTTATTTCATGCTTTGTAGTGTTGTGCTAAGTAGTTATTGGTAATTAGTTTTTTTTAACAAAGGGGGCTCCAGATGTTTTTGAATAATGATTGTAATTTAAAGTATTTGGTTGTCAGCTGGGATATATATGTTTTTAAAGTTTTTTTTTTGATACTGTATTGTGGTTAATTTTATTGAATTTGAGAAATTTTTTTTTGGTATTTTTTCACATTGACTACAGTTTCCAAACTCAATGCTTCGTTTTGTTTAGGTTTTGTCAAGCAGCACTAGGTATTTGTTGTGTGTGATTCCTGGTTATGTAGTTAATCATGGTTTTACAAGTGGGTTGTAGCGAGTTCTCGGTTTTTTTATTTTCCCAGTTGTATTCTTGAAGGCCCTAAATGTTTGGGGTCTATTTAAATGGTCTTTAATTTACCGGATTTCATTATAGAATTTAATTAGGACAAGCGGGGACCTGACGGTAGAAGGTTTGGGTGGGGTGGGGGGTGACTTAGTAGGTGGTTACTGGGGGTAGTAATTTATTATACTTATAAGTAAAATAGTTGGAATAAAAAAAATTATAGTGGGGAGTTTTCAAGTTGTGAAAATCTAGGTTTGGTAAAATAATTTTTATTATTTTTATGTCCGTACATTATTGGGAATATAATGGGTACTTAATTAATGGAATATATGGTAGGCGGGTTCTTATGGGGAGACGGAGCTGTTAGAATCTACTTTTCTTATTATATTGAACTGGATCAATTTTTGGGGGGGGGGGAATTATGGGTAGATATGTCATACGGTGGCAGGGGGAATATTAATTTAATTGCCTAAGGGTTTTTGATGCACAAAGTTAGTGTACAACCATTTTATTTATAACCGGTTTTTAAGATTTTTTACGTATGGTGGGGGGGTCGGGAGAATAGTGTGTGGGACAATAGGTAGACAATATTTATTTTTTTTGTATTATGTGGTGTTTGGGGGGGGGTTTATGGGTTAGATGAGTTTATTTACATCATCTTTTATAATTGATAGATAAGTGGTAAATTGTGTTTGGGAGCAAAATGAGTATGTATTGTTAAGTTTTTTGTGTGGGGGGGGGTTGTGTGGGGATATTTTGTTTATTTGTGTATTTTTTGAATAGAATAAGAAATGGAGATAGATGGTTATTTTAAAGTTTTTTTTTGTAGGGTAACGATGTGTGGTTTTTTTAAGTTTTTTGGTTAGTGGATGTATTTTAGTTTTTGTTTTGGGATTTGATTTTTTTATGGTTTAGTTTTTTTTGGGTGGGGGACTAATGCACACGGTATTCGTTAACTGATTTTTTTTAGGGATTTTTTTTTTTTTGAATTTTTATTGTTTTTTGATGTTTTTGGGGGATTTTTTTTATTTTTTTTTTTTTTTTTTTTTTTAAGTATTTATGGTTAAATTTTGTTTTTTTTAGGGGTAGTGGGTTTTTGGTGATAAATATAGGGGGATTGTTTGTTATTTTTTTAGGGATTGGTTTTTGTTTTTTGGGGGTGGGAAAAGCTTTAGTGGGGAAATGGGGGGGGTTGTTATTTTTTTATGGGAAGTTAATTTGTATATTATATATGTTTGTTTTAATGTTGTGGGGGGGAAAAATATTTTGTTTGGGGGGATTAATTTAGGGTGGTGGTAAGGTTTATAATGTTTTTTTATATAAATAGTTTAAAAACGGGGGTAATTCTTTTATTGATTTATTTATATTATATTTTTGTTTTGATTGTTGTTATTTAGATATATAAATTATGTATTTTAGTATATTTAGTGGGGGGGGGGATTTTAGTGGGGGTTATTGGTAAACATTTTTATAATGTGTTTTTAAATTGGTGTTGTGTATTTGTTTTTTTTTTTTATTTTTTTTTTTTCATTTATTTTGGGTTTTAGTATTGTTTGGACATTTTTGTCCCATTTTGTGTTTTTTTTTTTTTTTTTTTTGTTTTGGAGTTTATTGTTTGGGGGGTGGTGTTATGTGTATGGAATGTTTCAACAATTTTGTTGTTTGGTTGTTTTTTCACGGGTTTGTCAATCTGATTACCAACGCTCTGGGGTAGTTCCGATTTAAAGAGTGAATTATTATTGTATCATTTTTTTGAGATTTGTTTTATGAACATATAATAATGACAAAGGGGTGGGTTTTTTTTTGTTCAAAGATGGGGGGAGATACTGACATTCATAGTGGGTTGATGAGTTTTTCAGAATTCAAATACTAGTTAAATTCATTTGATTCCATGTTTGTGGATTTTTTTTTCCAAGTTAAAGTCATTACCATTAATTTGGACCCCTGGTGGTGGGGGGTGTGGGGAACGCTACTAGCGGTTTTTATGTTTATGAGAGTCAGAACCTAATGGTTTTAATTACTGTGGGCGGAGGAACGACGCTTACCCCAGCGGGGGTAACCATTACGGGTGGGTCGGGGATGGGTCAAACAAACGGGGAGGTCAAATTTACGAAACACAGCCCATAAACGGAGTAAGTGTACAACCCCGGATGATGGGGTAATTCGGAATGGGTTAACTTATGGGGGGTTGGTCCGCCCGTGGAGTGACCATTCATGCAGATGGAGCCGTTGGACATATTATGTTTCCCAATGTACTTTGGTTAAAAATATTTTGAAGTGTTTGGAAACATTCATAAGGATGTTAACCCCATGTTGGGTGATGGTGGTGTCCATTTTCATAAAAATGATCTAAATATGTTCCGTGGAGGGTTCTGCAATTCAAAGTATTGTCAAATTACCTGGGCTTTTGTGGGGGAAATCGTTCAAGATTTGACTGTAAAAAGAAGCCTGGGTGGATGCGCTGAGGAGGCTTTAATAAAACTAGTGGCCCTTCATAGTTAAGTTAAAAATAATGGTATGGGGTATATTTTCTTTTTCGTACATGGTTTACAAATTAACGATACACAGGAACACCGTGTTTTTCATGGGGTTAATTATGGTGAACAACCTGGTGTTACCATAACAAATTGGCAGTGGGGTAGTTTTGAATTTTAATACACTTTCTGAAAAGACAACCATAATTTTGAAGGCCTAATATTAAATTACGAAAGGGGGCACGAGGAATAGATCCTTTGTTTACGTGAATAAAGGACATAAAAGAAAGTGAACGGTTTCTCATTGTTTCGTGTCTGCCATCGTGTCTGTCAGGGGTTGCCGGGTGCCTGCTTTGCAAACTTGCAGTAGAGTCCAACAGGTGCCAAAAAACTCAAAGCGGTATCAGAATGTGGTCCCTTCAAAGGGTGTCTACCTTTGCAACCCAAGATTACTCTTGGCCGAGTACGTTGAGACGCGAGGGTAAAGCCACTTTAAACTATACCCCAGGGACTTATTTACACAATGGGTTTGGGGGGAAGTCAAGAACAATACCTAAACATGGGCAGAGCTATTGAAAAAAAATTCAAGGTCCGCCACCTTAATATAAAAAAAAAAACAAGTCATGACCCGCTGGTGTAAAAACCCGCGAAATTCCCATAAATAACAAAAATAAGTGTTCTATAGATGTGAAATAATATAAAACCTATAAATAATCAAATAAAAATAATAAAAACATATAAAAAAATAAAGCAGTTGCACAAATAAAAATGCCCTGCATATATATATATATACTATCCTCAACATAGAACAATAGCACAAACAAACAAAACCAACACGTTCCACAGAATCACTACCATAACAAATGTGCCATATTTTCCTCATCCATGTAGAGTTAGAATGCTTCTAATACAGCAACCACTGTATAACAAAAACAATCAAACCTATTAAAGCAAAGTAAGATCAGATAGTAGATAAATTGATCTAGTCTACATATGCAGCTAAACGCCAACATTACAGCTCACCCGTCCTCGACTCGTGATATGACGCATAATAGTGAACATATGGCGTCTTACCCCCATTGTGGCATCAGCAAGTGGCAACTGCAAAAATTCGGCATCCGAACATAAACCAGTAATCCATTGTATGTAAACACTAGAGCTTTAGGCAGTGATCTGGATTAAACACCTCCGAGAATCGACCATACCTTTTAAGAGATACCACCATTACACAAGCCATCCTCCCGTTGTCACGCCAATTCAGTCTGAACAGTGCAAATGAGATTTTCTCACAAAATAAATTATATGCTAAAACCCCCCCCTGGGTATAATCTGTTACTTCGGTAATGAGAGGGGCCGGTGATTTTATCACGGTCCCTGGGAGTAAACAACCTTCAGTACTTGATCTACATTCTATTTAGACGCGCAGCATATAATTCACACTGCTATAGGCGGCTAACCATCATGTCCGCGGAAGTTTATAACCTTCCTAAATTCTCTAGGTGGCGGCTATGGCGACAGATATTAAAACGTATAAAACAACGATTGGTATCAAATCATCAAATTATAAAACAACCAAATATACTAAGCTACTAACCCTACCACTCAGACCCCATGTAGTCGCTAACAAAAAATATGAGCCAAAGTTAAGCATTAAATATATTCGTTAACCTAACCCGCCTCGGACCCCCTTACCCAGCTGCACCAACCCGTCATGTCATCGCCAAGTAAAGACGTATACTGTTTATTACCCCTATTTTTTGTAATCTTACAGCAATTCTAAATCAAGTTTACATGCATATACTATGTTCTTCAGCAGTGGAATACGAAGGCTCTTAGTAAATTTATGCAAATGCCTGCTATTTCACCTAGTGCGATCGATCGATGACGTGAAACAGCGATTTCAATAGACAGAGGTACTTGATAACTGCTACGATTTATAATCAGAATGTCATGTCAGTTCATGTGAAGTTGTCGAGGGCACAAGCCGTATAAAATGATTTTATAAAATTCACACTACAAATAGCGTATAAAGTAAACTCAAACCTTAACGATTTAACCGTCAGTTGATTAGTATTCATGGCGAACTATTTCTTCACCTTTCTTAGATGTTACATTTGAACACTCAAACGATTTTTGAAACATTGTTTAAAATACATCTGATGCTCATTCGTTATACTGGATACAGATTATATATAACAGATGTAAAACTATAGGACCATGAAGCACGGGTATATCTCAATCATTTTGTTTACATCGACACATTTAAACATACTAGATTAGTAATCATCTACCTTTGACTACCACAAAAGACTGGGCAGACCTAATACGATGTCGCTATAACATACCAAAACACCTGACTTTTTAAATGGCAACTGATCCTGCGACGAAATATATTCAAATGATCAGTAGTCTTTTAAAGCCATAATATCTTCCTATGACATGACATGTAAGACGTTGCATGGGGCTACTATTTACTCTGAGACACAGGTTCGACATAAAATTTGTTCCCCTGTGTCCTCATAGCTTATAGTGGATTTCGTTAGTCAGCGATACCACACACACAGGCCATATGCATACCTTGGTCACTAAATTCATATTAACATAGGATGCTTCATTACAATCCATGTAACCCCAAAAATGCAAAAAAACGATCGACCCTGGTCGCTATTGCACATTACTTTTGGGATTACTTATTTTTGTCACTATCACCACGTGTTGTGGGATGAAGGTAATGTTATATAAAAACAAAATAGAGAGTAGTCATTCCGAATGCAAACTGTATTGTTGCATAGGGTTATACAGCACACACGGAAACCGACTTAATGCTCGATATATGCGAGCTGAGTATCAACTATTTACGATGGGGGTAAAAAATAGCAATACGCAAAAATAAAAAATAACTACATATACTAAAAATAACCTGTCCATCAGCCTAAAATCCTATAAACAGATGAAAATACTGCAGCTCGATTTAAAAATAGTGAGGTCGTTTTGCAGAGAAGGTCCAGTATTAGCTCGGTCATAAATTAGTTTATCCCCCTAAAGTTAACAACTTACACTATAGGCCCCCTATAGAAAAACTACCTAATGTTTTCACAAGAACACCTAAATTCTGTACGTACTGACAGCCCCGTAGACTGCATGTGAGAGCAGATATCTACCACACCAACCACTGACGAAATACAATTTCCACCTATTTCTTATTTCCGGTTTGGATAGCATTACGTATTAGGGATTATTTATATTTAATAGACATACGTGCGGTGACCGAACCAAGGCGCGATAAATATGTTCATTAAGCAAATAACCATAGCAGGGATTTAGACATTTTTAGTCGTCGATCATGATAATACAAAATGTACACACCGATCAATTCTTTAAAGCTTTACAACATTTTTACTGACTTTATTCGATAAGTCTTAGTGATACTATCTATTTGTTTTTTTTAACCTATATATTAGCGATATAAAAAAATAAGAATTAAAGGTGTAAAAAGTTTTACAGTATTAAGAAGTTAGTTAACATTATCTACAAGAAGCGGATATGAATTTTTTTTTTTATTCAGACTGAACTTGCACAACCATTTACGTGGTGAGAAGGAGTTTGGTACATCCAGCAACGTTTGATAATGCTTAGCGTAATTTTATTTTTTATTGGTTTTGAGCGGCTATTTTATTTTTTGTTTTAGCGCGTGGGATGGAAAATGAAAGGAAATAATACTACCGGTGGGACTTTAACTGTTATTCATTTCCTCGCTTTTTTTGGGGGTGAGAGAGTGTTCATGCTTACGTCGACGACGAATGCAGATAGCCTGTCATGATTGTTGATTAAATGGGCTGCACCGGTAAGTTAAATAGTATTTTCTTTAATTGCTTAACTCTGCAAAATCAACACACTGTACGTGTAACCGTCCTAATCTTGACTATTCTATAAAGTAATGTAGTCTAATGACTTATAATTCTACCTAAATAAGCTGCATTCTATTATTATTCAGAGCATAGGTACCAGAGGGTTTGAAAAGGACGCATTTGTCTAATCTGGGATCAACAATTTACGGTTTGTGGCCTGTTTGGTTTAGTGGACAGACGAAACATCTTAGTATGCGTCTACCCAATAATAGATCGTACTATCAACGCTTTTAACTTATTACAATTTCATGTCCTACCCAATCATCCCACTGGTCTACACAGTCATACGTAATCGATATTAATTCGTATTACCGGACTCAGTGTTATTTACTAAGAGAATCTAACTCGGAAGATAGATACTTATATAAATCCCAACTACTAGGTCATAGTATCTATCCCAGTCGTATCGATCATGTGAGCTATTCGTATTCTTAAATCCTACGAGCTAAATCGTTGAGACCCACGTATTTCCTTCTGCATAGTAAAACTGTCTCAGCCTTAGCTCTCGCGTGACAAAATTCAAAACGAGTAACCAATGGTCCACCCATGAAGTACAACCCAAACTCTGCACTCAGAGATCCAAACTCCGCGACCATAACGTGCACACTCAACCCCCACGGGCGGTAACTGACAGGATGAATAAACAACAAAAACGTGGTCACGAAAACACTACGCCCAACCAGACCCAACAACCCCCACCCAACGAGCGTACAGGTAGCATTTAACACCATATTTAACTCATATGGTATGCGGCAGAGTGAGTAGTGCATAGAGCGGCTAGATTGTTCTAGGTTTTGTGTTTTGTCTATGATGTATGTGTAGTCAGGTGTGTGGTGTGGTGTTGTTGGGTCCAGTGCTGGGGCTGAAGATGGTGGGGAGGGAGTATGAGCGATGTTGAGGTAGGGGGGGGGGGGGGGGGGGGGGGGTGGGGGGGGGGTGGGGGTGGTGGGGGGGGGGGCCGGGGCCTAACCGCGACAGCAGGTGTTCAGCTTCCTATGCGATGGGTGGGATGTAGAGCGAGGCGGCAAAGATTCGCTGGTGAGCGGTTGGAGGGTGGAGTGAGTGGAGGCAGGACTGGGGGTCTTGGTTGGTGCGTTTATTGGTGCTGGGACGGGCAGGGTTAAGTTGCGACGAGAGAAGCTACCATAAGCCTATACATCGCCTGTTAGGCAGTATGATATGTGATGGGGACATTGTCGAGGCATGAAGTGAATAGCGATCTGCAGTTGCAATATCGTTTAGCGGCGAAAACTGTTGTGGTAGTGAGATAGGACGTGTGCGCGGGGGGGTAGAGGGGTACATATGCGTGGGGGGGGGGGGGGGGGGGCGCCGACGTAGACGTGCCCAACGGAGTGAAAGGCTGAGCTTGTGAGCCGTGTGGGGCACTATCCGGATACAAGCTTCTTGGATCAGTTGTAACTGTAGGGTAAGATGTTCCTGAGTTGAGCGAATGCAGAGCTCAATTTGCCCAATGAATACTGTTATAAATCAAATCGTATTATGACCGAGAAGACGTATGTAAGTGGAAGCAAATTGTCACTATGTTCTGGTCTCTTTAGATCTATCAACTGCACTCAGAGTCTAATTCTATATATATCTCTAGCAACAGAAAAATTCGCACAGCACAGAACTGTTAGATAGAATATATCGATCAGAAGACAGTACGTATCTCGGGGATGAATGTAAGCGTATTCAACGATCTACAACTACTAGTCCAGTCTCCTTTTTCAGAATATATCAATTTCAATTTCTGTTTGGTCCTTTCCACCTTATGTCTTGTTGATCTTAATACTTGTATCTTCTGGAGTTAGGTAGTAGATTCTGGCCTTGTTGGGGTTCTATATCCAATGCTGGCCTAAGCTAAGTTCGATTTGGTGCTGCGACTAGTAAGCATATTGTTACATCTAGTACGCTCTCTGGTGTTAGATTCAGCTAGCGAGGTCATGAGAGTCATTGGGTGATCTCGTCGTCAGCTTCAGACTATAATGTGAATATGCATTCGTTCATATTCCCAGAAATACTGTGTCCACTTTTCCTCTCGCTCGTGTCACGATAGTGGTATGAACTCTGTACTGCTCAAACTGACTACCGTCAGTGTTCTATTGGTCATGCTCATTCCCTTTGACCTCTACCGATCCTATATCACATGCGACATAAATGTATATCTTGACAGGTAAGGGGACTTACATGTATGGGTACAGCCTTGTCTTACTCCTTTCTGTAACTTAAACCATTCTGAATGGCATAGATCCCCAAAGCCCTGCGCAATAATTATCTTACGCGGCTGTCATGTTGTCTTCTTCTCGGGCGGGAGGCAGGGGGGGGGGGGGGGGGGGGGGGGGGGTGGGGGGGGCAGTGGCGTTATGATCCGTATACTCTATTGGAAGCTTGGGCTTTGGGCGATCACATCTGCCGATCATTAAGTTAGTCTTCATAGATACGGCCGTACATAGCTACTAGGCGTCGGACCAGGTAGGATTGTCTATCACAATCTGGATAACGTCTAGTGTGTGATGCAAATAGTCTTATAGTGAAACAGTGCATAAAGGCATAGCTCTCGTCACTGGCCAGCTGCAGGGACAGCATCGATCCTATGCCGATTTAGATACATCTACAACAACTTTGACTCTTGATCGTGCACTCAAGATTCAGTTCATAACCTAATATGCATATAGCGACTTATGGGAGACGCGCGAGTGGGCGGGGGGGGGGGGTGTGGGGGGGGGGGGGGATCTGGGACGGCTTCGGGTTCGGGAATAGATCTGCAGGCCGGCGCGCTGTAAACTTGGGGGCTTGAGTCGATAATGTCCTGTTTCGTTAAAAGCTATGTAGTTGAGAGCACTGTATCACTTCCTTCTACTTACCGACTGTTTGTACTCAATAGATAGACATATATAGACTGAGGACAGCTAGAGCTTATCAAGAGTCATATAGCTATACGGTTGCCTAGTTCCTCGTAGCCAGGTTCGGGGGGGGGGGGGGGGGGGGGGGGGGGGGGGGTGCCAATGGTAAATTCAGGTGAGATGGCCTTCTTCATTTCTTATGCATGATCCGGTACTGTAAGAGAGTCTGAGGTCGCTTATTGTCATTTGACAAGGATTCCATCTTGATCTGTTTTTTTTTTTTTTAAGCTCATGAAAACGATGCGGGGTCTCATGAAATGGTCATAGCCACTGATAATGCGATCCGGGCACTCACTGGTTTGGGATAGCCCACTCCTAAATTTAGTTGCGCATTTAATCTCAACCTAGTTCATGCGGGATAGGATATACTGCAAGACTATTTAGCTGCTGACTTCAGAGCGGGTGGGGGGGGGGGTGGGGGGGGGGGGGGATACAGTGGGTTCCTGTATCTATTTCAAGCTGTTATTTCACATCACACACCAGGTACATTTCTACCACAGTTATCTTAATGTGTGGTTACGCCGCATTGCGACTTTCTGACTTCTCGGGCCAGGCAGTTCGGTGCTAGTGGTAATGGCGGTTACTCGCGTGACGTGATCGTAAGCTCTCAGTTCGCTGCTTGAACAGTTCCTCTCTCCGACTCAGATCATATTGAATTGCCGTCAGTCTGCCGCTCTTCCATGTTACTATTCCGGATATAGGCGATTATTCTCTGAACAGCATCTGTTCTAGCATCTGCTACACAGAGTACTCACGATTTACGTTCTGGTAGGGACGCTCGGGAGCGGCTTCATTCTCTTGTCGTTGCATGTGGCAGATCTAACAGGGGTGAGACTATGGGTAACAGACTAGCCTTGACTATCTAGTTGGCTAAGTTTTAAGTCTGCTCACATGAGTCTGGTAGCGATCCAGAATACCACTATTCGATTCCACTCCATTCCACTACTTTTCCTTGTTTAGCCGCGAGCATATAGGGAATGCAACTAGTTGTCCGAATGACTGAGGTTATGCGTCATTGAGATGTACTCGTTACGACTAGTCGGCCTAGTGATTCCTGCTGTAAGTCTGACTCACGCGCGTTCTTTTGTTTATAATCTGAGCTCTACGAGCTGTATGCCTCAGTACACTCCTGACCTTTAAGACACACACTCTGTATCGTTTTTGGACTTATCATATTTCCTGTCACCCCGTTACCATTCATCGGTATCTTAACGTAACCATATCTGTATGCAGTCTTATCTTCACGTCCATGCGTCCTCGGGCTTCATGACGACTGAACCGATAGCTGCTGGATGTTACCAAAGTTCGACCTAACTGATCTATATAAGTTCTAATATGTATTTCAAAATTTCATGTTAATTCTTACTATCTGCGCTTAGTCTAGTCTATCTTATCGGACGCTTTGCTTCTCTACCTCTCTTCCACACAACGAAGGCACAACATCCTCGGCTTCGTAGTGACTTGATCACTAGACTGACTATTCTGTTAGTGACATTATGTGCCCACACAGACACATCTCGAGCACACTGTATTAGAGTCGGCATTCTTTTTTCAACCCACTCCTATGTAGACTCCACTGTCGTAATAACTCAGCAAACAGGTGTACTTCTTTCTCTCACTATTTACACCTCGGCCTCTGATCCTTCTCCCTAATCCATCTGTAGTAACTCCATTCGGATATGATACCTATCCAGATTACTTGAGAAACGGACTGTCTTGCAGCTGCAATTTCCAGATGAAAATCCAATGGTATGTGGGGTAATATCAAGCGATCGTGCAGTAGCAGCTGCCAAATCGGAAAGCTGTCTTATGCGGTTTCCACTGTTATGCGGCTCAACCATCCAGTGGTGTTATAATGTTAGTTGGCTCGCCCGCGGTCGGACAAGCTTATTTAAAAATGTAACTATTTGAAACAATTAACGCCTCTGTATTGCGTTACGGCTCAATTTGGGTCACATTCGATGTCTGCATGTAACATGCATACTTTTAACAGGAATACTCGCTGTACAGTTCAGCCGACAGGTAGATGTTCAAGAACATCCCTTCCCTTCCCATGAGGGTTGCGTAATCCTTTTCTGTTGAGTGATATCTATTTGGTTGAGCGATCCTATTTACCCCTTTGTTGGTGCGGTTGTTGTATTGTTTGCCTGTTGTGAGTTTGTTTGCTGAGATGAGGAAGGTCTCTTCAGATATTAGCACCGCTGTGCTCAATCTTGTTTTCATGTAGTCTATATGTCTCCATTTAGATATCTGTACCTCTGCTCTGTCTGAGCCTGAATTCTGAGACATAGACCTGGCGTTCATGTGGTGGGCAGTTATATTTACCCTGAGTATGGTGAAGCAACGGGCAAAGGAGTGCATGATGACAGTATTCCTAGATCCAAGTTTATCCCTGCGCCCCTATCCACTATTTTGTCCAGGTATCCGACCAACTAAAGTTAGTTGCTACGACCGTTTGATATATGTTACCTCCTTTCCATTAGAGCAGATCTCTTGATCCTTACACATTGTCCTGGCGTATATATTATCTCAATGTCTTTGCTCAAGTATTGTCTCCTATGTCTTCCATACCCATAATCTATCTCGATCCTTTTCCATTTGCAGTCTATAGAAGCTAGTAGCACCACATAAAATATAGGATACGCCCGGGAAGGGCCCAAATTAAACGATTGTCTAAGTTATCACCCTGTGTCCTTCTGCTTATGGCCCCATGTATCGCCTCATCAGGCAGAAGTTTCTACAAAGGGGGGGGGGGGGTGGGGGGGGGGGGGGGGGGGGGGGGGGGGGGGGGGTGGGGGGGGGGGGGGGGGGGGGGGGGTGGGGGGGGGGGGGGAAGGGGGGGGGGGGGGGGGGGGGGGGGGGGGGGGGGGGTGGGTGGGGGGGTGAGGGGGGATTGGGGGGGGGGGGGTGGATGGGGGAGGGGGGTGGGGGGGGGAAGGGGGGGGGGAGAGGGGGTGGTAGGGTGTTGGGGAATGGATTGTGGGGGAGGGGGGGCAATTGTTGTATGACTCACTGCGAATTCTGGGTCAATCTTCTGTGTATGCGTTATGTATTGTGCGGATGGCAGCCGTTCCACTAATATGCTTACAGATACACATATGCTACTGCATGCTCTTGAAATTTTAGTCTTATTTCATAAGGTTCAAAGGCACTGCTCTATGTAGTGCAATGACATAAATACGTGATACCTATACGATATTCTTCCTGCCGAGATGTTCAATCATCCAACTAGCATTACTAGGCCTGAACCGGTAACTGTCCAAGACTATCCCAGCCAGGTTATGTCTACGGCACCATGACCGAATGCCGAGAGAAGGCGGTTTCCACTTAGAGGATTTCCAGAAAAAGGGTTCTTCCATATGATATCCGGTAGTCTGGTCACAATGACAATAGATGTCTAGTGACAATGCAGGAATAATCAGTAGAGCTGATCCGAACATAGGATACAAGCCATGATACAATAGTTAAGGCAAAAATATTTTCGATATGAATGGTCTGTAACTGAAACTAAGAGTATTATGCACTGACAGAGAAAGGCGGCGGGGGAACTATATATAACATCTGCGTGCACATAGCGGTCCATTCCATTATATAGCTACGTTAACTGTCCACTAATTACAATATATTATTAGAGTGTTTAACAATAGTATCTACTATTCCGGAGCCAGGAGAGTATTGCGTCATCCACAAAGTTTAAAAGAATAGTCGTATTTCCTGCACTGATGGTCTACGTTATCCTTAGGCATAGACAAACCTATTCAACTCAATATGGTGCACTTACAATTTTCGTCTTTTAACATCTGCATGTGGCCTACAAGTTGAATATGCTCTGTAACTCGCAAGTCCATCATTAACAAGGACATGGAGGCGTTAATTTATATGTCTTTCGGTCTCGTTATAATTCAATGATAATGGGCCTATAGAGTACACTTATGAACCAACGTAACCATGAAATAGCGCATAAACGCCTCTGAATAGTTCCATAGAAGTCTCCGTGATCAGTCCCTCATTATAAGGAGAAGCGAGATAAGTGACCTGACATGCAGTAGTGGTGATTCGTATCATGACAAGGTGGCTAGAAAAAAATGATGATTGTTGGCTGGATGGAGCTCAAGTGCAGATTACACAACAGAGATACGAGTTAGATTCATGCGAAATAAAAGCACAGTATTACAATGAGTGGGGCTGATCTGGATCCGAGGATCAGACGTCAATGCCTGAATTAGTGCGACAGCCATAACAGATTATAGATCCTGGAGGAGGGTATGGGTGGGGGGGTCGAACATTCATATGTGTTAAAGTTATGTGCAGTAATTCGTTCATAGAGGTCGTTACAATAGTGGGCGGATGGTGTCTTTTCATGTAGGAGTACGTTAGGAAACATATGTAGTGCTGTGACATTCATAGTGAGTTAAATTATAGTGGCGGTGGCTGTCGACAATATCGTGGGCGTAGTCTAAGACTGGTGATATGTGGTGGGCATAGGGGGGTACGGATAACATGGTCATAATGACAGAGTAGTTAAGTCCTTATGTGGACGTAGTGGCTGTCCTAGTTCTCATAGGGTTATAGTAATGTATAAATCTAAGTGCGGCATGGCTCTCAGGGAAACTCAGGTGTGGGCGCTAGAATTTACTTAAGATGGAGAAGTCTGGTACTAAACAAGATATGTACTGACGATAAATTCTTCGAAATTCTTCCTCTTTGGGATGTCGCTTAACATAGGAAGTAGCTTAAGTGTCATTAATGAGCATCGTCTGGTAGCATTACTGCATGACAGTAGAGATGTTAAATTCTGGTGTAGCTCGGAGTTGCTGTCACTAATTCAACTAGTGGATCGTTACATTCATGTGAGTACGGCCTGTACCTTTCATAGTGGTGTCAGTACTATATATGGATGAGTGTCATAGTATAAGGTGTGAATTAATGGCGCTAGATGCCTATGCCCAGCAGATGGTCTAGATTCATATTTAAAATACACGAATACAAATACGCTCCTGGTGATAAATATGTGCCGTGGTGTCATTCATAGTGGATGGTCGAAGATTTATGTATAGTTAACGAAGCTAGTTGATAGTCAAAGTAGCATGACTCAAAGTACGTAAGTCCTATCTCTATTCATAGCGATGCTGTGATAATTAGTTCAATAGTTGGATAGAATTCAGTTTCATGAGGGGTGATTAAATTCGTAAGGTGGATAGCACCGTGTCACTTACTGAGTAGCACAGGTATGTGTGTTGGTAGTCATTCATATGTCGACTGTCATAACATAACGTGTGGTGATGTCATTCATAGTAAGTATCGATACAAATAGTATCTTGGTACAGTAGCTGTCATCTCATAGAGATGTCAAATCGGTTTATGTGTGGTGGTCATGTCGAGATGTAGTACAACTAAACTATTGTATTATATAATATAAATAGAAAGGGTGTAAAAATTTTAAATAAAATAAAAGGTATCGAGCATAACCTAAATGTGGTGCTAAAGTTACCCCCTATTAATAGCCAAACCTTTTCAACCCCCAGGTGGTGGTAAAACATTCAATAGCAAAGTCAAAAAAAACTAAAATGAAGAAATAAAACTAGTCGATAAAAGTACTCAGAGTATATAAATTAATTTTCATGCTGGCCAGACTGTGGTATGTTGTATTAGCATTAGTAAATTTTCCTTTATAATTAATAGACATGTTGAAAAAAATGTGACTGCTATATCCGTAACCATATAGTTGCTAGTATCTAGCCAATGCCTATTTATGGGAATAATATTTTCAGATATAAAAACTTAGCTGATTAGCACCGCATCAATATTGTGATGGATTGCTAGAAATGCAATGTATTACGATAATTAAATAGAGCATGTCGTACACTAGATGTCGTATTATTCCACCTGACATAAATAAGGTTCTAGACTATAAGAAGTTATTGCAAATCTATGAGTATCAGAGACTAATAGGGGGACTGTTAGAAAATGAATATGGCAGCTCGCCTCAAAAGCTAGTGCTAGAAGTTGTTTAAGAAAAAGTCTATGTATTCTATCAGGAGTCACATCTATCTAGAATCTAATATAGACAAGTGCCTAATGGCCGGAGCGCATGTAAAGACATCAGTGCAGAAAAGGATATAATTTACCATTATATTAGCTGGTCAGTAGAGAATACCAAATATTTTTTATTAGTTATAATTTATACGAATGAGAGTTCTATACTTCACCTTTTATCGGGTGCAACTATAGTAGTCTTGTCTCTAATTTCATAAAGTAGACATTGCTGACATTCTGCATTAATTTTTTAGAATAAGTGGTAACAATTAGCAGTCTATAAATATCTCGATAATTCTATATGTCTCTAGCAAAAGATACTGGGAGATAAGCATAAAATATGTGTTATTATGCTATCTCGAAGAAATTTAGTAATATTTCTAATTCGCTAAATATACAAGGGCATCTAATATGTAACATGGCATATCAGAAACATTATACTTTTTATATCTGAGTTAGTGACTAAGGTATGTCCTTCGTCGTACCTACGCAGTATGTCTAGAAATTAGAAGATAGATAATGGACACTGGGTATTTACGCCGCGTATTCCATCTGAATACTCAGCATCATGTAGGTCGATTATTGTGCTCGAACTGAAAAGTATTTTTACCTTTTTTGATGGGTTAAAAAATCTACACACAGTGATGGGTCCTAACATCGAGGGGGGGGGGGGGGGGGGGGGGGGGGGGGGGGTGATAATTATGGGTGTCTTGAGATGGCTAAGGCTAGTGTACTTTTTATTGACATTATTCCTTTTATATATATATACTGGGGTGTTATTATATAGTTGGTCACATGGGTATATTTTTTATAATTACCAATATGTATGTTGTAATATGTGAGCCCCATCTCAAAATAAAAAAAATATGGTATTCCGGTGTAATGGATATAAAATAAACCTCTGTAGGGGAGATCATCGGTCTCTGGTGTGTCAACTAGATGTGTATATAGGAATTTGCACAGAAGAGAATAAACTGTGTGGGATACAAATATCTTTATTAGCAACCGTATGGTGTCGCCCGTTATTTCCTTCATTCATGACCCCAATTAGCAAGGACAGAGGTGGTATGAATGGGGGGAAAAATGGGGGATTGGGTGGGGGATATTTAGTGGTGGTGGGAGGGGGATGATTTGGGGGGGATGTTAATATGGGGGATAAGTTTTTAATTAACGGGAGATAAATGTCATGACAATGGTTGGGGGTTGGACTGGGGGTTTAAAATTTGGATTATTGGTGTGTGGGGGGTTTAATACTAAGGTTTTTGTTGACCATTGGAGGATTTAACAGTTCTTCTTAGGAGGATAAGTAAATTAATATATTGAATGGATCGTGAATTGTATATGTTAGTTTGAATGGGTTGTTTCTGGTTAATTTTGTTATGTAATAAGGAAGGTAATGGGGCTGATATGGGGGGTTTGTATTATTTGTGTGAGTTTGTTGTGATATTGCAAGTTATGTTCTGTAAAGTCATGGTGATGTTGATTTGTATCTAGAAATTCAATTCATAAACTGATAATAAAATAGTTCTTCAATCATACATAAAATAGTTCTTCAATCATACAACATGGTATATGCATTAGATTTGCATTAAATACATGTAAAGAACCTTCCATAATGAAAAACACATTAATGTCCCTTATGTGACAAAGTGAGAAGAAGTGATTGAGACACTGTTATCAAGTTTGTAGTCTTGGCAGAGAACACAGAAGTCTTATAAGAAATAGAAAATAGAAGAACCACTAATACACTTCTATTTTGCTTGGATCAATATGCAAATCTCAAAGTAACAACAATAATATACATCAATTATTTTAACCCTGTCTTATTTCTGCCAGGCTGTGAGATAAAGATCAGGAGTTAATTAGGTTTAGGAACTTTGCAAACTCATACATTAGTTTGAGTGATCTGTAAAGATGCAAATAACAGTTATTGTCACTGAAAATGAAATGCATTTAAACTTTACAAAAAGTTACTGCAATAGCAAGCTGTTGATAAACATATGATTATGCATGTTATAAAATCAGCAGTATTAGTTAGATCAGGGGTCGGCAAACTTTTAGTAGTGTCGTGCCGAAGTAATGTTGCAAAGTCACTCAGCGTGCCAACCTAAGTCCACCATATTTTTATATACAACAATTATTGAAACAATTTAAAAATGATCTTGTATTAACATGTTTACGCTACATTAAATAACTATTCTATTCTTTGTAGATTATTCAATATTTTAATATAAATAGGAACAAATATCAATACAAATATTATGTTTTGCAAAATTTAAGTTCTGAACACATTATTTTGAAATTTTATAATAAAATTGCCATATGTATATTTTGTTAAGACAGAAAGTCCAATAGTTTGAAGAACAAAACAATTAAATAAACCAAACATAAAACACGTTATTAAAATTTTAAAATGAGTAATCATTGATTATTATTGATCTGAGTCATTAATCAATTAATGGGACCCGTGTCCTTGCTTCTCCTTGGTTAATTGTTCAATATCAGGTGTGTATTTTGTCAATTTCAGCTTCACACAGGCTTCTGAATGCACAGGTGTTAGGCGACTTCTCTGTGGACTTAAAACAGCTTTCATGTGTGAGAAAATTTGTTCACATGTATAAGTTGACCCAAAAGCCGAAAGTAGAGCAAATGCAACTTTCTTCAAACAGGTGACCGCTTGAGGCAAGGATGTCCCGCAGTTGAGGATGGCAGCTGACTTTTCCAAGCAACTTCCTTCAAGAGTTTTTCGCAATTCTAAAAATTTTATCGTCCATAACTCTGATGCCTTGAATTCGATGTGTTGCATTTCAAAATTGTCAACATCCATCCACTCGGAAAGCGAAAGGTCACATGGGATGTTAGTATGATCAATTAAGTCGGGCAAATCGATTTGAATGAGCCTTTACGTTTGGAAAGTACTTGTATGTGTTAGTGGTAATATTTCTGCAAAATGTGTCTAATTTTGACGCAAATCCTTTCCAGTGCTAAAAAAGATCAAGTACTGTTTGACCCTGCCCTTGTAAACGCAAGTTTAATTCATTAAGATTTGTAGTTATGTCAGCCAGAAACATCAGCTTGCACAGCCAGTCCTCGTCATTCAATTCCGGGAAATGTTGCTCTTTTTCATCAAGAAACACCTTGATTGCTTCTAGACATGATATAAATCTGTTCAAAACATTACCTCGACTAAGCCAACGAACATTGCTGTACAGCGGGAGGTCCGCATATGCACTCTCCATTTCTTGTAGAAGAGATTTGAATTGCCTGTGGGTCAATGAAGAGCGAGAAACTATGAAGTTAACTATCTTGACAACAGTTTCCGTTACAGAGTTCAAGGATAGTGACGAAATCTTCGCACACAAATTCTCCTGGTGTATAATGCAATGGAATCTCAATACTTGACGTCCAATACGATCCTCAAGAAGTTTAACAAATCCTTTGTTCTTTCCGACAAATGCAGGGGCGGCATCAGTAGTAACACAGAATATTTTATTCATGTTAATGTTCTGATTTTCAAAATAGCTTACAAATGCAGTTATAATGTCCTCTCCCTTGGCTGTACCATCAAAAGGTATCAAGCAGCACAGTTCTTCATAAATATGGTCGTTGTCACAATATCGCGCAACTATAGCTAGGCGCGCCACGTCATACACATCGACACTTTCGTCAAGAGCGACACTAAATACAACAGCTTGTTGTAACCCGGTTGTTGGTTTTGCCGTTACATTTTCAGCCATATCAGTTATGCGCCTCTCGATTGATCTCGCAGAAGCCGGTATTTCTCGAATCCGAGACAATGGATGGGTTTGAAAAAAAAATCGAAAAAAGGTGATTCGTCTTACGAGGACGAAAGACAAAGAAAATAGTCTACGTTACGGCCACAAGGCCTTCGTCAGGAAAGGAAAGAAAGTGAAGGCTAGATAGGACACATAAAAACTAAATAAAATAAAAACTGGGTACTTCCCTGAAGGCAAGAACCGAAATTCTATCAAAATCGCTGTCTGTTGATGACCGCGTGGCTGAACAGAAAGTGACTTCCGCCGCCGGATGTACACAATGCATACTCAGGGAAGTACCCAGTTTTTATTTTATTTAGTTTTTATGTGTCCTATCTAGCCTTCACTTTCTTTCCTTTCCTGACGAAGGCCTTGTGGCCGTAACGTAGACTATTTTCTTTGTCTTTTGTCCTCGTAAGACGAATCACCTTTTTTTCGATTTTTTTTCAAACCCATCCATTGTATTCCACGTCTTACCGCAGTTCCCCTCAACTTCCTCGAATCCGAGACAGTATTGTTTCTTTATTTGGTAAATCACTGAACAAAATTTCAGCACTGCTCAAAAAAGTTTCCTTGATGTATTCTCCATCTATGAAAGGTTTGCCCTTCGAAGCCACACACTGTGCAATTTTGTAACTACATTCGTTAGCTTTATTTTTGGTTCCAATTACTTGACTAAAAATACTACTTTGTTTTTTGTAGCCAGATACAGCCATTTTTATGACTTCACTTTTCTCCTCAGAGTTTTTAAACATGGACTGATGTTTGGTTTTATAGTGTCTTTGTACACTTGACGTACGGCACACGACACTTTCATAACATAAAGCACAAACAGCACGATCCTTATGTTGTATGAATCCATATTCGTTTGTCCAAAAGTCTTGAAATGAGCGTATATCAAGTTTTTTTTCTTTTTTGAGTCATTTTAACGGCACCGTATTACTTAATAACACCACCAACTTTTGTGCTGCGGTCAACGGACTGTACGGGCATGAGTATGCGACAGCCGAGAGAACTGTAGATGTGGTGGTGGTCGGGAGAGAGGGGAAGGATAGGACGGAAATATAACTTCGTCGAGGTAAGTCATTGTTGCTCCAAACTCACACTGGGAGTCAAAAACTGCGAGCGAAAACGAAATAAATACGCTCGTCCAGGCGCTAGCCAGACACTATTGCGTAAATATGATATTACGTCCCCGCTTGCCCGTCAAAATTCGCTTGGGATTCTTTTCAAGAATCTCACCCTGCAAACTACGGTAGCAGGTAGACGCCAGACTAGCGGGCACCGCAAAGTATAACCACTCCCCTTGAAATTCGTTGAAGAATGTTTGTTCTCGGAAACGGTCCGTAAAAACAAAGACTTACGTGCAGTATAGTATGATCAGGCCTTTAGTTTGCATCAGATGGCACATTCTTACCTTCAATGTCTAAAAACTTTCGTTTTGAAGGGTTGTGAAAACGGGTATAGCTTTAAAAGAATTATATGCTTCTATTTAACTAAAAATTCAATTTTTTAAAAATGAGATCATATACTGTACAGTATTTTAATTCACTCAGCGTGCCATTGAAAATCGTTCCACGTGCCACGCTTGCCGTAGTTTGCCGACCCCTGAGTTAGATCTACTTACTTCGCTCAACGAATTCACTACCGTACCGATATTTGCAACCAGAAATGCCCCTCTCTAGGGCCCATAAACTCACGTCTGTTCCGAATGAAGGTTAGTGGTCTAATGCTTATAATTCCCTCCTAAAATTCCAGGTGAGGTTCCCGGGCAGGGGTGGGCTGTGATTTGGGTGGCATTGTTGCAAATACATCTTTTGGTCGCATGGATATCAAGTTAACTTCGTTTCAACTCGCCCTAGCGTTCGTTCATCGTTGCCGGCTGTTTTACAGGGCAGACCAAACCAAGAGAGTCCGAACCAAAATCATCTCCGCAGCTACTACAGGCCTTCGGAGAGTTGAGTATTAACACCTACCAGCAACACTACCATAGAAAAAATCTCTGGTCCAAGTGATGACCACACTAGTTGATTTTTTTTAATAAACAGTAGAGCTAAACTATTTTTCATATTTATATGTATAAAAACAAATGTAAGATTCCATACCCTTTTATCCAACTTTACATAACAGAGTCTGTTGTTATTTTTCTTGTTAACTTTATTTGGGTTGTATTTTGTTTTAAATATAATCTACACCCTGGGGGCTCAGCCATAATTCAATTAACTTCTATTGGGTCGGGATATTTTAATTGTGGCTGGACACCAAATCTCTTTCTCAACCTTGTGTGCTTTACACAGTCCTTTTGTAGGATCCCTGAGGAAGAATTTATCGTCCAGTAAATATCTTGTTTAGGTACCAGCTATCAATAAGACATTATTATCTTTATTCTTCCATTCCATTCAAGCTGTCCTATCTCCTCAAAAACCCTCGTGACAACTCGTTGCCGGCTGTTTTACATGAGTTCCCTCCGTGAACCCAACACAGGTCACTTCCGGTCGTTGTACTGTGTTTCACCTTCGAGTTAGAAATGAATTTCGCTGGCTAAGGGAATAATTTATTACCTTTTGCCGTGAGAATTCAGCTAGTGAAATACTGTTAAATCTATGATTAGCGAGAGAGAGAGAGAGACTTTTGGTCTCTTGTCAAATGATAGGAGAAATTTGTAGAGGGAAAAAAAATAATAGACAGAAGAAAGAAGTCGGGGAGAGTCGTTTCACGACACTAGCCCAGGGTTTTCCACTATCACCAGTGCTGTTTAACATCTACACAGCAAAAGTAGCAACCTTTCAACCAACAGGACTGGGACGAACATTAACTTTCGCAGATGACATACTCATGTACAGAACTGGCTCAGACAGGAAATGGTCCAAGGCATACAAGAGACCCTAAAGTCAGTTTCTAAATGGTGTGAGGAAAGCAGGTCAAAGGTCAATCCCAACAAGGCCTGTGTGATGTGGTGCTCTTTAACCAACACCATAGTGAAAGCAGACCTTCCAGACATCACTTTCAATGGGCAGAACATTGACAGGCAAGACAGGCTGAAGTATCTGGGAGTAACGTTTGATCATTCAAGTATCATGTCGAACTGATCATACAGAAGTGCAAGCAAGGACTGGTAGCCTTAAAAACAATGGCTGCTGCTTGCTTGGAACAGAGACTACCTGTTTCTCCTGTATCATCAGCTCTTGATTTTAGTAATTGAGTATGGGCTAGGAATACTCACGCTGCCAGCGTCACAATGTGAATGATTGAAACACATTCAAAATGAAGGGATGCGACTAGTTTTGGGCTGTACGCGTGATACCCCCATTTTGACAATGAGAAACATGCTCGGATTGCTGTCGATTAGATCCAGATATGCGATGGCCCAGGCAAAAGCCTATATGCGGGTAACCACCGACAAAAGACATCCCCTACGTAGCTGAAATCAAAGGAGCAAGAATAAAGAGGGGTATGTTATGGATGGCACAGGTAGAGGCTACAGTTGGTCAGGTGACCAGGGTTGAAAACATATCCAAACGGGAAGAGTGGAGTAAGTCAGGGGAGAACTGGATAAACTACCAGCAGGTCATCGTTAGCCTTGGCAGAGAGTGCAGATCTTGGGGCACTGGAAAAGCAGAGCTGGAGATTAATCAGCTGATAAGTGATCATGCTGGGGATGATGACACCAATGTGTACACTGATGGGTATGTAGTGCGTGGTGAGGGCAGGGTCATTGCTGAACAGAGTGGAGCCTACATGACAACAACCTCCAGAATGAGAATGGAGGTAGAGGCAGTTACTGCAACACTGAGGTGGCTGTCTGAAACTCCATCAACTAGGGCAGTTATATTGTCACTCAAACCATGCTTCGGAAAGTTCAGATTGGATGGCTGCGACAGGAATGGAAAACATCAATAGAATCCTCAAGTCTTCAAGAACTGGTGTGGATCTACCATCCTGGTCATGCAGTATGTGGCAATGAGAGAGCTGACAGTCTGGCCTCGAGAGCACCCATAGTGGGGACACTGGACATGGAAAAGGGCAATTAATAATCGCCTGCTAGACAATGACACTACAATGGATGAATCAACAAGGCTGAGACTGTTGGAGTTTGACATCAAACGTGGTACTAGCAGAGATGGACGTGAGAGAGGATGCATCCGTCATATGCACAACCAGCGTGCTATAGGTACAATTAGCATTCATACTCTTCGACATTTGCTGAGGGAGACTGAGCACCTATGGGTTTGCCCAGAGTGCAGTGAGGTTGATTCTGAATAACAATAACAAAATTTGAACTGTCCAAAACTTTAAAAACTTTTCTGACGAGATCGGCAGTGATATTAACGAATGTGATTTTTTTACATGTATAATGAAACGTGTCAACATTTGAAAGATCTGCATAATTCATTTAACCAATATTTTCCAGACAACCAGTGCTTGATATTACAAAATCATTCATAGGTAATAATAGATCCATTCAAAGTGAAAGATAGACCAATGAATTTTAATGAAATGCAGTACGAAAAGTTCATGGATATGGTTTCAGATTCCACACTGCAGCTAACGTTTAAGACACTACCACTTGTCAAGTGTTGGTGTAGTATCAAAGAAGAATATCAACAATTATATGAAAAGGCTATTAAAATTCTCCTCCCTTTTCCAACTACATATCTGCGTGAGGCCGGATTTTCTTAATATAATTCAACCGAAACAACACATTGCAACAGATTGAATGCAGCAGCAGATATGAACATTCAGCTGCCTTCTGTTAAGCCAGATATTAAATAGATTTGCAAAAATGTAAAATAGTGCTACTCTTCGTACTAATTTTTTTGTTTTATTTTGGAAAATATAGTTTTTTTTCACTTTCTAAAATCTGTTATTTATGTTAACATGTAATGGCTTTATGACTGTTATTTTTAAATGAACAAATCAATAAATGTTAAAAATGTCTGTTTTAATTTCTAATACAGTAAAATATTGTAAGATATAAATCACATAAACAAAAGCTCTTTGGGGTCCTCAATAATTTTAAAGAGTGTAAAGGGGTCCCGTGACCAAACATTTTGAGAAATGCTGTTCTACATATACTGCATATAAATACCACTACAAATAACACCATATGTCACTAACACCACAAAGGTAATTAACACCCCCCTCCCCCTCACATTACACTATCATTATGAGTAACACCCCAAACACAATCATCAGTCACAACTGACAGGACACCTAATTTTATCTTTGGAATAACAGAGACTCCCCAGGGTTGTGGTAGTGGTATCTTGGGATAGTTCGGCATGGTCAGATTTAGCAATGGGTAAGGCTTGTAAGTTTCACATGGTGAGCTCACTGAAACCTTTGCTGGCCGCCATAACAATCGCTGGGTTTGATGCTTTCCATCAACAAGGGCACTTGATGCTGATGTTCCCTGTTGCTTGTTTTTATCTATTTTAATCAAGTAAACAGCAGCCAAATTTTCAGCAAGTTGATTCGTTGAGTTAGCCTTGCTTTGTTTTTCCTTTTCTGCCTGCTTGTGTGTTTCCATCACGATTATCTGGATCCTTTCAAATTGTTCTCATGCAAGATGTGGTTTGTGAATAATGCGTGGTCACAGCCTCAGACGTTTCTCAACATTCTCCGTCCTTTCACATCACCTGAAAACAGTCAAGGACTGTGTGTACATTCAAAATGAAGACAAGCATATACAACATAGGAGGTCAGTTACAAGTAGGTATAATACTCCCGTTTCCTCCTACCTGTTCATACCAAATTGGTTTTTCTACTTTAATGACAGTATAAGTAAAAGACAGGATTTGATTATATGTAAAAATCTGCATTGTACATTTGCACCTTTCACACCTAGGATTCCTCTACTCAAGGAGAAACTTGTAACACCACCACTGACACAACAAATGTAGGTTTGCACGTATATTTGTAACAAAAATCTGTGCTGTTTTCATCTTAGGCTGGAATTAAATATGTGTAACTACTGACACATTTTACAGAAGGGTTGTAATCAAGATTTGTAAAATACAGACTTTGTTTCAAATATTGTTGACAATTATTTAAAAGTTGCTGGGGAAAGGGGGGGGGGGGGGTGTTAACAGTTGTTATTTTTTTAAGTTTTCTTAAAGAAAATAAAAAAGGAGACTTGAAGCCTAAAAGTTTGAGAATCACTGTTGTAATAAGTACTTCTCCCCCCCCCCCCCCCCCCCCCCCCCCCCCCCCCCCCCCCCCCCCACCCAGCCCCCCCCCCCCCCCCCCACCCATCCCCCCCCCCCCCCCCCCCCTCCCCCCCACCCGCCCCCCCCCCCATCATCATCAAGCAGAATAGGAGTTACAAGTTAACTGTGATAAATCAAATCAGGAAGATAGACTGAAAGGCATCAGACTTTTAAGAGATGAAAAAAACTGCTGCCCCAGATGGCATTCCAACAAAGACCATCAAAGCAGACACTGACACCTCTATCTATAGAGATATTATACAAATTAATTGATAAAGTCTGGGAGACAGATGAAATACCAACTTAATGGAAGAAAAAATTATCTGGTCAAGCAGGGGTATTTATAAGACAGCACCAATGACAGATGTATAATATTCCTCTCAGTGATGAAGAAAATAAACAGAATCATGTTTGAAAGATTTTAAGAGGCCACAGACAGTGACAGATGTATAATATTCCTCTCAGTGATGAAGAAAATAAACAGAATCATGTTTGAAAGATTTTAAGAGGCCACAGACAGTGACAGATGTATAATATTCCTCTCAGTGATGAAGAAAATAAACAGAATCATGTTTGAAAGATTTTAAGAGGCCACAGACAGTGACAGATGTATAATATTCCTCTCAGTGATGAAGAAAATAAACAGAATCATGTTTGAAAGATTTTAAGAGGCCACAGACAGTGACAGATGTATAATATTCCTCTCAGTGATGAAGAAAATAAACAGAATCATGTTTGAAAGATTTTAAGAGGCCACAGACAGTGACAGATGTATAATATTCCTCTCAGTGATGAAGAAAATAAACAGAATCATGTTTGAAAGATTTTAAGAGGCCACAGACAGTGACAGATGTATAATATTCCTCTCAGTGATGAAGAAAATAAACAGAATCATGTTTGAAAGATTTTAAGAGGCCACAGACAGTGACAGATGTATAATATTCCTCTCAGTGATGAAGAAAATAAACAGAATCATGTTTGAAAGATTTTAAGAGGCCACAGACAGTGACAGATGTATAATATTCCTCTCAGTGATGAAGAAAATAAACATAATCATGTTTGAAAGATTTTAAGAGGCCACAGACAGTCAACTGAAAGATGATCATGCATGTTTTTAACAAGACACGCTGTAGAGACCAGGCAGCCACATTACTCATAATAGTTGAACACCTCAACTCTTTACATTGCATTTATGGACTATAAATAAGGCATTTCACATTTTGGACAGATAAACACTTTGAAACTGATGAGGCATTATGGAGTGCCCCTGACTTATTGCATGAGGTGCAGAATTCTTCATTTTTGGCCAGCTTACAGAACCATTGGAGATAAGAACTGGAGTGTGGAAGGGATGCCTGTTGTCACATTTCTCTTCTTATAAGCTACTAACTTGGTTATGAAAACAAACACATCAGCCAAAAGAAGGGAATTCCATGGACTGAAACAGCTTGACGATCTAGATTTTGCCGATGACCTGGCACTTCTGTCACATGACCAGACGCTAGACATAATAAAAATACTTGATGAGAAAATACAGCCACTGCATCTGAAAATACAGAGGGGAAAAAACAAAAATTAAGAGAAAAAAATGCAGCAAATTATAGTAAGGTTGCACTTTGAGAAACATCCTCACAAGATGTTGACACAAACACAGATCTTGACAGTAATGTAGACAAAGCTGGAAAAACAGACAGGGATATCAAAACAAGAATAAAAAGGCAAGAAGAATATTCACTGCAATAGGAAATAAAGAAATCAAGTGCAATACAAAAATAAGAATTTTCAACTCAAATGTTAAGTCAGTCCATTATTGTATTGTTCTCAACCATAGAAAACAACTCAAATGTTAAGTCAGTCCATTATTGTATTGTTCTCAACCATAGAAAACAGCACAAATGTTAAGTCAGTCCATTATTGTATTGTTCTCAACCATAGAAAACAACACAAAAGTAAAGTCAGTCCATTATTGTATTGTTCTCAACCATAGAAAACAACTCAAATGTTAAGTCAGTCCATTATTGTATTGTTCTCTTACTTACTTAGTCGTTCCCCTTCTACCGTGAGGTGTAGAGGTTTGGAAGAGAGAGCGCCAGACCATTCTATCAGCTTGTATTGTTCTCAACCATAGAAAACAACACAAAAGTAAAGTCAGTCCATTATTGTATTGTTCTCAACCATAGAAAACAACACAAACGTTAAGTCAGTCCATTAATGTAGTGTTCTCAACCATAGAAAACAACACAAAAGTAAAGTCAGTCCATTATTGTATTGTTCTCAACCATAGAAAACAACTCAAATGTTAAGTCAGTCCATTATTGTATTGTTCTCAACCATAGAAAACAACACAAAAGTAAAGTCAGTCCATTATTGTATTGTTCTCAACCATAGAAAACAACACAAAAGTAAAGTCAGTCCATTATTGTATTGTTCTCAACCATAGAAAACAACACAAAAGTAAAGTCAGTCCATTATTGTATTGTTCTCAACCATAGAAAACAACACAAATGTTAAGTCAGTCCATTATTGTATTGTTCTCAACCATAGAAAACAACACAAAAGTAAAGTCAGTCCATTATTGTATTGTTCTCAACCATAGAAAACAACACAAACGTTAAGTCAGTCCATTATTGTATTGTTCTCAACCATAGAAAACATCTATCTAATCATGTCAGCTCATCCTGATTATCTAGGATCAATATCTGAAGTAGCTTGTTGTGCTCCGGTTTTTCATTTCACTGTTTAAGTAGTGATCTCTCTCTCTCTCTCTCTCTGCTAGAGATATACTCTTTTCCTGTGCTCAGGTTTTTCATTTCACTGTGTCAGTAGTATTAACACTCTCTCTCTCTCTGTTTGTGATATACTCTTTTTATGTGCTCAGGTTTTTCATTTCACTTTTTTTTTTTTTTTTAAATGCCCCTTCTGGGGTTCAAAATGAGGTCTATAAGACTTTATTAGGTTTAATGTGTTAAGGTGTGTGATCCCAGCCCTGGCTAAGACCCGGCATACTCTAGAAATGATCCCTAAAAGTATGACACTTTGATCTTAGCCAGTAGTATTAAAACTCTCTCTCTCTGCTTGTGATATACTTTTTTCTTGTGCCAGTGTAATAGGAAGGTCGAGTGTCGAAAATCCAGTTTAGAAAATTTGCATAGCAGAAAGTTACAGACTATTTAATTTAACTAAACGGGAGATAATCTAGGACTTATGAATTTGTCAGTAAAGGGCGATAATCCTTAATTGCGCCCCTTGAGGGAAAAGTCGTGTTTTTAGTTAATAGGACAATCGCAAGTAAGCAATCTGGTTTCACAAGTTTGCATAAGGTAAAGGAACAGGCTATTGAAGTTAACTTACGGGGAGAAGAATCCATGACTGGCAGATTTATTTATCAAAGGGTGACTACTCATTAACAGTAGGGTTTTTATGTCCCTTGAGGGATAAAGTACGCAAGGTTGGAGTTTAGTTTTTCAGATAAGGTGAACAAAGTTAAGCTTGCACGGGAATTGGTAGGAGCGAGTGAACTGTTCGTGAGAAAGTCTGATCTAAAAATTTCGTAAATAATTGTAATGTTAAATTGGCGTTCTAATTTTAGTCAGTGCAGATCTAGACGCGTTAAGCGTAGGTTGAGAAATAGGGGTTCTCTCCCAAGTGTATAAGACAGTATTTATTTTATAGGTGACGGGCACAGTCGTGAGTTACCATCGCATGAGAAGGCCATCAGTCTGGCTTTCTTCTGTGTTCACAGAAAAGACATAACTACTCACGCAGACGCTTGACCGCCCACATGTCACATTCATACATGTCAGTTTGTTTCATGATTATTTCTGAGGACCAGAGAAAGTGTTCCCAACTCAAGATTTATGAAGTATGTTCAAGATGACAAGACATTCGAAACCCATGTATGTTGTATGATTTAAGCTGCCTAGCAAACACAAAGAACAGTAGACAATGTGATAGACATAAGTATAAAGCTTGGGAAATCACCAACCCTGGTAGACGAGTATGCTTTCACTAAGATATACCAAGTAAGGCTATAGAAACAAAGGACAAAATATACGCCATAGCAGAAGAAAACATAGCAGATTGTGGTTACAGAGTCAAGGTTACCTATGAAGAATTTAGAGACACAGCAGAAAAAGAATTGATGGCAGTGCTCTGGACGATGTGACTACTGTAACGACTAGAACTACTGAACAGCGAGAATGAGAGAGAGCAAGTCATTGCTGAAGAAAATAGATCACGAATTTGTTGATGTGCTACTCAGCCACATGAGGAAGGCTGGGTATACAATCATTATTTCTACACTTTATTATGTAAATAAAGTTGCCAAGTTAAATTGCCACTGCTGTTTCCAGTGAGGTCCATCATTGTTGTTGAAATCATTCATCACTGTCAACTGTAAACCGTTGTAATCGTGTGAGAAATAATTTGCTCTAATATTATCACCATGCATAGACGAACTGCCTACTGTTGGGGTAAAGAGACGAACCTCTATACATACCATCATCATCAATCATCACTATCTGAGTCTATGCCAACGGCCACACCAGGTTCTTTGTATTTTGTCACTTGTCTCCAGTTCTCTTCTCCTTGAATTGTTCAGTTTCCCTCTACCACTGACCCTAGTGACCCCAGGACAAGGACTTCCTTGTACAGCTATTAACAATACATATTACTAATGTAAAATAAAGAGGAAATTAAACAGCAGCCTGCATATCCCAAGAAACACACCCCCTCAGCCCAGAAGGATAATGTCATTAACAAATAGCAGTAACTGAACATAAATATCTAAAAATTATAAACACTATAGTTCCTAATTCCTAAAAAAAAAAACCACAATTGCATATGCACACAAAACATATTGCATACTAAGGCAGAATGAATGCAGATCAAGTAACTATCTTCATAAGAAACATTTACTAATAATGACAAATAAGTAGTGACTTAGGTATCATTCCCAACAACCCAGGCTTTCACATCTTCCACCCTTTTAATAACATCATGACATATGAGGTTTGGGGCAGGAGAAAACATACATGCACATCCACACAATTAAACACTTTAATTTACTCAAATTACAATGACTGACAAGGAGAAATGATAAAATGATAAGGTCTCAGCAGCTAAAAACATTATCTGGAATTAGAGACACTATGTGCTCTCTAATTATAATCCATCAAAGGTTGAACCCAAGTGCTTATCTTCAGACTCAGCACAGGTCACAACAGATTGAGATACCATCTATTCAACAAACCAAAGATAGGACCTGCTGGTGAGTGTATATGTTCTTTCTTCTTCTTTGATCCTTAGCCGCCGACCGTCAGTGGCCATCACGCCTAGTGGCGTCTTGTAGGGCAACAACAAATTGATTCCACTTTGCTCGGTCGGTGGCCATCCTTTGTACAGTGCCCCAACTCTGGTTCATTCTTTGCATCTCAGCCTCCACAGTCCTCCGCCAGGTTGTTTTTGGTCGGCCTCTCTTTCGTTTTCCTTCAGGGGTCCAAAGCATAGCTGTTCTTGTGATGGCATCGGGGTCTCTTCTGAGGACATGGCCAACCCAGCTCCAGCGCCTGCCAGCTATGATGGTGTGCATGTCCTCTTGCTTGCTCCGAGTAAGCAGATCATTGTTGGTGATGGTATTCGGCCAAAAGATTCAGAGAATTTTTCTTAGGCATTTTGTGTGAAAAGAGGACAATTTCGACATTTCCTTCTCTGTAACTCTCCAGCATTCCGCACCATAATGAAGCACAGAAAGCACACAGCTCTGATATAATCTTAATTTTGTGCTTGTGCTGTATTGAGAGGACTTCCAGACTGCCATCACCGGTGTCAATACCTTGTCGAGGTATGGCAGCTTGCATACCCTGATTACCCCCAGAGCTATGCCAGCGGGAGTTTTACTCCTGGAAGGTTCTACCAAGCTGGACAGGTTTGCGCGGGCAGGGCTCAGACTAAAGCAGACACCCTGGTCCTCCAGGTTGGGGGTTTTAGCATAGGGCTGACACCCCTGTCTATGTAAACAAAATTGAAGTTACGGAAACAACAACGAATAAGCAAACTTTGCTGCGGGATGGACATCCGGAGTGTATATGTGGCATCTATAAAATGACTGCTGAGCATCTGCTCAACAGGGTTGTGGAGTCTACCAAAACATTTTCCGACTCCCAGCTCCAACTCCACAGCCCAGGTGCCCAACATATGAGGAACAGAAAAAGCACATATGGCTTTATCAGAGTTCATCATGTAGCATGTCCTTTGCAGAACGTCGCTCTCATCACAGCCCGCCTGAAAGACTCTTGATCTCTAGCCAGCCTTCCTGCCTTCTCCACTGTCGTATTCAAGGTGTCTTCAATGTCCTGTGTCCACCGTCGTCTTGGTTGGCCCTTGCCTCGCCTTCCAGGTACCATACCCTCCATCACTGCTCTCTCTAAACCACTATGTTTAATCTGGCCAAAATATTTCAGTTCCCGGGACATGATATTGTTTATGAGCAAGTTTCCCTCGATGTTCAGGTCGTGTAAAATGTCTATATTTTTCTTCTTCTTGGTCCAAGATATTTGAGAATTTTTCTGTAACACTTTGCTTCGAAAGATTCGATTTTTTTCTTTAATGTGTGAGTAATGGTCCATGATTCACATCCTTACGTTGCTACCGGAAAGATGCACGTTCTCAGAAGTTTTACTTTTATTAATTTGCTGGTGTTATGCCATAGGTTCTTCATTTTATTTAACCTCTGCATTGCTATGGCCAGTCTCCTTCTGACCTCTTTTGAGCAGTCTCCATTGTTGTTAATTATGGAGCCAAGATATTCAAAATTTGTGACATTTTCAATTTCCTCATCATTGATGGTACTTTTTGGTTAGCATCTTGTTTTGTCTGTGGACATTATCTTTGATTATCTTTTTCTTATCAGAGTAAAACACTATTTTAAAGTAAACTTAAAAATTAATATAACGGAAGTACAGAGGCATTGCAAACGTGCTGAAAAAAAAATACCAGCATTAATAGGCATGTTTAATTAAACAATCTAAAGTAATATTTGCCATTCAAGAGACTAATCTTAATCCGAGTCAACGTTTTACCATCCCTGAATATAAAGTCTTTTGAAATGGTAGGACAGAAACTCAAAAAAGGAGGTATGGCATTTCTAGTTAATAAAACATAATAATAAAAATAAAACTGACTGGGAATCATTTAGAACAGAAAATTTTGAAGGAATAACTATAACAGTGTCTACTGATTTAGAAAAAATAAAAATAGTTAACCTGTACCGTTCAAGTGGAAACATAAACGAAAGAGATATCTCAGATGTGAATAAAAGAATAAACAGAACTATCAAAGTGGGAGTCTTCAGTGCACATCATACAGCTTGGGGAGGCAACGTAATAGACAAATCAGGAAAACTACTGTTGGACTTCATTGAAAACGATGAACTAATAATACTGAATGATGGATCAGTAACAAGAATTAACCTTTGTGCAAATCAGCTAGACACAGCTGTTGATATAAGTGGAAAATTTTTCTAAGTCCGCAATACATTGAGTTTTTCGTTGTATTGGTGAAAGGACAGTGGCTTACAGGCAACACGCGGCGTATATTATATGAGGTGTCGGGAGCAAGTAGATTTCAGTTGCAAGAGCGCAGTGGCTTCAAGCCTCATTGGCCTTGCACAGGTGTGTCAGTGTATGTCCCTAGTCGTGGTGTGCTGTGGCACAATAATTTGTTTTCAACATAAGGGTTACTTTCACAATTGCCTCCAGCTGGCAGTATTGTGGATTTAGGGCTGCAACTAAGGTGGAGTGGGTTCATTTTCTACATAAGACAACAGGAGGCGGAGACACTTGGGAGTCATGACCCAGGTGCCCCCCTTTAGAGTGTAAAGGAGAATAAAGGGCCAAAACACTTGTTCAACAGGGGGGGGGGGGGACTTCTCCTGATGATCAGATTGCCTCCTGTTGTATCGCTCTGTATAGAGTTTCCTATCATAGTTGCATGGTCAAACCAGTGACAATCGGAAAAGACCGATGGACTTCTGGAAAGACAGATGACACTGGGAAAGACTAGAAACCGGCTGACCGGGTTGACACCCCATAAGCTGTATACAATTGCTACAGGACCCAAAAATGATAGATGCCCCCAGGATTCACTAAAAGGGGGGGGGGAAGAGAATGATGAATCCACAGGCGCCTCATTGGAATCGACCAGACCCATTACACGGACTTCAAGCTCTGAACAACGGCTGGAATTTCCATGTGCCTGTGGTAGGAAAGTCTCTACTCAGAGAAGAATGAAAATCCACAGAATGAAAAAGGGGTGTGGGAGTTTATCAGGGGGAGATCAACGCCGCTCTGTCTCAACGGGTAAGATGTTAGAAGAACGCAGCCAGGAGTCAATCCACAGTGCTGAGTACATTCAAGTTGATCTGCCTGATGATGATCTCACACACTTCTTGGACAGGAAGAGAGATGCAATCAAGTTTCCACCTGCCGGTGCAAAAGGGCTATTTGAACAGCTGGACGAAGCCTTGGCAAAAGAGTTGGATAACAACCTGAAGATCTTCGGCAACATAATATATCTTCACTGTCGCAAAGTGTTTGGAGTCAGGGAGGCAAGGGAAAGTAACCCACTGAGGAAAAGTAGAAGAAAAATTAAAATAGAAGAAATCAGGAAACAGAAGAAGCATGCTCGAAAACTGTTCAAGAATGAAGTGGCCACAGAGAAGGAAGGGTTACGACAAGTTTGGGAGCACCTGAAAGGCCAACATAATGCGCTTTGTAGAGCAGAAAGGTTGTGCAGGAAGAGAAGGAAGACTCGGAGGGATAGGGAAAGATTCTTCAGGGAGCCCTTCAAGTTTACCAAAGAACTCTTTGAGCAGCCACGGTCGGGAACGCTAACCATCAGGAAAGAAGACCTGGAAGAACACCTTAGAATGACATACTCAGATGGTCGCAAAGATGAGCCGCTCAGCAGCATGGCAGGCCTTAAATGGCCTAGTAAGCCAGGAGCTGAATTTAAGACCAAGCCCCCAACGATGCAAGAGGTAGAAAGCATTGTCCAGAAAGCTCGGTGCAAGTCAACTCCAGGTCCTAATGGTGTTCCATATGTTGTGTATAAGAGATGCCCTGAGGTGCTCAAATGACTGCTCCGTTTACTGAAGAATGCGTGGAAAACCCAGCTTGTAAGCAAGGAATGGAGAAAGGTGAACGGAGTCTACATCCCGAAGGAACAAAATTCCACAGACATCAGTCAGTTCAGGCCAATCTCACTACTTAATGTGGAAGGGAAGATATTCTTCTCACTGATGGCGAAAAGGCTCACTACATACCTCCTGGCAAATGGGTACATTGACACTACCATTCAGAAAGGAGGTATCCCAGGTACACCAGGATGTCTAGAGCATGCCACAATGATCTGGGAAGCAATTCAAAAGGCAAAGTGACAGAACAAACCTCCATGTAATCTGGTTGGATCTAGCAAATGCTTTTGGATCCGTTCCACACCAGATGATGTGGCAGGCCCTAGAAATGTATCATGTTCCACAAGAGATTGCAGCAATGCTGAAGCTGTATTTCGCAGGGCTCTCTGTCAGATTTTCAACCAGAGAGTACACAAAGAAGTGGATTGGCCTTGAAGTTGGAATTGCAATGGGATGTACTATCTCTCCAATTCAATTCCTGATGGCTATGCAGGTAATCCTCAATGAATGAATGGCTATAGGTCCAAAGCTCAGTGGAATGTATCACATGCCACCGCTCAAAGCATTCATGGATGACACAACAATTCTGACATCAGATGAACATCAGGCCCGGAGGATGTTAGCACACCTGGATGAACTAGTCAGCTGGTGCAGAATCAGCTTCAAACCCAAGAAGTCGAGAATCCTATCAGTCAGAAAAGGGAAGATAGCGGAGGTCATATTCATGGTTTCCAACCAACGAATCCCTACTGTCATTGAGGAACCTGTTAAAAGTCTTGGCAGGGTGTACGATGCCTCATTAAAAGACTCGAAGGCAGTGTAATAGACAATAGAAATGGCAGACAGAGGGCTACAGATCATAGACCAAAGCAGACTCCTAGGGAAAGTGAAACTGTGTGCCTCCAGTTCATGTTGATACCTAAGTTGCTTTGGCCACTGCTTATATATGAAATAAGCACAAGTACAGTGGAAGCTATAGAGCAGAAGGTCAACAAGTTCATGAGGAAATGGCTAGGGGTACCACCAGACGTAGCACTGTACTGCAAAAAGTAAAAACTTCTGTTTCCATTCAAGTCAGTTGTTGAAGAGTACAAAGTTGGAAAAGCAAGGCTTGCAATGATGCTACGCGAGTCAGCAGATGACGTGGTTAAGTCCATTCAGCCCACACTGAAAACGGGAAGTAAGTGGAGAGTGGAAGAAGCTGTTGATGCTGCCCAAGAGTCACTCAAACTGAGGGAGGTAATCGGATACACACAAACAAATAGACGGGGATTTGGTCATGGAGACATCATCTGGTGGTCCAAGGCATCAAGCAGGGAGTGCAGAGACATGGTAGTTCAGGAGATACGAGGAGCTGAGAATGATAAGAGGTTGCAAAAAGCAGTGCAGCAGGCCCAACAAGGCCAATGGACTACGAACGAACAAACTTTATTTTCAAAGGGTTAAGAATTGGGCACGCAGGTCCGTCTTACATTCTGCCCTTCTTCTCTATGTCATCTTACATAACGTATCCTTTCAATCACACATGTATTTTGAGCATTATTTAAGCATACAACATTATCAAGGTAAAATAATAACATACATTTGTAACATCCAGTCATAATCAAATTTAAGTATGTTAAAAATAAAAAAAAAGAGAGAGAGAAAAAAAAATTAAAATTAATTAAAAAATTAATGAAAAAAAAAAATTTTTTTAAAAACATACAAACAAACTCGAAACCATTCATTCAGTTAATTAGACATAATTTGAAACGTAATCAGATTATGATGGCTTAACCTATGAGGAGTCCAAGAGTTTTATCAAGCGCAGATACAGGCACAAGTGGGAAGAAGAGCATCCAGGCCACACAAAAAATGATCCATATTACCAGCTCAGCAGAAGTGAACAAGTGGTAATCTTCAGACTTCGCACAGGTCATAACAGATTGAGATACCATCTATTCAACAAATTAAAGATAGGAACTACTGATGAGTGTGACCGTGGCACAGATAAAATGACTGCTGAACATCTGCTTCAAATGTACCCAACATATGATGAACAGATAAAACGCTTTTGACCATCACCAGTACCATTCCTGGAGAAAATCTACGGAGATATCAACAGCCTCAGGCTGACCACTACTTTCTTTGAACTTATTCAAGTTGACATCTGAGGGTGAACTTTGAACTTATTCAAGTTGACATCTGAGGGTGAACGAAGAAGAAGAAGAAAGAAGATTATGGTGGTATATAATAAGAACTCGTGACATATTGGAAATCTGCTGCTGAATGACCTGGGACTTAGAGTGTTGTCAGCGCATGCGGAAAATGTTCTCACAGGTGAGCAACTTTGAGTCCCAAACAGATACTGCCACAGGGAGTGAATTGTTGACGCCTCCACTATACGAGATCCAGTTTTATGACCTATGCTCCTTAGGGAGGTAAAGGGTATTGACTGATAGATGAGAATCGTACATATAGGCCCGTCTTGCATTTTGCCCTTCCTCTTATTCATCTTTTATTGCTAGTTATCCAGACATTCTCCAACATACTTAAGGTATTAGTTTAATGGCGATGCAACATTATAAGTAGTATAAAAGCATACATTTACAGTATCTTACAATTAAGAAATAAGGTATATTAAAATGAAAAACTAGATCATCAGTATATTAGATAATAATTCGAAACATAATCCCTTAGGGCGGCATATAATCCGCACTCATAATGTATTTGAACAGTCTACGATTATATGAGTAGGGACTGTGCATGTTTTTCAGATCATGTGGAAGATTGTTCCAAAGATGAGCAGCTGAGTAAGTCAAGCTCTTCTTGTACAAATCTAGCCTGAGCTTGAGTACCTGTAACTGGTTTAAGCGCTGACTACATTTTTCATTGAATTTTAAAAGTGGCCACAGATACATTAGAGCATTCTGTTAAATAGGAAGCGCTTTCTAAGGGGTAATATTTTAAGATAGTTATATAGACCTATACAATGTGTTTGGTGTTTATCAGCAACTAGGCGCACTGCACGTTTTTGAAGTGAATGGAGCCTTTTTGTGTTGGATATGGAACAACCATCCCAGATTGTGGAACAATAGTCTAGGTATGTTTGTATATGAGATGTGTAGTACATTTTCCTTGCCCCCTCATCCAGGAAGTGTTTAATTTTGGCTAATTGGTAAACGTTTTGTGCCGTTAGCTTTGTGAGTGCACTTACATGTGAGTTCTAACTTAGGTGCTGATCAACAGTTAGACCTAGAGTTTTATGTTCATTTACATTTTCAATTAGTGATGTTCCAATGTAGAGCTGAAGTGTTGTTTTCTGCGAGTTTTGTAGTTTTTGTCTGGTTGATATTAACATACATTTCGTTTTACTAATATTTATTTGCATTCGATTCTCGTTGCTCCGCTTAATAAGATATGTGTATCAGTTTGTAAGCCGCGCTGGTGTAATGGCTTCGGCGTTGTACTGGCGACCAGGTGTTCATGGTTCAAACCCGGGCGTCAGCGTTTGAAGAAATGTTTACGGCCGGAAATTTGACTGAATAACCTGAACGGCTCCTGTGATAAACCCTCTGTGGATGGGAAGGAGCGAAGCTCCTGACCGGGTTGGAAGGAAAGTCTTCAGGTTCCCCAGCCTCGCAATGACATGCCATTGGGCCGAAGGGCTGAAAGCCAAAGTGCCGCTGGTTAAGGAAAAAAAATAAAATAAATAAGTTTGTAAAGATAGTTCTAGTGAGGTGCAACTTTTGTCACTAGTGTAAACAGTACAGTCATCGGCAAACAGGTCACAGGATGAATGTTTGATGTGCAGAGGAAGATCATTACTGTATACGGCAAAGACAAGAGGGCCGAGAATAGAGCCCTGAGGAACACCGATATCGATAACAGTTGGGTTGGACAAAGAATTATTGTATGATGATGATGATGATGACATAACCAGCGGCCATGGGACAAAGCCCTTTGGCACTGTAAAGCTGGGGTGTCTGTGGACTTTCCTACCAACCCGGTCAGAAGCTAATCAGCATCATAGCTCCTTCCCATCCACAGATGGTTCGTTATGCAGAGCTTTCTTGCAACCCCAGGGAGTTCCTAGACTCTCAGACATTCTACACCAGGCCCACTATGGCGTGTGTGCGCTGTCAAGAGGTTTGAGCCTCCCTACCCTGCAGAGGAGGTCATAGCTTCCGAACGATCACCGAGACAACCATCGATTTGGGCTTCTGAGGCGGTCAGTCAACTGCCAGTAATGGGCTTTGTTAGACTGCTTAGGCGTGTGTACCTTGCCCCGAGGGGGCTCTAGTGCCACAGCCACCACCTCTATCCGCCCGGGGACGTGCTGCGGTGGCGAAGCCACTGCATTTACCGGTCTGCCGAAAAGACGCCATCTGGACGGTCACAGAGCTCTGCCCCATCTGGACTGGGAGGACCCGGCGTCCGGGACCACACAAGGTCTCTTCGGGGCAGCGCTGGCCTGCACACTTAAGTTCATCTCATAATCGGTACCGACGAGATGAGATTAATGCCCGAACTTGCCCTCGTGTGTACTCTCCTTTTGCCGCTATAAAACCTTTATTTTACCGAGACGTCGGTCCAGCCAAAACTCATTCGGGACCGAAGGTCCGCGAAAAAGAGAAATCTGGTACAGGCACATAACCCATTTGCTGCCTCAGCCGCGCTGGGAGGTCTCGGCAACCGGGACCACACACAGCCTTGAGAGGACAAAGATCGCCTGCGACGGAGGGCAACGAACGAAACGCTTGCCCCCCACTTTGACGAGGGCAACGAAACGCTTGCCCCCACAAGAATTATTGTAAGACACCACTTGTTGTCTGTCTGTCAGGAATGATTTAATTAACTTCACCAGCTTAAGATTTACTTTCATTGTTTCTAATTTTCTGATTAAAATAGTGTGATCTATCATATCGAATGCTTTTTTAAAGTCTACAAAGATTGCTCCACATAAATTATCGTTATTGATGTTCAGATGCCAGTTGTAGGAGTCCTGCAAAGGTCCTTGACATGGAATGATATATGGCATATGGCACCTGTTACGCTCAGCTTCATTATTAGATCAATGTATGACCTCCTGCCATCGGCCACAAATCTTGTGAGATGGGGAAAGTCGGATGATGAGCAGTGTCCCCTGTGCCATGAGAGGCAGACACTTGAACACATGCTCTCAGCTTGCAAGGTGTCATTAGGGCAAGGGCGATACACATGGCGCCACAACAAAGTGCTAAATGAGCTGGCTGCAACAATAGATCTGGCAAGGATGAAGGCAAATAGCAATGTCAGGCCGAACACCGCCAACACATTGTTGCGTGATAAATTCTCGCAACATCGTTTTATTTCAATATCTGTTTTATAACGCAAGGGCAACAACTGCTTGAAATTTATAGTCACTTTTCTCGGTAAGCATTTGTCTTCTCGCGTTGGTATCGAATGCAGTTAAGTTTGAGCTGTGGTCATTTTGCGCTGGACTGCGCATGACTTGTCTTGTTTCTTGGTCGATCGGTTTCCGCCCACCTCTAGTGGGAGTGAGCGATTTGGAATGGCGAAAGAGATGCCTCGTTGAAGAGGGGATCTCCGCTATTTTTGTGCTGTCAGGGATGTGTAGTCCTCTTATGGATATTTCGTTTATTCGGGATAATACCTCTAGTGTATTTGCACATGCCGGGAGGCGTGATATTTCTGTGTATTTCATGAAAGCAAGGTAAATTGACTTTTTTCATTAACTCTTATCGATTTTGGGTCGTGAGCGATTTCGATTCATAGCCTGTCTCCGAAAGTCGTCGTCACGAGATGTTCTTTCCCAGCTCACATGTCGCTGCATTGTACTGCATCGGTTGATGCATGTACCAAGGACCATTACTTGCTACTTTGTTAAATGAACTAGGTTTAGAAAACCTTTATTATCTAGAGGATATTTTTGAGGACATTATTTATACTTCGGCAGACGTGTCTGTCTTGCTGAAGTCAAACTAAGGAGAGTGAACTGATCTCATACATCTGGTTATCTCCTGGCTGTTATAGAAAAGGATGGAGTTGTTCACCTGACTACATTTACAGCACTTTGAAATATAACATGCATCTGACTCATCATTGTAATGCTGTCTACCGTTTATTGCTGTATTGAATGTTGCTGTGATAATGACTGTTTGATGTGCCTACACATTTGCGTAACCATTTTGTCACTGTGGCGTCCACAATAAATAATGAAGAAAAACGTCAACGGCTGTTTCAAGACTCATTGACTTTATACGTCGTGAGTTTACTGACGTCCTATGTGGATTGCCCTGTTATTGTTGCATGAACATTGTTTTGACTGAACACATCTACACACTACACAAAAACCAGACATGCGGATACCATCCATCATCATATGGCATCACGCATCATTTGGTGGCCATAAGCTGGTTTGATTCTGGTACCAGCAAACACGGGGTCCCTTACCCACTTCATTTTCAACAAGAATTCATCAGCATCCTTCAAGAAATTAACATTCTTCAATACAGTCAACATCTTCAAAATTTTCAAAGTACTCGGCGTTGCCCGGTAAAAGTCAAAATTTCAACTTTTTGACGGAAACAAGAATTTGACAGTACCCGGCGTTGTTACATGTTGCCGGATAACTCGGACTGCTGTTATCTTTTACGCAAGTCAAGCAAGTTGCTGCTGTCAAGGTTCCAGTGCTGTCGTTTTTTGAGAAGGTCAAGTGCCGGTTGAAACGGGTTGTTTTCTGAAGAAGGCCAAGTACCGATTTCCATCAACTTACTTTTGGGTTAGAAGGTCAAGTGCCGAAACAACTCAACACACAGTATTTCAGAAGCTCTTGTACCATCGTGTTAGCAGTGGAAGCAGTTCAGATGTGCCATCATCGTTGGAGCTTCGCTCTTTAGGACGTTGATTGACATCCGTTTTTCTGCTGTTCTACGATTGGAAGCCTTTAAGTTAAGTGGCCTGTTTGTATGTAAACTGTGCCCTTATACTTCTGCTGAGTCTTCTGTGTATCATCTCATTCTATATGTTATATGTCTATATGTTATTTGTATATTTATATGTTTATATTTCAGCGGGTTCTCGGTTGGGTGGTGTCTCCGTTAGATTATGCCACGTCATAGAGGTCGTCTATTGTGAGCGTTTTCTGTAGGGTTTGCAAATTTCCGATACTGGAATTTGCTAAGCGACTTCTGTTGCTATTTATGTTAGCTGTGATGACATGTTTTAATATTGTTTTCGTTATTATTTCACATTCTTTAGTTTTGTTGTGATTTGTTTGTATTTGTTAGCCTACTCTTGTCTATAATTTAGTTTCATACAACATTTTTGTTTATACACTGTGGTGTCATGTATTTTGTTTAATTCTATCGCAGATATCGTCACATTTTTTGTGATATTTCATTAATTTCTGCTTTATTTTTAGTTGATTTCTGCGAAAGTTTTTGTATTGTTGCTGATCTTTGTTATTGTTTACATTGTTATTGTTTACATTGTTTGTATTGTTTACATTTTCAATGTTTACATTCTGCATGTGTTTACATAGTCATTGTTTACAGTTATAGTAATTAGTTAATGGGCTATGCTAATGCACTGTTACTACTATACTGATGATAAATGAATGATGAATAGTGTCGTGCACTATTGAATGAGAAGTGCACTTATGATCAAGATTTGAGTGCTGATATTTCATATACAAGTTCTTTGATTGGAGACTTGTTTCCCACAGAGACTGGGATAATATAATGTGATGTGAATATACAAGTACTTATGTCATTACATGTCAAAGAATGTACTATTTAAATTTTCCTATCAGATTTGTACATCCATTTTTAAAGACAATATTAGAGTATGCTGTTTAATGATGATTATAGTAACTTGCATACGTATATTGTGTTTACATGCTAACGTGATGTGTGTTGGTGACACCTCCCCGATGTGAATATTTTTTGAGACATATTTATTTTTCTGTTGAGGTATATCCTCACCAGACACTCTATAATTAGCCTATTGTTTGGCAATTTAATTAATTATCAGCGCATAATTCGTGCGTTTTGAGCCGCTTATCGCTTGCTCTTTGATATTGAAAAAAAAAATATGTTCCACATTTTTTTTTATCGGGAGGAGGTGGTGATATGTTGCGTGATAAATTCTCGCAACATCGTTTTATTTCAATATCTGTTTTATAACGCAAGGGCAACAACTGCTTGAAATTTATAGTCACTTTTCTCGGTAAGCATTTGTCTTCTCGCGTTGGTATCGAATGCAGTTAAGTTTGAGCTGTGGTCATTTTGCGCTGGACTGCGCATGACTTGTCTTGTTTCTTGGTCGATCGGTTTCCGCCCACCTCTAGTGGGAGTGAGCGATTTGGAATGGCGAAAGAGATGCCTCGTTGAAGAGGGGATCTCCGCTATTTTTGTGCTGTCAGGGATGTGTAGTCCTCTTATGGATATTTCGTTTATTCGGGATAATACCTCTAATGTATTTGCACATGCCGGGAGGCGTGATATTTCTGTGTATTTCATGAAAGCAAGGTAAATTGACTTTTTTCATTAACTCTATCGATTTTGGGTCGTGAGCGATTTCGATTCATAGCCTGTCTCCGAAAGTCGTCGTCACGAGATGTTCTTTCCCAGCTCACATGTCGCTGCATTGTACTGCATCGGTTGATGCATGTACCAAGGACCATTACTTGCTACTTTGTTAAATGAACTAGGTTTAGAAAACCTTTATTATCTAGAGGATATTTTTGAGGACATTATTTATACTTCGGCAGACGTGTCTGTCTTGCTGAAGTCAAACTAAGGAGAGTGAACTGATCTCATACATCTGGTTATCTCCTGGCTGTTATAGAAAAGGATGGAGTTGTTCACCTGACTACATTTACAGCACTTTGAAATATAACATGCATCTGACTCATCATTGTAATGCTGTCTACCGTTTATTGCTGTATTGAATGTTGCTGTGATAATGACTGTTTGATGTGCCTACACATTTGCGTAACCATTTTGTCACTGTGGCGTCCACAATAAATAATGAAGAAAAACGTCAACGGCTGTTTCAAGACTCATTGACTTTATACGTCGTGAGTTTACTGACGTCCTATGTGGATTGCCCTGTTATTGTTGCATGAACATTGTTTTGACTGAACACATCTACACACTACACAAAACCAGACATGCGGATGCCATCCATCATCATATGGCATCACGCATCACACATACTTTCTGAGAGCAGGAAAGTCAGCACACCCCAAGCTGAGTAAATCAGGTAGCAGTGTACCATCTCTCCTAGATTGTGCAAATGACTGGAAGATGGCGGAAGACCTACCTGGATGAGGGGCATATCCAGAGAGTATCAGGAAATCTCGAAGACGGCCGGATATAGTGCTGCATTCTTCATCATCGCACCAGGTTATATTGATTGAACTGACCGTGCCATTTGAATCCAGATTGGAAGAGCAAAATTTGTTCAAAGCGGCTAAGAATAGTGATCTGGCCGTGGATCTGAGACACGATGGGTTCACTGCAAGGGACATGGCTGTTGAGGTGGGTGCAAGAGGGCTCGTGGCTGCATCAGTGTATGATTTATTGAAACTGTTGGGGCTAAGGGGACAGTCAAGAACAAAGGCACTGAAAAGGCTTAGTGAAACTGTGGAAAAGGCATCATGCTGGCTGTGGAACAATTGCAATGGGCTATGGAAGTCGGGACAGTAAACTCTATCCCCACTTGCATTACAGGAAACATTCGGAAAGTGGAAAATTTTGCTAAGTCCGCAATACATTGAGTTTTTCATTGTATTGGTGAAAGGAGTTTGGCTTACAGGCAACACGTGACGTATATTATATGAGGTGTCGGGCGCAAGTAGATTTCAGTCGCTAGCGTGCAGTGGCTTCAAGCCTGATTGGCCTTGCACAGGTGGGTCAGTGTCTGTCCCTAGTCGTGGTGTGCTGTGGCACAATAATTTGTTTTCAACATAAGGGTTACTTTCACAATTGCCTCCTGCTGGCAGAATTGTGGATTTTAGGGCTGCAACCAAGGTGGAGTGGGTTCATTTTCTACATAAGACAACAGGAGGCGGAGACACTTGGGGGTCATGACCCAGGTGCCCCCCCCCCCCCTTTAGAGTGTAAAGGAGAATAAAGGGCTGAAACACTTGTTCGACAGGGGGGACTTCTCCTGATGATCAGATTGCCTCCTGTTGTATCACTCTGTATAGAGTTTCCTATCATAAGCATTGTAACACCAAATCTTGCTAATGCAAAATGGGAAGTTACTGAGGATACACATTCAGATCATTTACCCATTGAAGTAACACTAAAAGATAACTGCAAACCTAACAAACACATAGAAAAACCAAAATGTGACTATAATAAAGCTAATTGCGTAGCTTTTCAGGTAGAAATGGAAGAGATAAACATGAGTAATATAGAAAATGAAAATATAGATGTATTTGCAGATAATCTCACAAGGGAAATATTACTAATACAGTAGAACTCCATTTATCCGAACCCCAATTATCCGAACATCCAATTATCCGAACACTTTTTCGAGAAAAAAAAATCAGGCGCCACCAGTCATGTTAGACTACATTTTTGAATCTTTTGATGCAGCAAGCTTCAAATGTGTGCGAACAATTTGTAGAGGATGGAATAGGCTAATGGTCGGTCGCTTACGTACAGGAAGTCATTAGATCATAAAGTCAGTTAATATCTGGTTTACCAATCTAGTGTACGTGTGCGTTCTAGGCAGAACACTGGCTAAACAGACAGTTCAACTTAAAATAATTGTGTCTGCTACTACAGCAGAATAATTTTGGTGTGCAAGTATTTCTCTGTGCGATATGGCATCTTCCAGAAGGCCTAAAGCATATAAAAGGAACCGCAATGTTTTGTCAATTGAAACAAAAACAGAAATTATCAAGAGATTAGGAAAAGGTGAAACTGTGTCTTCACTTGCGAGGATTTTCAATGTTGGGATAGCTACCGTCTCTGACATCAAAAGTAACAAGGATAAAATTATGAGTTTTGCATCGAAATTGGATAGTGAAAATGGGTCGAAGAAACGTAAACCATGAGAAATGCGAAAGATTTGAAATTGGAAGAGGCTTTGTATATATGGTTTGTGCAAAGAAGAAGCAAAGGGGAACCTATCTCTGGCTCTCTATTGTGTGAAAAGGCACTTCAGTTCAACAATCAACTTGACTGTCCGCCTGACTTTAAGGCTAGCCAGGGATGGTTAAGAAACTTTAAATCTCGTCATGGCATACGAGAATTGGAGATTCAAGGGGAATCTTTATCTAGCGATGCAACTGCCGCTGAAAATTTTAAAGAAACATTCTTTTTGGAAGAAGAAGGTTATTCACTCGATGATGTGTATAATGCCGATGAGACTGGCTTATACTGGAAATCATTGCCTCAAACATCACTTGCATCTCAGCGCGAAGCAGCTTCCCCTCTGTTTAAAAAGTGCAAAGAGAGAGAGTAACAATTTTGGTAGGCGCGAATGCCAGTGGAAGTCATCGTTTACCGGTGCTATTGATCGGTAAAGCCAAAAAAAAAATCACGTTGTTTAAAGAATGTGACATGTCTCCCATTGTGCTACAAAGCACAGAAGAGTGCTTGGATGAATAGTGAAATATTTCTTGATTGGTATACAAATCAGTTCATCCCAAATGTGAAGAGGTTGAGAGAACAAGAAAAGAAAACTGGAAAAGTAATTCTTCTACTGGACAATGCACCATCTCATCCAGAGACGGATACATTGAATGCCGTTGATGCAAATTTTAAAGAAATTTTTCTGCCTCCCAATGTAACAGCACTGATTCAACCAATGGATCAGGGTGTTATAGCAAAGCTTAAAAAGATGTACAAGAAGGAAGTCATGCGTTGTTTATTGTTGGCTGAAGATGAAGAAAGTGTGGTGGCGTTTTCCAAAAAGCTTAATCTCAAAGACTGCTGATATATGTTAGCTGATGCTTGGACCACCATGTCACAAGATAATCTCAACAAGGATTGGAATAGATTGCTTGGGAAAAAAAGGAGGAAATGAAACTACTGCAGTGGACACAAATGATGATTGTATAAATGAAGTTGTGGAACTGTTTCAAGCAATGCCCGGATTTTCGGCCTGTGACAAAGATGATGCACACATGTGGCTAGAAGATGATAATGATTCTGGTTTACAGTTTTTGAATGTCGAAGAAATTTTGTCTTTTGTGCAAGAAGAAAACCAAATACATGTAGTGACCGATGATGAAGACTTCTCAGAAGTACATGATGTACTTGTAGATTATGAAGAAAACCCAAAACGTCGACCAAGTCCTGAAGAAGCCTTTATAGCACAAGAAACAACGATGGCTTGGTACGAGCAAGAAGATGACAGCTGTCCTACACAGCTTCTGCTGTTGAAGAGAATGCGGGACATAGCAGCCAAAAGGAGACTATCCAGTTTGGTGCAAAAGAGGATTCCTCATTATTTTAAATAGTGGGCTACATCTGTGCAAGTACATGTATACGTAAGTTGTGCCTGGTTTTGAATCGTTTGTAATGTTATTTTGAAAACATTTCTCTTTCTTAAAAAAAAATAATTAATACAAGTAGTACATGCACTGCAGTGTAATGAAAGATTTTGGTGATACAGTGATCTAATACAGTGTGGGTATTATTATTACAGTACAAGTAAATATGTTTTATAGTGTAATTTCCTTGTGATGGTTAATTATTTTTAGAAATATGTGTTCATGTACTCGATACATTATGTAATCCAATTATCCGAACATTTGATTATCCGAACGACGCTCGGTCCCATGGGGTTCGGATAAATGGAGTTCTACTGTAGTTGTAAAACGTATACCAAATTGATATATGCTAGACCATATAATTACACACCACATTAAGGAAACAAAATAGAATGAACATTGGAACAAAAACCCAGTACCATGGTGGACAGTTAGATGTACAGAAATTCACAAACAAAGAAAACAAGCTCTACAGGAATATAGAAAGCATAGATCTGAAGATAATTTAGATGTTTATAAGAACATAAGAAATGAATCAAACAGAATAATACTTAGGCAAAAGAAAATTATTGGAGAAATTTCTGCCAAACACTGAGCCCTGCAACTAACTCTATAACAGATGTGTTCAATAAGTTAAAAGCCATTAAAGGCAGAATTAAACATATGATATAATATCTAATATAAAAAGACCTGAATGAGCAGAGACTGACTGGCAGAAAGCAGAGGTACTATCACAGAGTTAGTTCTAAGGAAAAACTAGGACAGGCTGAAGTCAACAGAAGAGCAACACTTCTTAAAAATCCCGGTAAAGAAGTACCTAATAATACTGACAATTTATCATATTTAATGCAGATGTAACAATGGAAGAAGTTGAAATACAATAAAGGACAAAACAAATACATCAGCAGGGCATGACATCTTGAGCTATGAAATCTTGAAACACATACCAAAATGTACCATAGAAATTATAACATCCCTGTTTAACAAAATTTGGAATACAGTAAAAATTCCCAAAACATGGAAAACAGCAGTAATTATTCCAATACTAAAACCAGAAAAAGATGCCTATGATGCCAGTTCATACAGACCTACTTCTTTAACTTCCCATCTAGGTAAAATATTAGAAACCATAGTGAATAAATGATTAAAGTTTTATTTGGAAAAGAATAATTTATATAGTGAAACTCAGGATTTAGGAAGAACAGATGCACTATGGATCAAATAATTAAATTGAAACATGAAGTAAAATCCTGCCATCAATGGTACCTATACCTTGTAGCGGTATGGCAGCTTGTGTACCCTGACAATCCCCAGAGCTATGCCAGTGGGAGTTTTACTCCGGGTAGGTTCAACCAAGCTGGACTGGTCTGTGTGGGTTGGGGTCAGACAAAAGCTGGTACCCTCGTCCTCCAGGTTGGGGGTTTTAGCACAGGGCCGACACCCCTGTCTGTGTAAAAAATCGCACACGTTACGGAAACAGCAATAAATGAAAATACTTTGATGCGGGACGGACATCCGGAGTCTCAGGCTCGTATGGCTTGCGGTGGTGGGGACCGAGGGGGGGCCACTGGCATGGGGGCGGATGCCCAAACCGCAAAACACGAGGCCAGAATTGGTTTTTGGAATGTTGGAACTATGGATGAGGCAGGAGGGATGAGACAGATCACGGCAGAGATGGGGAATTACAAACTACATATCCTGGGAATGGGCGAGAGCAGATGGACAGGGATGGGTAGAATAAAAACAGCTACAGGGGAGGCGGTGCTTTATTCTGGTAGAGAGGACGGTCAGCGCAACGAAGGTGTGGCCATTGTCCTTAAGAAAGGAGTGGAGAGGTCTCTGCTGGAATGGAGGCCCATTGGCAGCAGACTGGTAAGAGCAAGACTGGGAGGGAGATTCACCAACGCCACAGTTGTACAATGCTTTGCGCCGGCAGACGACGGCGATGGGGAGATCAAGGACGAGTTCTATCAACAGGTACAAAAGGAAATGGAAACTGTACCCAGGTACGATCTTGTTGTGGTAATGGGAGACCTAAATGCGAGGGTTGGAACACACAATAATTATAACGAAAGAGTAGTGGGGAGGTGCGGCGGTGGAGCAGTAGATGAGAATGGGGACAAGTTAATAAGCTTCTGCAGTATTGACAGCCTGGTCATTGGAGGAACACTTTTTCAACACAAAGAGGTGCACAAGTTAGCATGGGAGTCGCCAGACGGACGAGACAAAGGCCAGATAGAACACATAATGATCAATGGCAGATGGAGACGTGCACTGCAAGACGTGAAAGTAAGAGGAGGCGCAGATGTGGGAGGTGATCATCACCTGGTGGTAGCGGGACTTAGGGTGAAACTCAGAGCTGCTGGACCGGTTGCAGTCAAACAGAAAAGATATGACATCACGAAACTTAAGGACCCCCTCGCCGGAAAAGCGTTCGTGGTCGACGTAAAGAGACGATATCTGATTACCAAAAGCCGGGAAAGAACAGAGGCCGACGGTGTGGACCGGAAATTCAACGCCATCTCAGCGATATACAAAGGGGGCGGTGGGTCATGCTTGGGATTCCGGGAGAGAAAGAGCCGGGACTGGATGGCACCAGAAACGCTGGGCACCATAGCGAGGGGAAGGGAGGTGAAGGGAAAGAGGACGGAAGCTAAGTCTCCCGGGTTAGAGGCAATGTATGGTGAACAGTGCAGTCAGCTGGACGGGGAGGTGGGACGTCAAACCCGTGCTAGCAGGGGGACATTTCTGGATGACCTTGCAGGACAGGCGGTGGGGGCGGCGCTGGGAAATGAACGGGGCACAGTTTATAAGATAACTAAAGCTATCAGTGGAAAACGAGGTGCAAACAACATAACGTTAGTGGGAGACAGGCAGGGGGATCTCGTCGCCACAGCACAGGGGCAGGAGACGGGGTGGGCAGAGCGCTTCGGGGGGACGCTGGATAGGGAGCCACCGGAGACTCAGCTGAATGTTCCTGAGGCTGAAAGTGACTTAGACGTAAATACAGACATTCCACGAGGGGAAGAAGTTATCGCAGCTATCAAAGGGCTAAAAAATGGAAAAGCGCCTGGTCACGACAATCTGAATGCTGAGCTATTCGGGACGGACCCTGAGCTGGCGGCAGAACTATTGGAGTCACTGTTTGCACAGGTCTGGGAAGCTGAGACAACACCAGCAGAGTGGAGTAGGGGAATAGTTGTCAGGTTGCCCAGGAGGGGCGACCTTGCAGACTGCGGCGGCTGGAGAGGAGTTGCTCTCCTCTCGGTTCCCGGCAAAATACTGGGCAGGATGGTCGTCCAGAGAATTTCAAAGGCGGTTGACCATAGGCTGAGGAAATGACGGGCGGGCTTCGGAAGGAACAGAAGATGTGCCGATCATATATTTGCCCTCAGGAACATTGTGGAGCAGTGCTCGGGATGGCAGAGACAGCTGTACATTAACTTTGTTGATTTTGAGGGGGCTTTCGACGGCGTACACAGGGACAGCCAGTGGAGGGTTCTGAGGGCTTATGGAATTCCCAGCCGCATTGTTTCCATTATAAAAAGCCTCTATTCTAACTTAACGTGCGGTGTTGGATCGAATAATGTAACTTTCGAAGTGAAGACTAGAGTGCGACAGGGATGCCTCTTGTCAACAACATTATTTTTGACGGTCATAGATTGGGTGGTGCGCCAGACAACAGAGGGCGGTCCAAGAGGAATTGGATGGATTTTCTGCACTGGAGGATTTGGAGTGTGCAGATGGCGTTGCACTGCTTGCGCATTCACACCAACACATTCAAGACAATACCGATAGACTGAATGGGTATGGCCAGCAGGTTGGCCTGAACATTAATTTGAAGAAGACAGAGGTCATGACGCTAGATGTGGGCAATCCTGAGCCAATGACAGTAAGGAACCAGAAGTTAGAACAGACAGACACATTTACTTACCTAGGAGGCATGGTGACACCTGACGGCGGAACAGGCAAGGACATTAACAACAGAATGAATAAAGCGAGAACAGCCTTTGCTGTTCTCAACAACATTTGGGGGTCTTCCCAGTATGGCACAGGCACCGAATTGGGACTGTATGGGAGCTGTGTGCTTTCTGTGCTTCTCTGTGGTGCGGAGTGTTGGAGAGTAGCAGAGAGGGAGGTGTCGAAGCTGTCCTCCTTCCACACAATCTGCCTAGGGAAAGTTCTCCGAGTCTTTTGGCCGGACGCCATCAGCAGCCAAGAACTACTTATTCGGAGTAACCAGGAGGACATGCGCGCCATCATGGCTGGCGGACGCTGGGGTTGGGTTGGTGTTACGTACATTTATTACCTAAGGGGGTAGTCTTCGGTCCTGCCAAATGTACGCACCAGTCTTTATATATTTTATTATTTGTGCGTTCGACTGATTCACGCACTGACGTGCACAATGCAGTGTGAGTTGCTTTGGACGCACGGGTAACCTAGTTTGGGGATTGTGACGTCATGTTTTGAACGGGGCAGTGCGGACTTTGTTATGTCCGAGATATAGATTATTGGAATTTTCTGGCAGTTTTGTATAAGCCAGTATGTTATATTGATTCAATTGGTATTCTTGACGAAGCCAATGATGGAAGGATCATGTAAGTGTCGCCCCGGTTATATTTGTATATTTATTGCCGTAAACTAAAGTATCAGGCCGCTCCCAGTTGTAGTCTAGCGGGAAGTCATCTTAGCAGGTAATTTCCTAGAATGGACAGACGGAGTCGGTGGTCATATTAGATTACCGTAGAGGAATAATACCTACGTGTAAACCAGTTTATTTATTCGTATGCTTCATATTTTATATGCCGTACATTCAACAATGCCAGAAGCGTGGCATAGAATGGGAGAGGTTAGTCAACTGGAATCTCTAACCTGTTCGTATTATCGTGTATGACTTTGTTTGAAACTATATGCTATCTAACGTTATGTTTTGGAGAACGTATGGGATTGTGAAGTATGATATGGAAGATTTTTATCCTGGAGTATTAATACGTTACCATGATAGACGTCCTTGAAGGAAGGTCAATGGACTTGAATGAGAAGAATATTATACGGTAACAGTTTTGTGATCCTTAGTCACTTGAGTCAGAGGACTTTATTGGTAGAGAATCTTCAGGAACTTTAAAAGTAATTACCATTATGCTGATGTATGATCTTTGCGCCTGTGACGATGTTAGTCTTGTCCACTCCGTATGTGTCATGTTGAATAAAATCTATGTACAGTCATCACCGACTTATGTACTGCCAGTACTTGCCCAGTTCACCCAGTTCAACACTACTTGTTGAAGTTCGTTTGAAGAATATTGTTGACATTCGTTCATTTTAACCATTCGCGTTTTAAGCTACCTCTTCACCAGTATAAACTGTACTCAACCATAAAACGGAGTCAACAGTAATTGGTGTGCCAGTCTGGTTTTGAAATCAAGAATTTCACAGGAAACGTACCCAATACAATTATCATTAATGGAAGATCTGAACTTTCAAGGCGACAACATCTTGGGATCATCTGAAGATCTGAACTTTCAAGGCGACAACATCTTGGGATCATCTCTTTGTCACTATTACGTGCAAGCTGTGGTCTAATAACTCAGAACGAAGTATTTTATCCTCACACGTACATACACGGAGACGAGGCACACTGGTTTTTTTCCTGCACGCGAGATGAGTATAACGTGTTGTCGTTGTACCCTTTATTACGTTTAGCTGTGCCTTAAATAATTATGTCCATATTTATATTTTCCTTGTTATATGTTATATGTTGTTCATTTGTCGTGGGAGGTAGGGAGGTTGATCTGACGAACGAGATCCATCTCGAAGCCAATTCGGGCTCTTCGTCAGACGTTCTGTAGGGCTCATTTTGTAAGTTTCAATTGAGCGATAGTTCCGGTACAAGGCTAGAAACCTTGCCGAAGTTCCGATCGCTAATTGTCCCTTATAATAGTATCTGTTTAGCTGTTCCGTCAAGTTTTTATTGTTGTTCTCGTAGTTATTTTTATTCGTAATTTAGTTTTATGATGAATTTTGTTTGTATTATGCGTCCATCTCACCTTTCCTGTCGTTCAGTTTTTTACAAAACCTATGTTTTTACACTGTGTTGTCTATTGTCTTGTTGATTATTTGATCGCAGTTATCATCGTAACTCTTTACGACATTCTATTTTTAGTTTCACATTTTTATTTTTATTGGATTTCTGCGACTGTTTTCTATCGTCATTGATTATCGTGTCTTGTCGGTATTGTTTCTATTGTTTGTCACGTTGTTCATTTCATGACATTTGATTACATAAATTTATTGATTAATAACATATTTAATAATTATATGATAACATTATACCGTTTTAAGGACAGGAACGAAGAACACTTGTTATAATAACAAGGTTAACTAATTTATATTGATTAATTATCATTTTTTTAAATCAAGAGTACTGTGACTACTTATATAGAATAATGTATTCACTCGATTATTTCATTAAGCAAGCAAAAGCTTTACAAATACCTGCTGAAGAGGTAAGACAATTCGCTATGTCAGAATATAAAGAGGCTCAAAGGTTGGAAGCTCAAAGATTGGAAGCTGAAAAGTTAAGATTGGAAAATTTGAAATTTGAGGCAGATCAAAAACGGATTGAGGCTGAGGAACAAGAGAAGAAGATGAAATTTGAGGCTGAGGAACAAGAGAAGAAGATGAAATTTGAGGCAGATCAAAAACGGATTGATGCTGAGGAACATGAAAAGAAGAGGAAATTTATAGCTGAGGAAGAGGAGAAAAAAATGAGATTAGCCGCTGAATTAGAAGATAAACGAGTTCAAAAGGAAATGGAACAGAAACAAAAAGAAATGGAAGAGAGGAGATTAATAGCTGAACAAAATGTAAAACGACTTCAGCTTGAGATGGAAGAGAATGAAAAAAAACGACAGCATGAACTGAAATTAGCAGAGTCAGAATATGAGAGAATTAGGTTTACTCAGGAAGCTAATTCTCAGAGAACTTTTGAAAGCCAAACTTCATCCAGACATGATTATTTTAAGGAAATTCACCTTAAATTACCAAAATTTAATCCCCCGTCTGATGACGTAATATTCTTCCTAGATAGGTTTGAGGCCACTTGTGGATCTTATAACGTGGATAAAGCGCTATACTGTACATATTTATCCAGATTACTTACAGGGGATGCATTAGCAGTTTATCATACCACCAGCATTGGTGAGAAAAATGACTATAATGCTCTTAGAGCAGCACTTCTGCAAAAATTCCAAATGACAGAAGACGAATATCGTTTAAGATTTCATACATTACTACCCCAATCTAGCAGAAATTTCAATGATTTTCTGTCACAAATACGACTAACACTAGAAAGATGGATTGAATTATCCAAAATTGAAAAGTCATATGAAGGTCTCTTCGATTTACTGATGCGCGATAAGGTACTATCGTCTGTAAATCCTACATTTCTCGCATTTTTGCAAGAACGGAAATCTTTATCAATAAAAGACTTAGAAGAACATGCAAAAAATTTTTGTACTGCTCACCCAAACATGGATCTAAGTAACGCACAGATTAAGAATGAATTGCCTGTTGCTTTTGCAGCACAACAAAACAATTTTTCACGAAATCGTTCCTTTAGTGCTGACAGGTATGTCAATAAGGGAAATAATTACAATTTTAACAATGATAACTTTTACAAAGGGAAGCAATTTCAACAATCTGCTCCATTTAATGTTTCTTGGAACCAAACTCACAGATCACAAGATTTTGGTAACAATAATTTTAAAAATAATCAAGGACATTATAATAAACAAAACTGGAGATCAAGATCTCAGGGTCCGCAAAACAGACAAGGTTCTTGGAATAAAAATTTTAAAGAACAGCATAACTTTAATTATACAAACTATCGGACTCATCCAAATTTTAACTCTAGTAGAAATGACAATTATGGCAATTTTAATGCAAATAATCAAAATCGATCGCGTCGCAGAGATAGATCGTCAAATAATACGGGTAGACATTCTAATGTCGCTTTAAGTGATACACAGGCTAACATTGAACAGGGTAAAGTAACTGAAACTCACAATGCTATGTCTTGTTCTCTTGATTGTACCCAGGTGAAAGACTGTCCAGAATGCTCGACTCTTTTCCAGCCTAAGGCGATCACGACGCTGCGTTGCGGACATACCTTGCCTAGCCTACCTATAGTCTGCACAGCCACTGCTACGTCAGTACACCAGGGACAGGGCTCTCTTAAGTTTAACAAGGGATTTGTCAACAACATTTCATGCTCTCTCCTATTTGACTCAGGTTGTAGCACTGTGGGCGTCCGGACCTCGCTGATCAACCCAAGTTGTGCCACGGGCCGGGTTGTCAAGTGTGTGACTTTCGGCGGCACCGTCGAAACATTTCCCACTGCTATTATTGATCTTAATACACCTTTCTTTTCAGGAAAGATCCAAGCATGTCTTCTTCCAAATCCAATATGTGATGTAATACTTGGTCGCATACATGGTATTAAAGAGTGTACACCGCAGCAAATAGCTGAATGGGAAGAGCGACATATTCAAACTGCAAATGCAGTAGTGACTAGAGCGCAAGCTACTAATATGTCGCATGATACACCTATTGAACCTACAGTTCATACCACTTGTGATGATGATGCTCCTATTTCACGGGAGTTGTTTGCAACATTGCAAAAGAATGATGATTCATTAAAAAAAATTTTTCAGTATGTTAACAAAAAGAATACAAGCAACAAACTTGCAAAATCTAGACATGACTTTATACTTAAAAATGGGATTTTGGTGAGAGTAATACGGGAAAAGGATTCATCCTTATGTTATCAGATCTTAGTCCCATCCTCTATGAGATCTCGTATATTACGACATGCACATGACTCGCAATGTGCGGGCCATATGGGTTTTTCGCGTACCAAATCCAGAGTGCTTTCGGCATTCTACTGGCCAGGCGTCCATAGGGACATCACTCTCTATTGTCGATCCTGTTTGATATGTCAGGAAGTTAAGGTACGGGGTCCATTTCATGCGGCTCCTATTCAAGCTGCGGACATCCCGATTAGACCATTTGATAAAATGGCCATTGACATTATTGGTCCGATGCTTCCATCTGCTAGAGGGCATACGCATATCCTTACGTGCATTGATATGTGCACTCGTTGGCCTGAGGCCATCCCTCTCAAGAACACTTCATCTGCCAGTGTAGCAGAGGCATTGATGTTAATCTTCTCACGCATTGGTTTTCCACGGAAAATCTTGTCGGATCATGGGGTTCAGTTCATTTCTGAATCCATGTCTCAAGTTATGAAGACATTAGGTATAGACAGATCTCTTAGTTCTATTTATCATCCGATGTCAAATGGGTTAATTGAGCGTCTCAATAGGACACTCAAGCAGTTGTTGGGTAAGATGACTCAAGACCATCCCCAAGACTGGGATCGGGTCCTACCCGCTTGTCTCTTTGCGTATCGCGAAGTACAAAATCAAGCAACGGGGTTTTCTCCATTCCAGCTTGTTTTTGGCATGCAACCACGCGGTCCGATGTCGTTAATCCACGACTTATTGGTTGATGAGAATATTGAAGAGGAAACTCAATCATCCTATGAGTATGTGATCTCTCTTAGAAAGAGAATCATAGATGCTTGTAGACTAGCTACTGCATCATCTGAACAAGCCAAAGAAAAAGCTCGTCTATTTGCAAACAAATATAGACGTCTTCGCCAGCTCATACCTGGTGATGAAGCTTTTGTCTTACTACCTGCGCATAACAATCGTCTTTTAATTACCTGGAGAGGTCCTTTCAGGATCATCTCAAGAATATCCGATGTCGACTACATCGTTGATGTTAATGGTAAACATAAAACCTTCCACATTAACATGTTGAAGGAGTATTACTCACGTCCTGATTATCTACAGTCAGTGTTTCAGGCAACTGACGATCCTACACCTCCTATTCAACACTATTCTAGTTTGTCAGTCATCCAAGAAGAAGAATCTTCTTTCGATGATGTACAACTACCAATACCAGTTGTACCACTCCATTCCACTGAGAAATGGAATGATGTTACGATCTCATCTACTCTTTCGGCTGATCAACGTCAGCAAGTCTCTAATATTCTACACTCGTATGAGGATGTCCTCACTGACATCCCAGGTCATACGTCAGTCATCCAACATGACATTATTCTGACTGACGATACGCCTATTCGAGTTCGCCCATATCCTATTCCTTTACACTTTCGTGATAAGGTTGATAAGGAATTGGATGAGATGCTCCAATTAAATATAATTTAACCATCTTCATCACCATATTCTTCTTCCATGGTAATCATTAGGAAGAAAGACAACAATATACGTCTTTGCGTAGATTACAGGAAATTAAACAAAGTTACAAAATTCGATGCGGAACCATTACCTCTTTTAGACGACTTATTGGAGAGATTATCTCATGCTACATTCTTTTCGAAATTTGACCTTTCAAAGGGCTATTGGCAAGTACCACTCACTCCTAAAGCAAAGCCATTCACCGCTTTCTCGACACCACGGGGTCTTTTTCAATGGAATTTTATGCCATTCGGGTTAATGAATGCGCCAGCTACCTTTGTACGCATGATGCGCCGCATATTGTCTCATCGTCCCGATGTCATTACTTATATAGATGACATCTGTCTTTTCAGTGACTCTTGGGATGAACATATTCAGGGTTTAAAATCTTTACTTTCTACCTTACGGGATTATAACTTAACAGCGAAACCTTCAAAGGCTTTTGTCGGTTTTCATGACATCTCATTTCTGGGTCACCGCATAGGTCATGGTTTCATGTATACAGAAGACAGTAACGTCTCTAAAATTTTAAACATCTCAGCACCTAAGACAAAAAAACAAGTTAGGTCGCTTTTAGGACTAATACAGTTCTATTCAAAATTCATCCCTCATTTGTCTACTATAACTGCACCTTTTTCGTCTCTACTGAAGAAAGGCACATCTAATGTAATAAAGTGGTCGCAGGATCACCAAACGGCGTTAGACTATATAAAACAATTTTTTTCAAATGCACCTTTTTTGAGGTTGCCTGACAAAAATCTCACCTTCATTCTCCGCAGTGATGCAAGTTCTTACGCTATTGCTGCAGTTTTGATGCAGGAATATAACGGCACCTTATTTCCGGTTATGTACGTATCCAGAAAGCTCACGCCGAGCGAGACGAAATATTCCGTTCTGGATAAAGAGCTCCTTGCTCTTGTCTGGGCAATCACTAAACTGGATCGTTATCTCCTCGGATCTCACTTTGTGGTGGAGTCTGATCAGAAAGCTCTTACCGCACTGAACACAGGGAACGTTAAGTCATCAAAGTCAGCGCGTTGCGCTATAGCACTTCAACCGTTCCATTTTGAGATACGAGCTATTCCTGGAGTGCAGAATGTGTTCGCAGACTGTCTATCAAGATGCCCAAGTGAACGTGTCGAAACTAAACCACTTCCAGATGTTGGAACATCCTCACCGATAACATGAATAACTTTGTACATTGTTATTGATACTATATTAACGTTTTATTAGAACGAGAACATTGGTACTACAGTAACTTTTTATTAATATGGCAACATTGTTAAGAGCGACAAATATACATTTGTTATTCCTATGGAACATATTACACTACATAACGTGTTAGAGAATATATTATATCGTGTATGGAACATTGAGAACATTATCTCGTCGATTACTAACTAGTTGTAACGGAACAGTGACATATTGATAGGGATATTGAAATTACTTAGAATATATTGTTAACTAGTTATTTGTTAGTAACACTGGCTAACAAAAAAAAAAATTTTTTTTCTTTCTCTAACATTTCTATGTTTTTCTGGTCAATTTTAATGCGCTGTTTTTAAATCTGCAAACCGTTTTTCTCTATCAGGTCGGGATCTCTAGAAATACGCAATTGAAGTTTTTTAACAACGCATACAGTATTACAACATCATGTGTACAAGAAGTATAACAGTTATGTAGGCTTGAATTTCTTTGCAGTCGACTTTCGTCGGTGAATGGCATGTGGTACATCGCGATGAAGCATCCAACAATAATCGGCAAGCATGGTCACACTCCACCGTCTTTGATAACGTGACTCCATTACGGCGATATCTTGATGGAATCGTTCTCCATGTTCATCGCTGACTTCGCCAAGGTTGTCAGGGAAAAAGTCAAGATGCGAATCGAGCAAATGGATTTTTAGGGACATGTTACAGCCCATAATTCTGTATGCATCTATGCACTGCTTAACAATATGCACATAGTCGACAGATTTGTGATTTCCCAGAAAGTTATCGACGATCGATTTGAATGCCATCCATGCGCGAAGTTCACTACCATGTAACAAGTTCTCGAATTGTTTGTCTGCAATAACTTTCCTAATCTGAGGTCCTACAAAGATACCTTCCTTTATCTTTGCATCGCTAATTTGCGGAAACTTTTCTCGAAGATAAGTGAAAGCTTTGCTCGTTTTATCTAACGCTTTTACGAAATTCTTCATGAGCCCCAACTTTATATGTAACGGTGGTAAAATGATGCTGTTTTTGTTAACTAATGGCTCGTGTATTACATTTTTATGCCCGAGCTGCATACGATCCCTGATAGGCCACACCTTTCTTGCATAATGTTCCTGTCTGTTGCGGCTGTCCCATTCACATAGGAAGCAACAAAATTTAGTATACCCAGTCTGCATGCCCGTGAGAATTGCAATGACCTTTAGGTCTCCACAAATCCGCCATTGGTAGTCATTGTACTTTATTTTTGCTAAAAGTATAGCCATATTGTCATAAGTTTCTTTCATATGAACAGAGTAGGCGACTGGAAATGATGAAAATAAATTTCCATTATCCAATAACACGGCTTTTAGACTAGTCTTGGAAGAGTCGATGAAAAGTCGCCATTCGTTGACTATGTGCTCATAACCGAGGTGCACCATTAGACCTTTTACATCTTTGCAATAGCAAATGTCATCATCCATCTCAAAGTATTGAACAAGTTCTCTGTGTCTATGACGAAATTTAGATATCGGAGTATTGGGCGCTAAAAGATTCCATTCTTTGAGTCGCGAACCGAGTAATTCCGCTTGTCCTTTGGTGAGAGCGAGATCACATATTAGATCTGAAAGTTCTGAATGGTTAATTAAGTGAACACGATCATTCACCGGTATATAATCCGAGTCAGAATTAGTTTCTAAAGCAGGTAAACTATCACTTTCTGATGGTTCATTCACGTCCAACGGATATTGTTCTGGTGGAACTGGGATCGGACATGTGATTGGATCATGAGGCACTGGTTTCGAAACCGATTCAATATTTGGATAAACCACAGACTTTCTAGTTTTAAAAGTGAAACCATAGATATTTGTCAAGCAGAAGTAACAATCAGTAGCGTGATTTGTCGGTTCACGCCATATTACTGGCACTCCAAAAGGCATCGACTTATGCTTCGGCGATTTTCGTAACCAACCTGCCAATGTATTTGCACAAGTCGAACAAACTGCATTTGACTTCCAAGATTTATTTGCATCATCAACTTTCGAATCGAAATAAAGTTCATATGCTTTCTTTAGCAATGGTGTAAAGTTTTTCTGGTGAACACGATCGGTAAAATATCCGCACACGTAACAGAACAGATCAGCCGAATTTCTACAACTTCTAGAAGCCATATTTCACTCATAATTATTTCAAAATACAGTAACTATTTGAAATATAACGTAACATATGTCATGCATCTTTTAGCAGTATAAAAAGTAGAATTATTTTGCATTTTATTAATTTTTAAAAAGTTATGTAGTAAAAATGAAACGGAGCAAATAACGGTTTCCCAAAAATATATTTATTCACAAATATCTTAAGAACCCGACGTGATAGAGATAAACGGATTTCAAATTTGAAATCAGCGCAAGAAACTGACCTAAGAACACTTATTCTTATATAAGAAAGAAAAATGTTGTTTGTCAGTGTAATTAAGGAATATATAAATTAGATTAATTCAACTTAATCTATTTAATTGATTATGGATCACACACAAACTAACTTTCTTAGTTGTCAGGTAATACCTACATTCACGGGTCTTAGTTATGATATCTCACTGTTAGATCACTAGTCAACCGTACTAGTGTTAGAAAACATTAAGTGTGTTGATTCTTAAAGTGTTTAATTTTGCATTGCTTCATTTTTGCACATTGTATTTTCAATTTTTCTGTTTCATTGATTCTCTTGTCATTGATCATCATCAGTGTTGCTGTTCATTTTCATTTTTGAAATCATATGTTTCAAATTTTGTTGAAAACTTAGTTGAATTTTATTATCATCTTTTTTTTTTAATGGTTTTTTTCATTTTTCATTTTCAAACTTGTTTTACCACATCGTTCCAAAGTAGGTCGTTTGTGGATGTGTGCTTTAATGCATACTATCATTTAGTTATATTGATTTCGTTTAATATTCTTTTCTTAATATGATATAACTTTATGCATTTCATATCTTGTGGTAGTTTTGACTCACCTCTCTCGGGTATTAAGTTCAAAAAAATTAATAGAATTAATTTTTTTAAGGGGAGGTGATAAGGGAGCTGTTACGTACATTTATTACCTAAGGGGGTAGTCTTCGGTCCTGCCAAATGTACGCACCAGTCTTTATATATTTTATTATTTGTGCGTTCGACTGATTCACGCACTGACGTGCACAATGCAGTGTGAGTTGCTTTGGACGCACGGGTAACCTAGTTTGGGGATTGTGACGTCATGTTTTGAACGGGGCAGTGCGGACTTTGTTATGTCCGAGATATAGATTATTGGAATTTTCTGGCAGTTTTGTATAAGCCAGTATGTTATATTGATTCAATTGGTATTCTTGACGAAGCCAATGATGGAAGGATCATGTAAGTGTCGCCCCGGTTATATTTGTATATTTATTGCCGTAAACTAAAGTATCAGGCCGCTCCCAGTTGTAGTCTAGCGGGAAGTCATCTTAGCAGGTAATTTCCTAGAATGGACAGACGGAGTCGGTGGTCATATTAGATTACCGTAGAGGAATAATACCTACGTGTAAACCAGTTTATTTATTCGTATGCTTCATATTTTATATGCCGTACATTCAACAATGCCAGAAGCGTGGCATAGAATGGGAGAGGTTAGTCAACTGGAATCTCTAACCTGTTCGTATTATCGTGTATGACTTTGTTTGAAACTATATGCTATCTAACGTTATGTTTTGGAGAACGTATGGGATTGTGAAGTATGATATGGAAGATTTTTATCCTGGAGTATTAATACGTTACCATGATAGACGTCCTTGAAGGAAGGTCAATGGACTTGAATGAGAAGAATATTATACGGTAACAGTTTTGTGATCCTTAGTCACTTGAGTCAGAGGACTTTATTGGTAGAGAATCTTCAGGAACTTTAAAAGTAATTACCATTATGCTGATGTATGATCTTTGCGCCTGTGACGATGTTAGTCTTGTCCACTCCGTATGTGTCATGTTGAATAAAATCTATGTACAGTCATCACCGACTTATGTACTGCCAGTACTTGCCCAGTTCACCCAGTTCAACACTACTTGTTGAAGTTCGTTTGAAGAATATTGTTGACATTCGTTCATTTTAACCATTCGCGTTTTAAGCTACCTCTTCACCAGTATAAACTGTACTCAACCATAAAACGGAGTCAACAGTTGGCCATGTCCTCAGAAGGGACCCTGATACCATCACAAGAACAGCTGTGCTATGGACCCCCGGGGGTGGGGGCGAAAGAGAGGCCGACCAGAGACAACTTGGCGGAGGGCTGTGGAGGCTGAGATGCAGGGAGTGGGCCACAGTTGGGGCGCTGTGCGAGGGATGGCCGCCGACCAAGCAAAGTGGAATCAATTTGTAGCTGCCCTACAAGACGCCACCAGGCGTGATGGCCGCTGACTGCTTTGACGGTTGGCGGTTATGGATCAAAGAAGAAGAAGATGAAGTAAAATCAGGATTTCAAAAGAAAGAAAAAACTGTGGTAGTATTTTTAGATATAGCTAGGGCCTACGATGAATGCTGGAGAGAGGGTGCTCTCTTTAAAATGAAGAAGATAGGAGTAACCGGTAAAATATATAATTATTTAGAGAATTTCCTGCAAGATAGATATTTCACTGTTCAAGTAAACAATGATAGATCAGAACCGTATGAACAACAAAATGGAATACCCCAAGGATCAGTAATGCTTCCTTCAATTTTTACAATCAATACCCTTTAGCTCCCCATGGAGCATAGGCCTTCAACAAACACATGCCAAGTCTTCCTGTCTGTCCCTCCAACTTTGTCTATATTACTTCCAAGATATGTGTACGATTCTACATCATTTAGTGGTGTTTCTTCAAGTTCAACCTTGTTATCATTTCTTGCATTTATTCTCATAATCTTTGTCTTTTCCCTGTGTATTTTCAGGCCCACTTGTTGAGACCTCTCATCGAGAATTTCAATTGTTACAGTAATAGTAAATGGTTTAGGTGAAGAATTTAATGATATAACAAATAGTCACAGTTTGCAGATGATGTTGCTATATGGACAGCTGGGAAACTTCTGCCAAAATTATATAAGGATCTATAAAAGCAAATAAATAAAGTATGTAAATGGATGACAAAATGGGGATTTCAGTTGAATGCAAATAAAACAATGGGAATGATCTTCAGTAAAGGTAGGGTTGTTAAAAATAAAATTATAGACATAAATATCCAAGGGCAAAACATTAATACAGTACAAACCACTCACTCAATATCTAGGAATGACATTGGACCAACAACTAAATCTTGAATAAACACATAGATAAACTTGTGGAGTCTTGACTAACTTGTTAAGATATTTGAAAGGTAATGGATGCATACCTGTCAACCTCCTGAGACAAAAATCTGTACGCCGGACCAAAAAAATCATTACAAACACCCAAAAATCCTTACGCAAAAAATATATTAATAAATTATATGCAATACAGTTTTAAAATGAGAAATGACATATACAAATCTATTAGCATTTGAATTATTGTGATATAAAACATGCTAATAGTCTCAAACTGTTCTTTACAGATAAAAAACGTAGTGATCATGATGTACACTGTTCTTTCGATGTACAGTGTTTTGTATTATAATCAACACATGCACTTTTAGCACTTTGCAGAATTGCATTTGTGGGCTTAAAGTCTGCACAGCATGTATCAATGTTAATCTTACACTGTAAAATAGAAGTGAGTGTGTCCGCATTCATGGACCTCCTGCAGTCTGTGTGGATTTTTTTCATCATTGAAAATGATCTTTCGCAGTCAGCATTGCTGTGAGGGAGTATCAGCAGTCGCTGAATGATGACTTTCAAATTAGGGAAGCGGATGGCACCAGTACTAGTTTTCTGGTCAACAACTTCCAGCCAATAGCTACAGAAGCTCTTTTTCTGACCACTATCTGTTAGTAGAGGCACACACACATCAGACAACATACAGTAGTCATCGAACTCATCTTTCAGTGCTTCCTGATCAAGATCTTGGGCAAAAGCATCTGCCAATCTGCAGATGTTTGGATACCTGAGATTATCTTTAGTGCTTGGATCTAGCACTTTTAAGTCCTTTAGAACCTGGTTGTCAAAGAGAAATTTATAGTAATTTTTTTAACCACTGATGTGTAAAAATTTCTGACATCCTCAAAAAATGAACTCTTTACTCCACTATCAAGTTCCATTTCTTCGATAAATGCTCTGTTCGAGAGGCCAATTGCCAGTATGCTGTCATCATGCTGCACCCCACGATCACTAAATTTGATATGCCTCAAGTCAACAACCTGTTTAACATACTTCATCTCCACAAATTTAACTAAAAATTTTCTAAGCAATCTGTCCATCTCCTCCATCATGCCACCAATCTGCGACTCATCTGTTTGAAAGAGTTTATTAAACTCATTTAACAGTGGCAGAATGAAACTCAGAAAACGAAGGGTCAGCTGGGTTAGTGGTGCTTTCAAAAGTTTATGGATGTAAAAAATAAAAATAAACAAAATTATGAACAGAATATCAAATCTAGGAAGAAAAAAACGTACCACCAAAAATTTACAAAATTATTATTTACGAGTTGGTTGCTTAAAGTGATAACAGATTGCCACTTTAATAAAAAATAAAGCAGCTAATCTCGAGTGCTGGAATAAAGTAGGCCTACTCAACGCAAAGAAACTTTTTTTTCTAGTTATGTAGGGCCTACACAGAATATTATGACAATTTATCGGAAATATATTGAGGGGCAAGATGTAGGCCTAACTGGAAAGATTAAGGCCGCGATTAAATTGCAACAAAGCAAAACAACAGCAATATTTAACCAAGTTATAAGTACTTAGCTTTTTTTAAACAAAATGGCGTCGTTGATAACAGGTAACTTTAAAAATACGTGATGTCACACCAAAAAACGAAAGCGTTTGAGGCCGAATTCAAAGTGTTTGCCGAATTCTTGGGTATAAAAGGATTAGCAATCCTCCGAATACCGGTCCCAAATGACTCAATATGGTTTGTGTTAGAAAATATCCCTTACAGGGCCTCATTTGGTAATGCCGGTTCAGGGGCGACATTAAATGGGGAACAAAAATCTAAAATTACATTTTAATACTCAACAACGTTGGTCGACTAAACCATGGCATCTATGATCATACGGTTGTTGTTCATGCTAATAATTTCGTTGACCCTGCACACAGTGAAATTCACACCCAAACTATTGAAGGTGTATGAATGCAAGCGAAGAGTAAACAACGTTACCAAGGCGGCACTAGTCGTGGAAAGTTTCATTCTTATTTAGCAGAGTTTAAGTGGCGCTATAGTCACAAACAACATGTTTTCGGGCAGTATTTACAACTTTTGTGCGAAAATTTCAACATATAACTTTCTAACATTATTAATACGTATTGACTTCACTTCACTTCACCGGGCGCCAAAAGTTCCTTTTTGGCAATTTCTGTGTTTCAAGAGTAGTTTCCCATTCATTTCTACTCGTATATTTTTTATTATATGTCAAAATGAGGCCCTGTAAGGGATATTTTTCTAACACAAATGGTATTGAGTCATCTGGGACCAGCATTCGGAGGAGTGCCAAAGGATTTGATTGGTTGCTTAGAGAGACCTCAGTTTAAAAACGAACGCCGAGATTTCCGGAATGAAAAATTTAAAAAATTGGTTACACAAAAAAAAAACCTGGGCTAGAAAATATTTTCTGATTTAAAATTTTAAAAAAACTTGGGTTGGAAAATATTTTTAGAATTTAAAAAAAAAAAAAATTGGGGGGGGGGGGGGGGGGAAAAATCCGTACAACGAGTCTGTACGGCCATACACTGCTAAAAGTATCAACAATCCGTACATTGTACGAAAAACTCGTACAGGTTGACAGGTATGTGGATGGGGTGCAAGCAGTAAGACTATGCTCACTTTTTATAAATCTTTTATTAGAGGGAAAAATAGATTATGGAAGAATAATATATGACTCTGCTGCACACAGTAACAAGATTAAATTAGACAGAATTCAGCATCAAGCTTTATGTACAAAAGCAGGTGCAATCAGATCAACATCAATGGGAGCTCTAGGGGTGGCTTTAGGAATTCTACTCTTGGAATTATGGAGAAAGGAGTTAAGACTAAATTACATGAACAAAGTTATGTTAGATAAGTCTCACCCAGCACATACAGCTTTCATCAGATGTCAGCTAACAACACAGGGAAATCCAATGAATACCAATAGATACCCTACAGGATGGAAGTGTATGGAGGAAATTGCCCATCTGGGTACTTTAATTACATCAATTAATAACACTTGTGAATACAAGCCAGTGGTTCCACCTTGGGAGATCAAGAAATCAGACACGGACTACCACCTTGCAGAAATACTTAAGAAAACAAATAATATAGAAAATATTAAAAACACAGCCAATAAATATATACTTCTTCTTCTTTGATCCTTAGCCGCCGACCGTCAAAGCAGTCAGTGGCCATCACGCCTAGTGGCGTCTTGTAGGGCAACAACAAATTTATTCCACTTTGCTCGGTCGGTGGCCATCCTTCGTACAGTGCCCCAACTCTGGTTCATTCTTTGCATCTCAGCCTCCACAGTCCTCCACCAGGTTGTTTTTGGTCGGCCTCTCTTTTGTTTTCCTTCAGGAGTCCAAAGCATATCTGTTCTTGTGATGGCATCGGGGTCTCTTCTGAGGACATGGCCAACCCAGCTCCAGCGTCTGCCAGCTATGATGGTGTGCATGTCCTCTTGCTTGCTCCGAGTAAGCAGATCTTGGTTGGTGATGGTATTCGGCCAAAAGATTCGGTGAATTTTTCTTAGGCATGTTGTGTGAAAAGAGGACAATTTCAACATTTCCTTCTCTGTATAAATATATACAACAACTATCAAAAGACATCATTACTGTATACACAAATGGATCCCAGGGAGAGGATGACAAATTGGGGATAGGAATATACATTCCAATATGGAAAATGGCAAAAGAGTATAGTATCACGGAAAATACATCCATTTTCACTGCAGAGATGGTGGCGATACTAAAAGCACTAGAAATATTCTCTAACAACCCTCCCAAGAAACTAACAATTTTAACTGACTCTCTTTCAACAATTCAAGCACTTAGAAACTTACGAGAATGTAGTAGACCTGATATAGCAGAGGAGGTATTTCTAGCTACTACATACCTATATTCCAGAAGATGTTCAGTCTTAATCGCTTGGATACCTTCACATGTTGACATAGTGGCAAATGAAAAGGCAGATAAAGAAGCCAAGAAAGGTAGATCTGATAAAAATCTAATAAATGTAGGGATGAGTAAATCAGAGATTAAGAGCTTAATTAAAGATTTAATAACAGATGAATGGAAAGCAGAGTGGGATAAAAATCTGAAAGGAAGATACATATAAGATATTCAAGGCTCCAACAAGAAAAGGCTATTTCAGAATAGAAGAACCTAAATGTACAGGATGTCTTCAAGATAATAATATAGAACATTTCTTGTTAAAATGTAAGAGGTATGAACAAATGAGAATACCAATATTAGATTATCTGCAGGCATAAAATTTACCTATAAATATAGAAGAAGTGTTAAGAATAGGCAGACCTAGAAAACTGCATAATATAGTCAACCAATATTTAACACAAACAAAGGTTAATATATAGTAATTGGGAATGTGAATGTCTGATGCTGTTCTTACAATGCATATGACTTTTGACACGTGAAAGACAATTAAATATTTGCTAAAGTCAGTTATATAACTGGAACCACAAGGGCTTTACACCCCTCCCCCTTAATATTATTCTTGTTTGGAGTTTCTGCTTGATTTTGTTCGGTTGTATTTCGTTTGTTGTGTGTTTTTATTTTTAACATACAAGCATACTTGGTAATTGTGATTTGCTCTATTTGCAATGATTTAACAAGTGTGATGCCACTTTCCCATATCGGCAGTTGTTCATATTATTTGGAATTGAAAACAATAGGCTATATATATCCTAATTATAACCCATCTGAGGTTGAACGGGATATATTTCATCAGTAATTTTAAAAAAAAGGCTTACTGGGATGACATCAAAGAAGATGTCCCACTGTGCTTCATTTCAACCCATCGGAGGTTGAGGAGGATATTTTTCTTTAAAATAAAAAATAAAATAAAAACTTCATGTCTTCAACCGCAGATCTGGCTTTAGTGCATAGGGACGTCAGAGTTGAAGATGTGTGTTAGCGAAATCCTGTATGAACATGATACGAAGCTAGAAATTCATTTCGCCTCATCGTATAATTACAGCATAAACGACAAGCAGGAGGTAAGTCCTTCAAGACATTTACTTACGGTATTCAGCCGTTGCTTAGGTCTGAGGAAAGGGCCGGGAAAATTCAGGAAGAGGGTAACCACCAGTGTTGCCACTTAAATTTTTTTTAGAAAAACGTAGTTTTTTTTTTTTTTTTTTTTTAAGACGAAGAAACCCGTTCGTTTCTTGGTGGATTATAATTAGAATATATAGTGTAGTAAATTCAAGATAATAAAATATGATTTCCGATATCGAAATATAAATAACTCAGACCTAAAGGTCTTTTGTATTTGGAAATGCGCCCTGATAGGAAACTCTATATAGACCGATACAACAGGAGGCAATCTGATCATCAGAAGTTTCCCCCCGTCGAACAAGTGTTTCGGCCCTGTATACTCCTTTACACTCTAAGGGGGCGGGCCCACTTGGGTCATGACTCCCAGGTGTCTCCGCTTCCTGTTGCATTATGTAGAAAATGAACCCACTCCACCTTGGTTGCAGCTTTAAAATCCCCAATTCTGCCAGCCGGAGACAATTGTGAAAGTAACCCTTACGTTGAAAACAAATTATTGTGCCACAGCACACCACGACTAGGGGCTGACACTGACCCACCTGTACAAGGCCAAAGAGGCTTGAAGCCACTGCGCGCTAGCAACTGAAATCTACTTGCTCCCGACACCTCATATAATATACGAAGCGTGTTGCCTGTAAGCCACCGTCCCTTCACCAATACAACGAAAAACTCAATGTATTTTCCCCTTTCAGGATGTTTCCTGTAACGCAGGTGAGGATATAGTTTACTGTCCTGAGTTCCATATTCCATTGCGGTTGTTCCACAGCCAGCATGATGCCTTTTCCACAGTTTCACTAAGCCTCTTCAGTGCCCTTGTTCTCGACTGTCTCCTTAGCCCCAACAGTTTCAATAAATCATACACTGATGCAGCCACGAGCCCTCTTGCACCCACCTCAACAGCCATGACCCTTGCAGTGAACCCATCGTGTCTCAGATCCGCGGCCAGATCACTATACTTGGCCGCTTTGAACAAATGTTGTTCTTCCAATCTGGATTCAAATGGCACGGTCAGTTCAATCAATATAACCTGGTGCGATGATGAAGAATGCAGCACTATATCCGGCCGTCTTCGAGATTTCCTGATACTCTCTGGATATGCCCCTCGTCCAGGTAGGTCTACCGCCATCTCCCAGTAATTTGCACAGTCAAGGAGAGATGGTACACTGCTACCTGATTTACTCGGTTTTCGGTGTGCTGACTTTCCTGCTCTCAGAAAGTATGTGTTTGCGGTGTTCGGCCTGACATTGCTATTTGCCTTCATCCTTGTCAGATCTATTGTCGCAGCCAGCTCATTTAGCACTTTGTTGTGGCGCCATGTGTTTCGTCCTTGCCCTTATGACACCTTGTAAGCTGAGAGCACGTGTTCAAGTGTCTGCCTCTCATGGCACGGGGGGCACTGCTCATCATCCGACTTTCCCCATCTCACAAGGTTTGTGGCCGATGGCAGGAGGTCATACATTGATCTAACAACGAAGCTGAGCCTAAGAGGTGCCATGCCATATATCATTCCATGTCAAGGACCTTTGCAGGGCTCCTTCCCATGTAGTTCATTGGCCTTGTTGTGCCTGCTGCACTGCTTTTTGCAACCTCTTATCATTCTCAGCTCCTCGTATCTCCTGAACTACCATGTCTCTGCGCTTCCTGCTTGATGCCTTGGACCACCAGCGGATGTCTCCATGACCAAATCCCCGTCTATTCATTTGTGTGTATCCGATTACCTCCGTCAGTTTGAGCGACTCTTGGGCAGCATCAACAGCTTCTTCCACTCTCCACTTCCTTCCCGTTTTCAGTGCGGGCTGAATGGACTTAATCACGCCATCTGCTGACTCGCGTAGCATCATTACAATCCTTGCCATTTCTATTGTCTGTTACACTGCCTTCGAGTCTTTTAATGAGGCATCGTACACCCTGCCAAGACTTGTAACAGGTTCCTCAATGACAGTAGGGATTCTTTGGTTGGAAACCATGAATATGACCTCTGCTATCTTCCCTTTCCTGATTGATAGGCTTCTCGACTTCTTGGTTTTGAAGCTCATTCTGCACCAGCTGACTTGTTCATCCAGGCGTGAAAACATCCTCCGGGTCTGATGTTCATCTGATGTCAGAATTGTTGTGTCATCCATGAATGCTTTGAGCGGTGGCATGTGACACATTCCACTGAGTTTTGGACATATAGCCATTCCTTAAGCCGCATTGAGGATTACCTGCAAAGCCTTCACGAATAGTATCGGAGAGATAATAATAGTTGCCCATCGCAAGCGAAGATGGCGACAGCTTCAGACTTGAATTGTGAGACCTCTGTGCCGTGATCTCATGTGGCTAATTAGTCCTATTTTGGCCCTACAGGCCATGCCACATATGGGGCACACATGGTAAGAGTCGATAGTAGTGTTGCTGCGCATTCTGACTTTTCTTGCAGCACGCTTGCCTTCTGCCTTATCAGCTAAATTCTGTTCTGCAATGCGAGCTCCTTGAGTAACGTTTGTCCGCCAGGCAGAGCGATCATGTGCGATAGTCTCCCAGGAGGAGACATCAATTTTGAAGCTGCTCAACGATACTTTCAGTGTATCTTTGAAGCGTTTCTTTTGTCCCCCTACTTTTCGCTTACCCATAGAGAGTTCGCTCGGAGAGATAGTACATTCCATCGCAATTCCAACTTCAAGGCCAATCCACTGCGTTGTGTACTCTCTGGTTGAAAATCTGCCAGAAAACCCTGCGAAATACAGCTTCAGCATTGCTGCAATCTCTTGTGGAACATGATACATTTCTAGGGCCTGCCACATCATCTGGTGTGGAACGGATCCATAAGCATTTGCTAGATCCAACCAGATTACATGGAGGTTTGTTCTGTCACTTTGCCTTTTGAATTGCTTCCCAGATCACTGTGGCATGCTCTAGACATCCTGGTGTACCTGGGATACCTCCTTTCTGAATGGTAGTGTTAATGTACCCATTTGCCAGGAGATATGTAGTGAGCCTTTTCGCCATCAGTGAGAAAAATATCTTCCCTTCCACATTAAGTAGTGAGACTGGCCTGAACTGACTGATGTCTGTGGAATTTTGTTCCTTCTGGATGTAGACTCCGTTCACCTTTCTCCATTCCTTGCTTACAAGCTGGGTTTTCCACGCATTCTTCAGTAAACGGAGAAGTCGTTTGAGCACCTCAGGGCATCTCTTATACACAACATATGGAACACCATTAGGACCTGGAGCTGACTTGCACCGAGCTTTCTGGACAATGCTTTCAACCTCTTGCATCGTTGGGGGCTTAGTCTTAAATTCAGCTCCTGGCTTACTAGGCCATTTACGGCCTGCCATGCTGTTGAGCGGCTTTATCTTTGCGATCATCTGAATAGGTAATTCTAAGGTATTCTTCCAGGTCGTCTTTCCTGATGTTTAGCGTTCCCGACCGTGGCATCTCAAACAGTTCTTTGGCAAACTTGAAAGGCTCCCTGAAGAATCTCTCCCTATCCCTTCGAGTCTTCCTTCTCTTCCTGCACAACCTTTCTGCTCTACAAAGGGCATTATGTTGGCCTTTCAGGTGCTCCCAAACCTGTCGTAACCCTTCCTTCTCTGTGGCAACTGCGTTCTTGAACAGTTTTCGGGCATGCTTCTTCTGTTTCCTGATTTCTTTTCTTTTAATTTGTTTTCTACTTTTTCGCGGTGGGTTACTTTCCTTTGCCTCCCTGACTCAAAAGACTTTGCGACAGTGAAGATAAATTATGTCGCCGAAGATTTTCAGCTTCCTCTCCAAAGTTATCTGCTTCAGGTTGTTATCCTACTCTTTTGCCAAGGCTTCGTCCAGCTGTTCCCAAAGCCCCTTTGCACTGGCAGGTGGAAACTTGATTGCATCTCTCTTCCCGTCCAAGAAGTGTGTGAGATCATCATCAGGCAGATCAACTTGAATGTGCTCAGCGCTGTGGATCGACTCCTGGCTGCGTTCTTCTAACATCTTACCCGTCGAGACACAGCGCTGTTGATGTCACGAAGTGTATTCGCCGCCTTTTCTCTCCGTCAATCTGTTCTCATACCAAAACATTCCTTCTCTCTAATTTTCTAGAATCTCTACCACTCATCAATACACATCAGGAGATCTCCCATTTGCTTCGGAAAATAAATTCCTTTTTCTTAAATCGAGGTTACCAGCAAACCACTGTGACCTTTTAAAGCTGTGAACTTTAAACTGCGCCCTGAATAATTACAGTTAAGCCAACGGGATAGGCAGCCGTATATTGTCTTTTGACCTTTGACCTCAGCAACCAAACAGAACCGGAATTTTAGCGGGATCCTCGAAGCGCACAATTCTCATAGCACAGGATTCACAAAGCATCAGCCTAGACAGGCAGACCGGCTGAAATGGTTGCCCTCAAGAAAAGCAGAGGGGCCCGGTCATTTTAAACAGCGGTGGTTGTGAGCGCAGCGATCCTACCCGGTTGTCATACCAGAAGACTAAAGCATATGCAGTGTTCTCACGGGCAGACATACTCCATCCCAGTTGGTGATGAGCCCTGTGTCAAGACGGAGAAGAAGCAACTTGCCATCCTCTGAAACCCTACAAAGAACTTGCGGGACCTGGAGTGCTGGGACATAGTGAACCCCTGGCAACAAGACTACACAAATTCAGCATCTGAGATGAGTATCTGAACATGCCAGCAGAACCACTAAAGAATATTCCCTTTGTCCAGTGATGACAAATTAATTCTAACATGGTTCAGAACCATTCATAGATTAGGGAACATATCATATAGTTGTATATTTGAATATATTGTGAGATTCTATTTTCATTTTTGTAAACTTTACATAACCGAGTCTGTTGTTATTTTCTTTGTAATATTTAAATGGGTTGTATAGTTTTAGTAACATAAATCTACACCCTGGGGGCAGAGCCAAAATTAATAAACACTATTGGGTCAGGATATTTTTTAATGTGGCTGGGCACCAAATCTCTTATCCATCTATACATAGTCCTTTGTAGGATATCGGATAAAGAATTTATCGCCTAGAGAATATCCTGTTTAGTTTCACCAGAATTCTCTTAGAAAGTTTTTTTAAGTGGACTAATTCCCGAGGAGAGACTGTGCATTAAACTTGCAGTCTGGAAGAGTTTCCTCTAGAGATTATCTTTTATTCTTCCATCAAGTCTGTCATACGTACACTTTCTCCCTCAAAACAAAAACCATTTCGCTACAGTTGATCTCCCCCTGATGAACTCCCACACCCCTTTTTCGTTCTGTGGATTTTCATTCCTCTCTGAGTAGAGAATTTCCTACCACAGGCACATAGAAATTCCATCTGTTGTTCAGAGCTCGAAGTCAGTGTAACGGGTCTGGTCGATTCCAATGAGGCGCCTGTGGATTCATCATTCTCCCCCCCCCCTTTCGGCGAATCCTGGGGCATCTATCATTTTTGGGTCCTGTAGCAATTGTATACAGCTTACGGGGTGTCAACCTGGTCAGCTGGTTTCTAGTCTTTCCCAGTGTCATCTGTCTTTCCAGAAGTCCTTCGGTCTGTTCCCGATTGTCACTGGTTTGACGTTGAAACTATGATAGGAAACTCTCTACAGAGCGAGACAACATGAGGCAATCTGTTCATTAGAAGAAGTTCCTCCACCCCCACCCCCCCCCCCCCCCCCCCCCGTCGAACAAGTGTTTCGGCCCTGTATATTCCTTTACACTCTAAGGAAGGAACAGTACGACAGAGCCCACGCTATTAGAATGAAGGAACTGGAACTCGAAGGAAGAAGAGTGGACTCTAGTTCTAACAATAGCGGATCTTGCAGTTCACAAAATAGCGATGTAGGAAACACCACTCAGGTGGTGGCACCTAGTGCAGTATACTTTCAATTAGATGTTTACTCTGAGGCTTCAGAGGAAATTGACATCTATCTCTCTAGGTTTGAATCCTTAGCAGCTACATATGGCTTGGAGAGGGAGAGATACAACATGAAGCTATCCCAGAGTCTTAGGGAATCTGCTTGTGATGTGTTTCTCAAGGTGCCCACGGAAGAACAGAACAACTACGATATGTTGAAGAATGCCCTGCTTCAGCGTTTAATGCTTAACGCAGAGACTTTTCGTGGTAAATTCTGTGAAGCGAAAAGACAGAAAGATGAACCTTTTCGACAGTTTGCTACACGGTTAAAAACGTACTTGGAGAAGTGGGGATCTCTCAGCACCTTTGATGAATCTTATGAAGTGTTGCAGGACATGATTATCGTGGAGCAGTTCAAAGAATCGCTAACCCTTGACATGAGAAGATTCCTGGCTGAGCATGGGGCCGAAACTCTTAAGCAGGTGGTACTGTTTGCCGATAGGTACTAGAGCGCCCAGTCGGAAGTGAATCCGTCTAAAAGAAGCCACCACGACAGTCACCTAAAACAGAAGGGTCACCCAGATGATAGCTTCAAAAGTACGGACAACACAACACACAAAACAGCCCACCAACAGCAACAACAACCACAAGATCACTAGAGGCAGAAACAGAGCAATTCAGCCCAGGGAACTGGACGACGATATTGTAAATCGTGCAAAACTGGCACGCATTTCACATCGGACTGTAAGAGGCCGAAACCCGGCCCTTATAGTGTCGCTTGCCTGATCAGGGGGCCGATAGGGAAACATGACCCCCAGGCATATGAACAACATCCTAGTTACCATTCTATTACTGAGCATGTAACCGTTGGCAACCAAACCATACGGTGCCTGTATGATCCGGTCTTAGAATATTCAGCTTTAGTTTGTCCATCTTTGGTGAAGGCCCACCAATACACTGGTGAAACTGTAGAAATACAGGGGCCTCGGAAGAGTATAAAACCCAGGCTTCTTCCGGTTGTGTAAATTAATGTTTCAACCCGATATGTCCGGGGAATAATCAATTCCGCAGTGGTAGACGATTTAGTCTATCCTTTCATTTTTGGAGGAAATATGTGTTCCTTGAAGATCCCTCAGGTGACTCCAGGCCAACACACAAGATAGAGAACCCAGGACACGCCTCAGCGGCCCCTTAGTTGTCATTTTTAAACAGCCTGAATATTTCAGAGCTGAAGCAGGCACAAAGGGCCGATCAAACCCTAAAGCCTTGCTTTTCCAAGTTGTATGGAAATTACTCCCATACTCCTCAGGGAGCATATTACAGGGAGAAAGGTTTGGTGTGTAGACGGGTCGGGAATATGAGGCAGTTAGTTGTCCCACTCCCCTTTTGCACCCGCCTCATGCAGGAAATGTATTTAACCATGCCCCATCCCCTTAAAAGTTAATATGCCATGGTAAAACAGTGTGACGAAAGTACTGAGATTCTGTCTTTCAATTGGCCCATGTCTTTTTCTCCTTGCATTTTTGTTCACTATTTTGGAGGGATTACAGAAAAATCCTTCTCCATGTTTCTTCTCCTTCTATTATTTACGTTTTTTTCAAGATGAGATCACGAGGGAGTTTGATCTCATCTGCTTTATGGTTCTTCTTTATGTGTTTAGAATGGGGGTGTAGGGAATTGGACAATATTTTTCTTGATTAAGATTATAGAGGCTAGATCAGGATTTGCACCAGTGGGTTTTTTTTTAAAGATAGGTCTTGATGCTCGCTATTTATATAGTTACGCATATATCTGTGGACGGAAATGATAGAGGTATTAATTGGAGCACGTGGGTGCTATCAGTTAATGTGTATTGTGGCACGAGCACATGTGTGCTATCAGTTAATGAATATTTATGCAGGAGCGCGTGGTTGAAAAACTGCGGCACCACGTGGCTGAATTACGGGGTTTTCATTGTATAACTTTTAACGGCAAGCAGATGCTGGCGTAAACTGGTTATATGTTATTGATTGTGCATTATTGTTCTGTGAATTCAGAAGATGGGAGAAGTAATTTTAAAGGGAATTATTTTGTATTACATTTTGAATGTGATTACTATTATTGACGGGAAGTTTAGGAATTCCTAGAGATAGAGTATTTTTGTGTTAATAATTTGCTGCATGTGGGGTCAGCGTAAGAAGTAGGCCACAGTACGTCTGCCCAGACGGGCCAGTGAAAATATTGTTGTTGCTCGTAGTTAGTCAGGCAGAACCTGGGTCAGACGGTCTGCGGTGTTGTATTACCGGGTGTTGTTTATTTTGACTCGGAGAGAGAGAAGAGAGGGGAGTTACGTAGTGAAGAGTAAGGAAGTTAATTGTTATTTGTACTAGAGTATTAACGTGTTGTTTAGCTGTTGTTTTTGCTTTTGTCTGAACAGCAGGTCCCGGCTTTTGTGGAGACGAGCAGAATTTTGATACTACAAAATTTCTCCCACGGCACAGTGGTGGCGTTCGCAGACACCCAAAGTCTCGCATGAATTGCCAGTGGTGGAAGGAGAGGAAGAAAATACGTTTTCCCAGCCAGGGGAAGACATTTTCCAGCGAATAGGATTTTTGTGGATAAATCCTGAGCTCTGATGCTCATTCAGTTACACACGCAGATTTGGCATGCTGCCAGCGTTGTGGTAATTTTATGTTCGCTTCTTCACGGCCATAATAAAGCCGATAGCCCCATCGCCCAGTCATAGGTAATCGGGCAGGTAACCTCAGAGGTGTTAGGAGAAGCCAGCTACAGTTCCAGTCCAGAATCCAGTGGGGTTCTGTTAAACCTTAGTCATCAATCCAGAGTTAGTGGAGAGAGAGAGGGTAAACATTCTCTCTACTGAAGTCAGCACAGATAGGCAGAACTGTTAGTTTTGGTGAATCATAGCAGAGGACCGCTGCTGAAGTTTAGAGGTGCAATTAGTTGTGTTCAGGAGATTCCAGGATAGGCTGTGTAGAACCGAAGTCTGTGCAGAGATTGTGTAGACACTTCGTAGTCGTTCCAGCTATCAGGGGACTTAGAATTAGAGTTAGAGTTAGAATTTAGAATAGTTGTGGAAGTGGAGGCTCGACAAGTGCAGTGTGATTTTTTTTTTTTGGTCTAATCCAAACTTCTGTCCCCATACAGGTTGCAATTGTGGGAGAAGGGTTGGGTTGATGCATTTTTAACTGTGCTTGATTTTGTTTCAGGAGTGCATCCTCGCACTTTATGTATGGGACATGCATATGTTTGTTGTTTATAGGTGTATAATAAACTTGTATAAATTGTAGCTGGCATCAGTCATTTCCTTTAAGTACAGTAGCTATATGTTGTCTGTATCTTGGTGTTTGTGAAGCTTGATATAACCTTATCCCCTTAGGGTAGCTAGAGGTCGTTGACAACTATAGCACATAAGACGTCCGAAGTGGCGAGGAAAGAATCAACCTTGGTTCTTAACCTCTGAGCCAATAGTGTCAACTGTTCACATTTCACTATCATTTCTTCTAAATCTATCTTTTCAGTCTTTCTTCTCACTAGTGTCTTGTCACTATAGGTAGACAGTCTCTAGTCAAAAATTTATTTCGTGACAAACAGGTTTCCATGAATTACTTCTGGCCAGGCTTGCGACATGATGTTCGACAGTTTGTGCGAGATTGCTCTGTTAGCCATAGCCCGGACAACCAGAAGTATGAAACTACGAAGAAAGAGTCTGAGCAGAGTAACCAACAACGAAAGTTGGATAACTCGTACCTCAACTCGATATTTCTGTGTAGTAAAACAGAGTTACGTCAAGAACAAATGGAAGATATTACCTTAGCGCCTTACTCTGAACAGAGTCAGCTCAAAATAAACCATGCTTCAGCTGGAACGTTCCACGCCGAAGATGGAATTATTTTTCAACGGCTGAGGCAAGGTAAGCAACTTGTGGTGCCTCTCCCCTTAAGACCCTCCGTCATTAAAGCGGCGCATGTGTCATCATCAGGAGAAAATGTTACCGTAGGAAATACCATGAGTAACCTTAAGGAGGATTACTTTTGGCCTAGACGGTGGGCAGATGTGCGTGAGTACATTGAAAACTGCACATACTGCCAAGCGAGAAACTCAGTCACTCGCCACCGAGAAAAAGGAAGAGAGGAAAACTCTGCGAGAGAGAGAGAGAGAGAGAGAGAGAGAGAACCCGGTAGACAGTAGAACCTATCGAGAAGTGACCGCTCCATAGCCAGATATTCTACAAATCTCTAAGGAGAGGGGTATGTAACAAAACTGGGCGGCCCCTATCTCTCTCCGGCAGTATCGGTACACTTGTGGTACTAATTTTTATTATTTGCTCACAATTGTCGCACTTTTCTTTCTTTCTTTCTTTATTTATTTTTCTGCTGAGTAGCAGATATCTGATTTTATCAAATCACCATGTAGGTGATAGTAATCACATTTGCTTGGCGCTACCCAGATTTGTTGGTTATAGGCGCGGCAGATTAACACGTACATTGGCCAGCGCTATCGGCGTAATCACCGATAAGACACGGGTGCACGCCTCACTAAAGCTTGGAAGAGGGGAGACAATATACCATTACAGACGTGACATAGATATTTTGAAAGTATCACACCCGAAAACGTCTGTGAGCCAAGATTGGCGTAAGTAGTGCATTTTCATTCTATGTTTTATTACTAACTTGTGAACTTACACATATATATATATATATAATCAAGTGAATTTTAATATGTGAAACTCGCTATTGGATGTCAAAGTCATTTGAGGCAGGCAACCTCAGTATCTAGTATGATGAGTCATGAATGACCATTGCACAGGCTGGTGATTGCTTTATTGATAGTTTCGTAAAAAGAACTAAAAGCATAAAGTAGTTCCAGGTTCCCTATGGAGCAGGGAGGGAAAGATGAAAGAAATGATGTACATTCTAAGTATAATACTTACTTTTTCAAAGCAGTGTAAATGCCCCTATAAACATAGTCACTTTAAAATTAATGTAAGTTTTCAAGCTTTAAACCAGTGTAAATGTCTATGTAAAAACATTCATTTTAAATTAATAGAAGTTTCAAACTTTTCAACAAGTGTAAATATAAAGGAAACATAAATGAATTTATATTGTGAACACTTTTCAAACAGTGGAGATGTAAATGTATAACATATTATATCTGTACGTCTAACCTTTTCATTTAAGTGTAATGTAAAGCTAAAGCTATTCAGGTTAAATGTAAAGAAAGTTTTATCCCGAGGGATTAAATTTAATTCTCATCGGGGGTAAATTCTGACATGGGATGGAAGAGTAGAAGAGGGGGGCTGTTACGGATGGGGTTTTCGTAAGCAGTCTGATGGTGTGGTGATGATTTCTGTGACATTTATTTCAGAGCATCGTGCAGATACCATGATGAAGGTCGTGGGGGTGAACAGATGAAACATTCAGGTTAATAATTCACTGGAGAATGCGTACGTGAATGGGTCCACATATAACAATCTTTAATGATTGAAGCATAAGTTCATTCATGGCATTATTAGAAAGTACATACATAGTAATGAATCATCTCCAGTCTTGTCGGGTCAACACATGTCTGGCCGCTGCACTGAAGGTGGCTTCAGATCCACCCAAGTAATGTGGGACAGATCATGTAGACATCGGAATATCTTTACAAAATTCTTTCTGAGATATCATAAATCTTCTCTTCTTACTTCATATATTCAGCAATAATATAGTGGCAGGCCCTTGAAGTACTTAATGCCACGTAACGTTATAATCTTCTTCCACAAATCTGGAGCTAATAAAAGAGTGTCCTTCTGCGACGACTACAAAGACAAAAGGCCTCGAATAAACCGTTTGCATAAATTAGTGCAGAACGGATTACGTCATAAACTCCCGGTGACGTATACATTTGTGTAGGGTTCTTTAACAATGAAAAACCGTGCAAATACATGATTAACCACAGATAGAGATATTACCGCGTAGATTAATTGCTAATAGCCTAACTGTGGTCAACATGCAAAAATACATTAACAATTTTACTTAACAATTACCTCCGTCGGTAGGGAATTATAAAAATCAATTAATTTGATTTTTTAAAAATAAAACAGAGATGTAAAATCGCAAGGAGTTAATCGATAAAAACCAACGGCCAAAGTTGATCACATAAAAATGTTAGTGATCGTCGTGAGTCAAAGTCGGTATGCATATGTAACAATAGAAACAAAGATGCATAGCAGAAAAAAGTTCGTCAACGGTCAAGCAAAGAAAAGAATAGTACAGTATAATCATATAATTACAAAGAATAGTGCATGCATGAGAAAACAAGAGTGAGAATATTGGTAACAAAATGTTGGTACAGGTGAATCAAAGTAATATACTGTTCAAAAAAAGAAACGCATAGCTACTGAAGGCACACACATAGATATAATTTTGACATTCAATAACTTTTTTAATTTAATGAGTTAATTGTTCAAATTGCACACAAGAATACCTTAGGGTTCAACAAATCAATTGACAGTTGTTTTGCATCTGGGTCACCAGAATTTTTTGGCGTACGGGCTTTCCCGTTAGTATGGTGTGTGGCCTCCTCTTGCATCGATCAGCGACTGGCATCTCCTGGGCATGGATGCGATCAGACGTCTGATGTGGGCCTGTGAGATGGCTGCCCACTCTTCCTGGAGTGCCTGGAACAGATCACGACGATTGGCTGGAGCAACGTCTCGGCGACAAACACGTCTATGCAGCTCATCCCACAGGTGCTCAATCGGACTCATGTCTGGAGACAGGGATGGCCAGGGAAGGGTGAGAATGTTGTTGGCAGTCAGGAACTGCGTGGTCAACCGTGCACAATGGGGTCTGGCGTTGTCCTGTTGAAACACAGACCTTTGGGCAGCCAAAAGTGGAAGGACATGGGGTCAAAGAATTTCATTGACGTATTGTTGCGCATTCAAGCCTCCTTCAATGTGCACCAATTGACTCCTTCCGTTGTAACTGATCATTCCCCACACTATTTCACATCCACCACCGTGCGGCGGAGCTTCAACAACGCAATTTTGGGCAAAACGTTCATTTCGCGTACGGTAGACCCTACGCCGTCTATCATGACGCTGCATCAAAAAGAAAGATTCGTCACTAAACCAGACACGTCTCCATTGATTGTCAGCTGCCCAGCGACGATGCTGGTTGGCCCAAGGAAGTCGATTTTGGCGATGGCGGCGCGTAAGGACAGGTCCTCGGTGAGATCGTTGTGCCCAAAGTCCAGCGTCATGCAGTCTATTCCGGACAGTTTGATCAGACACATGACGTCCTGCTGTCAATGACTGGGCAGTTGAGGAAGCTGTTGTAAACCTGTCTCTGAGGTGACGAAGCCGAATAAAGCGAAACTCCGCTGCTGTTGTCACCCTGGGTCGTCCACTGCGATGCCGGTCTTCAACTGAGCCAGTGGCTTGGAACCGGTGCCAAAGTTGACTGATGGTACTCTGATGCACGTTTAGATGCCTGGCAACCTGACTTTGACTTTCGCCTGCATGCAGTCGGCCAATAGCAATGTTCCTTAAATTTATCGATAGAGACGCCATAAATGTCTGCTTGAAAATGAACTGAATTTTTTTTGTATAGCGTTATCCTTTTATAGGGTTTCAGTTGCGTAGTCAGTGAATAGTGTTCACCCCAAATTTTGTTGCTTTCACGTGCGCGCAACATGAGCTATGGTCAAAAATTGTTTCATAAACACTATTGACCACTGCATTGTAATGATTACAAAAACGAACGCAATTCAGGTTAACACGTGCATTTGACACTGGTTTTTATATACCCTAGCACCAAATTTTACTTACAAACTCATAAAAACGCGCCCTCGGATAGCTATGCGTTTCTTTTTTGTGAACAGTATAGTTTAGCAACAAAATAAATGAAAATCGTGTGTAGACATAGGTAGAATACAATAAGTGTTGAACACTAGAAGGATGGAAAGTAAAGAAAGTATGACAATATTAACGAAGAAACGGAAATATTATGTTAACTGAATGTGAACGTGTGTGACAGAACAAAAAAAAATATATATATAAGAAGAAAAAGTCGAAAGAAAAAGGGAAGTAACCGATATTAGAATCGGAGTAGAAAAAATAAAACATGAGTTATCTCCCTAAATGAAAGTCATCTATAGTGAAGAAAAATTTTTTTATACAATTATACAGAACATGTGTGTACAAAGCACCCAGGAATAAACGGAAGTGTAAAAGTAGATTAATTAATACATTTCAACAACAATACTAAGTTTAAATGACCAATTAGCAGATTAAAGTCCAATGGAAGAAAAATGTCTCCATCACAGCATAGTTCCACGAGAGATAGCGCTGTAAAGTCAGTACACGGTGAAATATCATCACCAGTTGTGGTCGATAAAGTAACGACAAAACGTAGTGTTTTTTAAAAATAAATTCCATATAGACACTGACATCCATAGTTCATAAAGTTCTGATCCGACTCAGTGTAATTCTGGCAAGCATTTTGAGTACATTGACGAGGTATGTTTTTTAACCATGGCAGGTTCATCAAAGCTCGATCAGCAAGTGCTGGTAGATCACCTCATAAAAGTCTACGAATTTGACATGGAAAAAAGTTTCTGGATCATCAATTTCAGGATCCTGCATTCTAGTAAGTTCCAAACGTGAGCAGCTGGTAAGGAACAACGTCATGTCTGACTGTACATAAGCAGTAAAGAAGCATTCAAACGTTCTGTCGTAATAGTGAGTTCAGACATCAGACACAGATGGTGTACATCTAGAAAGAGCATCCGCCATAACGTTAGTTGATCCAGGTATGGACTGAATGTCGAACTGGAAGGGTTGAAGTAATATCGAAAACCGAGCCAGCTTTGCGTTTCGATGATTAGCACGTTTTAAAGCTGCGACAGACTTCTGATCAGTCTGAATGATGAACGGTGCTCCGAGCAAATATCCATCAAGCTTCTGGATGGCCCAAACTACGGCCAATAATTCCTTCTCCGCCACTGAGTATTTTCGTTCTGTTTCCGTCAGCTTGCGAGATATGTACAACGTAGGATGTAACTCGTTATCGAATTCTTGAAATAGGCCAGCACCCAGTCCAAGATTACTAGCATCTGTGCGGTGTATATAAATACGGTTTATATCTGGCAACCTCAAAATAGGAGGTGAAGAAAAAATATTTAATATGTGGTTAAAAGCGGCCTGACACTTTTCAGACCAGTGTACTTTACTTGGTAAACCCTTTCGTAAAAGAAAGGATAGGACAGTAGTGACAAAGAAGATCATGACAATGATAGTTATGTGCACACCTAGCGACTGACAGAACAGACACATCATGCTGTAATGGCTGAGCATGATGATAACAGACAAAGTAAATACTGTCTAGTAGAGGTGTAACATCGAGACTACAGGGAAATAAAGACATAGATGAAAGGAAGTAAACATGAATGATTAGCAACAGCTGGAGAGACAAGTACCAAAGCATACTGGAAAAAAATTAAGAGTAACGCACTCACAAACGCAACTATAAAGTGCGTGGTGCAGAGTTTTGTACTAGTTTCACGTCTAAAGGATGGTGTGCAAAATTAGAACCATGTAGGAATTTGACAGCTCTGTGAGCGTCACACTGGTTATTAAAGCGGACAAAAGCAAGTTGTTGATGAGAATTTTGAAGTTCGAACATGCGAACAAATTCAACATGTCCGACTCGCTGAAAAAAATTTCTTAGTGCATACCAAGTTGTATGCGATGGGACGTTGCGCACCAGAACAGTGCGATTCAGTGTAATATGATCTCGGCCAGATCGAAACTGAGCCCGAGAATCATGTAATTGATCATGTGTAATGTGAGCTAAGCGCAAAGAACCATTCTGACGTACATGTTGTTCTTTACATGTCGTCGCGGTAGAAGAACCACGTATATTCGTGTTAATACCCTTATGAGCAGCATTATCGACACGCTCCCCTTTAGCATATTTCACATGTCGTAGCAGATTATTTTTGGGTGTAGCCCGAGGAGTGTCAACCTGACATGTCGTATTTTTTTTTGTCACCAGTGGTACCACCACTCAATTGATCAACATAATGAACTAAATAACAGTCGTCGTGATGAAGTTTGTTCACGTGGACAATCTTCTTTTGTGTATAGAGCCCCTTAAAATTCTCATCTTTGGTAAATTTGGTTTGAGGTGGGCATTTAGTCTTGTCAAAAGAACTACTGGCTTTACGCTACGACCCACCCTCATCACAGTCAGACCTGTCATAAAAAGGAAACCTGACATAGGGAACCCGACAATGGAAATTATATTTCCCCCGAAAAGATTTGTCAACACCCTGTTTAATGTCACAGTTAGCAATGAGTGCATGTAGCTGACTCTGTGCTTTTGTGACGTGTTGATTATCAAATTTATGTCTAACCCTGTCAACACTGACTGTAGATAACACATTGTTGTTGAAGACAACATCCAATAGGCCATCAACTCTGATCCTCAATTTAGCTATTTCTAAATCTTTTAGTGAAATCTCTTCACTCTTCCCCTTATTTACCTCCTTAAGTTTTACATTTTCACTCCTCTCCTGCATGAGTAAATTCTCAAAGTTGGACACCTTATTACTAGTCGACCTCTCATGTTAATCCATAAGGCATCGGAGTTCTTTATTTGCAAGCTCAAGTACTGCTACTTTATTCTCATATTCCAAACATGTCAATTTTTCAATCTGTTCATCTCCAATAACCACCTCTTGTAATCTCTGCATTTCAGCTTGAGCCTGTGCCAATTTGTTTTTTCAAGAGTCAATTCTTCTACTTTCCTCTTCTCAGCTAATTCTCCCTGATCTCTTGCCACGTCTATCATATCAACCTTTAATTTCAAAAGAGCAATCTCAGATGTCAGTTCTTGAATCTGAGTCACATGTGCATGACAGTCTACCTTTAAAGCTGTATTACGCCTTTCAAGTTCACCACTGACAGTCCTTTCTTCGTCAAGCAATATTTTTAATGAGCTCACCTCATTCTCTAGTTCCTGTTTCTGACGAGTATTAAGATCATAAAATTTAAAACTATCCAATTTCAGGACCGCCACCTTATTCTCATATTCTATTTTTACCTGCTCCAGCTCACTAGTAAGAGCCTTTTCCATACATCGATGTTCGTCCTTTATCTGCTTCTCCTGGACATTGTCGGAGAGTATAGTGTGTCGTATGTTTTCCAATACCTGACCATGTTGTACATGGGTATATCGAGCCCAAAAAAACACGAAGATGCACACGCAGTAATTCCGCTAGTTCCTTAGCAATGAATATATGAGGAACAGAATGAAAATTCCAATTCACAAAATCCTCCAGATCTGATGCCGCCTGACATAATACAACATCCTCAAGATCTGGGCCGTGTAATCCATCATCCTTACCATCCTGGAGAAGATCCTCCAGCGCAGACATTATGTCCGACGAAGACATTTTGTCTAATTTTATAAGCACTCAACTTACCCAGTCAAATATAATATAATGGCTTGTTGCTTTACAATTTTGTTGTAAGCAATAGATGTGATAACAGTTTATCACAATACCAACAATGCAAATATTTATAATATTAATGGAGTGTAGCAAAGAAAAGAAATAGTGCAAGTAAAAAAAAAATTATTTATGAAACAATATAAGAAAAGATTAATGACAAACAGAGAAACACTAGCAGTAAGAAAAGAAAATTCTAATGTAGAACAAAGAAGGAAAACAGCAACTAGGTCAATCTCACTGCTAAAAATAGACACTGGACAGGACCCAGACAGTGTATAAACAGTTACTGTAAAACACCAAACGATAGGCAGATGAGACTAACGGCACGAACAAAACTGATCACTAAAACAAGAAAAATGAAATTAGAGACCAATGCATCTACAGACGAATAAACGAAATGTCACAACTAACATAAACTATCGAAAAAGACATTTAGCGGTCAGAATACTTCGACGAGATTACTCGAGTCGGAAATCACCGCTCAAATGAAATTTACAATATTAAATCCCTAACAGAACATTCGATGTGCGGTCATTTTACAATGACATGTCACTGACATCGAATCAACCACCCAACCTCCCACGAAAAAAAAACAGAACATGAATATACACCTAAAGACACAAAAAGCAAGAATTACAAGAGGGTCTATCAATAGTACCCGATCAGAAAAAAATCATTTAACAGGCCAACTTATCTGCAAAAGCTGTAATTCCCTTCAGATGCTAGTATGCCCAACAAAACGTCTCGGCGCTGGCTGCAGACTGGTGTGAAGACAACTTGTAGACCGTTCTGGTACAGCAAACAGCAGTCCCGAACATCAGAAGAAGAACAGGGTAAACTGGAACGACGACATCAGGAGAAGAACTTGAGGACAAACAAAAAATGTTGACATCTTGAGTAAAGTTGACTTGAAAAACCGGCAGACATGCGCACTTGACTTCAAAAAATGCAAATGGGGCCAACGGTAACGAGGTCACACAAAGTTCTTGAAAAATTTTGCTCAATCACCGTTCCTTTTTCTTCAGTTTTGAACTGACAAACGTTCTTGATAGTTCGATTTTCCCAGTACTGCTGCCACCATAAAATCCTTGGCATAAATTAGTGCAGAACGGATTACGTCATAAACTCCGGGTGACGTATAAAAATGTGTAGTGTTCATTAACAATGAAAAACCGTGCAAATACATGATTAACCACAGATAGAGATATTACCGCGTAGATTAACTGCTAATAGTCTAAGTGTGGTCAACATGCATAAATACATTAATAATTTTACTTAACAGGGGCACATAACTATGTGTCGAAAACCGCCATACTCAGAAGAGCGTTTCGTTTCTATTTCTATTACCAGTTATTGGTGATACCAGCAGAAAGTACTATCTCTGGAACCAAGTGAAGGTAGAAGTGGACTGACGTTGTGCGAGACGCCATCATAAGAGGGTCTTACAGACAGACGCAGAACCAGCTTGGCCGTTACTCCTGGACGTTCTGGGAACGTGCGGCGCCTGAACTTTGACCAAAGACGAGTGACAGCAGTCCTATCATAGTTTACTACTCTTCTATCTACATTTCTGCAAAGAGTAATCTTGTGTAAAGATAGACTCCATTGAAGCCTATAATAGATACTCTTGAGTTTTGGCCACTGTTGGACCACTACTGCAAAGCAGGGGAGTGGATACCGTCACAAAGAACAAACAAATACAAACAGCGACAACAACAAAAGTAAAGTCTCCCTTAACTGCCATGTTGTTAACAAGGTGACAAGGAGTGAGAAAGCCCGGTGGTGTCCGTGATGACACCCAATCCACCAATTATCTGCCATCATCCACACGAGCACCCCATCAGACTACCCTTTATCCTCACACCATCATTGATCTTTATATATTAATTTTAGTTCTTGTTATATACTGTATTACTATATTGTGCAATTCTCTAGGTCTATCTATTCTCAGCACCTGTTCCACAGTTATGGATGAACTGCATGCCTGTAAATAATCTAATATTGGTTTTCTCTCTTCATACTTCCTACATTTCAGTAGGGAGTGCTCTATGTTATTTTTTTCTAGACATTCTGCACAGTAAGGTTCTTCTATTCTAAAATAGCCCATTCCTAGTTGCAGTCTAAGAAGTGTCTTGTTGTTAGGAATTTTTAGTTTTCTAGATACCTGACACGTTGTTGTTGGAGTCTTGAACATTTTATATGCATGTCTGCCCTTCAGGCTTCCATCCCACGCCACTGTTAATTCGTCAGTTATTATTCTTTTAATTAAGCATTTGATTTCTGTTTTACTCATCCCCACATTTATTTGGTTTCTATTAGTTCTACTTTTCTTAGCTTCTTTATCTATCTGCCTTTTCATTTCCTTCTATGCCAACATGTGAAGGTTCCACGCTATTATAGCGGAACATCCTCTGGAGTATAGGTAAGTATTTGCCAGTAATACCTCTTCTGTTATATCATATCTAATGCATGGTCGTTAGTTTCTTATAGCTTTAATATCTAAAAGTGAGTCTGTTAATATTGTCAGTTTATCAGGATGGTTGTTAGAGAAGTTTTCTAGAGCTTTCAGAATTGCAACCATCTCTGCTGTGAAACAAGATGTATGATCTGTTATACTATATCCTTTCACCATTTGCCATTTGGGAACATAAATTCCTATCCTTAATTTGTTATCGTCTCCTTTACATCCATCTGTGTACACTGTAATACTGTCCTTTGATATTTGTTGACAAGCATGGGAAACAAAGAGCCAAGGATCCAGACACCCCAGGACGACCCAGAGTCCGCTGGGAGGACAACATTAGACAATCTTTGAAGGACCGAGGACTAGAATGGAACCAGGCCAGGAGGAAGACAGCTGATAGGATAGTCTGGCGCTCTCTCTTCCAAACCTCTACACCTCACGGTAGAAGGGGAACGACTAAGTATGTAAGATATTTGTTAAATATATTTCCTGGCTTTGTTTTTTATAATTTCCATATCAGTTACAATCATTAGCATACTTATTGTTCAATATTTACTGTAAAACTCTCAACATGAGGTAATTAAGCAAGTCCCGAGGATCCAATAAAACAATTTTATTCTCTTATATTTACAATCCAAAAACAAAGTCATTTGCATGCATTTTCTTAAAACAATCCTCATAAAAATGTGTCTTTGTTCTGGTCATTTATTGGCTATTTTCCCCTTGTAGCCTATCCAAGTTGGGGTAAGTATTTCTGCTTAGTTCCTTTTCGTTTGCTTCTCAGATTTATCCGACTCAGGGTTAAATAACAGTTGAGCCTCTACCTCTTCTTTATGATATGAGCTAATTTGACATTTTACCAGCTCCGTTTCGTTTCTTTCATAAATTCAGCTCGTTCTCTCAACATTTAGGCATTTCTGGCCTAACTAGGTTTTATTCTGAAATATTAAAAAGGTCACACGAAGCTGTACTTACAAGGTAATTAGGAATTCCCATATTATAAAAAAAAAGCTATCTGCTTTACAGAGTTGATATCTTGATACTTCAAGACCAGCAGTTATACGTCCGTACAAACTGGCTTCTGGGGATCAACTGATTTCTGATATCTAAGTTTTCCTTCACGTCATGGTGCGCGCTTTTTCCAGCCTTCTACAATTTTGTGCTATTTGACTAGTACTAAACTATTGATGGAGACGGCAGTCGTACTTCTACAATTTTGTGCTATTTGACTAGTACTAAACTATAGATGGAGACGGCAGTCGTACTTTTACAATTTTGGAGTCGGAGTCTTTTTTTGGAAAATTGTTTGGCCGACTCCTCAACCCTGGCCACTGACTCCTCAACCCTGGCCACTGACTCCTCAACCCTGGCCACTGATTGCTTTGACAGTCGGTGGCTAAAGATCAAAGAAGAAGACAACCTTTAACCGTTTGAAAGTGTTTTATTTTTCAACGATAAATTTCCGAATTTGTATATAATGTACCGGTAATAGTTAATGTTTCAACTAAACAATGTTAATCTGGAAGATCATGGATTTCTAGTTCGTTCGGTGAAGAACCATCTTACTTTACCGTCGGATAATGACAAGGAAGAGATTTTATTCATTGATTAAAAAAAAGGGATACTCACGTAAAAATCAGTCTCACGTTAGATATACTAACCTGAGATTCTCGCCTCGAGTAATAGCGGGCGTACGTTAAAAAAAAAAAATTCATTGATAAGAACTTCAGCTTTTTAACGCATGCATTTTTGTGGATTTTCTTTCAAATTTAAATTTACTTAATGAAACTGTCACATAATTTTGTTCGCTCTCTTTTTCGCTCCGGCAGTAATTGATATTTCCGAGTCATTGTTTACAATTCTTCCTGTAATAATTCGTTATGTCTGCGTACCTGACCATCCCTGCTGAGAGTGTAGACAGGTGATGCAATATTGACCAACAGTCATGTGGTAAAATTCTCGTGTACCAAACATGGGCGCACCGGAGAATAAGAAGTTCGCCCCAGCAAGTTTATTTAGCTCTGATATGGCTATTGTGATTTCCTAATTTCACTCGTGGAGAGAACACAACCCAGCTGGTCACACGATGAATGTTTGTTTTCAAAGGTACAGGGCAGTAAATTATCCAGGTGGTGACATATTGTAGACACACACCTGAAGACGGCAGAAATGTTGTAAACAGTTTGAACATAATTGAATAGTTTAAAAGAAAGGGTTCATCGTTGATGGAGAGTAGGTTCTATGAAGAAAAAGTTCATTTTTGCAGCTTCTATATTGCACTTAGCTGCCAGGGGTTGTTTCTGCTCCCGCTGGGTTGGTTCTTGATGGACTGATCACTGTTAACGTTCGTCGCTGGTCAAGGATGTAGGGTGCAGCTCGTTCCCAGGAGTGTCAGTGAGAGTCTACAAAGTTGATCCCTCGTCTTAAAGCTCAGGCCACTGTTCCCTACTTGTTCCAGAGATAGTAACCTTCAATTGGTACCACCACCAACAACTATGGTAGAATAGAATCGAAACGCTCTCCTGAGTATTGCGTTTCTCGACACATACTTATGTGTCTCCTTTCTCCTAGTCTACCATCCCTTTTACTCAGAATTTACCCTCGATTAGAATTAACTTTAATCCCTCAAGAGAAAACTTTCTTTACATTTAAATTGAATAGCTTTTATAGTTACTTTACATTTAAATATTTACATTTACATTTCCACTAATTGAAAAGTGTTCACAATATAAATTGAATATGTTTTCATTTCTGTTTACACTGATTTGAAAAGTTTGAAACTTCCATTAGTGATTACAATATTGAAAAATCAAAGTAATGCTGAACTGGATGACCTAAGAGTAACACTTCACAGACTATGTCAGCAGTACAAAAGAGTTGTGATACAGTGGATCCCTTCTCACTGCAACATCCCTGGAAATGGGGAGGCTGACAGATTGGCAAAGGAAGGGGGAAAGCTCCCTCAACTTGACACAAATATAACCTATGAGGAGTCCAAGAGTTTTATCAAGCGCAGGTACAGGCACAAGTGGGAAGAAGAGCATCCAGGCCACACAAAAAATGATCCTTATTACCAGCTCAGCAGAAGAGAACAAGTGGTAATCTTCAGACTTCGCACAGGTCATAACAGATTGAGATACCACCTATTCAACAAATTAAAGATAGGAGCTAATGATGAGTGTGACTGTGGCACCGATGGAATGACTGCCGAGCGTCTGCTTCAAGGGTGCCCAACATATGAGGAACAGAGAAAACGCATATGGCCATCACCAGTACCATTCCTGGAGAAAATCTACGGAGATATCAACAGCCTCAGGCTAACCACTGCTTTCTTTGAACTTATTCAAGTTGACATCTGAGGGTGAACGAAGAAGAAGAAGAAAATTTTTTTAAAAATTAATTTAAAGTGAATATGTTAACATCGACATTTACACTTGTTTGAAACTATAAGTATTATAATTAAAATATACATCATTTCTTTCATCTTTCCCTCCTTGCTCCATATGGACTTGGGACTACTGATGCGCTTAGTTCTTCTTAAGAAACTAGCAATAAAGTAGTCGCCAGCCCGTGCAGTGGTGGTTCATGAAATCATCGTTCTATACGCTGAGGTTGCCAGCCTCAAATGACTTTGACATCCACTAGCGATTTTCACTTATTAATATTCACATGGTAATATATACATATTAGTTCACATGCTAGTAATGAAAATATAGAATGTAAAATGACAACTGTCGTACAGATAGGTTGTGAGTTATTTTTTGCCCGTCTGAGTAGAGTGGATGGTAATAAATACGTGAGAAAAAAAGGTGTGAGAAATATATTTCACGGGGAGATAGCTTAAGGAAAAGATATGTCTCTGGAATGAGTAAGTTTCTCTTCCAGCTATCTATACGACTATAAGTTAGTACAAGACAACCTTGCCCTCCTCATACATATAAATATAATTTTAACTACACACACACAGATATGTGACAACAAGACACACAAACGTGAAAAACTACGGTTATTTGGGTGTGGGTCTGACCAACACACAAAGTTAAGTTTCTTTTGTTGTTTATTATTATTTAAACTTGACAACATCAAATATCTAAAGAAAGATACAATAAAATCAGATTTACATACATATGAAATAGCAGAATAAATGTGCCCCCCCCCCCCCTTTCTGGAGAAAAAGAACCCAAAAAGTTAATAACCCAAAGGTCAAAGGCTAGCACTATGTTACAGAGTAGACAGTAAAGTAAACAGGTTCCTACTATAGGCTACCCAGTAAAGTTAACAAGTTTAAGCAAAATCCAATGTTGGTAAAGTCCCTGTAACCAAGAAAAATATTCACTCTCTCTTTCATACAGTGGCCACTCAATCACTCTTACCTACTCTTGGTGATATCCCTTGGAAATACAATTATCCTGAATATAAAAAAGTCAGGTTTAATTCCCAAATTGGCCCCAGTCCATCCTCTACAATTAAAGACTAGTGAGGTGAACGCCGAAGCTGGTGTGGGTTTTTTTTTTCTGGATGGACAAAATGTCACCGCCAATAGCTGATGTAGAAAAACGTGATCTTGGGGTTCACAGTTAAAAGATGAAAATACTTCCAGTATTGGGAAACATCTGGTTGCTAAAAATGTTACAATTGATAAATGATGATAATCCTGTCAGCTGGCTCTGTGGTAGAGTGCCGATTCTGAAACAGTGTAAATTCTGGATGCTACGCTTGAATACGACTGTCAGAAGTCGGGAATGAATGTTATTTTTTCCACACCCCAGTGGGCTGATAAATTGGAAAAATATTGCTGGGTTTTGTAAGTCCAGTTAAATTTTAAACGTTAAAATGTTTCTCATGTATCGTTGGCAAAACTTGCTCACCATTGAAATTGGTGACGCACAAGCCAAGAAACGACAACATTAACCAATCAATAAAAAGGAAAAAAAACCAAAAGACCGCTGGACGCCCTTGATCAGGTCTGCTAGGAATGGAAAAATGCTACTATTCTATATATGCACACAGACGGGGACAAGCGGATCTCTTATCCACTCCGTCAGTCCTGATTAAATTGAAAAGGCACATGGTGTCTTTAGCCTATCCTATCGCTTAGCGAATGCAGGTTTGGTTGATTTATGCAGCTCTTCCCCTCCTGCCCCCGGTCAACGATCAGCGTACAATGTTAATTATTATTCAATTATCCACACGCGCCTTTACATAAATATCGCCTGTCGTTAATAGCTATTGAATTGTCGGCGTCTGTTAGTCATCGTATGGTATTAAATAATAGGCACTTATAACAAATGCGCAAAATGAAAAAAAAAACGTGAATTCTTTTCTGTCACTATCAGTCGCGCCTAGCATTTAACTCAGTCAGCTAAAACCGTCTCTTCTTCTGTGAGAAAGCGTGTGGTGAAAATTAACATTATAACTGAACATCTGGATGAAGTTTTTTGTGGTTTAAATTTTTTACAGGATGGGGTAACCCATGCCCAACCCTCCTTAGCCGCTTTCTACGACATGCTTGGCAGGGAACAGTGTTACTATTCTTTGCTCCCCTTTCGGGCCCCGGTAACACAAAAAAACAAAAAAACTTCAACAAATATGGACAAGTCAATTAAAGAAAATAAAACACTTCCATCCAAGACAGGGGAAGGTCCTCTCGCAGGGAGGCGTATGATGCAACACAGAGAAAGCCGAAAGGAGTCTGTGTTACTGACTAACCTTCTTTCTTCTAGGAGAACTTACAGATTTGGCACCTGGAATGTTCGGACATTAAACGAACAAGGGAAAGTGGCACATGTAGTAGCAGAAATGAGGGAATATAAAATCGAGGTTCTGGGACTGTGTGAAACAAAGTGGAAGGGGGTAGACAGGAAGAAACTCATCACAGGTGAATTGGTGCTGTCCTCAGGACATGAAGACAAAAGTTCACACCACAGTGAAGGGGTAGCTCTTATGTTATCTAAAGAAGCACAGAAAGCACTCATTGAATATGAAGCCATGGGACCAAGAATAATAACAGTTACTTTTAAAACAGCTAAAAAGAAAATAAATGTAAATGTCATCCAATGTTATGCACCAACTAATGACAAAGAAGAGTCTGTGAAAGAAGCATTTTATACTAGACTACAGGAAATTATGGAAATAGTAAAAAGAAGAGACATTACAATTTTGATGGGTGACATGAATGCAAAGATAGGTACAGTTAACACCGGATTTGAAGAAGTCATGGGAAAACAGGGGCTGGGAATAATGAATGAAAATGGGGAACTATTCTCAAACTTCTGTGCTTCAAATCAACTGGCTATAGGATGAAGCATGTTTCCACATAAGAGAATACACAAGGCAACTTGGATATCACCAGACCATAGAACAGAAAATCAGATTGACCATATATGCATTAACAAAAAGTTTAGATCATCATTGCAGGATGTAAAGGTATAAAGAGGAGCAGATCTGGCATCAGATCCCCACCTTCAGATAGCCAAAGTAAAAATGAAACTCAAGAGATATGCAACAATGCAAAATTGTAGACAACAATTTAATGTAGGACGTCTAAGAAATAAAGAAACAAGAGACAAATTTGCGGTCAAAATATCCAACAAATTCCAAGTGCTCCAACAGCTGGGAGATGTAGAGAATACAGAAGACTATTGGCAGCAAATCAAAACGGTATGGAATGAGACATGTGAAGAAATACTGGGAAAAAAGGAACGCCGACAAAAAGCATGGATAACAACAGAAACCATCAATAAGATGAAAGACAGAAAAAACAAGAAAGCAGATATAAACACAAGCAAAACCAGAGGTTCCAAAGCCAAGGCTCAAGAAGTGTACACAGAAGCAAACAAAGAAGTACAAAGAAGTATTAAAAGAGACAAGAGGAAGTATATTGAGGAGTTGGCAAGAGAGGCAGAAGATGCCGCAGCCAAAGGAAATATGAGAGAACTGTATAACACCACAAAGAAGCTGACGGGGAAATACAAGCAAACATGTTGCCTCATAAAAGACAAGAATGGAAAACTGCTCAGCAATATACAAGAGCAAATGAAGAGGTGGACAGAATACTTTGAGGACCTTCTCAATAAACCAGCTCCACAAAACCCCCCGGACATCCAGCCAGCAGAAGAAGAGCTACAAATTAATAGTGAAAGACCAACGAAGGAAGAAATAAAGAAAGCCATAAAGCTTCTAAGAGATGGAAAAGCGTCTGGACCTGATGGCATTCCAGCAGAGGCCATCAAAGCAGATATCGACACGGCTACAGAGATGTTATATAAATTACTTGGTAAAATCTGGGAAAAGGAAGAGATACCAGCAGAATGGAAGGAAGGATATCTGGTTAAGTTGCCTAAGAAAGGAAATTTACAAGAGTGCACAAATTATAGAGGAATAATGTTACTATCAGTGCCAGGAAAATTATTAAATAGGATTATCCTTGAGAAATTAAAAGAGTCCATAGACAAGAAACTGAGAGATGAACAAGCAGGTTTCCGACAAAACAGATCCTGTAAAGACCAGATAGCCACTTTGAGAATAATAGTTGAACAAAGTCTGGAATGGAATTCACCATTATACATCGGATTTGTGGACTACGAAAAGGCATTTGACAGTGTAGACAGAGAATCACTTTGGAAATTGATGAGGCATTATGGAGTTCCCCTGAAGATCATTAATTTAATAAAGAAAACATATGAAGACATGACATGCAGAGTTCTTCATGAAGGACAGCTTACAGAACCATTTGGGATAAGAACAGGAGTGCGACAGGGATGCCTCTTGTCTCCATTTCTTTTCTTATTAGCAATAGACTGGGTTATGAGAACATCAACAAAACACAACAGAAATGGAATCCAGTGGACTCTGACTAAGCAGTTGGATGATCTGGATTTTGCTGATGACTTGGCTCTTCTGTCCCATAACCGTAATCAGATGCAGGACAAATTGAAAACACTCGATGAGAGGTCACAGCAATTGGGTCTGAAAATACACAGGGAAAAGACAAAGATAATGAGAATAAATGCAGGTAATGAAAACAGGGTTGAACTTGAAGAAGCACCAAAACAAGATGTAGAATCGTACACATATCTTGGCAGCAATATAGACAAAGTTGGAGGGACAGACAGTGATATCAAAATAAGAATACAAAAAGCAAGAGGAGCTTTCATTGCATTGGGAAACATATGGAGATCAAGAGAAATCGGATCCAACACGAAAATAAGAATCTTCAACTCAAATGTGAAGTCAGTCCTATTGTATGGCTCTGAGACATGGAGAACAACAAAGACAACAACCAAAAAGCTACAGACTTTCATAAATGGATGCTTGCGTAGAATAGAGGGATTAAAATGGTATGATAAGGTTACCAACATGGAACTGATGACAAGAACTAGACAAGTGCCAGTGGAACAAGAGATGAGAAGAAGACGATGGCGATGGATAGGACACACACTGAGGAAACCTGTTGATAGCGTTACAAGGCAGTCCTTGTTCTGGAACCCCCAGGGCAAGAGAGGCAGAGGTAGACCAAGAAGCACATGGAGAAGAGAGCTGGAAACAGATATGAAAAGAATAAGGAGAACGTGGAAAGAACTTGAGATGATGGCATGTGACAGGAGGACTTGGCATGTGTTTGTTGAAGGCCTATGCTCCTTTGGTAGTGGAGGGTTATGAATGAATGATGAACATCTGGTATGAAATAGCTACGCGTTATTTTATTTCACTAGTTTTAACGCTAGAAACTCTAAGTGAATCATAATGGTAAAAGCTAACACTTTTAAACACGTAAACACTAATTTCTATTACCAGAAAATCAGAATGAAAATCCCCACGAATGCTATTAACACATTTTCCACAATGGTTCTAGAACTACGAGCTTAGACTATCCAAAAATTCTGAGTGACAACTGATAGCAGGTTTAAGAAAACACAGTTTATATATCATTATGTTTCTCTGATCTATTGATGATGATACTTTTTGCACTGTTGTGTGAGTAACGGAGAATCAGAACAGAGTTCCCCAGATAAAAGTTTACGGTCGGCCTTTCTCGGACTTATATCCGTGTAACGGGGTTCTCGAAGATTTTTGCCCGTGATCGACATCAAAGCGCACTCGGGAAAATCCTGGATCTCCTCTTGTGGACTTCAAAGACTGTGTTTTTCACGTGCAGTCTGTCAGGTATCGTATGATTGACAGATAAGCTCGCGTAAGAAAACTAGGTAAACAAACCTGATTCGCTACCTGTTATCACTGACAGGTCACGAAAGTTTGTAAACTTCGTTTGATTATGTTCAAAGAAAAGAGGCGTGGGTAAAAAAGTGAGTAAACACAGGCTGTAAATGCCTGGTTTTTGCTAGCAAATCATAGAACGCTACGAGGTCACCAAAAGACTGTCAGAATACTGTAGGCTCTCTTTCTATTATACGTCACAACAACTTACACCAATCCTGGCTCACAGACTATTTGCTGAGATGAATGACGTTAAGGCACTAGCCGATGCCTTTTTACACGTGTACTTGGGGTCGTTAATTTTAACTTTAGTTCCCTCTCTGACTCCGTATTGTTCAGTTTCCTCAGATATTCCGGATTTCCTTATTTAAAATGCTTAAGATTTCCTGGGCTGTTTTGTAAGTCCTGATAAATTCTCCAATAAAAAGGTCCGGTCTGATAAAGTGAAATTCTGAATTCTAGGCTTCACTCTGGCAAGGGTCTCGTTGTGTCGTCTAGGCAAACGATCTTCACAGTAAATTTGACTGACTGAAGAGTCAGGTTATATTCACTGTCCTCCCCCGCTCTGTTTGTTATGAAGCTAGGCAAAAGCTCCAATCATTTCAAACATGCTGGTTGGGGAAGGAAGGGGGCGGGGGGGGGGGGGGGTTTCACAATATTCCTGATATGGACAAATTTTGAATGCATTGCAGAGGTCACTTCTCCCAAATATAGCATGAAAATATCCGATCCCTTGTGTACCAACTCACAAATATATCGGTAAACTCATACGACAACGTGTGTAAGATGTAACAAATTATTACTTTTTCAAAAGTAATCTTGTCATAACAAGTCGGACAGGAAGCGATTAGGTCAAACGTGTCTGTCCAAAATGTGTTGCACAGACGAGTAATCTTGTTATATATCGCTTAAGCACACAAGTCTACATGAAAACTAAGCAGACCAATATGGGTTTACTTGCGCTTAATCTCAGCAAAGCTGTGCCACGCCTAGCAAATGTGAGGTATACCGCAACAAGGAATGTCAAATGTTTTGACAATATCAAATATCTGCTGCCTAGCAGAGAAAGAAAAGGGTGCGACCCGGAAAAATTGCAATACAACCAGTACAACAAATGTAACTGATTACTGCCGCAGTGAAAGAGAGATCGAGAAGAGGACGCCTCAAAATCAATCTCGTGACATAAACTTCAAACAAGACGTGTTGACTCAAAACAACTGAGGTGGAAAACGATGACAGCAAGGCATCTCCGTAGTTCTTGTCACGGTGACTGATAAATTATTTTACCATCACGTCCCATTTTTTATTACTCTTTTGATGTTCTGGTTTCCTCGACTTTTTGTATTTTCGTTTCTTTCGGATGTTTCCTATGTAGCCCATTATTTCCCTCTCAGACACAACCCCGCGGCTTTGTTTTCGTTCTGGCCTTCATTATAAATTCCCCACTGGTCAGTAGCAGTCAGCTCAGCTAACGATAATATTACCTAAGCTGCACCTGGCGTTTGTCTGACCAGAGGAATGTCTCTTGCTGGTAACAGGTTTTCCTGGCTATTGGCAATTCGATATCGTCTCTTTACATCAACCACAATACCGATTCTGGTGACGGGGTCCTTGAGTTTGACGAAGTTATACCTTTTCTGTTTATTTGCAATTGATCTAGCAGCTCTGAGATTCACCTTCAGTCTTGCTACTACTAGGTGATGATCGCTTCCCACATCTGCACCTCTTCTTACTTGTGGATGTTTCGTCAAATTTGTTCAAAACGAGCAAGAACTGAAAATGTTAACATGTGGATTTCTTTGTGTGGAAAACGTGTTCCTTTAATGACCAAGTTGTTAATGCTGCAGAAGCTTTTTAGTTATCCCCATTCCTTTTTACCGTTCCCCTGACACAGTTCCCCATTGTGGTGAAATTACAGTGATGCAACGTTAAAATTCCTCCATTTATAAAGATAATAGGTAAAATAACATGTAGGGATAAAAAGATAGGTAAGGTACGATGATACATTCTCGCCCACGCCAGCGTTTTCTAGCGCCATTGAAACTAACTAGTTAGAACATGCAGACTAAACGACCTATCATTTTAGACGGGGTAAAAACGGAGGTAAAAGAAAAAAATATGACTGTCTGAAAACGTGTTTGAATCAAAGTCTAAAAGACGCTATTTGTAGTTTAAAGAAAAAAATTACGCCACTAGTTGACACAATGTAAGGAATTGGAAGAAAAACGACCTTAGCTCTTGTTAGAAACAGACGTATCTTGGACGTTTTACGGTAATTAGTCGTTTTAGTTTGAATATAGCGGCAAACGCCGTACACGAAGGTTCAAAAACAAATTTCAAAACTAACCTTGAAAAAAGTATGTTCTTTCTTAATAATAAGTTTAGGAGAATAAAAACTAGCTAGTTTGATAGCCCATCTTAATCTGAGAAATAATATACTTTTAATTACACAGACGGACAGATAACACGGAAGATATTGACGAAAGACTGTATTGTTCAATACAGACTAGCAGACAGTTTTTTGTGCATATTTTCACTAAAGTTACATTTTGACGTCCTTGAGACTAAAAATGCAAAAACAAACTGCAGGTGGACTAGGAGCAGGGTAGGAGGACAGTAGCTAAAAATAACTTAGCATAGAATCTTAGAAGTAGGGGAGACAAAAAATTTGTGTAGTTTTTTCTTGTAGTTGGTCCTAAAACAAGTGTAATTTTGGGAAAAACCAAGTTGAGACGGACAGACCGACAGAAAAATACTACACACTAGACTGAGACTGGACCGAAATTGGACATTTGTAGTTTGAATATTTGAAAGGTAGAGGGGAAGTCCGCTGATTGGACAGAAGCTTTCATATTATCGAAAGAAAGACGCCCGCTAGTGCCATTTTGTAGAAGACTGTCCATTTACACAGTTCGTTAATGCTAGAGGTGTGATTTCCAGGAAATATTAAATATTATCAGTGGGACGCCCTAATCTAGCCAGCAGCTCAGCTGAGTTTTGCTAGTACAACGTAACTGTATTCTCAATTTTGAATTGTGGTAAGGGAAAAAGCATTTACCTTTTTTATTTTAATATTTTGAGTGATTGATACTGCCATGTCATGAAAAAGGATTAAGACAAGTGAGTGCTTATTCTAGGTCCCCAGCAGCAGTCCAGGGCCTAGAAGCAAACAAATAATATAGGAAAACATATCTAAGACTGTGGAAGACAGATCTATATTTGAGATCAGTGGGAACATATTACCCACCTTATTGGATGGAAGAGGAAACTATTGAACATATTTCGGATGCAATGCAGTCATGGGAAACTGGTGCTGTTTGATAACACCTGGGTGAGATGTGCTGAGTTGGTCAGAGAGATCTGACCCGATCTTTGTAATGTTTTTTCGTTGTTATGTGTAAAAATTGGTACAGTAGGCAGTGTGTTGACACATGGCACAAATTTTGGTTTCAGAGTTTCTGGTCTGGCACTACACTAGTGTCAGATGCTTGTGAAGAGATCTATGAGTGGATGATTTGGAAGCCCACCATTTTACTCCAGCACTTGTGAGGAGTGGGCCACTTGAATTCTTTACTGCATCGTCACAGGCCAGATAAGTGAAAACCTGGCCTGCTGTGGATTCATCAAACTTGTCCACAATAAATTAAATTAATAAAATCCTGTTGTATAAACACTATACCTCAGTCCATATTTTAAAGACAATGCACATTATAAACAGAGATTGGGCATGATGACACCACCCCAACTAGACATCCAGTGCTAGTTTTCCAAAGACACTGTAGTTAGTATTAATATTAACCAATGTAACAATATATTTATGTATAAAATTTTCATTTGATTATTCAAGATATATATATATGCACTTTTATTGATAAATACATATTGTTTCATACGTCCTGACCAGAAGAAACATTTGGTTCAGGACTAAATAAATTCAAAAAATTGTAAAATCTAAACTTCTAAAGCCAGTGTTAGTTAATTTGATCATAGAGCTTATTATTATTATTAGACTTAGTGTTTACATGTGTGTGTCTGTGTATTCAATTACCTACACATCACATTTCATTACCCTAGACATTAAACGTAGCTAACATACATAATAGTAGAATAAGTCTGTTTGAGGTCGTAAGTGGTAGCAGAAAGGCATTCTGTAACTCACATAAACTTTTATCTTCAGGAGCCTTCACAGCTGACCTCATCCAGTACACTAGGTAACATAACAACCACGCAATAACATCAAAAACCACTACACCCATTACTCTTTCATTATACGTATTGTGTGTTCCAACTTTCGCATTGAGGTCTCTCATTACTATGATAAGATTGTATCTAGGTGCGGTTTCTATTTCCTTTTGTAGCTGTTGAAAGAATTCATCCTTGACCTCGTCACCGCTGTCATTTCTTATGCACTAACAAACAAACACACACACACACACATATATATATATATATATATATATATATATATATATATATATATATATATATATATATATATATAATAATAATAATAATAATAATAATAGCCCCTTCAGTCATAACTGACTATGGGAATGCGCCCCTGAGGTGACAGCCCTCAGCTGCTTATTTTCCTGGTGCTCCTTTCGACGTTTTCTCCCCTCCTCTGCTTGTTGTGTGAGCCTCTCTTCGCCCAGTCTGAGGTGGCGCCGTAAATAGCATCGCCACTTAGTGCGATCGGCAGCTTCATCCTCCCATGTTGCTGGATCCATGTCCAATGCCCTCATATCTCTCTTGCACACATCTTTGAACCTCAGCTGTGGTCGCCCAACTGTTCTCTTGCCATCTGCTAATTGTCCGTAGAAGATATCTTTTGGGATGCGACCTTCTTCCATGCGGCGAACATGGCCAAGCCAGCGAAGTCTGCGCTGTCTAAGCAGTGAATACATACTTTGAAGGCCAGCACGTGACAACACCTCGACATTTGTCACTTTATCTTTCCACGAAATGCCGAGGATGCGGCGTAGACACCGTAAATGTAAGGTATTGAGCCTACTTTCTTGCTTAGCATAGGTGGTCCATGTCTCGCTGCCATATAGGAGTGTGCTGGTGACGCAGGCATTATATACCGCAGCTTTGGTCTTCATTGTGAGTTTCCCCAAACACGCGATGTGAGGCGGGCAAAGGTAGTTGCAGCTTTGCCAATGCGGCTGTCGATTTCTGTATCCAGTGAGAGTTTGTCATTGATGGTAGACCCTAGGTATGTGAAGTGGTGCACCACTGCCAATTCATAGTTATCGATAGTGATAACTGGTGCAGCACCCGCATCCTGACTCAGCACATTCGTTTTCTTTAGACTTATTGCGAGGCCAAAGTCCTTGCATGCTTTAGTGAAGCGATTCATCAAGTTCTGAAGCTCCTGTTGGCTTTGAGTGACGACTGCAGCATCATCAGCGAACAACAAGTCTCTTATAGTGACCCTTCTGATTTTTGTTTTTGCCTTCAGCCTTGAAAGATTAAACAGACGGCCATCTGACCTAGTGTGAGGGCATATTCCTTCAGTTGCATCTCTGAATGCATGTTTCAAGAGTAAGGCAAAGAAGATCCCGAAGAGGGTCGGAGCCAGAACACAGCCTTGTTTAACGCCACTTCGTATGTCAAAGGGCTGTGACGTGCTTCCAGCATATTGGACTGTTCCCTTCATGTCGTCATGGAATGACTTTATCATTTCCAGCATTTTAGAAGGGCAGCCTATTTTCAGGAGGATATATATATATAGGAGGGGATGGAAATAGAGTTGTTGTTTTGTGATGGTGTCTGTAAGGAAGTGTGTAAAGAAAATAAACCTATATGTGTTACTAATAGGGTAAACATGCTTTGTATTTCGCAGAGAATATCCTAGAGAACCCGGAACAAAAGGAAAGCCCCTGTAATCGCTTTTTATGTTGGATACCTGGTTATGTTGGACACCAGTTTATGTTGGACACCAGTTTATGTTGCATACCAGTTTTGGGTGGATCCCTTTCCTGGATCCTCAGCTTGGGTTTTGTTTTGCTGGATACATATTCCTGCTCATGATTCCACAGTTCATTATTCCTTGCAGTACTTGTTAGAGATCACACCCCGAATCTCCACTGCACAGGGGTTGCGCGTCACACACTTTACGCATCCCACTTTTTTTTCAGTCAGTTTAGACTGGTCTTCTGGATTTACTATTGGATATATTTCTGACATCCTTAAACTCACGCTGTAGCCACGTTTTGCCGGATTACTCGAGACAAATGCCACTGGCCATTTAACATCTTGGCTGCAGGCAGATACCACGAAAGTGAGAGCATAGAGCCACCGAATGTCTGCAAAAGATGCCCCTTGGATTTTTTTATTGTGTTAAGATATCCACAGCATAATTAAATCGACAGCAGTAAAGGAAGGAAACTTCCTATTCGAGGAGTTATATAGCTCAAGCTAGACTGGTATTAGTTTGATGGACCCAGGAATATTCATCTGGTGATTTTCCAAATAAAGAGGCGTATACCCTTCTGGAGTTAGTTAATGAAACAGAGACAATATTTTTGCATTTAACATGGTTAAATGGCTTTTCGATTTACAGGTTGACACGAGGCTGGCAATCTCAGCATGTACAATGATTAGATTCATGAACCACCACTACAGGAGCTGGTTACAGCTTCGTCCTCACAAGGAATCCAAAAGCAGAGATAGCCCCATGCTCCAAATTTGTTATATGTAAATACAAAATGATGGTTAATTTAATCATTATTGAGTGAATTGCACACGTATTTTAAATACATAACCGTACAGAGCTATTACAGTAATATTTCACTGAATCATTTCATTTGGGGGCTCAGAAAATACGAGCAGATTTCTTTTTCCTCGCAGAAGGGGTGGGAAGATAAAATGAACTAATTATACTGAATGATGGATCAGTGTTGCGCACATATTTTTGATGCACAGATTACAAAAATTACGATATGACTTGGTGATATGAAAAAAAGAGATTACTTTGGTTTTAGTCAAAGTTAGATCACCCATGATTTGATTTATACTTTTGATTATGTGGATGATCTCCCCTTGAATATTGATTGCGCGGATTAATACCGAATTTATGTAATTTCTCATTTGTTAGGGCCAGAAAATAGATTGATCTTGTTCAATATGTTTATGGCCTGAATTTATATGTATTACTTGTCTAGTACAAGAAGATTCAGTCTTATATTGTATATCTTTGTATGTTTAGGTCGGACTATATTCTTTGTGCCGAATACTGGGGCAGGTTTTCGTTTCTCGAGACATGCTTAGTGAGTCTCGATAATGCCGCCGAATATGGCTGAGTGCGTTTCTTTGGGCTGGTCCCTTTTCAGGGTTAAAAAGTGATTTGTGCATGTTTTTCCAGGAGAAGTTTGTGTCTCTGCAAGAGTCTATTTGTCAGAGATTCTCCTCATGCACTTTGTTATTAATTCGGACTCCAGGTAATGCCAGACCCTTTCTTTTGATGATCTCTACGTGGTTAGGCCTAGATGGAGTCGTATTTTCGAACATCGTTGGTCGTTGATATACCATTGAAGATGACAGGTTTCCCAACAGTGCTGATGTCTACATGTAACAACTTTAGTAATGTGGAACAGTAGGGAAACGCTAGGAAATTATTGATATTCAAATTTTGAATTAACTTTGGCTTATCATTATCCTTCTTATGAGTGAGTGAGCGAAAACTCAGGAAGGCAGTCATATTGCTTTCTTGTCATCGTTATGGATCGCTGTCCTGAGAACAGTATACCAAACTTATTATCGGACAGGGATATGGAGATCTCACTAATGTGAAAACCCCTATGGTGGTTTAACTGTATTACATAAATATTTGATATATGTCGCTGGAGAACTTAGTTAAGGAAAAGGTTCGGCCAGTGAACTCTTTATATGTTTACACACCCACACCCACTGATGCGTTCAGTCAGTTAGGGGATGTGGCAATAGTCTGCCAAAACATTGTATGATTCATTATATTTTCCATCATATTTGAATGCTGCATGAAAGATGATCTACTGTTCAAATACCTAATGATATATATGTCAACATGTCCCCCATGACTATGTTCCGTGCTGTCCTGATGTGTGCGTCCCTATTAAACGGTGTGAAATGCCCGCTGCAGTTCAAGTCGTCATTGCCTTGCATGAGAGTGTGTGAGAAATCTTATCAAGTGGTCTATTACAACGAACTATCACACCATTCGCGTTACTTGACACTCCCACTCAATGTCAACATGACAGGTTGATTTAATGGTGCAGAAGTATCTAAAGAAGACCTGCTTCGGTGATGACCAGTTACACGACTCTACACATAACAGATACACATTATATCACACGTTTATCAGTGGTGGCCAACGTTTATCAATCAGTAACAAGAATTAATCCTTGTGCAAATCAGCAAGACACGGCTACTGAATATTATTATTCTTTGGCATTTTTGTTTTGTTTTATCTCGTTTTTGTTTGTTTGTGGGTTTTTAACATACACGCATAATTGGTAATTGTGATTTGCGCTATTTACAATGATTTGACAGATGTGATGCCACTTTCCAGTATCGGCAGTTATTCATCTTATTTGGAATTGGAAACACTATATATCCTAATTATAACCCATCAGAGATTGAACGGGATAGTTTTCATCATTAAATTTAAAAAAAAGGATAATCAACGCTTTACTGTATTATTTTCACGAATGATTATGATTTCCAGTTAGTAAGCAAGGTGTGACGAGCGATACTGTTTGCGATGGAAAACGAAGTACTTTAGAAATTATGTTGCCTGCTGGTCAGTACTTTTGTCACTGGAACAATATCCTGCACCACATTAGGCAGTGAATGTTGGCCAGTTCTTGTGATGTAACGACATAAGCTGTAGTGGGAAATGAAAAGTTCTTTCCTTTCAGTCAGTACTTCACGCTGGGGCAACTTCCTCACATTGTTCCTCGCCGTTCTTCATTTTTAATAAAGTTTTATGGATTGACTTTTATTTCTAGTTTGCATAGTTTCTTTGAAAGTTTAGATTAGTTAAATAAAAAATATTTCATGGGATTCGTCACTTCATTGGGGGGAGGGGGGGGGGGGGGGGGGGGGGGGGGGGGGGAAACGTCAAATTTGTTCAAAACGAGCAAGAACTGAAAATGTCCTAACAAGAAGTTAACTGTGGCGATGTCTACAGAATTTCGGTTACCACCGAAGCAGGCTAACACCCTGGAGTAATGCTGGTTGCTTAACTAAGTTGCGGGCTCTTGAACATATACCACGCACCGCTGATCTGTTCTGCGCAGACACTAATTAACCTTTTACCATTAGACTGTTCGCTACGGTGTGATGTATTATGAAAGTGAAAATTTCATCTTTCTGGCTATCAAAAAAACAAATTGGTCATCGTGCTTCATTTCACCGTCGCCAATTGTTTCCTCAACTGACTACCATCTCATCCAAAACGCAATCCATATACAGTACATCGACGACGTCAAAAGGAAACCTCCTAATCTTCTTGCTTAGAGAATATGGGGAGCCTCCTATGACGTCATAAAAATGAATGTATCCTTGACATTAAAGCTGTCACACGGTGCTAATGTAGTAACCATGGAAGTATGACAACAGAGATCATCTGACTAAACTCAAATTATACGTTAGTCTGTAACCATGGAAGTTTGACCTCATCTGACAAAACTCAAGTCATACATCTGACTGTAACCATGGAAGTTTGACAACAGACATGATCTGACAAAACTCAAGTCAAACGTTAAACAAATGAGAATACCAATATTAGATTATTTGCAGGCATCCAACTTACCTATCAATATAGAAGAGGTGTTAAGAATAGACAGACCTAGGGAGCTGCATAATATAGTCAAACAATATTTAACACGAACAAATGTTAATATATAGTGGCTGTGAATGTGAAGGTCTGATGCTGTTCTTACAATGCATATGACTTTTAACAGATGAAAGTCAATTAAATATCTGTTAAAGTCCGTTATATAACTGGAACCGCCAGGCCTTTACACCCCTCCATTTTAATATTATTCTTGTTCAGTGTCTTCTTGATTTTGTTTGTGTTTTTTTATTAATTTATTTAACGTATATGCACAATTGTGATTGTCCCTATTTACAATGATTTGACAAATGTGATGCCACTTTCTCATATCGGCAGTTGTTCATATTATTTGGAATTGAAAACAATATATATTCTAATTATAACCCATCAGAGGTTGAACGTGATATTTTTCTTTATTAATTTTTTAAAAAAAGTCAAACGTTAATCTGTAACCAGGTCCTTTTGCCTCAATAAGCAAGTACTCTAACCACTCTGAAGCTCTTTACCGACAATGGACGATAATGTACAAGCTTGGATTGCTGTTAATAAAATCCTGACATATGGTGGCCCAGGCAAAAAGACTATTTACGGGTAACCACCAGGACTTTGGAGCAGAGCTCGGAGCAGTAGGTTTTTGCCTGGAGCTGGTGCACTTAAAATTTTGACTGCTCCATTGCTGCAGTTTTTTTTTTTCGTTTTCAATCCGACATATATTATATTATACTAGATGTTTAGAATTGCAATAAAATATTTATTTTGTATGTTTTATTGAGGTAATTTGACTGTTTTATCCACGGCTTCGGAGTCAAGGAGTCGGTACATTTGTACAGAGTCAGTGACAAACTCCGACTCCTCTTATAATTTTAAAATTTCCGAACGACCTTTGCCAAGAAACTTATTTACTGGACAATGCCATTCATGTCGACGCAATTAATCGAATGCACCGCTTAGTTCCCAGTGGTCTTTGAAGAGACAAGTAAAGAAAGGACGATAAGTATATCAACCAATAAAACGGTATTGAATCAGTTCTACAAATTAACGGTTGACAGGAAACAAGGTAAACAGTAAGGACGACTAGCACCCGCAAGCTGGTGGTAACCATGGCAACTACAAGTATGAATTTGTCCTTACAGCTGGCAACCCCGTCATGTACAAAAAAAACTGCCACAGAAACCACAACTGCAAGATAATGTGAATGTTTGGTGCAGGCTTCCTATAAGGGGACCAGCTGTGGTAGTGGTGGTGGCTCCATGTGAATGTTTGGTGCAGGCTTCCTATAAGGGGACTGTTACGCACAAATAATTACTTTTTCCAAAGTCTTTGTATGATCATTTTTCGTATGTATGATCATTTTTTGACTGAAAGGTGTATTATGTTTTTTACAGTCAAAGGGACATAACCCGAGATATCGAGACTACAATTTTTTTATGAGTTTGCCTTCTCTTGTATAGAGACACGTTCGGTCTATAATTTCTTGAACGAAGCGTGACCATATCTCCTTATTTGGTAGTATCAGTCAACTGTTGTAGATGTCTGAAACCTGTCTTAACGCTTCTGTTCATGACCATAAAAGGCGCGACTGTGTAAGACTTTTATCTCGAATGTTCTTAGAATCGTCTTATGTGAGCGGCGACTCAGATATTGGAGTTCTGCGCATGTCAAAACTGGCAGTTCGTTTGGTGTGTTCCGCCCAGCTCGGGAGTTTAGAAATGGTCTGAGCAGCGAGCGGACGCAATGTGCGTCTTGTGATTTTCTGAGGGAAATACATTGTCTTTGTGAGTTAGTTAGCTAACTAGACTATTTCCCAGTATTATTCAAGCCTGCCTGGAGGCATATGTTCGTGGTTGATTTCCGAAGAAAGGTAATTCCTCTTGTATTGAACTTTATGCTATCATCTAGAAGTTCGTCATTTTGTGGCTCCTTGCTCGCCTGTGTGATTCAAAATGGAGAGGTACTTTGACTAGGATTTTCGCCACCGGTATCTTTATACCTGAACTAGTTATATATATATATATGGGTCGCTCTAGACCAACAAGACTTGTCTGTGTTCCAGGATTCGTTATATCAGAGATCACGTCCAAGTCAGATGGTTAGACTTAGGAAGGTTATAAGGGTCGGTTTGACCTGTATTCCATGTATGCTATTCACGTGCAGACAGTAAACGGACTTATTGTACACATCTGATCTGCTAGCATCAGGAAGGGAGCATTTATTATTGTCTATGAACATTGATGATCTGCAGCTGACACTGTTGCAGAAGTTATATGTATGAACCTTAGGCACCCAGATCTGTGCTATATATATATATATATATATATATATATATATATATATATATATATATATATATATATATATATATATATATATATATATATATATATATATATATATATATATATATATATACAGCTTCATGAACCAGAACTTTATGATATCGAATATACAGAAGCTATCTGTTTACAATAGAACTATTGAGTATTGAATCCTACATGACTATCAGCTAATTATATTGTTGAATGCAGACATTCCTTGAACTGTAGTATGTTATAACGGAGCTAACGTACCTGGCATTTTGGCGCACCCTTATCATTTTTGGTGGCCAATTGTTGGTTTACTCTGGTACCAGCTATCAAGGGGGTCAACAAACCCAGACATCATCATCAAGCTTTCAACATTACAGTTTCAACTCATCACCTCAATGTTTGATGAAAGATTTTGAAAGTACCCGGCGTTGCTGAAAGTTGGAAATTGTTTCAAAATACCCGGCGTTGCTCGTCAAGTTGGCAGTTTTCCTACGATAGAAGGACAAGTGCCGAGCAAATCGATTTCCTGATCTGTTAGGAAGAAGGACAAGTGCCGTAACAACTGTTCCGGATTGAGAAGGTCAAGTGCTCAAGTCAATTCAGAAGGTCAAGTTCAGAAGCTGTTTTCTGTCAGAAGCTCATTTCCGTCGTCGTGGCAGTTTATGAGAGCAGATATGGATCAACGTTGGATCATTGTCCTAAGAATGCTGATCACATCCTGTTCTGAACTGTGCTGACGTTGTGGATTCATAGAAGTTAAGTGGCCTGTTTTGTTTGTGAACTGTGCCCTTATGTTCTAACTGAGCCTTCTGTCTCTCACATTTTTCACACTGTTTACATGTTACATGTTAAATGTTATTTGTATTTGAATATTTATATGTTTATATTTCAGCGGGTTTTTCGGTTGGGCGGTGTCTTTCAGTAGAAGATACCACGTCACAGAGGTTCTACTGTTAGCGTTTTCGTTAGGGACTGTGCGAATTTCCTACTGTGAAATTTGCTAGCGACAATCGTTGCTATATCTGTTTAGTTGTGACGAGTTGTGCTTTATTTTCGTTTTTTGTATATTTTTTTTTTCTCTCTCTTTCTGTTTTTTAGTTTCGATTTCATTTGTTTGTATTTGTAGGTCTCCTCTTTTCTATTATTCAATTATTTACAAAATTGCTGTCTATACACTGTAGCGTCATTTGTTTGTCATATCTTCGCATATTTCTTTTTAGTTTTCGCTGTTTATTTATTTGACTTATGCGAATGTTTTCGTATTGCTTTGATCTTTGTTATTGTTTACATTGACTTTGATCTTTGTTGTTGTTTACATTGACTCTGATCTTTGTTATTGTTTACATTGACTTTGATCTTTGTTGTTGTTTACATTGACTTTGATCTTTGTTATTGTTTACATTGTTGGTGACCTTTGTTATTGTTTACATTGTCTTGTTATTGTTTACATAGTTCTTGCATAGTTAGCTTTCACTATTGTTACATATATGCTCATGCACTATTGGTCTATAGTGCACATATCATAACTAACTGGTGGTTTTTTGCTTATGCACTATTGTAGTGCAGTTATGATAAATAACTGATGGTTATGCACTGATTTGTGTAGTGCACTGATGATAAAGATGTGACTTGTGATATTATTATACATTTGATAATACAAGTTGGTGTCAAGTCTTGTTTCCCACAGAGATTGGGGTAAACATAGTGATTATACAAGCACTTTATTAAGTCTTGTTGCTATTAAGATTGAAATAAGATAATTAATTATTTCAGGTTCTGTACTCACATTTTAGACATCATGTCTACATTTGAGTACTTTATTGAGCAGGGTAAAACCCTTGGGAAGACTGGTGATAAATTAGAAGAATTTGCGACTGTTCAATATGCCAAGGCATTGAAGTCGGAGGAAAAGAAAATGAAAGAACAAACTGAACAAAAGAGAATAGATGCTGAAAATTTAAAACTGCAGATGCAGGTAGACGAAAAAAGATTACAAATGGAAATGGAAAAACAAAAAAGAGAAGCAGAATCTCAGGAGAAGAGGCTTGAAAAAGAAGCTGAAAATAAGAGACTTGAAATAGAGGTTGAAGAAAAAAAAATACAGGCTCAGGCTGAAGAAAAAAAGTTACAGGCTCAGGCTGAAGAAAGAAAGTTACAGGCTGAGGCTGAAGAAAGAAGGTTACAAAGAGAAGCTGATGAGAGAAAAGCAAAAATGGAGCATGAAGAAAAACTCTTAGCTTTAGAGTTAGAGAAGTTAAAGTTATTGAACACTGGTAATGCTAATGATGCAAATAAGGTGTCAGATAAGACTAATGCTAAGGATTTCAAGCTTAATCTACCAGCATTTAATCCCTCAATTGATGATATAACATTTTATCTAGATAGATTTGAAAGTGCATGTAAGGTGCATAATATAGATAAAACATTATATGTTTATCATCTGTCCAAGATACTTAGAGGTGATGCTTTGACTTTGTTGAGTATGGTAGATGTGCCGGACAAAAACAACTATGAGGTTGTCAGGGCGGCATTGTTAAAGAAGTACCAACTTAACGAGGACGGATATCGTCTTAAATTTAACAACATGTTACCAGAAACTGGAGTTGAATTCTCTGAATTCATCTCAAGCATACGTCTTACTTTTTTACGATGGGTTGAGTTGTCTAAGACAGAAAGTACATTTGAAGCCCTTATGGATTTACTACTTAGAGACAAGGTCATGTCTTCTGTTAATGAAGCTTTTCTTTCTTTTCTTCATGAGCGTAAGCCTAAAAACATAAAAGAAATGGAAGAATACTGTAGCCAGTATGTTACTGCGCATCCTCACATAACCATTAGCAACTCTAAAGTAAAAGAAGGTCTGCCAGTTGCTTCGGCAGCACCTTATGGCCCAAATTTTATGCGTAAATTTCAGGGTAGCCAGCAAAATTTCAATAAAAAGAGTAACCGTAATTATGCCCAGAACCATAGTAATCAATTCCAGGGTGATTCTTCTTCCCAGAACTGGAGACAACCTAATACTACACGGTATTCTACTCCGGTTAACTTTAGAAATTTTCACAAAGGTAATCGGCATAGAGGGAAATATTTTTTGCAGAGACCTCAATACCAAGATAATAGAGGTTCTCAACAGCATAGAGATGGTAATGACAGTTATGGAAACTGGAACTCAAACCAGGATAAAAATTACAGTAGGGACTTTAATGATAATTGCAGAGGCAATAATGGTCGCGGTAGATCGCAACATAAGAGAAAAAGATATCAACAGACGAATTCTGTTCAACAAGAATCTCAGGGAGCAGATAAACAGATTAATAGTGATAAAGACCATAATGCTATCGGATGCTCATCTTTTGATTTTGGTAGAGCAAATAAATGTATCCAATACAGTACTTTATTTGATCCGAAGACCGTTAGTACTCTAAGCTGTGGTCATCCTTTGCCCGCTCTTCCTGCTAATGTTGCTCATGATGGGAGAGGTTCTCTTATATTACATAAGGGGCTTGTAAATAGTAATCCAGTCTCAGTGTTGTTTGATTCTGGATGTACTACTGTTGGTGTTAGGCAATCTCTTGTAGATCAATCCTGTGCTACAGGAAAGGTCATCAAATGTGTCACATTTGGTGGCACGTTGGAAAAGTATCCTACTGCCATAATACATATTGCTACTCCTTTCTTCACGGGAGAGGTCCACGCGTGTCTACTTCCAAATCCTATTGCGGACCTTATTATTGGTCGTATTCACGGAGTTAGGGAATGTACCCCACAGCAGATTGCTGTTTGGGAAGAGCAAAACATTGAAGCTACCAATGCGGTGGTCACAAGAGCACATGTTCTGGATCCACCTCAAACTTCATTAACTAATAATGATGAAGTAAATGACCAAGATAGTCACTTGACTATTACACGTGACTCATTTATCAAATTGCAAGAAGAAGATCCGTCTTTACAAAAATTCTTCATTCTAGCAAAAAAAGGTGATCCTAATCAGAATACTAATAGAAAATCTTGGATTTCTATGAAGAACGGCGTACTTGTACGTATGGTACAAGACTCGACTACGTCCACTCATTCACAAATTCTTGTGCCCAAGAGCATGAGATTGCAAATATTGCAACATGCTCATGACTCGCAATGTGCTGGACATATGGGTTTTTCCCGTACAAAGTCGAGGGTTCTTGCGGCTTTCTTTTGGCCATTTGTGAGCAAGGACATACGAATTTACTGTCGCTCTTGCAAAGTATGTCAGGAGGTCAAATCTAAAGGACCACGACATGCTGCGCCTATCCAGGCTGCTGACATTCCTATTCGCCCTTTTCAAAAAATGGCAATAGATATTATCGGTCCTTTTAGAATTAAGTCAGCTAGAGGACATCAATTTATTCTTACATGTGTCGATATGTGCACACGTTGGCCAGAGGCAATACCTCTCAAGAGCATCTCAACTGCTGATATCGCAGACGCTCTTTGGCTGATATTTTCTCGCTTGGGTTTTCCCGGAGAAATATTGTCAGACCATGGCACTCAACTTATATCAGACACTATGTCACAGGTAATGTCTATGCTACATATTAAAAGGTCTCTCAGCAGTATCTATCACCCAATGTCTAATGGGTTAGTCGAACGTTTAAATAGGACTCTGAAAACTTTACTTGGTAAGATAACTGAGGATCATCCTCAGGATTGGGACAGGGTCTTACCCGCGGCTCTCTTTGCGTATAGAGAGGTCCCCAATGAACATACAGGGTTTTCCCCTTTTGAACTTGTCTTTGGCGCGCAACCGCGCGGCCCTATGTCTTTACTTCACGATCTAATCACTGCCGATAATATTAGCGATGAAACTCAATCTTCTTATGAGTACGTCATTGCTCTTAGGCAAAAGATCATCGAGGCATGCAAACTAGCAACTTCTTCATCCGAATTTGCTAAAGAAAAGGCAAGGCAGTTTGCAAATAAAAATAGATGTCTACGACAACTTTGTCCAGGTGACAAAGCTCTCGTTCTACTTCCTTCAAGGGAGAACAGACTTCTAATTGCATGGAAAGGTCCATATGCAATAGTCTCCAAAATTTCTGATGTCGACTATGTTGTCGATATTGATGGAAAGCATAAAACTTTCCACATAAATATGCTCACGGAATTTTATGAAAGACCTGACTATTTGCAGCCTATTTTCCAGGCAACGGACAATTCTCAAGCACCTCATGGTCAGTACTCATCTCTGTCAGTTATACAGGATGAGGAAACTACTTTTTTTCTGATGTCAATCTTCCTCTTCCTATGGTCCCACTTTATTCTACGGAATCTTGGAAAAACGTGACCGTTTCTCCAAATCTTTCCGCTGAGGAACATCGACAAGTTTCTTCGATGTTGCAAACATTTCAGGATGTTCTTACAGACATCCCGGGACACACACATGTCATTGAACATGACATTGTGCTAACTGATCATAATCCTATCAGAGTCAGACCTTATCCAATACCTATCCATTTCCAGTCTCAAGTCGAAAAAGAATTGGATGAAATGATACGTTTGGAAATCATTGAACCATCCACTTCAGCATACTCTTCGTCTATGGTTATTGTTCGAAAGAAGGATAATAACATTCGCATTTGCGTAGATTATCGCAAATTGAACCAAGTTACGAAGTTCGACGCTGAACCTATGCCTTCATTAGAAGAGCTACTCAATAAACTTGCTAATTCTAGATTCTTTACCAAACTAGATTTGTCTAAAGGTTATTGGCAAGTTCCGCTAACTGAACGTGCCAAACCTTTTACAGCTTTTTCTACACCTAGGGGTTTATTCCAATGGAATTTCATGCCTTTCGGTCTTATGAACGCCCCTGCTACATTCGTACGCATGATGCGGCGAATTCTCGCATATCGTACAGATGTCATAGCATACTTAGATGATATCTGTCTATTCAGTGATTCCTGGGAAGATCACTATTTGGGTTTATACGAATTACTGTCTACTCTTCGCGAGTATAACTTGACTGCAAAACCCTCTAAAGCCTTTATAGGATTTAGCGAGATTTCTTTCCTAGGTCATCGTGTTGGTCATGGTCTTTTAAAGACAGAGGACCACAATGTTTCAAAAATACTTAACATTTCGGTCCCTAAGACGAAGAAACAAGTACGGAGTCTATTAGGTTTGATCCAATTCTACGGACGATTCATTCCGAATCTGTCCTCCATTATGGCACCGCTTTCTACTTTATTGAAGAAAGGGTCGCCTAATCTGATCCGCTGGTCTAAAGAATGTCAATCCTCATTGGACCAGGTTAAAGCCCTATTTTCATCTCCACCTATTCTTAGGTTACCTACTATTGAGAAGACTTTTGTTCTTCGAAGTGACGCCTCGTCAACTGGGATTGGGGCAGCACTAATGCAGGAGTATTCTGATACTCTGCATCCGGTGATGTATATCTCTAGGAAATTAAATGCTGCAGAAAAGAATTACTCGGTTTTAGACCGTGAGTTATTGGCTATGGTATGGTCTATTCTGAAGTTACAAAGATTTCTTCTAGGCGCACACTTCATTGTGGAAACCGACCAGAAAGCGCTTACTGCTATTCAGAGCAAAAACTTGAAGAGCTCGAGGTCCACTCGTTATGCCATAGCTCTTCAACCATTTCATTTCTCGGTTCGAGCTATCCGTGGTTCGGATAATGTGATGGCAGACATTCTGTCCAGATGCCCACACGATTCCACATGATTCTTCTGTCATATATATATTTCCTGATATACAGTCCAATATTATAATGACATGTTAGTAGATTTTTTCTCACTTTTTTGGGGGGAATTTATAACATTGTACCATGTAATTATCTAAGAAGGCTTAGTTAGTGATATACGGGCCAAAAGATCACTCGGCCACATTTAGATAATATATTTGCATAATTGTATTAAGAGATTTACCAGTTGTCTTTAAGATTTGTGTTATTGATATTTTCGCAGCACATCAGTGAAGTCTGCGAGATTATGTCCATTGTGGAACATTGAGGATATCAAGTCCTGTCCTAGATTGGGAGCGGATGATGTCCACATCTTCTTCTATTGATTGTTTTTATGTCAACGAAGAATAACATTGTATTAGTTATTAATTACTGATGCATTATATAATGTAATAATATAGTGCGGTATATTAGTATATTACACCGCTATTTGCACAACACATTGTATGATATCATAATGATATATTTAATTTCATATATTGGTATGAGAGTAATTTGACTTTTATTATGATGTTGCCATCATTGTGGCGTGTGTTGGTGGCACCTTCCTGGAATATATACGCGAATACTTAGATAAATTTTTTCTCTAAGGACCTGAGATATGATCTCAGTTTCGCTCCATGCGTTGAGCTAGTTTGTTAGGTATATATCCGCGCATCATACGTGCGTTAGGAGCCTAGATTTTTCCGGCTCCAGGATTTTTAAAAAAAAAAATGTTTCATTTTTTTTTTCCGGGAGGGTGCGGTAATGTTACGCACAAATAATTACTTTTTCCAAAGTCTTTGTATGATCATTTTTCGTATGTATGATCATTTTTTGACTGAAAGGTGTATTATGTTTTTTACAGTCAAAGGGACATAACCCGAGATATCGAGACTACAATTTTTTTATGAGTTTGCCTTCTCTTGTATAGAGACACGTTCGGTCTATAATTTCTTGAACGAAGCGTGACCATATCTCCTTATTTGGTAGTATCAGTCAACTGTTGTAGATGTCTGAAACCTGTCTTAACGCTTCTGTTCATGACCATAAAAGGCGCGACTGTGTAAGACTTTTATCTCGAATGTTCTTAGAATCGTCTTATGTGAGCGGCGACTCAGATATTGGAGTTCTGCGCATGTCAAAAAACTGGTAGTTCGTTTGGTGTGTTCCGCCCAGCTCGGGAGTTTAGAAATGGTCTGAGCAGCGAGCGGACGCAATGTGCGTCTTGTGATTTTCTGAGGGAAATACATTGTCTTTGTGAGTTAGTTAGCTAACTAGACTATTTCCCAGTATTATTCAAGCCTGCCTGGAGGCATATGTTCGTGGTTGATTTCCGAAGAAAGGTAATTCCTCTTGTATTGAACTTTATGCTATCATCTAGAAGTTCGTCATTTTGTGGCTCCTTGCTCGCCTGTGTGATTCAAAATGGAGAGGTACTTTGACTAGGATTTTCGCCACCGGTATCTTTATACCTGAACTAGTTATATATATATATGGGTCGCTCTAGACCAACAAGACTATTGTCTGTGTTCCAGGATTCGTTATATCAGAGATCACGTCCAAGTCAGATGGTTAGACTTAGGAAGGTTATAAGGGTCGGTTTGACCTGTATTCCATGTATGCTATTCACGTGCAGACAGTAAACGGACTTATTGTACACATCTGATCTGCTAGCATCAGGAAGGGAGCATTTATTATTGTCTATGAACATTGATGATCTGCAGCTGACACTGTTGCAGAAGTTATATGTATGAACCTTAGGCACCCAGATCTGTGCTATATATATATATTATTTATACAGCTTCATGAACCAGAACTTTATGATATCGAATATACAGAAGCTATCTGTTTACAATAGAACTATTGAGTATTGAATCCTACATGACTATCAGCTAATATGATTTTGAATGCTGCATTCGTTAAACTATGTTGGTGATGACAAAATATCATGACTGTTTTGTGGCGTGCAATAAATGGTATAAAACATAAAGCGAAGTTACCATTTTCATGACTCTACACATCATGTTGCCTGTGTTGTACCCTGTGAACTATTCTACTGCAACATACACAGCAACACTATAAACCAGAGAAGACACCTACATCTTGCACTTTTATACCAGGTGTCGATAGGGGTGGTGATTTGTCGTCAGCCTAAATCCACTTTTGGTGGTCAGACCCTTTGGCTTATCATTCCAGTTAAATCCACCCTTATCAGGGACCAGCTGTGGTAGTGGTGGTGGCTCCATGTGAATGTTTGGTGCAGGCTTCCTATAAGGAGACCAGCTGTGGTAGTGGTGGTGGCTCCATGTGAATGTTTGGTGCAGGCTTCCTATAAGGGGACCAGCCGTGGTAGTGGTGGTGGCTCCATGTGAATGTTTGGTGCAGGCTTCCTATAAGGGGACCAGCTGTGGTAGTGGTGGTGGCTCCATGTGAATGTTTGGTGCAGGCTTCCTATAAGGAGACCAGCTGTGGTAGTGGTGGTGGCTCCATGTGAATGTTTGGTGCAGGCTTCCTATAAGGGGACCAGCTGTGGTAGTGGTGGTGGCTCCATGTGAATGTTTGGTGCAGGCTTCCTATAAGGGGACCAGCTGTGGTAGTGGTGGTGGCTCCATGTGAATGTTTGGTGCAGGCTTCCTATAAGGGGACCAGCTGTGGTAGTGGTGGTGGCTCCATGTGAATGTTTGGTGCAGGCTTCCTATAAGGGGACCAGCTGTTGTAGTGGTGGTGGTGGCTCCATGTGAATGTTTGGTGCAGGCTTCCTATAAGGGGACCAGCTGTGGTAGTGGTGGTGGCTCCATGCCTTGTAAAGGAGAGCAAAGGAAAATCAATGAATGTACCAAGTAACCCAACTAATTAAAAGCAAGACAGAGATAAATGTATTATGTGAAGTAGCCATTCGAATGAAAGGTTTAATGCTGGAGAAAGAGGCTTTACATCAATAAACTCCTCATCGCGCTCAAATACATCTTTGGATACTGAAACCGATCTGAATTTTGAAAGAAAAAAAAACTAGATGAGCAGGAGTGATCAAAGCACCACCAATTAAACATACAGGAAATTTAAAAAAAGAAAGCCAACTGAAATATTAAAATGTAATTTGGAATTTAACAATCCACTGAGGGAGGTAGAAATGCTTGAAAGCACGTCGAAGAGACATGCAGATGGGGCAATGCCTCAATACTTCTCAACTGTGCGAAACGCCACTCTTATTGTCACAGCTGTGTTACCAACACAAGTAAGTGTAGAGTGCTTGTTTTCTGCTCTCCGATTTGTTTTTAGCGTCATGTAACACATAGATGTCTTACCCGTTCGTTGCACGGAGAATCTGTAAATAACTTCTTGTTTTCAAATATAAAAGTACGTAAAATAAAAAAAGGTAATTAAAGCTGAAGTTTTTGTTTAAATATTAATACGGTATTTATTTAAACTGTGACATACCTTTATATAACAGAATTTCCTATCTACAGTACTATTGATCAAATCTGATGTTGACTTCTTTCCATGCCATGATTTCAAACTGACCAGAATATTCTCTCTTTGTCATCCCCTATCTCTTTTTATTTCCTTTTGTCCCGATATACTCCAGCTTCCTTCCTCTCATACGAAGATCAAAAGAAAGTAGATTGCTTGTTTCTAACCTGAGGATATCATCAAGAGCTAACGCCCAGTGATGGTGGATCAAAGACAAGACTAACCCAAGGAATCAAATTGTCATCTTTCAAGACATCACTGTGACGTGGAAATGTAAATATAGCCTCAGAAATCCGACCACCTTTGCTGCCTCAGTTAGCGTTTATGTTTTGCGAAGGCTAGGCCATGCAATTCGCTGTCTGTTTACTCACTTTTGAAGCCACGCCTATTTGTCCTGTCTTTCTTGCATTAACGAGTTTGTTTACCTAGGTTTGAAACATGCCAGATAAACAGGGGAGCGAATCGGGGTGGTTACCTGAGCTCTCACGCGAGCTGATCTGTCAATCATCGGATAGCAAACTCAAGGGCAGGACCCAATGATGCAGCAATAGAGAATGCAGTCAGCGACCCATAGCTTGACTGCTTGCGTCAGGGTCAGCGAACCAGAGCTGACCAAGACCTTACTCCACCTCCACGTGGTGGTCCTGGAAACAGGCTGCATGACTGCAGCCTGGCTGAAAGAGTAGGGATCAAAGAGGGAATGCAAACCCGGTCCCAAAAAATGCCGTGCTGAAGTCGGATGTGTCGGCCGAAAGGCGTAGATATCGCAGCTTCGGCGTAAACAGACACAACGCAACCAACGTCCTTTTCAGGACGAACGAGGAAGAAGAAGAAACTCAAGGGCGATAATAATATTCCCGTACCTTTGATGTTTAAATTTCAGGGGACTTAAGTATTTGATCTACCCCAAGGGGAGGAAATCTAAGAAAGCCCGTCCATACGCATGTCTTTTAGATGTCATCGGCATTGCGGGTAGATCGAACTGTAGAATCCTTTATCTCGGAAAGCCAAGCTCGTTGAGTTTCCCGGCTAGGCCGAAGGTGTGAATTGTAACATCTTGTAGAAATATTGCACAAAATCTGTATATATACTGCCTTCTCTCCTAGTCAGTTTATCAAGTCTCTCAGGAAATTTTGGATAGTCTAAACGCGTACGCTAGAACCTATGTGAAATAGTCTGTTAATAGCTTCGTGGGGATTATTCTGATTTCTCTGGTAATAATATAAGTTGTGCTTAAGTATTAAATGTGTTAAAAGTTTTACCATTTTATTCACTGCCATTCCTTAGCGTTAAGACTAGCGAAATAGCAAACACGTAGATATTCTCTTACCAGTGGTTCAGTAATGTAAAATCTATCAACCATTTTCTACACCAGAAAGATACGGTTTAGCTGACTTAAGTCTAATGGTATGAGTGACGGATAAAGTGACAGAGTAGAATGCGCATTATATTTCATTGTGTGTAATTATATAGTGACTAGCATTTAATATTATCATGTGTCAAAACGATAAGAACCGTCAATCAACTAGCTAGTAATCTCAGGCGATATCTGTTAAGGGCGCGTAGTCATAATTAAATTTTTAAAAACTGATATTGTGCGCTGTGAGTTTTACCGGGTCTGGAGGGGAACGGCTGCATGCCTAAAACCCAACCCGTACTCGCTAAGCAAAGCGCGATAAGATAGGCTAAGACATCGGGTGCCTTTTAATTTAATTAGGTGACGGAGAGGATAAGAGATCCTACCTTATGTTTGATAGGATAGGATATTATCATTTTTGTTAAATGTTTTGTTTCTTCTAATATAGTGCTTGGTCAAAACCAGCGGCCAGCGTGTTTTCTCTATTGTGGTCTTTGACTCAGTTACTGAAGGAATAATAGTTGTCGTTTATGTTCTTGGCATTCGTCCCCGTACCGGTGTGAACAGGAATTACCAGGGCGACACACTAACATTTTTTAACTGTAAATTTGAGTAAAGGGACCTACAAAAATACCTAGATTTTTCCATTCAATTTTATCAGCCCGCTGTGGCAATATTCATAACATTTTTACCGACTTCTGACAGTCGTTTACCCAAGTGAATTTTATCCAGGAGTATACACTGTTTCATAATCGGGACTCACCCCAGAGCAAAGTCGATAGGATTTATCATCATCAGTTTTTTATAACGTAACAGTTGTATTAGCACCCAGAGGCTAGACAATAGAGGAACTATTTTTCTCTTTTGTTATAACTGGGAACGCCCCGAGAACGTTTTGCTTCAAAAAATAAGAGAAATGAAGAGCTCCTGAGAGAAGATAAACAACCCACCTATCTCGGAGTTACATTCGATGATAGGCTGACATGGAAGCAGCACATCAACAAGGCAGCAACAAAGGCCAGGAGGAAGTTAGCCATCCTGAGAAAGCTAAGTGGAACCACATGGGGAGCCAGCGGGAAAATACTTAGTAAAGTTTACCAGCAGGGCATACGACTACACCTGCAATATGGGTCAGCTGCTTGGTGTCCAGCATCAAACACCACATTGCAAGAGCTAGATAAGGTGCAAAACCAGGCGCTTAGGGTCATCACGGGGGCAATGAAATCAACGCCTATAGTGGAGATGGAGAAAATGGGGAGATACAAGCACTGCAAGAACGCAGAGACACGAAAGTGCTAACACAGGCAGAAAAGTTCCTCTGTATGCCAAGCCATCCAATGAAGGACAGATTCCAAAACCTAGCAATAGGGCGATTGAAAAGAAGCAGCTTCATCCACCAGGCCAAACGACTTCGTAGACAAACCTCAGACCTGCCTGAAGTTGACAGCCCCCTAAAGTCTGTGCCAGAACAAACCCCTTGGAGAGAAGAGCCTGGACTACCAATACACATCCAGACAAAAGTGAAAGGAATATTCGACAGGGATGAACAGAACAGCGTGCAACGTAGGACAGTCACTCTCAGTTTCCTGGAAGATGAATACCCACAGGACCTCTGGGTCTGAGTATACATGGATGGGTCAGCACAGAATGCAGTCAAGAATGGAGGAGCAGGAGTGTACATAGAATACCCAAACAACACTAGGGATACGATCAGAGTACCAACTGGGAAATTCTGTAACAACTATGATGCAGAAATCCAGGCAATCAAGGTGGCAACTGAGAAACTGTTGAACACCAATCTCGGTCCACAGCCTGTGGTATTCCTGACAGATGCAAGATCAGCACTCCAAGCACTTCAGTCCAGAAAAATGCCAGGTATACAAGCCCTACTTTCTGAACTGTGCAACCAGTGCAGGGTCGCCATGCAATGGATACTGTCTCATTGTGGAATACTAGGAAACGAGAGAGCAGACGGTCTGGCTAAAGAAGGTGCTGCAGACGAGCAACCGGATGTACCAGTTACGTACCATCAGAAGAAAAAGATGATCAAATCAATCAGAAAGCCACCAACACCAAAGCAGGATGACTACCAAGCTATGAACAGATCAGAACAAATTGTCATTCTGCGCCTCAGAACAGGACACAACCGACTCCGCAGCCACATGTATACAAAATTCAAGATTGGCAATTCAGCCATGTGTACATGTGGACAGGCACCCCAGACTGCGGAGCACGTACTTCAAGATTGCCCCGAATATGATATATTGAGGCAAACCCACTGGCCAAGAGAAACAACACCAGAAGCAAAACTATACGGACCTCTGTATGAACTACAAAAGACAGTGAAGTTTATACAAGAAACAACATTGCAGATATAGACAATATAGTTCAAGTGAACGAAAGAAGAAGAAGAATAACTATATGCGGTGATACAGGGCTCATCCAGGAAAAATTAACCCACCAACTTTGGCGTCCACCTGGAAATTATTATTTGATACCAAGGCTGGTCTGGGGCCAGAATTGGGCAACCCACCAGACACTATAGGTACATACTATCGTAATTTTTTTCCAGGGATACCTACACCATTTATTAGGTAAGCAAGATTGTTTGTGGCCACAGATGACAGAGTGAGTGACACAGAGAGAGAGAGAGAGAGAGAGAGAGAGAGAAAATATTTTCCTTTGTTACAATCATTGTACTCACTTTTTTATTTTCCTAACCTGAGTATTTTACTGGATAGTTTAAGTAGGAACTTTGTTCTTTTCTTTAATGTCTATTCTATACCCTAGTGTTAATCTTTGACCTTTGGGTTAACTTCTTTTGGGATCTTTTCTCAACGGGTGGGGGAGGGGGGGGGGGCACTTATTGGGTTATTTTCCTATGTCTGTAAACATGATTATATTTGATACATATGTTTGATGTTGTAAAGTTTAAGTGATAATAAACTAAACAAAACTTAACTTAGTGTGTCGGTCAGACCCATTTCCACTTATCCATAGTTTTTTCATGTTTGTGCGTATTGTTGTCACATAATTGTGTGTGCGTGGGCGTGTGTGGTGTAACCTATATTTCATATAAATATAGGGAGAGAAAAAGGGTCCTGGTCATGATAATTAAAAGAGCTATAGTCAGTAGCAGCAGAACTATTAGAACCACTATTTGCACAAGTCTGGAAAACAGAGACCACACCAACAGAGTGGAGAAAAGGAATAATTGTCAAATTGCCCAAAAAGGGAGATCTTGCAGACTGCAATAATTGGAGAGGAATAACTCTTCTCTCAGTTCCCAGCAAAATACTAGGCAGGATAATTATACAGAGAATCTCAAAAGCAGTAGACCACAAACTGAGGAAAGAAGAAGCAGGATTTAGAAAGAACAGAAGATGTGTAGATCATATATTTACCCTCAGGATGGCAAAGACAGCTGTACATTAATTTCGTTGATTTTGAAAAGACTTTTGACAGTATACATAGGGACAGTTTATGGAAAATACTGAGGGCTTATAGAATTCCAAGCTGCATAGCGTCAATCATAAAAAGCCTCTATGCCAACTTTACGTGTAGCGTTGGGCAGAGCAACCTAACCTTTGAGGTGAAGACAGGAGTACAACTATTTTTAACAGTCATAGACTGGGTGATGCACCAGACAACAGAGGGCAATCCAAGAGGAATAAGATGGACTACATTTTCTACACTGGAAGATCTGGAATATGCAGATGACATTGCACTACTAGCACATTCACATCAACACATCCAGGAAAAAACGGATAGACTTAATAAATATAGCCAGCAGGTGGGCTTGAACATCAACCTAAAAAAGACAGAGGCCATGACGCTCAATGTGAGCAACCCTGAGACCATATCAGTAAGGAATCAGCAACTGGAACAGACAGATGCCTTCACATACCTAGGATGCATAGCAACACCAGACGGCGGAGCAAGCAAAGACATCAACAACAGAATGAACAAAGCAAGAACAGCCTTTTTTAGTCTAAACAACATCTGGAAGTCCTCTCAGTACAGCACAAGCACAAAAGTAGGATTATATCAGAGCTGTGTGCTTTCTGTGCTTCTCTATGGCGCAGAGAGCTGGAGAATTACAGAGAAGGAAATATCGAAACTGTCCTCTTTTCACACAACATGCCTAAGAAAAATTCTCAGAATCTTTTGGCCAAATACCATCACCAACCAAGATCTGCTTACTCAGAGCAAACAAAAGGACATGCACACCATCATAGCTGGCAGATGCTGGAGCTGGGTTGGCCATGTCCTCAGAAGAGGCCCCGATGCCATCACAAGAACAGCTATGCTATGGACCCCTGAAGGAAAACGAAAGAGAGGCTGACCAAAAACAACTTGGCGGAGGACTGTGGAGGCTGAGATGCAAAGAATGAACCAGAGTTGGGGCACTGTACGAAGGATGGCCGCTGACCGAGCAAAGTGGAATCAATTTGTTGTTGCCCTACAAGACGCCACTGACTGCTTTGACGGTCAGCGGCTAAGGATCAAAGAAGAAGAAGAAGATAGGCTGGACTAGAGAAACTACTCACTCCAGAGACTGATCTTCCTCTTACACTATTTCTTCGTGAAAATCTATTTCTTACACCTTTATTCTCACATATTTTACCACTATCACCTCTGCTCAGACGGGACCATAAATATCTTCTGACCTATCTTTAAAAAAATTTACGACAGAATGGTCGCTTGTCCGTGGGATTGATCAAAAATCTGGAACAAGCACTACAGAATGGTCGTTCGTTCGCGGGATTTTATCTATATCTGGAGCAAGCACAACAGAATGTTGGCTCGTCTCGAAAATTTTGATCTAAGTCTGAGTCTAGATAAATGACTAATGTCTGATATTGAATCTTAAATTTAGTCTAGATAAAGTGTGCTGTGCGTTTTGTTTCATGAGTTAAGGAATATTAAATAATTATCCCCTAGACAACGTTCTTTTACTGGGTGCTGACCACACAAAACTATTAAAAACTTGTTTCTTTCCACAGCATCTTAGACTTCATACAGTGAGATTTTGATGATAATCCTTGTTGGAGATTTGTTATATAATAATTTTGGGAAAAAAATATAACAAGAGAAAACCGCTGGTACGCTTGATTGTTTATCAATCACAAATATTTTTGGGAGAAGTGGAGTGTGAGCTTAGCAAAGGGAGAGCATTCTGGCTATCGCCAAGTTAATAGCCTCCCCTAACTCTTAAACTGACTTCAGGTGTGGACAAGGTGTGGTGGATTTATAATAAGGGAGAACATTTTTTTTCTCCTTAAAAATTTTATATAAAATTTTTTTTTTCCCCACAGTAGTAATAGTAGTTTTTCAGTTGTTAGCCTGATCTACAATTTTTATGGTTTAAGTCGTCTGTGTTAGGAGCTTTTGCCAGGTAACAGCAGCGATAGATTAAATAACTGATAACTGGGAGGAGGTAACACAGTAAAATCTGAGAAATTTTTTTTAATTTTATTTTCTCGTAATTGGTTAGGGAGCAGTGTATCCTTTTCTTCTTTCTTTCTCGGGTAAGTCGCAGTTAGTTATTTGCCATGGCTGAGCGTGCAAAACTTAGAGCAATGCTAAGAGAGGAAGCAAGGGAAACCGGATTACAAGGAGAAGTGATAGCTTTTGTCAACAAAGAACTCGACAGATATGATGCGGAGAAGAAGGAAAAGCAGAGGAAGCTAGGCAGATAGAGAAAGATAGAGAAGAGCATCAATAGGAACAGAAGAAAATTGAGGCGGAAATGGAAGCTCGCAGGGCGAACAAACGAGAGAGAGAGATCACCAGTTCTCTTCACGTCTGAAGGGATATTTGACAAAGTGCCTGGAGCTTTCAGAGCTCCCTTGCACTTTTGAAGGGTTAGAAGAGCTTATTTTAACCGAGCAAATAAAAAGCACATTGTCAAATGAAACACATAGATTTCTGGCTGAACAAGGCACTGTAAAGCTGGAAGACATTCTCAGTAAGTCTGAGCATTACGTAAATACCTTGGCTAAGCTGCCAGGCTCAAAACGAAAACTGACAGATGAGCTTTCTCGAAAAAATAATCTAGAGCAGTCTTCCCATTCTTCTCATCCCCAAAACCAAAGAGAAACTGTACACCACAATCCTCCTCATGAAAAATCGAAATTCTACAAAAATAGGTACCCCACCAACAACTATGATCAGCCCAACCGTCCTGCATGGCACCGCAGCCAGAAAGGGCAAGACAAGGGAAAGAATCCTGCACAAGGGACATCTGATCAGGGCAAGCACACCGGGACAAATCGGATTGGTTGCTTGCAAACCGACTCGCAAAGGAGGAGAAATGTCAGTGATTCTCAACGTGAGGGTGAGAGGCCCTCAATGCGAGGAATTGTTTTATTGAATGGGACTTCAACTTATTGTCTGTTTGATACAGGTTTGTCTTTTGATTGTATTATCGCAAGGCATTTGGTCAAACCTGGTCAAGAGACAGAAGAAACCGTCAAATTGCCCTTTGTTACAATCATTTTACTTACTTTTTTATTTTTTATTTTCGCTAACCTGAGTATTTTACTGGATAGTTTAAGTAGGAACTTTGTTCTTTTCTTTAATGTCTATTCTATACCCTAGTGTTAATCTTTGACCTTTGGGTTAACTTCTTTTGGGATCTTTTCTCAACAGGGGGGAGGGCACTTATTGGGTTATTTTCCTATGTCTGTAAACATGATTATATTTGATATATATGTTTGATGTTGTAAAGTTTAAGTGATAATAAACTAAACAAAACTTAACTTAGTGTGCCGGTCAGACCCATACCCACTTATCCATAGTTTTTTCATGTTTGTGCGTATTGTTGTCACATAATTGTGTGTGCGTGGGCGTGTGTGGTGTAACCTATATTTTATATAGGGAGAGAAAGGTCGTCTGATTAAAATATAGTCATATAGATAGGCTGGACTAGAGAAACTACTCACTCCAGAGACTTATCTTCCTCTTACACTATTTCCTCATGAAAATCTATTTCTTACACTTTTATTCTCACATATTTTACCACTATCACCTCTGCTCAGACGGGACCATAAATATCTTCTGACCTATCTTTAAAAAAATTTACGACAATCCCCATTTTAGCTGTTCATGTTAACATTCTTCTGTAAAACCACATCTCTGTGGCATATAGTGCTTTTCCTTCTTGTTTACTATTTGTTCATAACTCACTTCCGTATATCAGGATTGTTCCTAAATAACTGTCAAGAGCTCTCTTTCTTATTTCCACCAGACAAAGAGTTCTTACATAAAATGCTTTTCATTTTAAATAGAATGCTCTTTACTTGGTCTGTTCTACACATCACTTGTGAGGCAGAACTTCCATCCAATTTTATTAATGTGCCCAGGTATTTCAGTCTATTGGCCAATTTTAAAACTGTTACATTTACTTTGAAAAAAGCATCCCGGAGAAGTCATTTTCTCCGAGGACTATAGCGTCTGTCTTGTTTGCTATTAAGGCTAAGGACTTTATTTTAACTTTCTGTCACTTCTGTACAATCATTTCCTACAACTCATTTTCACTATTTGCAGTGTACCTCAAGTTATTTATATTTTGTCCACTCATTGATATTGCTGGCATATCCTCTGTGGATTTCATTATTTTCCACTGTAAAAATTGAAAAGATCTGTGAGAGCACACATCCCTAACGCTTTTTTTTTAACCTGATGAAATGTTCCTAATTGATTACTGATTCTTCCAGCTGCTGTTTGTTGCTAACACATGTACTTTATTATTCTCAGGTCATTACTATATGTTTGTGTTTTATAACATTTTGATAATTAACCCGTGATTCACTTTGTCAAATGCATTGGTGTAGTCCTATAAAACTCAAAATGTAGATCTGTTTTCACTTCCGTGATCCTCTCTATTCATTTTCTTATAATTTATTTGCCGTTGTTTGTACCTTTACCATCTACAGAATCACACTGTTCATCACTAACTGGTGTTGTCTTTGTTCTGCAGTTTCAGTCTTTGTACTTCTGGTTTAGCCATGTTTCTTTTGCCATTCTACATTTGCCTATTATTTTCTTATTTAGACTGTTGTATTCTTATCTGTATTGCTTAGTTTTCAGTCCTGCATCCATCAGTTATAAAATTTCAAGTGGCATTACTTCTTCTTTGCAGTCCCCTTTTCAATGATATGCTTGACATTGTCTGCAATTTCGGAAAATGTCCCTTGTACCGTGCTGCAAACGCTCATGTTTACAGTGACCTCATTGCAATTCGGCTTTTTTTTTAAAAACAAATTTATTCACATTCTGTGGAAATTGACAGATATGTGCATTCAAACATTGCCAATAATAGATAACAAATACACGTAAAAAAACTCTCCTTCACCTACACATTTATACCTGCACCCATATGTTATACTTGTTCTCCTGATGAATAGAGCAAAATTAAAATTGGCTTCCAACAATGTAAAGACATTAGGATTTTTACCAGTTTGTAAAATATTCGCAGTAGAAAATAATGTACCCATCGCGTACACACACACAAAACGTTTTTCTAATGCTACTATTTATGACTTTCCACTGGCTTAGTACGTTTGTAGTCATCTTGGTTTGGTTTGTTTGAAGTTAACAAAAGATCTCGGGCCCTCTGTCTTCTTGAAAAACCATAAAAACCGTTGCTCGTAAATCTACAGGGGTGTCAAAGATCTTCTAGATTTAGAATCTGGCGCGAAAGGCCAAGGTCAGGACACATTCACAGAGTAATTTTAGTGAATATAACATATTCTTAGAGGTATAAAGAGAGGATCCTCTTAGGGCGTTACTTGGGAGGAGAGAGGGAAGTTTTGATCTGAAAGACTAAAACAAGCTTACCAAAATCCAAGATAGTTTATTGTAAATATTGGCCACCGCCGGCCCCAAAAAAATGTAAAAACTATTTATTTATCTATTTTAATCCCTCATGCATACGCTCATATTTATACATATTCTTTCTTGCACCCTTACATTTTTTTTATTTAACATCAATCAACAAAAAATTAAAAGAGAATAGAAATAATATATACATATCCACTAGAAAAGAAAAAAAACCTACACATATACATATGCATTAACCTACAAACGTTCATAGTTACACTTGAAATAATAATAATAATTTCCAAACTATTACATATTGATTACAGTTAAATACTAGAAATGAATAACGCTGAGTCCCCCTCGTCTGATGTCAAAGTTAAAAAAAAAAAGGGGGGAAGACCACCAACACGCCCAAAACAGTTTTTCCCCCCTGCAACAAAGGCTTTCAGAACAGGTATGGGTCGGACTCAGTGACCCATAGTCTTAGTGTAATGCATGAAAGTCAAGGTTGGACGCTTTCTTTTTTAAATTTAATTTAATGCAATTATTGAGTATATTTTTAAAAATACTTTTTATAATCCTTTTCCTCCCCCCCCCATTTCTTATTTGCATTCCATCTGAAATTACATCGCCCAATTTCTTATTAAATAAATAAATAAAAACGTAAATAAAATTTTAAACAAAATAAATAATTTTAGACAAAGAAGGCCAAATAAATTTTTTTTTTCACAAACTACAAAGCCTAATTGTAATTTTTATGCACAATGGCAATCCGCTTTCTAAAGTAAACTACAATTATACAGCAATATTAATATTTGTGATATAAAATCTTAAATATTGTTTTTCATTGATATTTTCCAAAATTATTTGCTAAATTTTTAAAAGTTGCGTTGCAAAAATAAGAAATACTTCGATTATAAATCACATACAATCTTTAATTTTGTAATAAGCTGCTAATGTCCTTTTAAAATGAAAAAAATTATTATAAAATTATTTCCCCTTGGTGCACAACATTTCTGGCTTAATTACGGCGTCGCAGTATTTAATGTTTGGTTTTTTTTATTTTTCTAGGATATCATATCTTAAGACCTATCAGCATGCCAAATTTCAGACTTCTAGGTAGCCCTGAAGTGGTCAAACAATTTCGTGCGACATCGTACTCCAATTATTATAAATTAATGCAGTCAGAGTCAAAGTCAGAAAAATGTTGTTCGACTCCACAGCCCTAGTTTTACTCATTCATTGTTTAGTGAAAAAAAAAAAAACCAAAAAAATAAAAACAAACCAAAACCCAGATTGTGCAATAGTGTGATGACAGATCAGTTTGGCCTGATTTCTATTTATTAAATGTTGGCAGCACTGTTCCTATGTATATTAGAAGTCACATTAATTTAAAAACAAACTAGTATTCTTCTGTTTCAAATTTATATACAGTATATTATCTATAAAAAACTAAAAAGTAATTAATCAATATTAATTCTTAAGTATTATCACCAGCTGACATATTATGAAAAAATATATAATTTTTACAAAAAATATTACTTTTGGCGGCCGTAACAAAGAAACATTCGGTTGCGGTAACAGTACAAGCAAATTTAGCTATGACATTTAACAACAAATTCAAATCTGCTCACACGACTTAAAGCCGATTAAGTCTTTTTTTAACCAGAGGATTTCTGTGGTAGTGTTATAAGTCTTTTTACCAGAGGACTCCTGTCTTGGGTGGGTGGATAGCATTATAAGTCTTTTTACCTGAGGACTCCTGTCTTGGGTGGGTGAGTAGCGTCATAAGTCTTTTTACCTGAGGACTTCTGTCTTTGATGGCCAAGTTGAATTATTTTGATTAATTTTATTGGCAATATCATTGTTGAAGTTTTTGTGGCTTAAAATTTCTCTATAGGATGTGGTACCTGGCCCAGCTCCTCTGTAGTTGTCTTTTACAACATGTCTGGCATCCGACAGTGTTATTATCCTCTGCTCCCCTTTTGGGCCCCAGTAACATACATGGGTGAATTGTACAGGGTGTCCATAACTTATTCACTCCATTATAAACCTTAATAAATTCGTTATTTTAGGAGCTATCTTAAAACTGTTTTCAGTGCGGGAATACGCCGAGAAACACAAGCTTCTGACTACCCCCAGACGGACGTTGATCGGGAGTTATGTGGGCAAAAAGATTCTGTTGTCAACACCTTTGCTTCGATGGTACCTGACCAAAGGATTAGAAGTCATCTGTATTTACCAGGTGATTGAATATGCACCTGTGACGTGTTTTAAACAGTTTGGGGACACTGTTTCGAATGCGCGTCGACAAGGTGATACAGATCCTGCCTACGTAATTACCAGCGAGACCATGAAATTGCTAGGTAACGAGGCTTATGGTAAAACGTTGACCAATAAGGCAAAGCAAGTAGATGTCTCGTACACGATGGGAGAGGATACGTCTGACCTAATAAACTCACCCCGATTTAGGAAAATGACGTGAGTGACGGACGATATTTTTGAAGTAGAAAGACTTAAACAGACAATTAGTTGGGACCTCCCCATGCAGATAGGATTTTTTGTGTACCAATACGCCAAATTGAGAATGTTAGAGTTTTACTATGACTGTTTAGATAAATTTGTAGATAGGTCAGACTTTCAGTTGTGCGAGACAGACACCGACAGTCTTTACTTGGCCCTTAGCGCGAATAACTTAGTGGACGTTGTTAAGCCCGCTATGCGACGCAAATTTTATAGTACCTACCACTAGTGGTTCCCCGCCAAAGTATGCCCCGAACATAGACCCGTTTTCGTCGCTACCGAGGGTAAAACGCGCGCCGTTTGTCAGAAATGCCGCGAACAAATATTATTCGACAAATGCACACCAGGCCTTTTTAAATTAGAATACGAAGGCAGCGGGATGATTTCGCTGTGCTGCAAGACTTATCACTGTTTTGGTGATTATGACAAAACAACCACAAAAGAACTTAGCAAACACCACAACAAAATCGACAAAAATACATTCTTAGAAGTACTCAACACACAACAAGCACAGGGCGGGAAAAATATTGGTTTCCGAGCACACAAATCCTCCATCTACACATACGAACAACACCGCAACGCCCTATCTTACTTTTACATCAAACGACAGGTACATCCTGACAACGTCACCACATCACCCCTCAACATCTAAACTCTCTGTCTTCCACTATGTACACAGATACCTACAGGTATATACAACACACACCTCTCTATTTTTTATGACAACAATGTGACGACACCCCTCAAGGTCTGGCCTGGAACTGTACCCCGGTGATATTATATTTCTTACTGTGATAATGTTATTTTGAACACCTCCCATCTTCCAATATAAATATGTATATAACAAAGTACATGTGTGATCCTATGTGTTATTTGGCAATTGTACATACTCATGTAATGTTAAAAAATACTATATATGTACTCCTATATTTTTGTTACCGTATATGCTCCTATATGTTTTGTTACTACAATACAGTATTTGACAAATAAAAATATATTAACTAAAATTCATTTTTGTTACCTATATATCGTCTAAATATATGTCTAAATATATCGTCTTCTTGTTGTCTAAAAGTCTTCTTGTTGTCTAAATAATCAACACCATTATCTAAATATATTGTCTAAATATATCCTCTTCCTGATGTCCTGTATGTCTACTTATTGTATGTCTAAATATATCGTCTTCTTGTTGTCTAAATATATCGTCTAAATATATCGTCTTCTTGTTATCTAAATATATTGGCTTCTTGTTGTAACATCGTCTTCTTGTTGTCTACTTCCTGTTATCTAAATATATTATCTAAATATATCTCTATATAAAAAGTCACGCGCCACCACAAAGCGCCACCACCTTTTCCTTATATAAAAAGTCACGCACCATCGGCTCCTCCATAGCTCCTCCATCGCTCCTCCGTAGCTCCTCCATCGCTCCTCCACAATGCTAACCGTAGCGTACATTCCCTACTACAACTCAAGACATTTGTTATAATTAAGTAAATTAGCACAGTTAAGTCATTTAGTTAAGCAGAATTCAGTCAACTTCCACGTCAGCCGCATTAATAGCACATAGAACATCAAGGCAATGGATGATTTCATTCTAAACAAGAAGCAGGTCTTGTATGATGGAAGCTAATGTCTCGTCAATACAGTGTTTTAACTCTGTAATGTTATTAACCTTCTCTGCATACACTTTCATACCTGTCAACCTCCTGAGACAAAAACCTGTACGCCGGACCAGTAAAAACCTTACAAACACCCCAAAAACCTTACAAAAGTATATAGAAGGAGATACAGTTTTAAAAAGACAAATGACATATACTAATTAATTTAACATTTGAAATAGTGCAATATAAAACAAACTAATAAAGTCTCATGCTGTTCTTTATATGTATTAGAAATACTGCAAGTGATAATCATTTAAAATGGGTGTTATATCACTTAAAGTTATCACAGCCTTCATAACACAGTGATGTTTCTGTTAGTTTTGTAAAATGCATCAGACAACCAATAACTTTGTAACAGAAGTCAGATTATAACAGTATGTAATAAAAATGAAGACAAAATACTACCACGTTTTAAACGCAAAAATATCCTAGTAGTTGTAAATTGGTGTGCTCTGAGTATGCACTGCCCTACCATTAGTTTGAAAAAATGAAAAAAACGATCATTATTATGCTAGTTTTAAATTAAGGATTTCATCCCTTGCATAAAATACTGTGACTACTACCACGACCTCTGACCCTATCTATGAACTTTCATTTTTCTGAATTCTTTTTTTAGGCAGTACCAAACAGATGGCCCGCTGTCCTTTATTTCAACCAAATTTAGAGATGCAGTTAGAAAAAAGGGAAAGGGTCGGGATGTAAAGGGTTAGGTTTAGGAATCATAAACCTAACCCTATACCCTCACTATAATTCTGACGCTAATGACGTATTTCAATAGCATCGAAGAACCTGTGCCATTGTGCTTTATTTCCACCAAAAAGTACACATTTCTCACTGTATTGCTTAGGGGAAAAAAAAACGGGAAAATCGTATTTACAGCTTTTTCATGCGTAATAACGTGCACAAACACCCTGACCGTGCTAATATAATAAAAAATATGAATTAATTAATTTAAAAAAAAAAAAACAAATGCAGTAATAACATACGATAATCGCAAACATGCCCCCGCATAATCGACTTTGCTGACTAATTTAACCAATTTACTGTATGGATTTACTCTAGAAACAGAAAAGTTTACGCAAACAAACTTTTTTTTCTAGTTATGTAGGGCCTACACAGAATATTATGACATTAATTTATTGGAAATATTTAAAAGGTCAAATATAACTGGAAAGATTAAGAGGAGGATTTAAAAATACGAGGCAAAGCAAACCGCTAACAGCAACAAATATGAAGCAAAGCAAACAGCTAACAGCAACAAATATTTAACCAAATTAAGAACAGAATATCGAATCTAGGAAAAAAAACATGCTACCAAAGCTTTACAAAATTATTATTAAAAAGTGGGTAGACCAGTGATAATAGATCACCACTTTATTGAAAAATAAAGCAGCGAATCTCGACCGCTGGAATAAAGTAGGCCTACTGTATGGATTTACTCTAGAAACAGAAAAGTTTATGCAAAAAAACTTTTTATTTCTAACTTATGTACACAGAATATTATGACATTAATGTATCGGAAATATATTCAAGGGCAAGATATTCTTCTTCTTCTTCGTTCGTCCTGAAAAGGACGTTGGTTGCGTTGTGTCTGTTTACGCCGGAGCTGTGATATCTGCGCTTTTCGGTCGACACATCCAACTTCAGCACGGCATTTTTTGGGACCGGGTTTGCCTTCTCTTTTCGATCCCTATTCTCTCAGCCAGATTGCAGTGATGCAGCCTGTTTCCAGGACCACCACGTGGAGGTGGAGTAGGATATAACTGGAAAGATTAAGACAGCGATTAAAACACAACAAAGCAAAACAACATCAATATTTAACTAAGTTATAAGTACAATATCAAGCAATTAGCTTTTTTAAAGATGGCGTCCATGGGTTGTCGCAAGTGTGGTTGATAACAGATAACTTTAAAAATATGTCATGTCATGCTGAAAGCCCAACATGTTTGAGGCCGGATTCAAAGTTACTGCCCAATTGTTGGGTATAAAAGGATTTGATTGGTTGCTGGGAGAGACCTCATTTAAAAAACAGACGCTGACAAATTCCGGAATTTAACAAAAAATTGTAAAAAAAAAAAAAAACCTGGGCTAGAAAATATTTTCTGATTTAAAAAAAAAACTTGGAAAATATTTAAAATTGTTTATTTTTAATTAAAAAAATTTTTTTTCAAGAAAATCCATACAACAACCCTTGTACGGACGTACACTGCTAAAAGTCTAAAAAAACGTACATTGTACGGCAAAAATGTACAAGTTGACAGGTATGCACTTTGTCCTTCATATAACCCCGTAAAAAGAAATCCAGAGACGTGATATCCAGGGAGTGAGGAGGCCCAATCCAATGACTGAGGAACCTGCACACGTATAATCCCCGGTGTCACAGTGATCCATCTTGCTGACAGAACACATTGATTAAAAAAATTGCCCATGTTCATCATTATGGCCAAGCATGTTAACAGCAAACTGTGCCCTTTGTGGTTCGTCATTTGGTAGAAGTTTCTCAAGGTTTGCAATTTGTAGGTGTGGAAGTAAACTGAAATCTGGTTTAATGAAGTTTTAACTAAACTCTGATAGTCTAATTAATTAAAACACAAATGTCTTGAGTTGTGTTATTAAATGCCGATAACAGTGTTAAGATAGCTCCTAAAATAATGAATTTATTAAGGTTTATAATGGAGGTGAATAATTTATTAACTCCTTGTTCAGTATTTGTAGAAATAACTGCAAGAATCTGATTTAACTCTACAGGTTTAACTGTTTCTATCCCAGGCAGTTTTCAGTTTTACCCATGCCCCAAAATGGATGCATTTTTTTGCTACGATTTTTTAAAAACAGGCAGTAGATATATATATTAATTCAGCAGACATATGTACTGGTAATAAGCATCAAACTTTAGGAAATGGGCTCAAGAATTTTGTGAAATGTAATGAGTTTTTATGCAATATAATAATTGTTTGTAATGTCTTGAGAAGTGTAAACACATTAATAAATTAAACCAAAAAATTAATTAAAATTGTGAATTAATCCAAGTCACATATTGCTGAACTGGAATTTGCCTACTCACTCCTGATGCAATATAAAAATTACAAATGAAAATTCAATTTTGTTTTATTTCCCCGGAAGTTTTTTTGGGAAGTCACATTTATTGCTGAACAACACCGGAATCTTGCAGTACTCACTTGTGTTTCGCGCATTAGCTGAATGTTCCGTGCCGGAGCGTTTTAACTTTATTGGATGCCCGATGCAATAATAACTTAATTTGTCCATTCGAGGTTGTTTGTGCATCAAATGGTAAAATAAAGACGAACACAGACATTCAAACGGCAAATTTTGTAAAATAAGTCCTTTTAGACCAGTACCAAAAGTCCTTTTCTAAATCGAAAATAGGTTATTTTCACTGTCAATATCACTAAAACTCATTTAGAAATAATCTATTCCAGTTGATCAGCTGACAGTCTATGACTGTAATGTCTGTGATTATACTGTTTGTAAATAAACGGCCTAATGATGCTACTAATTGATAAAAGTTAGGCATAAAGTAAGCACCATAAAATTTCTTTCGCAACACATGGTCCACAGGAAGTGTTTACATAATTTAAACAAGCTAATGGCCACTTATTTTCTTTCACATTCAAAATCCAGTCAAGCGGGCGCACCATGCAACCCGTGGGTAGGTCTATAGCGTAACCTGGTACACCATATGGCTTGTGGTAGGTCTATAGCGTAACCTGGTACACCATATGGTTTGTGGGTAGGTCTATAGCATAACCTGGTACACCATATAGCTTGTGGATAGGTCTATAGCGTAACCTGGTACACCATATGGCTTGTGGGTAGGTCTATAGCGTAACCTGGTACACCATATGGCTTGTGGGTAGGTCTATAGCATAACCTGGTACACTATATGGCTTGTGGGTAGGTCTATAGTGTAACCTGGTACACCATATGGCTTGTGGGTAGGTCTATAGCGTAACCTGGTACACCATATGGCTTGTGGGTAGGTCTATAGCGTAACCTGGTACACCATATGGCTTGGGGTAGGTCTATAGCGTAACCTGGTACACCATATGGCTTGTGGGTAGGTCTATAGCGTAACCTGGTACACCATATGGCTTGTGGATAGGTCTATAGCATAACCTGGTACACCATATGGCTTGTGGGTAGGTCTATAGCGTAAACTGGTACACCATATGGCTTGTGGGTAGGTCTATAGCATAACCTGGTACACCATATGGCTTGTGGGTAGGTCTATAGCGTAACCTGGTACACCATATGGCTTGTGGGTAGGTCTATAGCATAACCTGGTACACCATATGGCTTGTGGGTAGGTCTATAGCGTAACCTGGTACACCATATGGCTTGTGGGTTAGAAAGAGTTAACATACAGTAATAATAGCCATGTAAAAGAAGGAGTTTATCCAGCAGTTTTAGAATCAATTAACCAGCCCTAAAGATTGTTTAGATATCTACTTGACTTACTCATCATTATTCTACCAAATCAATGGTATCTGCTGACATGGCATCACAGGTCATCTTGGCATCATGCACCTGGCAATGTTTGGTGAGAGAAGGAAACATGGAGATGACATAATTCAGAGCTGTCCTCAAGCTGGTCAGGCAGTATCCTTCTTCTCCCATCATGTACCTGACATTAATGACATAAGAGATGACATTTGAGTCAATTATCAGCACAAACATTAAACATCAAGGACAATGCATGAAACGATGATAAAGAGTATGTCAGTGGTAGCTATGTCTTCTGGTGGTCAGACTTAAATTCTTTAAAAATAGTGTCCAGATAATGTGATGAACAGTATGATACAAATATCACAATAATTAACAACAGACGGCATAATACAAATACTACAATAATTTACAATAGACAGTATAATCAGTTTACAATAGACAGTATAATCAGTTTACAATAGACAGTATAATCAGTTTACAATAGACAGCATAATCAGTTTACAATAGACAGTATAATCAGTTTACAATAGACAGTATAATCAGTTTACAACAGACAGCAACACACCTCATAAGACATCTATGGATAAAAGGACAGTGTATTACACTAATAAGAACTAGGTAACAACATACATCAACAAATACTAGATAGCACAACACACCAGTTACCATCGGAACAAATAACATATCAGTTATCATTACAACAACATACCACACAAGTTACCATCAGAACAAAATAACACATCAGTTATCATTATAAAAACGTAACACATCAGTTACTATTATAACAACATAACACATCAGTTACCATTATAACAACATGACACATCAGTTACCATTATAACAACAAAACACATTAATTATCATTACAAAAATGTAACACATCAGTTACCATTATAACAACACAACACATCAGTTACCTTTATAACACCATAACACATCAGTTACTATTATACCAACATAACACATCAGTTACCATTATAACAACACAACACACAAGTCACCATCAAAACAAAATAACACATCAGTTACCATTATAACTTATGCAACACATCAGTTACCATTATAACAACACAACACATCAGTTACGATTATAACAACATAACATATCGGTTACCATCAGAACCCCATAACACATCAGTTATGATTAGAGCAATATAACACACCAGTTACCATTAGAATATTAGATCAATTACATCAGACAGCATAACACATTCATTACATCAGAAGTCAATATATTATAACCGCTGACAGAAGTCAGTATATCACAATAGCTAACATAAGTCTGTGTATCACAACAGCTAATAGAAGTCGTTGTATCACAACAGCCCACAGAATACTGTGTTTCACAACAGCTAACAGAAGCCAGTGTATCACAACAGCTAACCGAAGCTGGTGTATCACTGTGGTGTAGCGTAGGAAGGATAAGAAACTTATATAGTAGTTTAGAAATAGTAGATATAAATGAAGTGAAAGTTTAGCATGGATCACCCAGAGGAAGATTTGGCTCAAGATGTCCTGTGGGTTCCTGCACCGGCTGAAGGGAGACAAAGAGTGTAAATTCTCCTAACTAGAACCAGGTCTGGAAAAGTTTGTTAGGAAATATTTGGTCTCTCGCTACCGTAGTCCCCTTCTTAGTTATCTATTATTATTATCCTTTTTTATTACTGGGATTATGATATATTATATTTTACGAGCCCCCTCCCTTCTAAAAGAAGATAAACATCAGACAATATTTAACATATAAGTGAATAAAGAAGTCATGGGGTACAATATATACACCCAATTGGTTTAATAAAATTAAAATGAACTGATGATGAATTATGGTATTGTTGATGGAAATTGTGTGTATGCTGTATGTGATAAGTCTTACAATTCAAGTGTTTTCATCATCTACTGGCTAGTGGCTTTTGTGCTAATATTGATATGGTGAGCTCCCTTTGAAACAGGGAACTTATCTTTTCAGCCCCTGGCTGATAGTAAAGCGTGGTTGGTTGACCTGTCTCGTTATGATGTTGCATCAGGTGGGTCTCTAATGGTTTGGATCTGCCTTCACTGTGCTCGACTCCGTATTCTTCGTCTGAGATTGGAATGTCATGCAAGGCTCCCCCATAGACTACTCAGAGATTGGACTCTAATCAGCAATTTAGACATGTGGCTTTAGCTTTAAACCGTGAATTTGCGATCTAATAGGTCTGGCCCTCTCTCAGCTTCCCGGATGCAAGTAATTTGGCATTGCTGGGCGCTACTTTTAGCGTGTTATTTCTGCTGGGACATGGAGAGTGGGTCATGAGATTTGGCGTCCAATAGACGCCCCAATCAATAACGTTAAAAGTCACGTGAGGGGTTTCCTAGAGTGGGTTTAGACTGGTTCTAGCGGAGTCTAAAATAGTTCGACATAGTTCATTGGTCGAGCCACTATGCGATTTTAACCGGTTTCGGGCAACTGAAGTAGGTTTAAGAATGACGTCAATAATCTAAAAATAGTACTAGACGCTAGAATATGGAAAAACAAGGAGAAAATTTGCTGCGTATATTTACCGGCTTGTCGATCATGCATTGAAGATGAACAAAGAAAAATGGTGACACATAAATTAAATGATGAGAAGATTGGGCCAGTCGTCACAATCACAACAGCTAACAGAAGTTGAAGTTGGTGTATCACAACAGCTAACAGAAGCTAGTGTATCTCAACAGCTAACAGAAGCTGGTGTATCTCAACAGCTAACAGAAGCTGTTGTATCACAACAGCTAACAGAAACTGGTGTATCACAACAGCTAACAGAAGTCAGTGTATCACAACAGCTAACAGAAGTCAGTGTATCACAACAGCTAACAGAAGTCGGTGTATCACAACAGCCAACAGAAGTCAGTTTACCACAACAGCTAACAGAAGCTGGTGTATCACAACAGCTAACAGAAGTCTGTGTTTCACAACAGCTAACAGAAGTTAGTGTATCACATTAGCTAACAGAAGTCAGTATATCACAACAGCTAATAGAAGTCAGTGTAACACAACAGCTAACAGTGTATCACAACAGCTAACAGTGTATCACAACAGCTAACAGAAGTCAGTGTATCACAACAGCTAACAGAAGTTGGTGTATCACAACAGTGTGACCGTATGGCTTACTACGTTGCTACAACTATTACAATTATAGTAAAGTATTTGAGAATGACTAGTTAGTAAAAACAAACACTAGTCAAAAACCAATGACATCATCAGTCATGGCACACATGAACCCATGATGTCATCAAACCTTGTGTGGCTTCCTTACAAGTTAGGCCGGAAGACATTTAGAATAGAGAGAACCTAGAACAATGGTTGGTCATACTTACTTAGTAACAATAATTTTAGACTATAGGTTTCGTAGTTAGTCAGTTTAAAGATTATTTTAACAGTCAGCTAGGCCCCAAGACCAATCATAAGATTGTTTTCGGTCTATCCTCCAATTAGGAATAATTTCATCCGGCAAGCCATAGCACCGGCCTAGTATATAGACTGATGCATCATAGTAACCAGAGACCCTGAGACAGTTATCTCAGTGATTAGAGTCAAACCTACATAAGGCATACTCACTTGAGGTGCGGAGCAATCTGGCACATCCCCTATTGTGAGAACAAAAGCCTTTGACTCATACGTTTGTGACAAGTAAATAACCGTCCAAACACCTACTACCTACCAGGGACACCAGCAACCCAGCGCTGACCCCTGCCACGTATTTTATTGTGGTTTTATCCACAAAAGTCGCGACATAATTTTTTTCAAAAGTTTCGAATCGATCTTTTGTTTCGATAGGCTTCCACAGATTTCAGACATGTCTTATCACGACTTCTGTAAGTAATAAGCCTTTTGCCATCGAGGCTAAAGCTGGCAGTATTGCCTCCACCAGAAAACACTCCAGGAATTATGAAAATGTGCTGGAGATGTTTATTTGCCAGCATGGAAAGCAAATAATTAAAGAAAATTTCATATAAATACTTTGACTCCTCCAATATTCTGCATTTAGAATTTTCCTTGACTACCTTTAATCATGGTACTACCAACTATCAGCATTTACGAGTACTCCCTACTACCTGGGTTTGTCCTCACTTCTGGATGTCACAACTCTGGTGTATAACCAGTCATCCACAGAAGTATCCCAAGTAAAGAAAGTGTCGCGGTTATATCCCTTTGACTAACTCAAGGGAAGTAACAATAAATAGACTGTATACTTTCTTATCTATAAGAGCCTTTCGATAAATAAAGCACCACATCTTATACCATATTAGGCACCGTCTCAACAGCTAACAGAAGTTGGTGTATCACAACAGCTAACATAATTCAGTGTATCACAACAGTTAACAGAAGTCAGTGTATCCCAACAGCTAACAGAAGCCAGTGTTTCACAACAGCTGTGAAGATATTGTAACTTTTGAGTAAGCCAGCTGATTCCTCACTTCAGAAAATATAAAAATGTGCTATTTGTATTTCAGTAACATTAAAGATCAAATGTTTATGAATATTTTGAAGAAAGTTGAAATGTTCAGGGTGTACATATACAGTTAATAACAGCTTTCTCTATTTTATCACATTTTTCTAACACAAAAATGTATTTTTTTTGTTTATTAATTGATTTTAAAAATTAAAAAAGTATTCTGTTCCAGGTGTCCATGAATATTTAACTGTACTCATTAACAAGTTTAAATGTATGTTTAAAAAATTCTGTCGGAATGCCAATTATATGGGCAAATTATAACCACCAAATACTTTAGGGACCTTTATATGTTGAAAGAAACACAGTGTGAATAGTTTTAACATTTTATATATGACCATCTTTACACAACGATGGTGTCTGCACCCATTGGAACATTTTTATATATGACCATCTTTACACACTGATGGTGTCTGCACCAATTAGAACATTTTTATATATGACCATCTTTACACAAGTCTGTACCAATTGGAACATTTTTATATATGACCATCTTTACACACTGATGGTGTCTGCACCAATTAGAACATTTTTATATATGACCATCTTTATACACTGATGTTGTCTGCACCAATTAGAACATTTTTATATATGACCATCTTTACACACTGATGGTGTCTGCACCAATTAGAACATTTTAGTCATGAAAATCTGAAATTATAGCAACAACTGAGTTGAACGTTGTTTTGTTCCTGCTTACTCATTTTTTATATACATAAGTGTGTAATATTCTGTATCTAATACAGGCGTCCCCCGCTTATTCGACAGGTTAGGGACCAGAGCACTGTCGAAAACTGGAAATCGTCAAAATGTGGAACCGTGTCTTTTTTTAGCTTGCAAATGCATTTTAGCTTCCGAAAAACGTAAATAACTCACTATATATCACTTGCGAATGCGTGCGAAAGCTAAGTAACACACTATATATATATATATACAAAAGTACAGTAAAATGAACAAAAGCTTACCTTTAAATAAGATGATAGGAAACTCTATACAGAGTGATACAACAGGAGGCAATCTGATCATCACTACACTCTAGGGGGGGGGGGGGCACCCGGGTCATGACTCCCAAGTGTCTCAGCCTCCTGTTTTCTTGTGTAGCAAATGAACCCATTCCACCTTGGTTGCAACTTTAAAATCCACAAGTCTGCCAGCCAGAGGCAATTGTGAAAGTAACAAAGTGAATACAAATTATTGCGGTTGTTTTGCAGCACACCACTGACACACCTGCGTGAAGCCGACGAAGCGTGAAGCCATTACGAGCTGGCAACTGAAATCTAACTTCACCCGACACCTCATATAATACACCGCGGGTTACCTGTTACGGTGTTTTATCGGCGTCGTCTGCTATATTTGGCAGCACGCATTTTTGATGTTAAGAGAATTAATGTAGAATCATTGTTATACTTCATGGTTTAATGAACGCAATCCGCACAGTCGGATTGTGACGCGTGAGCGTTGGTATGGTCACGCGTAGTGACCAATTTAGGGGACCCTTTTGTATTTGACCGTCACGCCATGAAGTCGCATTGTTGAATCCTTCCAGAGTTAGGCTACGTATTGCCGAATTATTATTATTGATGGACGCGCAGGGTCGGTCCATAGTTCCTTAATGGATAATGAAATATAATGTTAGTAGATCAGTGGATGATCTATATATTAAATATTCGTCAAATACACAGGCGTACCATTACCGTCTGACTGGATGACAGCAGAGCGTGTACATCGCCTTTGATGTTCTGACATGAACTTATTTGACTGGAAGAGTGACGGTATCATGGATTCCCATTGACTAATGCAGATGTACATTTCTTATATTGATGAATCACCGTATGATGTTCTTCACATGTCTTGTCAAATAAATGTATATATTGGACTCAGTATGAAAGACTTACCGCATTCGTCATTCGACTTGAAGGTTGGCCTGCATGCCATCTTATATTGATTGTATTCGCATTATACTTAAACTAATCTTCTATGAGGAAGACTTCTAACATATATTTATGAAGAATGGTATTCGCACTGAACAAACAATGAAGTGCCAACGACTACGATACAGACCAGACAATATCTCAATTACATCTTTAATAATTGTCTGAGTACGAACCCACGTACGGACACATATAATCAAGTGATCTGTGATCAAACTGATAGTCCGCATAAACGCAACTGCGATATCAACCACGCTTCTGTATCAACTGGTGGCCGGATGTTGGCTGTGGAATTTCTATTTCACGTTTATGAACTTATCTACAATCAAATCGAATCCGCAAAAATATATCTCTTTGATTTTCATTGACACTTTCTGCGCATGCGAATATGACGTCACTGCATAGCAACAGTCGAACGATCATGAATGACAAGCAAAATTCAACGACATGGAATTAAACTTATCAAGCATCAACTACCGAAAGATTTCTGGTCACACAGACAGCATTTCTGCATGAAATATCCATGGTAGAGTGGCACATGTTGGCTCTGTGGTAACAATTCAGAAATTCAAAAGATAAGTACTTTTTGTGCCTACAAATGTTGAGTCCACGTCAGTCATTTCATAGGCATGTTTTTGACAATAATGTTAAGTGTGTCATTTTATATATATTTCTGTAGTCTTGTCGATATTCGTGGGCGGTTGGGAAGGAGAATTACATCTGGTTACACGTCTTTGCGAATGACCAGATCAGGTGTAATTGTTCTATAAGGCCGTGAATTAATTGCATTTACCGAAGAACTCATTCGATGACATTGCCGGTGATCGTTTGTTCGGACTTGTCATTAATTTACCTTCTATGTTAGGTGTCCAGTTCTGTAAAATAACCGTTGTATTTTACCGTATTCAGTTTCATTTTTATTCAGTTCTAGTCATATGTTCGTAATCTATCACGTTTATTCTGACCTGGCTATCTTTATGTTTATTTAGATGTATTGTATGACCGTCAAATGAGTCCTGTGACGTCATTATTCGTAGTATCCATTTTTTTTTCTTGCGTTAACCTTCACCCTGCTATATTTCCTGTTGGTATACTTGGTTTATAAAATCGCTTATTTTTGTGAATATGTCACTTTGGTACTGTACTATTGTGGTGTAAATTTTTATTTAATCATTTATATTGTATTTATCCATTTCATTCATTAATTATATTACATATATTGCTTCTTATCAAGATAACAAATTAATTTAATTAATTTTTTATTAAATTGGATGATGACTTATGGTATGTCATCATAGTGCAGTATTGGTCCAATACATGAGTGAGGCACATTGTATATGATGCTTAGGGCATAAGGATTACAATTAAATATTGAAGTAAAATAACTTTATTGAATAATTATTTGGTATTCACACCATGCATAGGTGTTGAATTGGGAAACTATATGTGATATAGTACAAAGTACACATACATGGTACTACAGTGTTGTCTAGGCACACATAAATGATAACAATATACTTATGGTAGGACAATGCCCATAATTATTAAATATTAATATTAGGTTCATGATATGAATTCAGCATCGAAATAAATGACATACTTATATAGGGATAATACCCAGCATTATTAAATACTGATGTTAGATGCATGATATAAATTCAGCATCATAGATTAATAAGGGTACAATACATTGGTATGATGTAATCTGTTAACATTATTGATCTAAATTATTAGGTTACAAATTAGTTGTGGGACATACAACTAATAGTATTATAATATTATAGTTGGTTATATTGATTAACCATACTGATTGAATATATATGTTGAGTTGACTTGGAGAGTCACATATACAGTTACAATGTCTACTTTAGAGGAAATGATAGCGAATCTACGGAAAAAGGGTTTTGATGATAAACGTTTAAAAATAATGGCCATACCAGTAATGGCTGCAGAAAATTTGTCTGACAGGGGTAAATTACCTAGTGACGAGGAAGTGAAAGCTGAAGCAAGACGTATTGAAGAGTTAGAAAAAAATAATAATGGATGTACATTAGAGGATGAGAAATTACTACATTGTTTAAAAAGTTTTAATTTCCAGGATTTGCAGAATAAAAAGCATATTACTGATTTAAATAATTTCTCAAAGGAACAGGCGGTTGTTCAAAACAGAACACCGGTTAAAGACAATTTTGTTAAAGTTGTCAATATTAGAAAGGTAGATAATACGTCTAGGTCAGACATAATGTCTTTTCTGAGGAATCTCCTCCAAGAAGGAATTAATGATGATTTCCAGGGCCAATACCTTGAAGATTTTGTATTACATAAATTCTTATGTCGTACGGCATCCGATTTAACAAATTTTGTGGATAGTAATTTTCATTCTGTCCCACATATGATAATGGCTAGGGACATAGCGGACTTACTAGGTGGAGTGTTTCGTACTTTTGTGGAACGGTACACACACGTCCAACATGGTTCAATAATGAATAACATTCATAATGCTATTCTCTGCAACAATGATCATGATCAACAAATGCACAATACACTGAATGATGAGGAAAGAGTGACAAATTTAGAAACCATTGATGAGAAAAGAGAGGAGGAGTTATTGGAGATTATTGCCAGTCAAGAACAGGCTATAAGGGACTTGCGAAAAGAGGCGAGTTTACTGAAGTTTGAGACCGATACTGATGATTCGAGATTGAGGACACTGGAAGTGGAGCTTGCAAATTCTAGGACCTCATCAGAATCCACTATGGGTATTTTTGAACATTTTCTCCAGGAGGGAGATAGATTGGGTTTACGTGGTGCAAGCTGTGAGGAGTATGCCATGGAACATTTTTTAATTCAAATGAGCCATGATCTTGAGGAGTTTGGTTGGAATGTGTGTAGATATGCCCCTTCACAGAAGAAAGCAGTGAGACTTTATAAAATATTATCCACTATTTTTTATGATGAATGTAAAATGACTACTCAGGAAGGTAGTAGTACTGAGTTGAATGAGTTGAAGGAAACCATAACGAGGCATAAGGATAGGGAGATTACCCTTACTAATGAGCTGATACATCAAAAAGGTGAATATGAGAAGAAGCTGTCAGCAATGGATTTTGAAATTACAGGGTCGAATAATAGATTGTCGGAGTTGATAGTAGATATTACTAAATGTCGTAGTCAGAAGAAGGAATTAGAAGCCTCATTAGAATCCACTATGGAAAAAAATAAATCGTTGGAGTCTGAGGTTGAGAAACTCGCATTGAAAATTTCACAAGATAATGCCTCCTCCTACCAAAGAAAACTTCATGCACAGAGGGCGTACATTCAGTCGTTGTTGTCTGAGGTTGATCGACTGAAATTACTTGATCAGACAAATGTAAATTTAAAGATAGAAAATCATACACAGGGTGTTAAGATTCAAGAGCTTAAAGCTGAAATTTCACTTTTGAAATCAACTATAGATATGCAAGTGCATAACCGGAGTCGAGAATGTATAGACCGGGCCATCCAATGTGAATTGATTCTCACTGATGATGTACAGTTAGGATCCCTTTACTATGATACGGAACAATATAAACAGTTCTGTCTAAATAGGGGCATTAAGACAAATATTGAAATAGAAAAGAGGGAAAATGACATTGTATCATTTGATGACAATGATATAATGGATGTATGTCTTACAGATAATGATAAATTTTATGAATTTTGTCTTAGACAGGAAGAAAAGCTGGACGATGAGGTAACCTCATTGAAACTGATGCTGAATGAACAGATAAGTAAAGTGAAATCTTCCACGTGTGACTTGGTATTATTACGTGAAGATAATAAGAAACTTATGATTGATTCCCATGGTAGTAATGAAACACATAAGAAATTATCTGATGAAGGGCAATCAGAAAACGAAGAAGATAATACAGAATCGGGTATGAGTGTTTCTGTTTCCACCTCGAGTGACGAGTGTTTCATTGATGACAGGGTGACCGCATTAGAGACGTTACTCCTGGCTGAGAAACATAGATATGCTGACCTTGAAAATGAAACACGACAACAGATCTATGAACTGTCAACAGCATTGATCACACTTGATTCTTTAAGGGATAAGGATAAGAATATTAACCCCAACTTGGATAAAATAAATAAGAAACAGATGCAGAAGATTGCTTTCCTGACTTCTGAAAGGGATAATTTAAGAAAGAGGGTCGATTGTCTACTCGATGTACTGGCAGGTGAAAATATATTGATGAACGCCAGAGGGAATAAACGTATTTTACGACATGCAGTCAGTACTAAGTGCGATACTAAGGTGTCTACACACCCAATGACGATTATTAGATCATTCCGGGGAAAATATATCTTCCCTCGACAGGATGCTACTGCCAATTCTGATAATAAAAGTTGGCGACAAGCTCAGATTACAACTGATCCTAAGAAAACTATTAACACTGTCAGTAGGGTAAAGGATTTTACTAAGAAAAGTAATGTATGGAAAAATAATGTTGGAATCAAGAGTAATGAGAAAATACCAAATAAAATTACTACCAGCACACTGAAACAAAAGAACGTATGTAGTTCTTCTCAATCTTCTACTACTACACGTTCTACAAATGTATCATTACAGGATAAGGGTCATTTTACTCAGGCTCAAGATAATCATACAGTCAATAGGAAGAATAATAATTACATGAGGGACATACATTGCAATGTACCTCAAGCAACTAAGGTTGCACATCAACCGTTTTCCCATATTAGTGACAATGGTCCTACATATATTGGGAAATATGCGTATTCTCGCACGGTGTTAGTGCGTAATCTGCCACATGTAACTACATGGCAGACACTTAGAAATTTCTTTAGTTACACGGCAAACGTTAAGTTTGTTCGTCTTCTGCCATCATTTAATGGTCAGAATAGTGAGGCGTTGGTTACATTCTGTAACAATAGAGACGCTCGTTTTGTTGTCGATCGTGATAATGGTGTTTACTTTCATCACCATTCACTCAGGCTACAGATGGTACCTGATTCTGTGTCACGCAGATAACATGTTGTAGTAACACTGTTGTCACATTCTTTGATGACTTAGCATATGCAGTCATCGTATCTTTTCTTTACTAATCATCTATTCTCATCTATATAGATTGGTTGGTAATATTTCTAGTAGAAAACATTATTTGTGACATTTATATTTTGTACACATGTTTTCTGTCTTATTTGTTTTTACCATGCCTACAATATACAGTAACATGGTTATTGGTTTTAACTATGCTCAGCCCAATGCAGCATTAGTTTCGTATATCGTCTATTTGTCTATATCAAAGACATGCTATTGAAAGTGACATGGTCTCATCAACGCTTTCAAAATTTATAGGGAACATTTTTATTAAATACCTCCTAAATTTGAGGTAAACAGATGCTACTAAATTATACATAAATATACCTACGTCAGATGCCGACAACTATCACCGTCAGCGACGTTTACATTTAAGGACTTGCAATCGTTTCATGAACTTCAAATTCAACTAACGTGACTGTTCTACTACTTCAAACGTGGAACGATATTTCAAATTTCGTTAACGATAATATTAAATATGTCACGAGTCTACGGGAGGTCAAGTTCTCCTGGGACATACAACGCTTGATGATACCGAAATTCGTACCTCAAGTAACGTTGGTACAATCAATGATGTTGAATATCACGGTTTCAGCAAACAAGCGAAATTTATGTTTACAATCCGCAAGGAATCTGGACATTCAACTTCCTTTACATTTCTTCGTTGATGATGATATTTTCAAGTGAAAAGAAACTAGAATTCAATATGTCAAAGAGATGCTGAACAATAAGTCCTTCGTAACGATTACGTACTTCGTCAATGACTGTTTACATTGCATACTTATGATTTATACTACGAATGAAACAATTCATGGATACGTTCTTCAAACGAAATTGATTATAACAAGAGACAGAATTCGATTTTTCATTACGAATGTTTGGACTTTGGTTAGTGTCCATTCGTGATGCAGCTCATTTCGAGGCAATCGGGAAGAATATCTGAATTCCGGCGGGACAAATATCGCTATACTTCAGCAATTGAAATAACTAATTGAACACTGTGAATACGGATAAACTTTTTTCCGCTCAAATTTAACTAATCGTATATTCAAATGGAACTTATCGTAGACTCAATGGAACTAATGGTAGATTCACCTATGGACATTACTACGTTTGGATCTTCATATCCAATATTAGTTAGTTCTACTTATTGATTTCATTAATAAATAAAGTTGAATGGTGAGAAAAAAAAAATGAAATATAAAAGAAAGAAAATATATATGAACAGAAAAGAATCTCACACCACTGAATAATATACGTAGATTTAATTATTATTCTTGTATATATTTGGCAAATATGTTGATAGAATATATTACATATTATTGTTTAGTTAATTAAGTTAATTAGTTAGTAGTTACTTAATACACATGATTAATTTTCATCACACATCAATAATTAAATTTATACTTTACTTTTTCTCTATTTACTTGTCTTTACTTCTCATTTCCTTTACTATAACAATATCATTTAGTTTAGTTAATTACAATTTAATGACACCTTACATACATACTATAATTAATTAGTTTAATTTTAATTGATTGGAATAATTTTCTTCACTTATTATTTAGTCACGACAAACTTTAAGTTAAATTATTTAGCGACAGTTGACACTCCTTTAGTTATTATAATGTCCATGGATAACATAACTATTAATATATTACATGATTAGTATGACTGATACATTATCGACATGACCACGACGATTTTCAGAACATCGTAGGCCATATGTCGGGTTTTGGTTAAATTTTTGGGATCTTTGAATAAGATAGTTCCAAAAAAATCTATCTAATAGATTTTTTTTCCCCGGCGTGAAGGGAACTGTTACGGTGTTTTATCGGCGTCGTCTGCTATATTTGGCAGCACGCATTTTTGATGTTAAGAGAATTAATGTAGAATCATTGTTATACTTCATGGTTTAATGAACGCAATCCGCACAGTCGGATTGTGACGCGTGAGCGTTGGTATGGTCACGCGTAGTGACCAATTTAGGGGACCCTTTTGTATTTGACCGTCACGCCATGAAGTCGCATTGTTGAATCCTTCCAGAGTTAGGCTACGTATTGCCGAATTATTATTATTGATGGACGCGCAGGGTCGGTCCATAGTTCCTTAATGGATAATGAAATATAATGTTAGTAGATCAGTGGATGATCTATATATTAAATATTCGTCAAATACACAGGCGTACCATTACCGTCTGACTGGATGACAGCAGAGCGTGTACATCGCCTTTGATGTTCTGACATGAACTTATTTGACTGGAAGAGTGACGGTATCATGGATTCCCATTGACTAATGCAGATGTACATTTCTTATATTGATGAATCACCGTATGATGTTCTTCACATGTCTTGTCAAATAAATGTATATATTGGACTCAGTATGAAAGACTTACCGCATTCGTCATTCGACTTGAAGGTTGGCCTGCATGCCATCTTATATTGATTGTATTCGCATTATACTTAAACTAATCTTCTATGAGGAAGACTTCTAACATATATTTATGAAGAATGGTATTCGCACTGAACAAACAATGAAGTGCCAACAACTACGATACAGACCAGACAATATCTCAATTACATCTTTAATAATTGTCTGAGTACGAACCCACGTACGGACACATATAATCAAGTGATCTGTGATCAAACTGATAGTCCGCATAAACGCAACTGCGATATCAACCACGCTTCTGTATCATTACCTCTAGAGCCACCATCCTTTCACCAATACAATGAAAAACTCAGTGTATTGCGGTCTTAGAAAAATTTCACTATAAGGGTGTTTCCTATACCGCAGGTGGGGCTATATTTACTGTCCCGAGTTCCGTAGCCAATTGCGGTTGTTCCACAGCCAGCATGATGCCTTTTCTGCAGTTTCACTAAGCCTCTTCAGTGCCCTTGTTCTCGACGGTCCACTCAGCCCCAACAGTTTCAATAAATCATACACTGACGCAGCCACGAGCCCTCTTGCACCCACCTCAACAGCCATGACCCTTTCAATGAACCCATGATGTCTCAGATCCGCAGCCAGATCACTATATTTTGCCGCTTTGAACGAATGTTGTTCGTCCAATCTGGATTCAAATGGCAGCTTAATCAATATAACCTGCTGCAATGAAGAAGAATGCAGTACTATATCCGGCTGTCTTCGAGATTTTCTGACACTCTCTGGATATGCTCCTCGTCCAGGTAGGTCTACCGCCATCTCCCAATCATTTGCACAGTCAAGAAGAGATGGTAAACTGCTACCTGATTTACTCAGTTTGGGGTGTTCTGACTTTCCTGCTCTCAGAAAGTATGTATTTGAGGTGCTCAGCCTGACTCTGCTATTCGCCTTCATCCTTGCCAGGTCTATTGTCGCAGCCAGCTCACTTAGCACTTATACACATATACAAAAGTACTGTACAATAAAATGAACAAAAGCTTACTTTTAAATATTTTGATTCTTGCAAACGTGGACGATGAATATATATTTGAATGATGGTGATTTATTGAAAAAAGTCGGAAATAAATATTTGAGCCTCATCATCGGAAACTTCAAACAATCTCATTCTTTTTGCAGAAGGGAACTTTGATGGAGATCTTACAGGGGCTGATGTTGCTACTGATGTTGACGCTTTTGAATGTGAAGGGTTAAGGGTGACTGACAATGGCTGTGGAGGTGGCGTCTTGAAATAGGAAAGCAATGAAGTTTGCCATATAGATGTCTTTTGCCTTTTTCTAAGAAGTTCTTTGTAACAGGCTATTTGGTTTTGTAGGCCTCTATTTACTTTTGAACTTCTTTCTAAATTGGGATTGACCCTTTCCCAAAATGCAATTGCATCCACTATTTTGGCGATTCCTTCTTCTAATTTTTTAGTTGTCAGCACCCTATGCTGAGCCATATCATCAGGCAGGGCTTCCTGTTCTCTGAACAGCCTTCTCTGTTCTTCAATTAACAGGAGATCCTCATCAGTTAGGGCCTCATCATGCGACCCAAGCAATTCTACAACATCTTCAGGCTAGACTTCCAATTCTAAATCCCTTGTCACATCAACTACATTAAAAGTGATTTCCTCCACTGGATCCTCAAAACCTTCCAAATCGTCCATGAGTGTGGGAATGAGTTTCTTCCAAACACCTCTCAAAGTTGTTTCTTTAACTTCCTCCAATGCATCTCTAATTGTTTTAATGCCATCCAAAATAGTGAAGCCTTTCCAGAAAGCTTTTAATTTATTTTGCTTTGATCCCTTAGAAAGATCATCATCTAATGCAGTTATTCATTCATTTCATTCATAACCCTCCACTCCCAAAGGTGCATAGGCCTTCAACAAACACATGCCAAGTCCTCCTATCACGTGCCATCATCTCAAGTTCTTTCCACGTTCTCCTTATCATTTTCACCTCTGTTTCTAGCTCTCTTCTCCATGTGCTTCTTGGTCTACCTCTGCCTCTCTTGCCCTGGGGGTTCTAGAACAAGGACTGCCTTGTAATGCTATCAACAGGTTTCCTCAGTGTGTGTCCTATCCATCGCCATCGTCCTCCTCTCATCTCTTGTTCCACTGGCACTTGTCTAGTTCTTGTCCTCAGTTCCACGTTGGTAACCTTGTCATACCATTTTAATCCTTCTATTCTATGCAAGCACCCATTTATGAAAGTCTGTAGCTTTTTGGTTGTTGTCTTTGTTGTTCTCCATGTCTCAGAGCCATACAATAGGACTGACTTCACACTTGAGTTGAAGATTCTTATTTTCATGTTGGATCCGATTTCTCTTGATCTCCATATATTTCCCAATGCAATGAAAGCTCCTCTTGCTTTGTGTATTCTTATTTTGATATCACTTTGTCTATATTGCTGCCAAGATATGTGTACGATTCTACATCTTTACTGGTGTTTCTTCAAGTTCAACCCTGTTATCATTACCTGCATTTATTCTCATTATTTTTGTCTTTTCCCAGTGTATTTTCAGACCCAATTGCTGTGACCTCTCATCGAGTGTTTTCAATTTGTCCTGTATCTGATTACGGTTATGGGACAGAAGAGCCAAGTCATCAGCAAAATCCAGATAATCCAACTGCTTAGTCAGAGTCCACTGGATTCCATTTCTGTTGTGTGTTGTCGATATTCTCATAACCCAGTCTATTGCTAGTAAGAAAAGAAATAGAGACAAGAGGCATCCCTGTCACACTCCTGTTCTTATCCCAAATGGTTCTGTAAGCTGTCCTTCATGAAGAACTCTGCATGTCTTGTCTTCATATGTTTTCTTTATTCAATTAATGATCTTCAGGGGAACTCCATAATGCCTCATCAATTTCCAAAGTGATTCTCTGTCTACACTGTCAAATGCCTTTTCGTAGTCCACAAATCAGATGTATAGTGGTGAATTCCATTCCAGACTTTGTTCAACTATTATTCTCAAAGTGGCTATCTGGTCTGTACAGGATCTGTTTTGTAGAAAACCTGCTTGTTCAGCTCTCAGTTTCTTGTCTATGGACTCTTTTAATCTCTCAAGGATAATCCTGTTTAATACTTTTCCTGGCACTGATAGTAACATTATTCCTCTATAATTTGTGCACTCTTGTAAATTTCCCTTCTTAGGCAACTTAACCAGATATCCTTCCTTCCATTCTGCTGGTATCTCTTCCTTTTCCCAGACTTTACCAAGTAATTTATATAACATCTCTGTAGCCGTGTCGATATCTGCTTTGATGGCCTCTGCTGGAATGCCATCAGGTCCAGACGCTTTTCCATCTCTTAGAAGCTTTATGGCTTTCTTTATTTCTTCCTTCGTTGGTCTTTCACCATTAATTTGTAGCTCTTCTTCTGCTGGCTGAATGTCCGGGGGGTTTTGTGGAGCTGGTCTATTGAGAAGGTCCTCAAAATATTCTGTCCACCTCTTCATTTGCTCTTGTATATTGCTGAGCAGTTTTCCATTCTTGTCTTTTATGAGGCAACTTGTTTGCTTGTATTTCCCTGTCAGCTTCTTTGTGCTGTTATACAGTTCTCTCATATTTCCTTTGGCTGCAGCATCTTCTGCCTTTCTTGCCAACTCCTCAATATACTTCCTCTTGTCTCTTTTGATACTTCTTTTTACTTCTTTGTTTGCTTCTGTGTACACTTCTTGAGCCTTGGCTTTGGAACGTCTGGTTTTGCTTGTGTTTAAATCTGCTTTCTTTTTTTTTCTGTCTTGGAATACAGGGAACGAACAACAGAAGAAAGATAATGCAGCTATAGCCTTTGCAAAAGTCCTCCTTAGATAATACAATTTGAATGCTGAAATCACACCTTGATCCATTAGCTGCAGCAATGAAGTTGTATTTGCAGGCATTAAGGCAGCTTGAATTTCTTTGAAGGACTCAGTCAGAGCATTATCAGCAAGCAGTAGAATCTTAAAGGGAATTTTCTGTTCCCTGCAATAAGCCTCAATTGTAGGCTTGAAATAATCTGAGAACCAAGTTACAAATAAATCAGCAGTCGTCCAGGCTTTTGCATTACTCTTGTAATAAACTGGAAGGTTAGACTTTAAATAGTTTTTAAGGGCTCTAGGATTCTCTGAATGGGAGATAAGCATAGGCCAAAATAGGTCGAAAGAGCAGACTGTACACTGAATGTATGTATGGGTTCTAGTTATAATTGAAAAGGGCCGAAACAGCGGATCGAAAAAAGCGGACCGTCAAAAAGCGGGGGATGCCTGTAATTTTGTTGTACATAAATGTATGTATTTTAGCATTTAACATACATGATCAGTTATATTGGCTACAGGAATGACACTCAAAATACTGGAGAAAAAAAACATTAGAAAATATATTTATTGAATGCACACTTTACAATGATATTTGAACTAACCACTGAGTGGTATAATCTTATGACCATCAAGCACACAATATTTGGGGTCTGAAGCCAACCTAAAATCTCACCCTTCATGAATAAATTCTGTCATAGCTTGACACTCTGAACACAGCTGAGGTGTAGCACTCTGTACCACTACATAGCTCAGGATGGGCAGCAAGTCATCGGCTCCTCTGATGGGAGAAATAAGAATGGTCAGAGTTGTGCTGATGTAATACTAACTGTGGTGATGTTATAATATTTGTGGCAGTGATATAACATCTATGGTGATGTTATAATATTTGTGGTGATGTTATAATAACTGTGTTCATGTTACAATAACTGTGATGATGTTATAAAAACTGTGGTGAAGTTATAACTGTGGTGATGTTATAACAATTGTGGTGATGTTATAATAACTGTGGTGATGTTATAACAACTGTGGTGATGTTATAAACAATTGTGGTGATGTTATAATAACTGTGGTGATGTTACAATAAATGTGGTGATGTTATAATAACTGTGGCAATATTATAATAATGGTTATGTTGTTATAACAACTGTGGTGATGTTATAATAACTGTGGTGATGTTATAATATCTGTGGTGATGTTATAAATACTGTGGTGATGTTACAATAAATGTGATGGTATAATAACTGTGGTGATGTAATAATAACTGGTAATGTTATAATAACTGTGGTGATGTTATAATAACTGCCATCATCATCATTCCTTTTTGTTCCCCGTGGAACATAGGACTGAAACAGTTGCTCTCCATCGATTTCTATTCTGGGATGTCTTTTTCAGCTGTGCCCAAGTCATTTCAATTTCCTTTGCTTCCACTTCCACTGTTCTTCTTCAAGTTCACCTTGGCCTCCCCACTTTTCTTTCCCCTGTGGGTTCCAGTCAAGGGCACCTCTGGCTATGCTTGATTGTTCTCTTCTGAGTGTATGTCCTATCCATGCCCACTTTCTTACCTTAATTTCCATTTGTTTTGGTTGCTGCCTGTATCTTTTCCTTAGCTCTATATTTATTACATTTGGCCATCTTATACGGAGGATCCGTCGGAGACATCTATTTACTAATGTCTGTAGTCTGGAAGTGATACTCTTTGAGACATGCCATGTCTCTGAGCCATACAGCAAGACTGACTTTACATTTGAGTTAAAGATTCTGATTTTGTTCTCTCTGGATATAGATGAGGAGTTTCATATTGGTCGAAGGATTAAAAGCGCATCTGGCTTTATTTATCTTAGAACAGACGTCACCATCGGTTCCCACCTCCTTTGTCAATGTTACTCCCCAGATATGTAAAGCTTTCTACTTCTTCAATAACTTGACCATTGATCTTCATCGAGTCCATCTGCCTATTATTTATCCTCATTTCCTTTGTTTTATTTACATTTATGTGTAGCCCCATCTTTGCTGCTTCTGTCACTAATCTATTTGTTTTCTCCTGCATATCTTGCTGTCTATGTGACAGAAGGCACAAATCATCTGCAAAGTCAAGATCTGTCAGCTGTTTGTTAACTCTTAGTATACGTGCTCAAAAACCGCGTTTTTACGAGCTGATTTCAGAGAGTACATTTTTAGACATGACTGCCTTTACTGATTTTGCATTAAGTAACTTATTTATAATGATAACATAAAGTGTTATATATTAAAATGTAGAAAAATGAAACATCTATGACATGCACTTAACTTAATTGTTAAGTGGTGTTAAACATGCATGCAACATATACAGTAATGAGTGCAGAAAAATTTTAAAATTGAAAAAATTGAGAAACAAATTGTACTTATCAATATGTATAATTAATTCTGGTAAACTTCAACCCCTAACCCTAATTTCATTTTAAAGTACATCCATATTCACATAATGTAGGACAGTTGGAGTTGTTTCTGAGCACAAATAAAGTTTTCATCACAATTTGAATTTTTTTGGTATATTTAGATAAAGTGCACAAATATTTTAACCTTTATTTACAGACATGACTACCGTTACTGATTTTGCATCAAATAATTTATTTATAATGATAACATGAAGTGTTATATATCTAAATATAGAGAAATGAAACCCCTTTCATATGCACCTAACTGAATTATTCAATGATTTTAAACATGCATGCAACATATGCAGTAATGAATGCAGAAAAATTTAAAAAGATAAAAAATTGAAAAACAAATTGTTCTTATCAATATGTATAATTAATTCTGGTAAACTTCTACCCCTAAACCTACTTTCATTTTAAAGTACATCCATTTTAACATAATGTAGGAAAGTTGGAGTTGTTTCTGAGCACAAATAAAGTTTTTATCACAATATTAATTTTTTTGGTATATTTAGATAAAGCGCACAAGTAGTTTAACCTTTATTTACAGACATGACTACTGTTACTGATTTTGCATCATGTGGTAAAATGCACCGTTTTAACCCTCCAGCTCAAATTATAATGATAATACTGTATTTGAATTTTGTTCCAATACGCCAAGATAGATCCTCTACACATCCCGCCACCATTGCTCTACCCTGCTCATATTTCTCAAAAGTCCAATTCTAGTGACTGTGGCAGTTAGAGAACGATTTACAGTCAAAGGGAAGGAATAAGGAGAGTTAGAAATGGGACGGTTCAGATAGAGTACAAAAAGGGGATGCGCGAACAATGTTGCGCAGGACAGAGGTGAACGGTATTTTAGGGAATGCACGCTTTTCTCAGCGGGCAGTCCAGAAGGCGTGAGTCAGTGTGCAGATGGCACGTACCCTAGGAGCCATGTTGAAGGCAGTATTCAGATAGTTTAAGGGATGAATATTTCATGGACAAGAAGTAGTTGGGTAATGATTAACCCAAATTATTGAACAGTGAGAATTCTTGTATAGAAGGAGAAACGGTGTGAGTTAGATATTATTCAGAAAGGAAAAGGTACGTAGAGTGAACTTTATTTCATTTAGACAATAGTCCTGTTCTTCAGTGTTGAAAGGGAAAACAACATCCCCGGAGAGGCCCGGTCTACCAATAGATAACCTGAACACTGAGATGATAGATAACAAATAGACATAAGAAATTATAAAGAAGAAAGAACAAAAATAGAGACTATAACACATAACACTGATGGTTAAAAGGTCAGAAGGTGTAGATTCGAGACTGAGCGAGAGAGAGTGGTGAAAGAATGAACTTACATTGTATATTCTATGATGGACCAAATGTGGAGGTCAGAGCAGACAGCAATGATCCTTTCATATGTAAATAAACCACTATTCAAATTACTATGGCGTTATCGCATCACGTGCTGTGTGTGTGTGACTGTGTGGTATACAGCATAGTATAGCTAACCACAGAGGTAAGCGAACCTGGGCAGACATTGCCATAGATGATTCATAATAACCACCAGGGCTGCCACATGACGTAAAGTTACCGTTTATAACCCGCTACTATAAAAATTTGAAAATTGTCAAGGTCGATAAAATCTAATGCAAAATATTGGACACTACTTGAATTTTTTTAAACTAACGTATTCTAAGAAGCTATTATTAGTTACAACATGCGACAGTTGTCGTTAGACGTCGTTTTTTTCAGAACGGGGCTAACTGCAGCTGAGAAATAAATAACTACATTTGAAAAATACTTGAGTAATAAATTACGGTAGTTATATTTTTTCTTTTCTAGAACGTCGCATTTTAAAAAAAAACGCCAGCGAGCGGCTTGCGTTTTGAATCTATTAACGCCACGCGAGAGTACCCATCCCCATTACCAAAGGCTTTTTCGTTACTCCGTACTAATTTTTAAATATAACATAAAACCGTTTTGGCAGTCGGCCAACACATGTTTCATCTTCAAAAAAGACGGGAGATAGAGAGAAGAGGGGGGTTAGCATGGAAAAAGTCTAAACCCACTTGGGTATTGTAAAACTGAAACTAATGAACCAAAATAAGTGCAGGAGAGAAAAGTAAAAAGATGCAAACTTAGATAAAGACGTAGATGAAAACATTCTGACTAGATAAAGGACACTAGCCTGATTAATAATCACTTTCCAGCTTTTAAATCGCTTCAAAAGTGACTGAGTTATCGCATCAAATAAAAATTGACAACAGATAGACGGACACACTGATATCCCAGCTCAATTTAAATGTTACATTTTTCTAGTGGCGTTGGTTGGAAACAAGTCAAATTGGCTTGCCTCATTTTGATAGACACTACTAGTGAGGAAGGGAGAGGTAACTTGGAAGTTTTGCCAGCCTAAAGCGACACATAGTCTAAACAGTAATATTAGAATCAGACTGACGAACTTATTGATAAACGTACATAAATGTTTGGGATTTTCAAAAAAAGAGTCAAATCGGTGTAGTTTAAACTGATTGGCTAATGTTAGTATAGACATAGAGGGAATAAAACTAACGCTTCTGCTACGCATGGTGCCACTTGACAAATATTTCCTACAAGCAAGGTTCAAGGTTCTCTCGGTTACAATAGGTCTCCAAATAAATGCCTCTAAAACTAAAGCTATGAACTTTTCTAACGAGACCTTTGATATCATCTTGAACGGGGAAAAACTACAGAAAGTTGAAAGTTTCAATTATTTAGGCAGTAAAATGACTCAGGATGGTGACACAACAAGAGAAATCCATACTAGAATTGCTTTGGCAGCTAGCGCCTTCAATAGATTATCTAACATTTGGAAATTATGATCATTGAATATACATACCAAGCTTCGTCTGTTTAATTCAAATGTTATCTCAGTGTTAACATACGGCTGTGAGAGTTGGAAAATAACAAAATCATTGGAGAACAAGCTGAATACATTCGAGAATAAATGTCTTAGAAAACTCATGAACATCAGTTGGAAAGAATTCAAGACTAATCGACAAATAAGAGAAGACTCTAGGCAGAAATATGTCTCCGACTATATAAGGAAAAGACGATGGTCATATATCGGTCATGTCCTACGAATGCAAAACAACAGAATACCACTACAGGCGCTCACTTGGGTTCCTGAGGGTAAGAGGAAAAAAGGAAGACCAAAAGAAACACTCAGAAGAACAATAATAAGAGAAGGAAGAACGTTGGGCCTAAATAATGTGCAAGAGCTAAGAGGAGTGGCGTCACAACGAACAACCTGGAGAGCACTGGTTTCTGCCTTATGCGCCGTGTTTGGTGCTTAAAGAATTTATTATTTATTATTATAAGGTTCAAGGCAAGGCAATTAGTGACCGAATTTGCCTTTGCGTCTGAAGCAGCAGCTATCTAGAGTTGACCCATTGATAGCCTGTTAACCTTTAACAAATTGTGTGATTTATTTCATTGATTGCGGTAAGATGAATAATTTTTTTAATACATTATTAGATGTAGAGGCCAACCCAGATAGGGCGCCATAACCTTGTGTGTGTACGACATTTGCCTTTGTGGAAGATTGCGACATACTAGGAGCACAGGCATGTCTAAGCAGACTTAGGAAGCAAATCAAAATAAACTTGAGTTGAATAATATCATACATTATTTGGACTGTAAGACCAGAAAGTCACTGGCAGGCCTATTGTTATATTAACTCTGGAGAAAAAGAAAAGATTGTATTTCAGCTGAAGATGATGTATAGTGACAGGGGCGTTGAGACTATGTGGAAAAGAAGATACCCACTGTTTATGAAGCAGTCACATTAAAGTTAAAGACTGTAGCTAATTTGGTTAGCTCTTTTATCTGATCTCAATACATGTTTAATGATGTTAAATTGGTAGTGGTGGAGATAATTAACTAGAGACTTAGGGAGGCTTGTTCCTCTTGTTTCAGGGTTACATCACCCAGTATCAAGTTGGTCAGAAGCCGGAGCTGCAGAATTTGAGGCAACCTACCGGTTGTTTCTATATCGAAGCCTAACAGTATTAGCAGTCTCCAGTATACACTGTAGTGAAGCAGTGTGCAGTTTTCTCGAGCAAGTCATCCAGTGTCTACAAGAATTTTAAAGATAAACCAAAATCTTGCGGGCTTATATGCAAACTCAAATGTGTTTAATCTCCACCCTATTCAGAAACAGTTTGTGATATGATGCGAAAACCAGTTTTTCCCAATATTGACTCTTCATAGAACAGTATTTTCCAACAGGGAATAAAAGTTTATAAACATTAACATATTAAGATATATTGGACAGATGTCCTTCATGTGTATTTAATTTGGTATAAAACCCATATTTTTATTTTTAAGTTTTAAACATTCCTGTCCTAAAAAATTTGAGGGACAGGAAATTAAAATTGTACATATATATCATAACTTTAAACCCAGTCTTGTTTATTCGATTTTAGTGAGTTAAAATTGTATTTGTTTAACGCAATTATCACTATATTTTTCAATACCCTAGACACCAAGCCATATAAATAACATCACAAACACTAGATACCCAAAATAAATCGCAGAGTGAGATCATAGGGTGGTAGCAGTCAGGTACTCTGAGAACATCATAATCAACTATTAGACTCAGGGACTTGCATAGCTGACCTCACTCTGTAGACACATACTGACTACTTCTCTTTAACATCCAAACCCACCACACATCAAATAATTTATTTATAATGATAACATGAAGTGTTATATATCTAAATATAGAGAAATGAAACCCCTTTCATATGCACCTAACTGAATTATTCAATGATTTTAAACATGCATGCAACATATGCAGTAATGAATGCAGAAAAATTTAAAAAGATAAAAAATTGAAAAACAAATTGTCCTTATCAATATGTATAATTAATTCTGGTAAACTTCTACCCCTAAACCAACTTTCATTTTAAAGTACATCCATTTTCAAATACAACCAAAAAGCTACAGACTTTCATAAATGGGTGCTTGCGTAGAATAGAGGGATTAAAACGGTATGACAAGGTTACCAACGTGGAACTAATGACAAGAACTAGACAAGTGCCAGTGGAACAAGAGATGAGAAGAAGATGATGGCGATGGATAGGACACACACTGAGGAAACCTGTTGATAGCATTACAAGGCAGTTCTTGTTCTGGAACTCCCAGGGCAAGAGAGGCAGAGGTAGACCAAGAAGCACATGGAGAAGAGAGCTGGAAACAGAGGTGAAAATGATGAGGAGAAAGTGGAAAGAACTTGAGATGATGGCATGTGACAGGAGGACTTGTCATGTGTTTGTTGAAGGCCTATGCTCCTTTGGGAGTGGAGGGTTATGATGATGATGATTTTCACATAATGTAGGAAAGTTGGAGTTGTTTCTGAGCACAAATAAAGTTTTTATCACAATTTGAATTTTTTGGGTATATTTAGATAAAGCGCACAAATATTTTAACCTTTATTTACAGACATGACTACCATTACTGATTTTGCATTAAATAATTTATTTATAATGATAACATGAAGTTTTATATATATCTAAATATAGAGATATGAAACTCCTTTGACATGCACCTAACTTAATGAGTGCAGAACAATTTAAAAATATAAAAAATTTGGAAAAAAGTTGTACTTACCCACAAAAATAATCCAATTTGGAAGCCTGGAACTCCTAGAACCACTTTCATCCAATTATACAGAACACAGACAAGTTTCAGTTGTTTTGAATAATAAATAAAAATGTTGTTTCCTTTTGAAATGTTCAGGTCACATATTGAAAAATCATGATGAAAATAAACTATGTACACACTTTATACACAACTGATATTTACCACAAACTATTTCCTTTCATGATAAGCAGCAAAACAGTTATTTGGATGTAGATGGGGATTATTTGTGCATCCTTCACAATAAAAGGATGTCCTGACCCTTACTTGAGGGGTGCTGCAAACGACACAGTTGCGATGAAATTTTGATTTTTTAATTAAATGGTTTGTTCCTCCTAGTCTGTTGACTGGATTGTTCACTTGATTGCCATGTCCAATCCTGGGAGGAATTTGCTGGAAATCCACAGCAGCAACAAGAGAGAGCTCATTGACAAGTTGCCGTTTAAATTGAAGAAGGCTCCGTTTTTTGGCATTTGTTGTTCTTGACAGTGCAAATAATTTATACGCATTGAGCTGAGCTATTTCATATGTTACAATGCTTTGGTCCACTCTGTCACATCCATTCATGCGTTGATTGTAATCATCAATCATCAGTGGTTTATTTTTTGTTTCACAAAAGCGATTGGTGATGCGCAACTTGAAACAAGAATGCATGGTTTTTTTGCTTTTTTGTCCCTAAACATTACACATAAAAATATTTTTTCTTGCTCCATATACTATTTCATTTCCATGTGCATTAGCTGTGTAGTTTTCAGCTCTTTTTGGAAGTTCTTTCGATTAACATTGACAGTCCCAGTGAAATAATGACTCCTGTTATTCAGATATTGAAGCAACGGCACACTTGTGTAATATCGATCAGCATAGATGTGATGACCTTTTCCACATGGTTGTAGCAAAGTGTCAAAAACTTTGATGGCTTGCTGGCTATTTACATCAATATCTGGACTGTAAGAAGTATTGGCCCCAAAGTATATCAACAAATTTACTACATACCCTGTGCTACTGTCGCAAAGACCGAATGTCTTCACATGATATTTTTTGGGTTTAGAGGCATTGAACATTTTGTGAGCCCATCTGCCTTTTCACCCAATTACCATTTCATCCAAAGACAGCTCCTTGTAAGGGTAAAATGCTTCCTGGAATCTAGATAACATTTTCTGTAGAAATGGTTCGATCTTTGCTTTACCTTGTGCGTTTACATCACTCACATGAAACATCGTGTGATATAACATCTGAAACATATCCCTTGTAAACATCTGTCTGTACCAGGGAGTTTGCATAAAGCCTTCATTAGACCAATAATCACTAATGACTGGTTTTTTCACAATCCCCATTGCTATTATGACAGCAAAAAACTTGCACAGTTCTGGAGATGTAACTGGATACCAGTTTTGATAGACAGATCTTTTTGTCACCGTTTCTAAATTTGACTGACAGAGTCGATCAGCATATTCATTTATAGAAACAGTAAGCTCATCTATAATCTCATTAGTTAAAAGAGCTTTGAGACAATAAAATGCAGAAGAATCCTCAGGTATAATATTTGGATTCACACCTGTAATCCTAGCATGAGGCGGTACAAAGCGGAAAGCATTTTGTGTTGAGCCAGCATCAACATTCCACCTAATTTCCTCATTCATTGTACTTGTATTACCATCAGTACTTGTGGATTCTGCTTCTCTATGGGGTGATCTAGATGTAGGCCTATCTTCTCTTAATCTTTTCTTCATGGGAGCTTTACCTTTTCCTTGTTGTCTTTTCAATGGCCTGGCATTACTAGTACGTGTACTACTGACAGAACCAGCTAGGGGAAACGTCCCCTTATCATCTGATTCAGTATTTTGATTACATATATCTTCGCTGGGCAACAACATTTTTCCAGCCACTGCTAGAGGTGATATACCCCTTCAGTTGCTACATACAGTCAAGTTTCCTTTCTTTGGCAGCTTGATAATGTGGCCTTCCTTCCAGCTCTTTGGGATGGCCTCTTTTTCCCAGATTTTCTTGAAGAGCTGGTGTAGCAACTCTGTGGTGTATGGTATATTTGCCTTCAGGGCTTCTGGTGGTATTCCATCTGGTCCTGCAGCCTTCCCATTTTTTAGCTGTTTTATTGCCAGAGATCTCTTGTTTAGTGGGTGGGTTCATGTTGCACTGTAGTGGCTCTTCTGCTGGTTCTATGATGGGTCGCTGTATTGGTTGGTTTCGGTTAAGGATTTCCTTAAAATATTCAGCTCATCTGGCCCTTTGTTTCTCTTAATTGCTAATGTTTTGTCCTTCTCTGCTCTTCACTGTTGTATTGTGGTTTAGCTGTTTTTTAGATAAAGTTCTAGTGATATTATATAACCACTTTCCACTTTCAACCACTTTCCTCAGATACCTCAGGAAAGTGGTTGAAGTAACAAGAAGAGACATGGTATGCAACCAGACGATACGTCAAGGCCTTAAATCCTACCCCCTGCAGACGCAAGTAGAATAGTTCCAATTAAGATGGTTTGGCCATGTCTGCAGAATGGGAGAAGATCGGCTACCACGACAAGCATGGGAAACAAAGAGCAAAGGATCCAGACCCCCAGGACGACCCAGAGTCCGCTGGGAGGACAACATTAGACAATCTTTGAAGGACCGAGGACTAGAATGGAACCAGGCCAGGAGGAAGACAGCCGATAGGATAGCCTGGCGCTCTCTCTTCCAAACCTCTACACCTCACGGTAGAAGGGGAACGACTAAGTAAGATATTATATAATGTTTTTAAGTTGCGATCTCGGCTTGCTGTTAGTTTTTCAATAAATTCTCTTTTATCTTGCCTGGCACTCTTTTTCATTTTCCTGTTTAGCTCCCAATATATTGTGAGCAGTTGTGTTTTCCATTCTGCATCTTTACAGTTGTTTACTTGTTGTTTGATGTCTCTTCTTTCTCTTATAAGGTTCCATGTGTTTTCTGTGAGCCATTCCTTCTGTTGTTTATTTCTTTTGCCAAGAACAACTTAAAATGTATTCCTGTATGCTTCCTGAATTGTGCACCAATGGTTATCTATACTTTCCTCTTCAAGGTTCCCCAGTGCTTCAAATCTATGTCTCAACTTTAGGTTGAACTCAACTCTTGTGTCTTTGTTCATATGGTTCTGGGAATTATATTCCGGTTTTGCTCTTTCTGCTCTGTCTTTGTGCGCCCTCAATTTTATCCTCAGTGACGCCAGGAGAAGGTGGTGGTCTGACGCTACATCAGCTTCTCTCTTTCTCTAACATCTTGTAGGCAGCGTCTCCATTTTCTTTCTATGGTGAAGTGGTCTATCTGATTTTGCGTGTGCCCATCTGGGGAGTTCCATGCAGTCTTGTGTATGTCTTTGTGTGGGAAGATAGTCCCTCCGATGACCAGGTCATTCAAATCACAAAAGTTTACAAAGAGTTAATAACTGTGGTGATGTTATAATATCTGTGGTGATGTTATAATAACTGTAGTGATGTTACAATAACTGCGATAATGTTATAATAAATGTGGTGAAGTTATTATAACTGTGGTGATGTTATAATAACTGTGATGTTATAATAACTGTAGTGATGTTATAATAACTGTGATGTTATAATAACTGTGATTTAAAAATAACAGTAATGTTATAATAACTGTGATGTTATAATGTCTGTGATGATGTTAAAATAACTGTGATGTTATAATAACTGTGATGTTATACTAACTGTGGTGATGTTATAGTGTCTGTGGTGATGTTATAATTCAAAATATATTCCCACCAACGTTTTTTGGGCAAAAGTCATGCATTTTGAAACGTGAAATTCAAAGTGTATACCAACTGAAGGAATGTACTGGCCTTAGAATTTTTTTCCTGGTAGGTGTGTCAGAAATATTTGCAGAAGTTTCTAAATTTTTTCATCTGTGCATATGAACAAGCATCACTATCTCAGGTGTAAAAATAACAGCATATACTGAATAGAGTTCATTAAAATTTGCAATCAAACTGATCTGTACAATAAACATTGCTGTATATTTAATAAATGATCCCAATTATTACATTTAGGAGGTCTAAAAGAATTTGAAGGGGATATATGTCCCATTTGGCACAAATAATTATTGATATGTCAGCCAATTTAATTGCCAAAGACAACATGTCCCATTTGGCACAAATAATTATTGACATGTCAGCCAATTTAGTTGCCCAGGTCAATATGTTCCATGTTAGGGTGACCATATTGTTTTAATAAAAAGAGGATAATATACGCTAAAAAGTAGGTCAAAAAAAAGGACTTATTAATTTCAATCTATTAATGCATGATTGTGATGACAGAGCTAGTTTTATACTTCAATCTATTAATGCATGATTGTGATGACAGAGCTAGTTTTATACTTCAATCTATTAATGCATGATTGTGATGACAGAGCTAGTTTTATATTTCAATCTATTAATGCATGATTGTGATGACAGAGCTAGTTTTATATTTCAATCTATTAATGCATGATTGTGATGACAGAGCTAGTTTTATATTTCAATCTATTAATGCATGATTGTGATGACAGAGCTAGTTTTATATTTCAATCTGTTAATGCATGATTGTGATGACAGAGCTAGTTTTATATTTCAATCTATTAATGCATGATTGTGATGACAGAGCTAGTTTTAAAAAGGTTAGAAAAAATAGAAATAAAATGTAGTTTATGTTTTTAAATCATTTTAACCGCAGAAATTAAATTTCCACATGTTAATCAGTATTGATAAAATTATTATTATTATGTTATTATAAAATTATTTATTTGGTTGCAGACATTGTCTTCTTCAAATTGTAACACAAACTGTCAAGTCCATCTCTTCATTTTTTAACAAACATATTCGGAATCGTCAAGAGCACAGACTCTTGGCACAAATGCTAATTAATAATGTCTATTACAGATTGAACAAACTTTAGAACAAATGAACTATACTGTTCAAAAAAAGAAACGCATAGCTATCCGAGGGCGCGTTTTTATGAGTTTGTAAGTAAAATTTGGTGCTAGGGTATATAAAAACCAGCCTCAAATGTTCTTTACAGTGTCAAATGCACGTGTTGACCTGAATTGCGTTTGTTTTTGTAATCGTTACAACGCAGTGGTCAATAGTGTTTATGGCGCAATTTTTGACCACAGCTCATGTTGCGCGCACGTGAAAGCAACAAAATTTGGGGTGAACACTATTCACTGACTACGCAACTGAAACCCTAGAAAAGGATAACGCTACACACAAAAAATTCAGTTCATTTTCAAGCAGACATTTATGGCGTCTCTATCGATAAATTTAAGGAACATTGCTATTGGCCGACTGCATGCAGGCGAAAGTCAAAGTCAGGTTGCCAGGCATCTAAATGTGCATCAGAGTACCATCAGTCGACTTTGGCACCGATTCCAAGCCACTGGCTCAGTTGAAGACCGGCATCACAGTGGACGACCCAGAGTGATAACAGCAGCGGAGGATCGCTTTATTCGGCTTCGTCACCCCAGAGACAGGTTTACAACAGCTTCCTCAACTGCCCAGTCATTGCCTGCAGGACGTCATGTGTCTGATCAATCTGTCCGGAATAGACTGCATGACGCTGAACTTTGGGCACAACGACCTCACCGAGGACCTGTCCTTACGCGCCGCCATCGCCAAAATCGACTTCTTTGGGCCAACCAGCATCGTCCCTGGGCAGCTGACAATCAATGGAGACGTGTCTGGTTTAGTGACGAATCTTTCTTTTTGTTGCAGCGTCCTGACAGACGGCGTAGGGTCTACCATAGCCGAAATGAATGCTTTGCCCAAAAATTGCGTTGATGAAGCTCCACCGCACGGTGGTGGAGGTGCAATGGTGTGGGGAATGATCAGTTACAACGGAAGGAGTCAATTGGTGCACATTGAAGGAGGCTTGAATGCGCAACGATACATCAATGAAATTCTTCGACCCCATGTCCTTCCACTTTTGGCTGCCCAAAGGTCTGTGTTTCAACAGGACAACGCCAGACCCCATTGTGCACGGTTGATCACGCAGTTCCCGACTGCCAACAATATTCTCACCCTTCCCTGGCCATCCCTGTCTCCAGACATGAGTCCGATTGAGCACCTGTGGGATGAGCTGCATAGACGTGTTTGTCGCCGAGACATTGCTCCAGCCAATCATCATGATCTGTTCCAGGCACTCCAGGAAGAGTGGGCAGCCATCCCACAGGCCCGCATCAGACGTCTGATCGCATCCATGCCCAGGAGATGCCAGTCGCTGATCGATGCAAGAGGAGGCCACACATCATACTAACGGGAAAGCCTGTACGCCAAAAAACTCTCGTGACCCAGATGCAAAACAACTGTCAATTGATTGGTTGAACCCTAAGGTATTCTTGTGTGCATTTTGAACAATTAACTCATTAAATTAAAAAAGTTATTGAATGTTAAAATTATGTGTGTGCCTTCAGTAGCTATGCGTTTCTTTTTTTGAACAGTATACATTGCTTTCAATTTGTTCAATATTTTCTTGTAAAAATACTCCTTAATAAATTTATTTGCATAAGATAGACCTAACTCTAAGTCGTTTCAATCTCCAATAAAAAGTAGGACAAAATGCACTTTTGAAAAAATCTGCCCAGATGCTCAATCTTAAGGTGGAAAAGAGGACAGATGGTTACCCTATCTATTGTGACACAAATAATTATTGTCAACCAGTTTAGTTGCCCAAGTCAATATGTTCCATGTGGCACAAATAATTATTGATAACACCTGCCAATTTAGTTGTCCAGGTCAATGTCTTATGTTGCACAAATAATTATTGATAACACCTGCCAATTTAGTTGCCCAGGTCAATGTCTTATGTGGCACAAATAATTATTGATAACACCGGCCAATTTAGTTGCTCAGGTCAATACGTCTCATGGTAGCACAAATAATTATTGATAACACCGGCCAATTTAGTTGCCCAGGTCAATATGTCTTATGTGGCACAAATAATTATTGATAACACCAGCCAATTTAGTTGCCCAGGTCAATATGTCTTATGTGGCACAAATAATTATTGATAACACCTGCCAATTTAGTTGCCCAGGTCAATATGTCTTATGTGGCACAAATAATTATTGATAACACCTGCCAGTTTAGTTGCCCAGGTCAATATGTCTTATGTGGCACAAATAATTATTGATAACACCTGCCAATTTAGTTGCCCAGGTCAATATGTCTTATGTAGCACAAATAATTATTGATAACACCGGCCAATTTAGTTGCCCAGGTCAATATGTCTTATGTAGCACAAATAATTATTGATAACACCGGCCAATTTAGTTGCCCAGGTCAATATGTCTTATGTAGCACAAATAATTATTGATAACACCTGCCAATTTAGTTGCCCAGGTCAATATGTCTTATGTAGCACAAATAATTATTGATAACACCGGCCAATTTAGTTGCCCAGGTCAATATGTCTTATGTGGCACAAATAATTATTGATAACACCTGCCAATTTAGTTGCCCAGGTCAATATGTCTTATGTGGCACAAATAATTATTGATAACACCGGCCAATTTAGTTGCCCAGGTCAATATGTCTTATGTAGCACAAATAATTATTGATAACACCGGCCAATTTAGTTGCCCAGGTCAATATGTCTTATGTAGCACAAATAATTATTGATAACACCTGCCAATTTAGTTGCCCAGGTCAATATGTCTTATGTAGCACAAATAATTATTGATAACACCGGCCAATTTAGTTGCTCAGGTCAATATGTCTTATGTGGCACAAATAATTATTGATAACACCGGCCAATTTAGTTGCTCAGGTCAATATGTCTTATGTAGCACAAATAATTATTGATAACACTGGCCAATTTAGTTGCCCCGGTCATTATGTCTTATGTAGCACAAATAATTATTGATAACACCGGCCAATTTAGTTGCTCAGGTCAATATGTCTTATGTAGCACAAATAATTATTGATAACACCGGCCAATTTAGTTGCCCCGGTCATTATGTCTTATGTAGCACAAATAATTATTGATAACACCGGCCAATTTAGTTGCCCCGGTCATTATGTCTTATGTAGCACAAATAATTATTGATAACACCGGCCAATTTAGTTGCTCAGGTCAATATATCCTAAAATAATCGTTCAGAGACAGAGTAGTAAAATGTTTATTTTGTTTTGTTTTGTTTGTGTTTGTGTGTACTCAGATAAGATTTTCAAAGACCGTATACACAAAAAAGTTGTGATAAAACAGCTGTTAGTTAATTAGCCAAATTTAATTCTGTTTGTTTTCTTTCACTTCTTATCATGTCATTTCTGAAGGGTTGCTCCGTGGCCTCATAGCCAAATCCAGATAAATTTGACTACACAGATCCAATAAAGGTGAAAAGGGATGTAATTACAGTGAGAAAAATAGTGATATCAGGACTTGCAGTAGAAACAGCACACTAAAATTATAAGTTTTGATGAGTTACGAGGCATGTTCAAATGAAACCCGCCCGTGCTGCGCCAAGTGGACATTTGTAGGAGGAGCATGATGACGTCACATCTGATGTAATAAGCACATACGAATGTACAAGTGTGTAAGTGTTCATTCTCCTAGTATTCATTGTTTGTGCTGCAGACCGTTAAAATAATGGCCGGTGTGATACGGAATCCGTCAAAGGTCGATCAGCGAGCGGTGATTCAGTTCCTAACAGCTGAAGGATGTCGACCAGTCGACATTCATCGCCGAATGAAAGCAGTGTATGGTGACAAAAGTGTGTCTAAGACTACAGTGAAAGACTGGGCACGAATGTTTCGAGAAGGACGTCAGTTAACGAAAGATCTTCCGTGGCCAGGTCAGGTGCATATCGTTGTGACAGAAGAAGCCATCGCCGAGATTGATGCAGCAATACGGGTGGACCGTCGTCGGAGCTTACGTTCGCTAGCAGAGGAATTCGCTGTGTCTCTTGGGACAGTTCAAATGGTGGTTAGGAAGAAACTGAAGTATCGAAAGGTGTGTTCACAATGGGTCCCACGGATGCTGACCGATCACCATAAGGAAGAACGCATGGGGTGGAGTTTGAACTACCTGCTGCGTTACGAAGAGGAGGGTGATGCATTTCTGTTGCGCATAGTGGCAGGCGATGAGTCGTGGTGCCACCACTTTGAGCCGTGCAGCAAAACAGCGAGCATGCAATGGAAACATCCCAGATCACCAAAACCCAAAAAATTCAAGTCACAGATTTCCGCCGGTAAGGTAATGCTGACCGCATTTTTTGACCATGAAGGGCTTCTATTGGTAGACTTTAAAGAGCCTGGTGTGAACATCAATGCCATCCACGACAAAGACACACTAGACAACCTGCATACCGCCATCAAGAATAAACGACCCGGAATGCTTTCGCGTGGTGTGATTCTGTTGCATGACAATGCTCGTCCACATGTTGCGAACATTGTGCAGGAAGCGTTAGCAAGGAAAAGGTGGGAAGTTCTGCCACACCCTGCCTACAGCCCCGATGTGTCACCATGTGACTTTCATTTGTTCGGACCCTTATAAAAATCTCTAAAGGGACAACAATTCGACTCCAATGCAGACGCCAGGGCCTCGGTGACCAAATGGTTCACACGGCTGTTTGCGAGCGATCTTTTAGTTATTTCCCCTTTTTCCCCGACCGCGCTATTTATAGCCCACTTGACATAGGTCACGTGGTCAGCTTCCTAATGGGAAAAACATGTGGCGATGTTTACTTTTGATAGGGCTTAATTAATGCTTTTAGGCTACTTTTTTATTATAAATACCGGCTTTAATTTTGCGTAAAGCTAGACTAGAAATGTTAGAGTAAATTTTAGAACAAGAACAAACATTTTATCACAATTAGAACAGAAGATATAATAGTCTGAAATAGTGTAAAATTTACGTTTTTTTTATATTTTGTTATGGTTTGTTTATAATGCAATTTTCACTAAATCGGTCACAATCAACATGCATAACGAATTACAGAAATCAAAAGTAGAAAACCTGCAGAAAATGGATATCAAAGATTTGTTTTGGTTTCATGCGTCAAACATTAATTATTGAAAGTTTAAATTGCAAGTCCACATTTATTACCTTAAAATAACACACCCAATTGTCCCCAAAACATGTTTGAATTGCTTTTATGCTACTTTATTATTATAAATACCGGCTTTAATTTTGCGTAAAGCTAGACTAGAAATGTTAGAGTAAATTTTAGAACAAGAACAAACATTTTATCACAATTAGAACAGAAGATATAATAGTCTGAAATAGTGTAAAATTTACGGTTTTTTTTTTACATTTTGTTATGGTTTGTTTCTAATTCAATTTACACTAAAACGGTCACAATCAACATGCATAACAAATTACAGAAATCAAAAGTAGAAAACCTGCAGAAAATGGATATCAAAGTTTTGTTTTGGTTTCATGCGTCAAACATTAATTATTGAAAGTTTAAATTGCATGTCCACATTTATAACCTTAAAATAACACACCCAATTGTCCCCAGAACACGAGAGCTAACAATTATCTCAATCATACATCATGAGTTCTGATCCAGTCTGCGCAATGTTTTTCTAATATGTGCTGTTTATGAATTGTCTTACTAGGGAATAGCTTTCTGAACAAAGACATATAAGTCTCTATCGATGCTGTTATTGATTCTTTACTAATTGGTTTACTGTGTGATATTTTGTTGTGTACTTTCTCAAATGCTTCTTTCAGTGAGTTGAATTGTTCTTGGGCAATAAAAGCTATGTTAGTTATATCTTGTTTGTCTGTAATTTTCAGTGTTTGTGTAATGATTGCTCTTGTAAGATCTTTATAAACTTTTTGTGTGAGATATCTGTGGCAGTGATTCCCTATAAATGCTCTGCTATTATAAGCCTGTTGTATGATTTTGTGTTTGGCTAGTACCTTGTCCATGTGTGAGCAAACTGGACCAGACCTAGTACACAGATCTTGAAACTGAAGTTTGGCCAGCGCATCTTGTGCATTTTCAAGTCTAACTTTAAAATTATCTGTCTCCTCCTTATCCTCACAAAGTTCAATACCTACCTGAAAAATTCAATTTTAGCTCCTAATTCTTCTGCCTATTTCCAGTTCCTACTAAATCTCTTCAAGTTCTTAAAAGTACTAATGTTTGCATGTATCTCTTGCGAATTCTCAAATATCTTTGCGTCTATTGTATCAGCTACCTGTTCTAGAAGTCTGTGGTGTTTCAAAACAATGCCTAATAAAATATGAAGGTAAGGAGGAGCTACATTTTCAATTTCAATCTCTAACATTGGTTTGTGTAAACAATTATGGTAATGTGCCACTTGCCTTTTATTCCCTTTCCCATATTTCATATATCTATTGTAATCTCTTATCAACATGGCCAAACTTCTTGGTTTGCAAGTTGTATGCTCTCTGGATGTCTTTGATGAAAATGTTTGGTTTGTCTGGAGCTCAAGGAATATACCCATGTCTGTGGTGTCTCCAGCAAAACAAGGAAATAATCCCCGAATAAGAAAACAACAACTTGTTTACCATCCCACTCTAAATATTTTAGTGACTCTATCTGAGCTTTCATGCCATTCATAAATATTTCTAAATTATCATATGTATCTCTGACTCTAGCCATTGATAAAAGGATGGTATTAGATTTAGAATTTGGTTTCTCTAAATTTACTACCTGCATTGTAACTTTGAATGAAAGAAGATATACAAACAGTTACTTAGAATTCGCTGGCAGCCGTCGTGTGCACAGGATTGTCTACCAAAGAACACCAATGGAACAGTCCTTATCTCACACACAATTAAAAAAAAAATTCATATTATAAATAGAAGATTAACAAGACTTGAAAGATAGATCAAATTATGTGGAAGTAATCTATCTATAGCTTTACATGTTTTCTGACGCTTATATACGTAGCTAAATATCATTATAAATGAATGAAAATGCAAAAACAGATGGTGCTTTACAAAAAGTTATTTTTTTACTACCTTATTTAAGATTTGTGGGTATCAGGAATGCATTTAAAGGGATTTAAATGCTATAAAATCTGGTGACAATATGCTTGTTCTTGTAATGCCACACTCACAAAACTGACTACCACACATTCTTAAGATATGAAACCAAAAAAAAAGTATGTGGAAATAATCTTTAGCTTCCCTTCGAGAAGTCTTTATAATTATAAACTCAAACGAATGGGCCGATTTTTAGATATTAAATTAATAAAAAGATTACTTATTTTATGAATTTCCTTAAATGATGACGCTGTTTTCAAAAGTCTGTAACTCCGTCAAAACTAATTTCAAACAAATAAAAATGCAATCAAAAATAGAACACAGAACAAAGTTATAGTACACAAACGAATTTTAGCGCTGTGTTTATCCAGAACGAGTGTGTAATGATTTATATTTTACTGATTTTACTCACACATCAGCTGATTTTCCCCGCCAAAAACTAAAATAGTCTTTTACGGTGCACACAAAATTTTATACCCGGTGTCAGAATTCCTGTCACCGAAACTAAAAGAGCGCTCTGGTAATAGGCACAAACAGCCGTGTTCAATAAGCAACCAAAGTCATTTTTCTCGGACGGCATCCGCCGTCTACCCAAGCAGTGGGATGTGTGTCTGAATGCCTATGGTGACTATTTCTAAAAAACCCCAGTGAGTACTTGCTTCATAACAATTGCTGTATTTAATTCTACTACTCCTGCTGATGTACCTTACATATATTTGTTATAAAGCCACTGGGACGGGTTTTATTTGAACACGCCTGGTACTTGCTCATAAATGTGGTGATGTTATGGTTACAAAGCTGATGCTGTCATAATTGTGGTGATGTTATAGTAATGAAGCTGAAGCTGTCATAACTGTAGTGATGTTATAGCAACTAAGCTGATGCTGTCAAAACTGTGGTGATGTTATAGTAACCATGTTGATGCTGTCATAGCTGTAGTGATGTTATAGTAACCATGTTGATGCTGTCATAAAAATGGTGGTTATAGTAACCAATCTGATGCTGTCATAACTGTGATGTTATAGTAACCAAGCTGATGCTGTCATAACTGTGGTGATGTTATAGTAACCAAGCTGATGCTGTCATAACTGTGGTGATGTTATAGTAACCATGCTGATGCTGTCATAACTGTGGTGATGTTACAGTAACCATGCTGATGCTGTCAAAACTGGCATTTATCATTTTGAGTCAAATTCCTGACTGAAGTTCTTTGTGGCTTTCATTTGGAGCAGCCGACCTCAAGCCAAACCTCTTTACTTTCCTCATACAGCGTGTCAATATTGGGGTACACCGTTACTATTAAAAATTACATTTTGATCCAGGTAACATACCGGCAGTCAGGATGTTGGTGACACTATTATAACTGTTCTGATACTGCCATAACTTTGCTGATGTGGTCATTACTGTGGTGATTCAGTCATAACTGTGAGGATGCGGTCATAACTGTGGTGATGTGGTCATGACTGTGGTGCTGTGGTTATAACTGTTGTGATGTGGCCATAACTGTGGTGATGTGGTCATAACTGTGGTGATATGGTTGGAAATGTGGTGATGTGGTTTTAACTGTAGTGACGAGGTCATAACTGTGGTGATGTGGTCATAACTGTGGTGATGTGGTCATAACTGTAATGATGTTGTCTTAATTGTAGTGATGTGGTCATAACTGTAGTGTTTTGGTCCTAACTGTGGTGACACTATAATAACTGTGGTGATACTATCATAACTGTAGTGATGTGGTCATAACTGTGGTGATGTTGTCATAACTGTGGCATTGTGGTTATAACTGTCAAAATACTGTCATAACTGTGGTGATGTAGTCATAACTGTGATGAAACTGTTATAACTGTAGTGATGTTGTCATAACTGTGGTGATGTTGTCATAACTGTGGTGTTGTAGTTATAACTGTGATAAAACTGTCATAACTGTGTTGATGTGGTCATAATGGCGGTGGTGTAGTCATAACTGTGGTGATGCGGTCATCACTGTGATGTGGTCATAACTGTGATGATGTGGTCATAACTGTGGTGATGTGGTCATAACTGTGGTGGTGTGGTCATAACTGTGGTGATGTGGTCATAACTGTGCTGATAACTGTCATAACTGTGATGATGTGATCATAACTGTGATGATACTGTCATAACTGTGGTGATACTATTATAACTGCGATGATACTGTCATAACTGTGATTATACTGTCATAACTGTGCTGATGTGGTCATAAATGTGATGAATGTGGTTATAACTGTGATTATGTGGTCATAACTGTGGTGATGTGTTCATAACTGTGATTATGTGGTCATAACTGTGGTGATACTATCATAACTGAGCTGAAGTGGTCATAACTGTGATGATACTGTCATAACTGTGGTGATACTATCATAACTGTGCTGAAGTGGTCATAACTATGATGATGTGGTCATAACTGTGCAGATGTGGTCATAAATGTGTTGATGTGCTCATAACTGTGGTGATAGTGTCATAACTGTGCTGTGGTCATAACTGTGGTGATACTGTCATAACTGTGCTGATGTGGTCATAACTGTGGTGATGTGGTCATAAATGTGGTGATACTGCCATAACTGTGGTGATACTGACTGTCATAACTGTGGTGATGTGGTCACAACTGTGGTGAAACTGTTATAACTGTGGTGATGTGGTCCTAACTGTAGTGATGAGGTTATAACTGTGGTCATACTGTCTTAACTCTGATGATGTGTTCATAACTGTGATGATACTGTTGTAACTGTAAAGATGTGGTCATAACTGTGGTGTTGTGGTTATAACTGTGATAAAACTGTCATAACTGTGGTGATGTGGTCATAATGGTGGTGATGTATTCATAACTGTGGTGATACTGCCATCACTGTGATGTGGTCATAACTGTGATGATGTGGTCATAATTGTGAAGATACTGTCATAAATGTGATGATGTGGTCATAATTGTGAAGATACTGTCATAACTGCGGTGATGTGGTCATAACTGTGGTGGTGTGGTCATAACGGTGGTGATGTGGTTATAACTGTGATGATACTGTCATAACTGTGGTGATATGGTCATAACTGTGGTAATGTGGTCATTACTGTAGTGATGTGGTCATAACTGTGATAATGTGGTCATAACTGTGATGATAGTCATAACTATGGTGATGTGGTCATAAATATGGTGATGTAGTAATAACTGTGATAATACTGTCATAACTGTGGTGATACTGTTATAACTGTGCTGATGTGGTCACAAATGTGATAAATGTGGTCATAACTGTGGTGATGACATCATAACTGTGGTGATGTGTCCATAATTGTAGTGATCTGACTATAATTTTTGTTCTACTGTCATAACTGCAGGGATGTGGTCATAAATGCAGTGATGTCATCATAACTGTTGTGATACTGTCATAACCATGATGTGGTCATAACTGTGATGATACTGTCATAACTGTGGTGATGTGGTCATAACTGTGGCGATGTGGTCATAGCTGTAGTCAATCAATCTTCTTCTTCCTCTTCTTCCTCGTTCGTCCTGAAAAGGACGTTGGTTGCGTTGTGTCTGTTTACACCGGAGCTGTGATATCTGCACCTTTCGGCTGACACATCTGACTTCAGCACGGCATTTTTTGGGACCGGGTTTGCCTTCCCTCTTCGATCCCTACTCTCTCAGCCAGACTGCAGTGATGCAGCCTGTTTCCTGGACCACCACGTGGAGGTGGAGTAGGGTCTTGGTCAGCTCTGGTTCGCTGACCCTGACGCAAGCAGTCAAGCTATGGGTCGCTGACTGCATTCTCTATTGCTGCATCTTTGGGTCCCAGTCAATCAATCAATACCCTTTAGCTCCCTGAGGAGCATAGGCCTTCAACAAACACATGCCAAGTCCTCCTGTCCTGTGCCATCTGCTCAAGTTCTTTCCATGTTTTCCTCATCATTTTCAGCTCTGTTTCCAGTTCTCTTCTCCATGTGTTTTTATGGTCTACCTCTTCCTCTCTTTCCTTGTGGATTCCAGAACAAGGACTGCCTTGTAATGCTATCAACAGGTCTCCTTAATGTGTGTCCTATCCATCGCCTGCGTCTTCTTCTCAACTCTTGTTCCACTGGCACTTGTCTGCTTCTTGTCATCAGTTCCACATTTGTGACTTTATCATACCATTTCAGTCCTTCTATTCTATGCAAGCACCTGTTTATAAAAGCCTATACCTTTTTGGTTGTTGTTTTTGTTGCTCTCCATGTCTCAGAGCCATACAATAGGACTGACTTGACATTTGAGTTGAAGATTCTTATTTTCGTGTTGAACTTGATTTCTCTTGTTCTCCATATGTTTCCCAATGCAATGAAAGCTCCGCTTGCTTTTTGTATTCTTATTTTGATATCACTGCCTGTCCCTCCAACTTTGTCTATATTACTGCCAAGATATGTTTGCGATTCAACATCTTTTAGGGGTGTTTCTTCAAGTTCAATCTTGTTATCATTTCTTGCATTTATTCTCATAATCTTTGTATTTTCCCTGTGTATTTTCAGGCCCACTTGTTGTGACCTCTCATCGAGAATTTTGTCTTGCATTTGATTATGGTTATGGGACGGAAGAGCCAAATCATCTGCAAAATCTAGATCATCAAGCTGTTTAGTCAGATTCCACTGGATTCCATTTCTGTTGTGTAATGTTGATGTTTTCATAACCCAATCTATTGCTAGTAAGAAAAGAAATGGAGACGAGAGGCATCCGTCTCACTCCCGTTCTAATCCTAAACGGTTCTGTAAGTTGTCTTTCATGAAGAACTCTACATGTCATGTCTTCATAGGTCTTCTTTATTAAGTTAATGATCTTCATGGGAACTCCATAATGCCTCATCAATTTCCAAAGTGATTCTCTGTCTACACTGTCAAATGCCTTTTCATAGTCCACAAATCCGATGTATAGCGGTAAATTCCATTCCAAACTTTGTTCAACTATTATTCTCAATGTGGCTATCTGGTTTGTACAGGATCTGTTTTGTCGAAAACCTGCTTGTTCATCTCTCAGTTGCTTGTCTATGGACTCTTTTAATCTCTCCAGGATGATTCTGTTTAATACTTTTCCTGGCACTGATAGTAACATTATTCCTCTATAATTTGTAATTTGTGCACTCTTGTAAATTTCCCTTCTTAGGCAACTTGACCAGATAACCTTCCTTCCATTCTGCTGGTATTTCCTCTCTCCCAGACTTTACCAAGAAGTTGGTATAATATCTCTGTAGAAGTATCAATATCTGTTTTGATGGCCTTTGCTGGAATGCCATCTGAACCAGCTGCTTTTCCATCTTTCAGAAGCTTTATGGCTTTCTTCTCTACTTGGTCATCATCATCAGCTGCCATCTCCACAACGAAGGTTGGCTGTAATGGATCTCCAACGTCTTCTGTCTCTTGTCTTGATGGTGCACTCTGATAGACTCTTTCCTGTCCATCTCTTGATGTTATCTTTCCACTTATAGCGCTGTCTTCCCCTTGTACATTTGCCTTCAACTCTCCCTTCTATTATGGTCTTCTGCAAGGTGTTATGCCTTTTTATGTGGCCAAAGTATCTTAGCTGCTGAACTTTGACCTCCCTCATTAGTTCTCTTTTCATACCTAGATTTTCTAGGACCTCCTTATTTGTTTTCATCTCTTTCCATGAGATACGCCCCATTCTTCTTTATATCCACATTTCAAGAGCCTCAATTCTTTCTTCCAAATACTTATTCATCGTCCATGTTTCTGCACCATACAGAAATGCAGAATATATATAACACTTTATGATTCTCAGTTTTAATTTGTGAGATAACTGTTTAGATGTCAGTATATGTTTCATGTTGTTGAATGTAGCTTTGGCCATTCCTATTCTCTTCTTGATTTCTGTTTCACATCTGCCATCTTCTGTTATTACATGACCAAGATATACGTAGCTCTTGACTTGTTCCAGGATTTTCCCATTTACGCTTATCTTTAATGTGGGCTTATCATCTGTTTTGCTAATTATCATAGTTTTTGTTTTCTCAATATTAATGTCGAGTCCATATTCAAGACTTATACTGTTCACTTGCTTCACTAGTTCTTGTAACTCCTGTTCGCTTTCAGCTAACAACACGGTTTCATCTGCATATCTAAGGTTGTTTATTGACCTTCCACTGATGTTCAGTCCTGGTATTTCCTGTATCTGTTTGAAAATTTTTTCGGTGTATAGATTAAATAGGCAGGGGGACAGCACACAACCTTGTCTGACACCTCTTTTTATGTCTATGTATGGTGAATAATTCCTTCCAGATCTTACTGTGGCAGTTTGCTCCAAATAAAGGTTACTGAGTATTCTTATATCTTTTCCATTAATACCTATGTCTTCGAGGCATTCAATTATTTTCTCATGATGGACTCTGTCAAAAGCCTTCTTATGGTCAGTGAAGCACATGTACATACCTTTTTGGACCTCTGTATATTTTTCTGCTAATATTCTTAGGCAAAATATTGCCTCTCTTGTTCTGCTGTTCCGTCTAACACCAAACTGTTCTTCTTGGATTTCGCTGTCTACCTTACTTTTTATTCTTTCCTGTATGATTTTGAGAAGTATCTTAATTGCATGACTCATCAGGCTGATTGTTCTGAAGTCTGAACATTCTGTTGCATTAGGTTTTTTGGGCAATGTTATAAAGACTGATGTCTTCATGTTGTGTGGTATAAATCCTGTATTGTATATCATTGCATAGATCTGTGATTGTATCTATACCAAAGCTCTCCACGGTTTCTATCATTTCAATTTTTATGTTGTCCGTGCCTGCTGATTTTCCTTTTTGTATCATATGAATGGCATTCTCTACTTCTGATCTGAGAAACGTTTGGGCCTTCATTAGAATCTGGTGATGGTTTTTTACCTCTGTTGTCCTCAAATAGTTCTTTTACGTATTCTGCCCATCTGTTTGATATGTCTTTCTCATCAAGTAAGATTACACCAGTTTTGTTCTTGATATAGCTTCTTCCTTGTGCAAACTGCAACCTATTTGATAATTTCTTTATTTCTTCATGCATATCTCTTGTCATGTGCTTTGCTTCCAAGTCTTCTATTTCCTTGCATTTTGCTTCTATCCACCATTCTTTTGCTTGTCTACACATAGTACGTATGTCATTGTCTATTGTTTTATATTCTGGAGTGTTTTTTGCTTTCTTTCTTTCTACCATTTTACTCAAGATGTCATCTGTCATCCAAATTTGATTTTTCTTAGGCTCCTTTTTAGGTAAATTTGCATTTGCTGATTGTATGCTTGTTTTTAAGCATTCCCATTTTGTGGTTACTTTCTCTTCTGGGTTTTCTCTTCTATACTGCTCCATGCTTTCTGTCAATAACTGTTATTTATTTATTTTTGACGTCGATTAAATATTGCTGTTTTATATCTGGTTGTTTCAGCGCTGATATTTCTATCTGGGGTTCCTCATTTCTTCTGTTCTTTTCAGCTTTATATTTATTTACTTTGATGACGACCGGATTGTGATCTGAATTTATGTCGGCGCCAGGATGTAACTTTGCACTTGTGACACTGTTCTTAAATCTATGTTTTATCATGATATAGTCAATTTGATTTCTTGTTACATCTCCTGGGCTTTTCCATGTGTATAATTTCCTTGGGTGGTGTTCAAAAAAGGTGTTACATATGACCAGCTGGTTTTCTTCACAGAACTGGATAAGTCTGTCTCCTCTATCATTTCTTGTCCCTAATCCATACTGTCCTACTATTTTCGTGTATATTCCTTTTACTACTTTTGCATTCATATCACCCATTACTATCAACACATCTTTAGATTTTACTGGTTTAAGTATGTGTTGTGGCTCTTCATAGTATTCTTCTATTTCTTCTTCGCTATGATCTTTAGTTGGTGCATAGGTTTGTAAGATTGATACTTGGTCATTCACAGCTGATTTGTAGCTCCTCTTCTGCTGGCTGGATGTCTGGGGGATTAGTTGGAGCTGGTCTAATGAGAAGTTCCTCAAAATGTTCTGTCCATCTCTTCATTTGCTCTTGTATATTACTAAGCAATTTTCCTTTCTTAGCTTTTAGAGGTAATTTTCTTGTTTATATTTCCCTGTTAGCTCCTTTGTGTTGTTGTACAGGTCCTCATATTTCCTTTGGCTGCAGCTTCCTCTGCTTCCCTTGCCATCTCTTCAATATACTTCCTCTCGTCTCTTTTGATGTTTCTTCTTACTTCTTTGTTTGCTTCTATGTACACTTCATGAGCCTTGGCTTTGGAGCTTCTGGTTTTGCTTCTGTTTAAATCTGCTTTCTTGTTTTTCCCGTCTTCTATCTTGCTAATGGTTTCTGTTGTTATCCATGCGTTGTGCTGATGTTCTCTTTTTCTCAGTACTTCTTCACGTCTCGTTCCATATATGTTTTACTTGTTGCAAGGCAACTTCTGTATCTGCTACATCATCCAGGTCTTAGAGTAATTATCTGTACCAGCACGTGAGTTATATTGAGATTCATCAACTAATCTTAGGCAAAAGAAGCCTCTTACTTTGCAGACCTCATACTGGCTGTTAAGATTCTTGCAATACTCACTTCCAATAATTTAATAATTGCACCTAGTGTCTGTGGCAAACTAGCAAGATTACTGACATGCAATGAATATGACTCATGATTAATTTAACTTACAATGAATCTGGTTTGCGATGAAATTTATATGAGACTTGTGATGAATTTGTTTTGGCAATGACTTGAGTGCCATGAATTGGTGTAGAACTCATTAATGTGTTTCGATTAGCATGGGAGAAAGCAAACAAAGTCAGATTTTCACAACAATCAGCAGGGGAGAAAGCAAACAAAGTCAGACTTTCCCAACAATCAGCATGGGAGAAAGCAAACAAAGTCAGACTTTCACAATGATTAGCATGGGAGAAAGCAAACAAAGTCAGTGTCGTGTGAAATTCTAATCCACATATATAAATTAAAACGTAAATGTAAAGCCTAACAAATAAATTTAATAAAAGGAAAGAAGAATGGTAAAGAACAGTGCTGTCACAATGACTGTACTCGAAATCCCCCTTGTTTTCTCCTTCGTCTGCAAATTGTAACGTTTCACGTTGATAGTAAAAGCCTACTGCTTCAATACCCGCTTTCTACGATAAAACGTGTACTGCCTTTCTAAGAAAAACCTTGAGATACGCAAGCTGACCTATATTTAATATTCCATTCATGTCATTTTATACACTAAGTTACCATAAACGAAAGACAGATGGACTAAGGATAGAAAGAAAGGGAGGGGCTGAAAGTCGGAACGCAGGCAATACTACCACAGTCTCGCGATACACAATTACTACCATCACGCGTGTAAGGCCACAAGCACTAGCTTTTTTCAAATCGACAGTGATAAAAAACACTACCCATGCGAGAGTTAGTTTTTAAAAACTTACAAAACGCTTATTAGGAAACATGACATTCTACTGTTTTATGTCTAAAATTGGGTATAAAATGGACAAATGGAAAATTCCTGGGGGACCTGGATTTCGCAGATGATGTAGCATTCTTAAGTTCAACACCAAGACAATCCCAAGAAGCAATAAATAATTTGTGTCATCTCTCGGTTAAAATTGGTCTCCAAATAAATGCCTCTAAAACTAAAGCTATGAACTTTTCTAACGAGACCTTTGATATCATCTTGAACGGGAAAAAACTACAGAAAGTTGAAAGTTTCAATTATTTAGGCAGTAAAATGACTCAGGATGGTGACACAACAAGAGAAATCCATACAAGAATTGCTTTGGCAGCTAGCGCCTTCAATAGATTATCTAACATTTGGAAATTACGATCATTGAATATACATACCAAGCTTCGTCTGTTTAATTCAAATGTTATCTCAGTGTTAACATACGGCTGTGAGAGTTGGAAAATAACAAAATCATTGGAGAACAAGCTGAATACATTCGAGAACAAATGTCTTAGAAAACTCATGAACATCAGTTGGAAAGAATTCAAGACTAATCGACAAATAAGAGAGAAGACTCTAGGCAGAAATATGTCTCCGACTATATAAGGAAAAGACGATGGTCATATATCGGTCATGTCCTACGAATGCAAAACAACAGAATACCACTACAGGCGCTCACTTGGGTTCCTGAGGGTAAGCGGAAAAAAGGAAGACCAAAAGAAACACTCAGAAGAACAATAATAAGAGAAGGAAGAACGTTGGGCCTAAATAATGTGCAAGAGCTAAGAGGAGTGGCGTCACAACGAACAACCTGGAGAGCACTGGTTTCTGCCTTATGCGCCGTGTTTGGCGCTTAAAGAATTTATTATTATTATTATTATTATGTCTAAAATCCTGACATTAGTCTGACAGTACAGCAGGACAGGTGGCGGTTCTAAACATAAAAAATAAAAATAAAACTACACGACTATCCTGGAAAATACATATTTTGAACGCAGCCCCTTAGCCCCATTAAATTTATATATTTGGGTTCCTTAGGACTTGCTGACAAAGAATATGTTAAACGTTACGCAAATAGTCTAGGAATTAACAAATTATAGCCAAAAGAAATAGTGAGGGATGTCAGACAACACCAAAATCAGAATCGCTCAGTGGCAGATTTTCACACCACCATTGTACGGGAAATAGGCTGACATGTTACCTCCTATTTGATTGGCAGAAAGTAAATGTAAGGCTAAACACGATTAGTCGGACTATAAATATTGATTCTTTGTTGTTAGGGGAAACAGTAGTAGGGTACTTTTTTTCAAATGCTTATGTAAACATGGCACGATTGGTTAGACCCGCCAATATAGTCAATCAGAGGCGTCAGGTCAGCACCACATTTTCATATAAACTTACTAAAGAACCAGTGCGTTGAGCGCCAGGTCATATTTTTCTAAATAAAAGCCTGGGACATCGGCAGATCGAAATTGTGCTATATTCATTGCCAGTCAACGTAACTGTGTATTATTCCATGAATTGTGGTAAGCTTGAAATATTTGATATCTTTTTAATGAAAATTGAATGTAAATTGATAATTTATGTCTGTATATATGTGTGGTTCAGTAGCGAACATGAAGTAAACCCTAAATTGTGCTCCAACCTTTTCGACGGAGTCACCTGTCAAGTTATTTGCTTATGTTTGTATCATAAGTATAATTGTGTCTTTACCTGCGATGTCAGGTTGATTAGGGGTTGTCTTCCCTTGTTTATTCATTCACTGTGTTTGACCTTTAGGGTCAGAGGTTGTCAGTTCGGGCGTAGGCCTATGGGAAGGTTTTTTAAGCGGGAGTGAGATATACTTCCGGGAAGCCGGGAGGTCCTGTTTTTCTGAAGGGACCAAGAGTCCATTGTTTTTCGGGGAGAATCTTCGAAGTAACTGCTATGGCAGTTTTCCCCAGTGAATCTCTGTGCGTCGGGATGACGACAGAATTCCTTGTGTAGTTCTGAGGATTCATTTACCAGGTAATACCGACCTTTATGCATTATTACGCTTTTCGGTGGCAGAACATGTAAAGGATTACCTAGGGTGAACAGCAGCTCACTGATCCGCCATTTCAGAACTTATATATTTGTGCTCGAGGTAGCCATCCAAGACTGTTAGTCTTATATTGTCCAGAAATCCAGTGACGAAGATATATTGTGGGAGCCGCAGATTGGCGGAACTTCTATCTACAATAAGTATTACTGCAGGGTTGGTGATAACCTATTTAACAGAAGTACACGGCCGACGTTAGGACGAGGCCTGTGCTTCCGGCTATTATACTACAGCCTGATATGTGCAATTGGCAGGGAGTGCCAAGTTGCACCTGTGTGTCAAGGTAACTAAGGCATCTGACGCGTTTAGTCAGAGACGCCAAGGGCGACGCTACGAACTGTCATTACTGAAGAACTTTGCTATTGACCATGCACGTCTATTCTGATGTTTACCTTTTTGAATGCCAAATGTATACCTATCGATGTCAGGTCAGCATGACCTTGTTACACTGACTGTTCCTGTTGATATTATGTGTGTTCCCGTCAATAAATGTCTTGAAACATGCCTGCAGTGTCAAAGCATCCTTGATTACTGCATGTGAGAGTATGGGTTGCAGGATCTACATCTATACGAGCCTAAACACATTCGCGTCTTCATTCGCACCCACACTCAATTCATCATACGCTCGCACTACACATCTAACAACATGTATACTGTCTTGGGCCAGTGATCACCTCAACAAGAAAAAAAGACAGTTACATTTCTGGTGGACCAGTTACGTGGGCTCTTATGATACATTTCTTGTCGCCAATGGGGCCTAGAAACTTAAATTTCTGATGGACCAGATCTGTGGGTTTAAAAAGAACAGAGCGAGCATTTGACATTATTGTTGACATTTATGGATTCAGAAATTTACATTCCTGGTTGGCTGTTACATGTATGATGTCTCCAGTTTTGTCGAGAAAGTTACAAGAAGGACAAGTACACATTACACTTCTGATCTGTGGGTCTAAGCTACACACGGGACAGCCGTAACACACAACGCTAATTCTACACTTGCAAGTTTTGGCTACAACAGGACAGATATAGGTCATCAACGGTTGACACAAATAAACAGTACGAGCATTTATATCATAATGCTACATAAACCATAACAAGACATGTACTGAAGGTAACATCTAGGCATTTGCTACGTGGACCATAACTGCATAGAAGGCGGGTTCCTATTGTAAACAGTACTGCGGGTTGTGACACGTTTCATTCAACAACAGACTTTTCTAGGTCAGAGCATTCAAGCTACATTGTTGGAGGTCAAGTGTCTGTAAACAGTACGTGAAATTGTAAACATTCAATGTGCAAGCCCTAATTTGAGAAGGTCATAGTAACTTTGGTTCGTGAATACCACTTTATGTTACAGTGGATTTGACGTTCAGTGCGCGTTTGACATTTCGTTTCTGTGTTCGCAAGGAGCAAGAAATTTATTTTAGTTTCAGCTGTGACTGAACTTGTTCTGCAACACATTGAAATTGATTGCTATATGTTTATGTCACTTCTACTGTTTTTTGGTGTATTTTTCTGCGGGTTTTTCGGTTGGTGGGTCTTACGGTAAATATGCCACTTGATCGAGGCTTACTGTAAGCGGTCTGTAGGTGCAAATTTTCTTAATTTGGAAATTTGCTAGTGACAATTGGTCGCTATTGATGTTAGCTGTGATGTAATTGTACTTAACGTTGTTTTTGTAATATTTTGTCTGTTTTTCAGTTTTGATTGTCGATTTGTTTTGTTTGTATTCTGTAGGTCTCTCCTTTCTTGTGTATTTCTCTACACATTTTTGGTTAAAACAGTGTTGCCATTTGTATTGTTTTGTATCTTTGTCTTTGTATTTTTTTTTTTTTGGTTGTACTACATTACTGTCATGCACAGTCTACATACACATACTTGGTCATGTTTTGATATTATTGATAAGGTAGACTCTTCATATAGAGTTTGTTAAATAATATTATATAAGATATTTATACAAGTTCTTTATAAAAAAGACTTGTGCCCATAGTGAGTGGGATATAAGGGAATTTTTTTTCCACAGGTACTCAAGTGATTTTTTGGGTACATTGTAAACAAGAGGAACATACAAAGTCTTTGTCTAAGACTAAGACAGTAAAATAAAGTGAAGTGAGTATACAAGTCTATCATTTCAGACTTGTCTCCCATTGAAGTGGGATAAGGTAATTTATTTAATTTTTTTTCAGGTTTCTGATCTCATTAGACAGAATGTCTACATTGGATTTCTTCATCCAGCAAGGGTTGACCCTTGGTAAGTCTGGTAAAGAATTGGAAGAATATTCATCTGCTCAATTCGCCATTGCATTAAAGTCAGAAGAAAAGAAACAAAAAGAGGAAATTAAATTGAAAGCAGAAGCTGAACTAAAGAAGCTAGAAGCTGAGAATAGAAGATTAGAACTTGAAGAAAGAAGGTATCAAAGAGAGGCTGAGGAGAGGAAAGCTCAAGCTGATGAAAGAAAATTCCAGATGGAAATGGAAGACAAAAAAATTCAAGCTCAAGCTGCTGCAGAGGAAAAAAAAAACTTCAAGCTGCTGCAGAGGAAAAAAAAACTTCAAGCTGCTGCTGAGGCTGAAATTAGAAAAATGGAACATGAGGAAAGAAAACAGAAGATGGAACTTGATGAAAAACTCGCAATTTTGGAGTTAGAGAAATTGAAATTGGCGAGTACGGGTGCTCAGCAAACAACTTCGAGTACGACAAAGGAGTTTGTTAGTAGGATTAAATTGCCTCATTTCAATCCTTTAAAGGATGACGTAGCAGATTATCTAGATAGATTCCAATTTTTGTGCGATACGCATAACATAAAAAAGGAAAAATATGTTGAACAACTGATGCCATTTTTTACAGGTGACACAGTGACTACTCTTATGACAATAGACGAACATGAGAGGACTAATTATGATGTTGTCAGGGCAGCATTGCTAAAAAAATACCAATTAAAACAAGAAGACTATCGTCTTCGTTTTAGGACAATGTTGCCAGAAAATGGAGTAGATTTCTCTGATTTTGTTACAAAGATACGTCGTACATTTACACGATGGGTTGAGTTGTCTCAGATTGAGAAAACATATGAAGGTCTAATGGACTTATTATTGCGAGATAAGGTTTTGTCATCTGTTAATGATTCTTTTCTTGCATTCCTTCATGAGCGTAAGCCTAAAAACTTAAAAGAAATGGAGGAATACTGTTGTCAGTATGCCACAGCACATCCCCATGCTACAGTTAGCAATTCTAAAGTGAAAGAAGGGTTGCCAGCTGCTTCGGCAACACCATATGGCCCTAATTTCAGAAAAAAATTTCAGGGTGCTCAACAAAATTGGAATAGGGGAAGTAATCAAAATTACACTCAGAAGCGGAGTAATCCAACACATGATGGTTCTTCGTCTATGCAGTGGAGACAAGATGGTAGTTCTCGTAATTTTAGTGGTAATAATTTGAGACACTTTCGTAAAGGCTATCCAAATAATAACTATTCAAATTTTCGAGGTAATCATTCTCGACGTCAAGATTATGACGATGGTGAATTTAGAAACCGGGATTCAAACCGGAATGATGAGTACAATAGACAATATGATCACAATTACAGGGGAAATGATAATCGAAATAATTACAGGGGAAATGATAGTCAAAATAACTACAGGGGAAATGATAATCGAGGTAGACCTAGGTTTAACAAGAAAAGACCTTACCAACAGGCAAACTCTGCGCAACAAGAGTTTGATGGAGCCTGTAATACAGTAAATGATAGTGGTAACTCTAGGGCTATCACTGGTTGTGCTTTCGATTTTGGGAGAGCAACTGAATGCCCCCAATGCTTAACATTGTTTGACTCATCAACTGTATCTACGCTAAGTTGTGGTCACCCTCTTCCTGCTCTACCTGCTACAGTTGCGCATGATGGGAGAGGATCTCTCATCTTACATAAAGGTCTAATAAATGATAGGCTAGTCTCAGTACTTTTCGATTCGGGATGTACTACCGTCGGGGTTAAGGAGTCTCTGATAGATCCTTGCTGTGCCACTGGAAAAACAATCAAATGTGTTACATTTGGTGGTACTATGGAAAGCTATCCTACTGCTATTATTAGGATTGACACTCCTTTCTTCACAGGAGATGTCCATGCATGTCTTCTTCCTAATCCTATTGCGGATCTTATAATCGGTCGTATTCATGGGGTTAAGGAATGCACCCCGCAACAAATTTCTAGTTGGGAAGAAAGAAACATTCAAACGGTCAATGCAGTGATGACAAGAGCTCAAGCTCTTAATCCCCCAACTTCATCTGATAATAGTAATGAAGTTGATAGCCAAGACGAGCACTTGGTGATTTCCCATGACTCGTTTGTTAAACGTCAAGAAGAGGATCCTTCTTTGAAGAAATACTTCCTTCTTGCAAAGAAAGGGGATCCCAATCAAAATACGAATCACAAATCGTATATCACTATGAAGAATGGTATATTGGTACGAATGGTACAACACTCGGACAAGTCTATGCACTCGCAAATTCTTGTGCCTAAGTGTATGAGAGCCTTAATTCTTCGGCATGCACACGATTCTCAGTGTGCGGGACACATGGGTTTTTCCAGAACTAAAACTAGAGTCCTTGCGTCATTCTTTTGGCCATTCGTGAATAAAGACATCCGAATTTATTGCCGATCTTGCAAAATTTGTCAAGAGGTCAAGTCTAGGGGTCCGAGACATGCTGCTCCTATTCAGGCTGCAGATATTCCGATTCGGCCGTTTCAGAAAATGGCTATAGACATCATTGGTCCGTTCAAAATTAAGTCAGCCAGAGGACACCAATTTATCCTCACTTGCGTGGACATGTGCACGCGTTGGCCAGAGGCTATTCCTCTGAAGAGCATATCAACTGTCGATATCGCTGATGCTCTTTGGCTCGTATTTTCTCGTCTGGGATTCCCCGGAGAAATACTGTCGGATCACGGCACTCAGTTAATTTCGGACGTTATGTCTCAGGTAATGGCTACGCTAGACATTAAAAGGTCTCTCAGTAGTATTTATCATCCAATGTCCAATGGATTGGTAGAACGTCTTAACAGGACACTAAAGAACTTACTTGGCAAGATAACGGAGGATCATCCTGAAGATTGGGACAGGGTTTTACCTGCAGTCCTCTTTGCCTATAGAGAGGTTCCCAACGAGCATACAGGGTTTTCTCCTTTCGAACTTGTCTTTGGCGCGCAACCGCGCGGGCCAATGTCCTTGTTACACGATTTGATAACTTCCGATAATATCGACGATGATACACAATCGTCATATGAATATGTTATAGCTCTTAGGGAAAAGATTATCGAATCGTGCAGGTTAGCAACTTCATCTTCCGAATTTGCGAAAGAAAAAGCTAGGCGATTTGCTAATAAGAAAAGACGCCTACGTCAACTTTGTCCTGGAGACAAAGCATATGTCTTACTGCCCTCAAGAGAGAATAGACTTCTCATTTCTTGGAAGGGTCCATACACTATAGTCTCGAAAATTTCTGATGTCGACTATATTGTCGATGTGGATGGAAGGCATAAAACCTTCCATATAAATATGCTAACAGAGTTTATTGAACGTCCAGACTATTTACAGCCTATTTTCCAGGCGACGGACGACTCTCCAGTTCAACATGGTCACATCTCATCCCTGTCCGTTATACAGGATGAGGAAACTATTTTTTCTGACGTGAACTTACCTCTTCCTGCGATTCCACTTACTTCAATGGAATCGTGGAGAGACGTTACAGTCTCTTCCAACTTGTCTTTTGAGGAACAACGTCAAGTATCCTCTACGTTACAATCATATCAGGATGTCCTTACCGACATTCCTGGACACACAGATGTCATAGAACATGACATCATACTTACTGATCGTAATCCGATCAGAGTAAGACCATACCCAATACCTATTCATTTTCAAGCACAAGTCGAGAAAGAATTGGATGAAATGATTCAACTACAAATAATTGAACCATCCACTTCAGCTTATTCTTCGTCAATAGTTATTGTTCGAAAGAAAGACAATAACATACGTCTTTGCGTTGATTATCGCAAATTAAATCAAGTTACGAAGTTCGATGCTGAACCTATGCCGTTATTAGATGATCTACTTATTAGACTTTCTAAAGCTAAATTCTTTACTAAACTAGACTTGTCGAAAGGTTATTGGCAAGTCCCACTGACGGAACACGCCAAACCTCTCACTGCTTTTTCGACACCTAGGGGTCTGTTTCAATGGAATTTTATGCCTTTCGGGCTTATGAACGCCCCAGCGACTTTCGTACGCATGATGCGACGAATTCTATCAGATCGTGCAGATGTCATTGCATATTTAGACGACATCTGTCTTTTCAGCGATACTTGGGAAGAACACTATGTGGGTCTGAAGGAATTGCTATCTACTCTACGTGAGCATAGTTTGACTGCTAAACCCTCTAAAGCTTTTGTTGGGTTTAGTGAAATTTCCTTCCTAGGTCATCGAGTTGGTCATGGTCTGTTGAAGACAGAGGACCAAAACATTTCAAAGATATTAAATATCTCGGTTCCGAAGACAAAAAAGCAAGTGCGTAGTCTCTTGGGATTGATACAATTCTATGGAAGATTCATTGAGAATCTGTCCTCCATTATGGCACCACTTTCAACGTTATTGAAAAAAGGTTCTCCTAATATGGTGCGTTGGTCCCAAGAATGCCAATCTTCATTGGATCAGGTTAAGAATTTGTTCTCATCTCATCCTATCTTAAGACTACCGACGATTGATAAGACTTTTGTCCTTCGTAGTGATGCCTCTTCCACTGGCATTGGAGCGGCACTAATGCAGGAATATTCAGGAACTCTGCATCCTGTAATGTATATTTCTAGGAAGCTGAATGCGGCAGAAAGGAATTACTCGGTTTTGGACCGTGAATTGTTAGCTATGGTTTGGTCCATTCTTAAGCTACAAAGGTTCCTTCTGGGCGCGCATTTCTTTATGGAAACCGACCAAAAAGCTCTTACGGCTATGCAAAGTAAGGATTTGAAGAGCTCGAGATCTACTCGTTATGCTATTGCTCTTCAGCCTTTCCATTTCACGGTGCGAGCTATCCGTGGTTCGGATAATGTGATGGCGGACATATTGTCTAGATGCCCACATGATTCCAGTTAAATCTTGTGTCCTAGTTTTTCCTGATATATTTTCAGACTTAGGTCTGTCCTTAATATCATAATATGTTGTAATACAAATGTATTTGGATGATGTTTAGATAATTTAACAAATTTCATTTTGTCCATCCATCAGTGATATGTTGCTAAAATAGCATTGACATTTGTATATTGCTATGATTATATTATTTAGTAATGTTTGATATATGATTGGTATTGCCAGCAACTTAGGTTTCTTGAATGGTATCCCTTAGTTTGTTTGGCTTAAAGGAAATATTTTCTCCTATGTTGGGAGATGATTTGTACCCTCTTCTATTGTACCTGATATTAGGTTCATTGTTTGCATGAGCACAGAAGTGATACTGGTGCTATCTTGCTCATGAACATATTAAAAAAAAAAAATTGCATTTTTTTTTTTACAGGGGGGTGGTAGTAATGTTGCTGTCATTTTCGATGGAGTCATCTGTCAAGTTATTTGCTTATGTTTGTATCATAAGTATAATTGTGTCTTTACCTGCGATGTCAGGTTGATTAGGGGTTGTCTTCCCTTGTTTATTCATTCATTGTGTTTGACCTTTAGGGTCAGAGGTTGTCAGTTCGGGCGTAGGCCTATGGGAAGGTTTTTTAAGCGGGAGTGAGATATACTTCCGGGAAGCCGGGAGGTCCTGTTTTTCTGAAGCGACCAAGAGTCCATTGTTTTTCGGGGAGAATCTTCGAAGTAACTGCTATGGCAGTTTTCCCCAGTGAATCTCTGTGCGTCGGGATGACGACAGAATTCCTTGTGTAGTTCTGAGGATTCATTTACCAGGTAATACCGACCTTTATGCATTATTACGCTTTTCGGTGGCAGAACATGTAAAGGATTACCTAGGGTGAACAGCAGCTCACTGATCCGCCATTTCAGAACTTATATATTTGTGCTCGAGGTAGCCATCCAAGACTGTTAGTCTTATATTGTCCAGAAATCCAGTGACGAAGATATATTGTGGGAGCCGCAGATTGGCGGAACTTCTATCTACAATAAGTATTACTGCAGGGTTGGTGATAACCTATTTAACAGAAGTACACGGCCGACGTTAGGACGAGGCCTGTGCTTCCGGCTATTATACTACAGCCTGATATGTGCAATTGGCAGGGAGTGCCAAGTTGCACCTGTGTGTCAAGGTAACTAAGGCATCTGACGCGTTTAGTCAGAGACGCCAAGGGCGACGCTACGAACTGTCATTACTGAAGAACTTTGCTATTGACCATGCACGTCTATTCTGATGTTTACCTTTTTGAATGCCAAATGTATACCTATCGATGTCAGGTCAGCATGACCTTGTTACACTGACTGTTCCTGTTGATATTATGTGTGTTCCCGTCAATAAATGTCTTGAAACATGCCTGCAGTGTCAAAGCATCCTTGATTACTGCATGTGAGAGTATGGGTTGCAGGATCTACATCTATACGAGCCTAAACACATTCACGTCTTCATTCGCACCCACACTCAATTCATCATACGCTCGCACTACACATCTAACAACATGTATACTGTCTTGGGCCAGTGATCACCTCAACAAGAAAAAAAGACAGTTACAATGTCATTACAAGGTTCATATTGATAAATTCTGTACATATAAATTGTAATTAAAATTGATTGTGATTCCTGGTTCACTTTGTATTTGAATCAGGACACATATATTAGTGAAAGTATTAATACATATTTATATTTGAAAATTTAACAGTGCCTCATTTAAGATAGTCTTATAGAGTGTTAAATGTGTGTGAGTGTCACAGTGTTGTCAAGTGTGGTGGAATAAATTAAATTGTTTATCTGTCTGTTGTTGTTGTGACTTACACTTCATCATATACATACCCTAGACATTTAACGTAGTCATCACAATATTCCAGAATAATTCTGACTGAGTTATAATGTGGTAGCAAGTAAGGTTATCTGTAAAACACTACACCTATTAGATACAGATACCTTCACAGCTGATCTCAGTCAGTACACTAAGTCCCCTATAAATATTTATAACATCCCACTTTACCACAGTCAGACTTTCACAATGATTAGCATGGGAGAAAGCAAACAAAGTCAGATTTTCACAACAATCAGCAGGGGAGAAAGCAAACAAAGTCAGACTTTCCCAACAATCAGCATGGGAGAAAGCAAACAAAGTCAGACTTTCACAATGATTAGCATGGGAGAAAGCAAACAAAGTCAGACTTTCACAATGATTAGCATGGGAGAAAGCAAACAAAATCAGACTTTTACAATGATTAGCATGAGAGAAAGCAAACTAAGTCAGACTTTCACAACAAAGTCAGACTTTCACAATGATTAGCATGGGAGAAAGCAAACAAAGTCAGACTTTCACAACAATTAGCAAACAAATGTGCCCATAAATGCTATCTTTATTTTAAATTATATTAAAAACTAATCCAAGTTTTCAGCTGGTTTTCCCTAAACTATTTTTGGTGATCTTCTATATTCAAATTATGTTCCACAGTCGTGAAGGCTCTAATGAATTAACTACAAATCCTAAATATCACACTTCATAAATATTTCTTATTCTTCTTTCTCCCCCCTCCCTCACACACAATAAACTTGAATATGCCCCTGGAGATTCCTAGCGGTCTCTATGGAGAAAAAGAAAAACATACAACGACTACCCACTCAGGCATTTTGTAAGAGGTGAATAATGTGTGGCTGTGAGCTGACAACTTCATCATGTAAAACATAATGCTACACAACTAGGAGCATTTCATCATGTAAAACATAATGCTAAACAACTAGGAGCATTTCATCATGTAAAACACCATGCTACACAACTAGGAGCACTTCATCATGTAAAACATAATGCTACACAACTAGGAGCACTTCATCATGTAAAACATCATGCTACACAACTAGGAGCACTTCATCATGTAAAACATCATGCTACACAACTAGGAGCATTTCATCATGTAAAACATAATGCTATACATAACTAGGAGCATTTCATCATGTAAAACATAATGCTACACAACTAGGAGCACTTCATCATGTAAAACATAATGCTACACAACTAGGAGCATTTCATCATGTAAAACATCATGCTACACAACTAGGAGCACTTCATCATGTAAAACATCATGCTACACAACTAGGAGCACGTCATCATGTAAAACATAATGCTACACAACTAGGAGCACTTCATCATGTAAAACATCATGCTACACAACTAGGAGCATTTCATCATGTAAAACATAATGCTATACATAACTAGGAGCACTTCATCATGTAAAACATCATGCTACACAACTACGAGCACTTCATCCTGTAAAACATAATGCTACACAACTAGGAGCATTTCATCATGTAAAACATAATGCTATACAACTAGGAGCACTTCATCATGTAAAACATCATGCTACACAACTAGGAGCATTTCATCATGTAAAACATCATGCTACACAACTAGGAGCATTCCATCATGTAAAACATAATGCTACACTACTAGGAGCACTTCATCATGTAAAACATCATGCTACACAACTAGGAGCACTTCATCATGTAAAACATAACGCTACACAACTAGGAGCACTTCATCATGTAAAACATAATGCTACACAACTAGGAGCACTTCATCATGTAAAACATAATGCTACACAACTAGGAGCACTTCATCATGTAAAACATAATGCTACACAACTAGGAGCACTTCATCATGTAAAACATAACGCTACACAACTAGGAGCACTTCATCATGTAAAACATAATGCTACACAACTAGGAGCACTTCATCATGTAAAACATCATGCTACACAACTAGGAGCACTTCATCATGTAAAACATCATGCTACACAACTAGGAGCATTTCATCATGTAAAACATAATGCTATACATAACTAGGAGCATTTCATCATGTAAAACATAATGCTACACAACTAGGAGCACTTCATCATGTAAAACATAATGCTACACAACTAGGAGCATTTCATCATGTAAAACATCATGCTACACAACTAGGAGCACTTCATCATGTAAAACATCATGCTACACAACTAGGAGCACGTCATCATGTAAAACATAATGCTACACAACTAGGAGCACTTCATCATGTAAAACATCATGCTACACAACTAGGAGCATTTCATCATGTAAAACATAATGCTATACATAACTAGGAGCACTTCATCATGTAAAACATCATGCTACACAACTACGAGCACTTCATCCTGTAAAACATAATGCTACACAACTAGGAGCATTTCATCATGTAAAACATAATGCTATACAACTAGGAGCACTTCATCATGTAAAACATCATGCTACACAACTAGGAGCATTTCATCATGTAAAACATCATGCTACACAACTAGGAGCATTCCATCATGTAAAACATAATGCTACACTACTAGGAGCACTTCATCATGTAAAACATCATGCTACACAACTAGGAGCACTTCATCATGTAAAACATAACGCTACACAACTAGGAGCACTTCATCATGTAAAACATAATGCTACACAACTAGGAGCACTTCATCATGTAAAACATAATGCTACACAACTAGGAGCACTTCATCATGTAAAACATAATGCTACACAACTAGGAGCACTTCATCATGTAAAACATAACGCTACACAACTAGGAGCACTTCATCATGTAAAACATAATGCTACACAACTAGGAGCACTTCATCATGTAAAACATCATGCTACACAACTAGAAGCATTTCATCATGTAAAACATAATGATACACAACTAGGAGCACTTCATGTAAAACATAATGCTTCACAACTAGGAGCACTTCATCATGTAAAAGTCCATGCTACACAACTAGGAGCACTTCATAATGTAAAAGTCCATGCTACACAACTAGGAGCACTTCATCATGTAAAACATCATGCTACACAACTAGGAGCACTTCATCATGTAAAAGTCCATGCTACACAACTAGGAGCACTTCATCATGTAAAAGTCCATGCTACACAACTAGGAGCACTTCATCATGTAAAACATCATATACTACACAACTAGGAGCACTTCATCATGTAAAACATGCTACACAACTAGGAGCATTTCATCATGTAAAACATGCTACACAACTAGGAGCATTTCATCATGTAAAACATCATGCTACACAACTAGGAGCATTTCATCATGTAAAACATAATGCTATACAACTAGGAGCACTTCATCATGTAAAACATAATGCTACACAACTAGGAGCATTTCATCGTGTAAAACATAAGGCTATACAACTAGGAGCATTTCATCATGTAAAACATGCTACACAACTAGGAGCATTTCATCATGTAAAACATCATGCTACACAACTAGGAGCATTTCATCATGTAAAACATAATGCTATACAACTAGGAGCATTTCATCATGTAAAACATAACGCTACACAACTAGGAGCACTTCATCATGTAAAACATAATGCTACACAACTAGGAGCATTTCATCGTGTAAAACATAAGGCTATACAACTAGGAGCACTTCATCATATAAAACATCATGCTACACAACTAGGAGCACTTCATCATGTAAAACATAATGCTATACAACTAGGAGCACTTCATCATGTAAAACATAATGCTACACAATTAGGAGCATTTCATCATGTAAAACATAATGCTATACAACTAGGAGCATTTCATCATGTAAAACATCATGCTACACAACTAGGAGCACTTCATCATGTAAAACATCATGCTACACAACTAGGAGCACTTCATCATGGAAAACATCATGCTACACAACTAGGAGCACTTCATCATGTAAAACATCATGCTACACAACTAGGAGCATTTCATCATGTAAAACATAATGCTACACAACTAGGAGCACTTCATCATGTAAAACATCATGCTACACAACTAGGAGCACTTCATCATGTAAAACATAATGCTATACAACTAGGAGCACTTCATCATGTAAAACATAATGCTACACAATTAGGAGCATTTCATCATGTAAAACATAATGCTATACAACTAGGAGCATTTCATCATGTAAAACATAATGCTACACAACTAGGAGCACTTCATCATGTAAAACCTCATGCTACACAACTAGGAGCACTTCATCATGTAAAACCTCATGCTACACAACGAGGAGCATTTCATCATGTAAAACATCATGCTACACAACTAGGAGCACTTCATCATGTAAAACATAATGCTACACAACTAGGAGCATTTCATCATGTAAAACATAAGGCTATACAACTAGGAGCACTTCATCATATAAAACATCATGCTACACAACTGGGAGCACTTCATCATGTAAAACATAATGCTATACAACTAGGAGCACTTCATCATGTAAAACATAATGCTACACAATTAGGAGCATTTCATCATGTAAAACATAACGCTATACAACTAGGAGCACTTCATCATGTAAAACATCATGCTACACAACTAGGAGCACTTCATCATGTAAAACATAATGCTATACAACTAGGAGCACTTCATCATGTAAAACATCATGCTACACAACTAGGAGCACTTCATCATGTAAAACCTCATGCTACACAACTAGGAGCACTTCATCATGTAAAACATCATGCTACACAACTAGGAGCACTTCATCATGTAAAACATAATGCTACACAATTAGGAGCATTTCATCATGTAAAACATCATGCTACACAACTAGGAGCACTTCATCATGTAAAACATCATGCTACACAACTAGGAGCATTTCATCATGTAAAACATAATGCTATACAACTAGGAGCACTTCATCATGTAAAACATCATGCTACACAACTAGGAGCACTTCATCATGTAAAACATCATGCTACACAACTAGGAGCATTTCATCATGTAAAACATAACGCTATACAACTAGGAGCACTTCATCATGTAAAACATCATGCTACACAACTAGGAGCACTTCATCATGTAAAACATAATGCTACACAATTAGGAGCATTTCATCATGTAAAACATCATGCTACACAACTAGGAGCACTTCATCATGTAAAACATCATGCTACACAACTAGGAGCACTTCATCATGTAAAACATAATGCTATACAACTAGGAGCACTTCATCATGTAAAACATCATGCTACACAACTAGGAGCACTTCATCATGTAAAACATAATGCTACACAACTAGGAGCACTTCATCATGTAAAACATCATGCTACACAACTAGGAGCATTTCATCATGTAAAACATAATGCTACACAACTAGGAGCATTTCATCATGTAAAACATCATGCTACACAACTAGGAGCACTTCATCATGTAAAACATCATGCTACACAACTAGGAGCACTTCATCATGTAAAACATCATGCTACACAACTAGGAGCACTTCATCATGTAAAACATCATGCTACACAACTAGGAGCACTTCATCATGTAAAACATCATAGTTGTGTAGAACCAGTAGCCCTACCCTATTCGTGGACCACTAATGCTACCTGGCCTCAGCATTGTGCCGTTAGGACCAGAAGATATTATCTTTGGAACTGTGTGCAAGACCATCATTGCTAGTTGGCCTTAGCATTGCGTCTCAAGGACCAGGAGCACCTTATCAAAGATAAGTTTACAACCAGCAAGAAAGTACTACCAACCCACCAATTATCATGAAGTCTATGATGAAACTAGAAGCATGAGAACAGTGACTTTTGTAGAAAATTCAACTGTGCTATCTACTTGTAAATTAATTATTCATATACATATATATAACATTAAGTTTAATTTTTAAGTTAATAATAAATGTTTTGATTTATCTGAAGCTATTCAATTATTTTCCCAGATTCAGTGTTTTCTGTGTTAAAGTAAATTTAAGTGGTAGGGATTAACTAAGAGCTATACATACACATTCCCTAGAAGCATAGGATAGGCCCAGCAAGAGGGAAACTTAGCTATGAGTTCTTTTCTTCTACAACATCAGAACTGTGAGCTTAATTTCCCAGCTTTATCTTGTGCCATCCGTATGTAGAGTTCACCAGCTTGCTTTTCTGAGTCTGGAAGGACTACTCACTATCTTCTTCTTCTTCTTCATACACACTCAGACGTCCATTTGAATGTTCTCAAAGAAAGCAGTAGTCAGTTTGAGGCTAATTGAATCCCCGTAAAGCTTTTCCACGAAAGGAGCTGGCGTCGGCCATATGCGCTTTCTCTGTACCACATATAAGGGGCAACTTTGAAGCTGTTTTTGGCTGCCATAAAGTGTATTGTCTATGGATGGGATGTGTAGTAGGAGGAGTTGTCTCACTCCCTGGAGTGCAGGGCACAGTAGCAGGTGGTGTTCTACTGTCTCTAACAGGTTTGGGAAGTGTCTATATTTTGTGAGCACATCCTGTTTCTGTGGCCATTTAGTGTAGAGTGACCTGTTCTCAATCTGATGATTTTGGTTTGATATTTTTGTTCAATATGGTTGACGGCATTTTCCTTATTCGGGGCTGTTAGGTGTATGAAGAGTATTCTTCCTGTTTTCGCTTGTGTGCTTTACAGTGGTTTTTTGTTATTTGTTTTATTGTTAGCTTACTCAATGGTTGGGCAATTTGTGGCATCTGCACTTCCTTCTTTGCTAGTTTATCAGCTGTCTCATTCAATGTGATAGCTACATGGCCAGGTATCTATTGAATGTAGATTTCTGTTCCATACAAGTTCGTAATTTTGTGACATATTTCTTGAACCTTCTGGATAGTACTAATTTATTTTTCCAGTTTTCTAGTGCCAAGAGGGCAGCCTGCGAGTCTGAGAAGATTACAACATCATCTGGTTCTATTTCATTTGATTCAAATAATTCAAAGATTCTAGTTAAAGTTTTTTGGATGGCGACTACTTCTGCTTCATAGTTTGTGCACCACACTGCACTGTCAGAATGTGTGAGACAACTCTCTATGACTGCAGTACATGATGAAGTAACATCACAACAGTCTATGACTGTAGTACAATAATAATTAATATGACTAGTCTCTATGACTACAGTACAACAAAAAATAACCTGACAACTCTCTATGACTGGAGTACAACTAAAAGTAACTTGATAAACCTCTCTGTAACTACAGTACAGCAAAAAATGATAACAACTCTCTATGACTGGAGTACAGCAAAAAGTAATACGACAACTCTCTATGACTGGAGTACAACAAAAAGTAATATGACAACTCTCTATGACTGGAGTACAACAAAAAAAAGGTATGACAACTCTCTATGACTGGAGTACAACTAACAGTAACTTGATAACTCTCTGTAACTACAGTACAGCAAAAAATGATATGACAACTCTCTATGACTCGAGTACAGCAAAAAGTAATATGGCAACTCTTGAGGACTGCGGCACAGTTTGAAATAATGTGAAGATGTTTTGGCCTGTTAGTTTCTTGATATTCTAGGTATAGGTAAGGGGTCCAATGAAGTAATGACTTTTGCCTTTGTTTTAAAAATACTTGGCGAAAGCTATGTAACAGATGGTATCCTCCATTAAGCAGGTATTTTGTTTCTTCAGCTCCTAAACGCTTAGTACATGTGCTCAAAAACCAAATATTTACCAGCTAATTTTAGGGAGTACATTGTGAGACATGACTACTGTTACTGATTTTGATTTCAATCATTTATTTATAATAACATAAAATGTATACATCAAAATGTGGAGAAATAAAAGCCCTATGATGTACACTTAACTGAATTGTTCAGTGGTTTTAAACATACATGCAACATATACAGCACTGAGCGCAGAAAAAAATTTTAAAATGAAAAAATAAAGTTATACATATCAATTTGTGTAATTCATTCTGAAACACTTTAACTCCTAAAACCACTTTCATTTTAAAGTACATTCATTTCCACACAATGTAGGATGTTTCAGTTGCTTCTGATCATGAATAAAGTTTTTCTGACAATATGACATTTTTTGGCACATTTAGAAAAAAGCAATCACAAAAATGAAAATATACTATATGCACTGTAAATTTTCACTTCATTGTTAAAATGAAACTATTTAGTCTCATGGTATTTGGCAAAGCAGTCATTTGGGTGAAGGTGTGGATGATCTGTGCACCCTTTACAATAAAATGCTGTTCTCACCCTAACTTCAGGGGTGCTACAAATGATACTACAGTGCTGAAATGTGGATTTTTTCACAATATTTGTTCCACACAGACGGTTCAGCGGATTTGCCATCCATGACTGAATAAGCTGTGATGCATGTTCAGCTGATAGTCTTTGCGTGCGACCATTTGAACACGAAGCCATTCTCAGTCAGAAAAAAAATGTGTTTATAATAATCGGCTGTACCTTATTCTATTAAAAATGAACACTACTTCAAACATACGTGTAAATTCTTCTACGTGTACATATTAGGGATACCAGAAAAGGAATTAAACTCTTTTATTGGAAGAAAATGTGATAATTTGGTTGAAACTGTATCCACAGAGATGTAATATTAAGGGACACGTAGAGTGGCACGCAGTGCTATTAGATCCACTTCAAAGGACACATGCCATATATTAAGAGTTAAAGAATTAAGGCCAAAACGTTTCCACATAGGAGAGGTTTGGGTGTAAAAAAGCTCTCACAAGTAGAAGAGAAAAGAAAACACCAAAAGGAACACCAAGAAAAAAAGCAGCTGAGGGCTATCACCTCAGGGGCACATTCCCATAGTCAGTTAAGACAAGAAGTGGGGGCTACTGATTCTACTACTATGGGAGGTAATTTTGTAGTCAATAATTTGGTCATTTGTGTCTGCTTCAATTATGACCACTGACCTACGCATTCCAACTTGCTGAGCATTGTGTAGTGTTCCTTAACATTGGTCAGCTCAGTGATGGCCCGCTGGTAAGGTTTTGTTGCAGAGTCAGTCAAGCACAGCTTCCTGGAAACTTTAAAACCTTCAGGGCTTGAATCTGCATACTGGGTCATGACACAGGCAAGTACAAGTTCCTGTTTGTGGTTGACCACTCTGTAATAAACAAGCAAGAAATATGACAGAATATTCCAGAATATTTTTATTCCATTTGTTGCAAGCCATGACTACAAATACAGTCATTCTCTCTAGTCTTCATGTCATGATTACTGTTTTCTACACTCATTACTTTCAGTTCTATTTATACATTGTCTACCAATCTTCTTCTTGGGTTCAAACTTGTATATATTCCTTGTAGGTGTTCTTCCTTTTCTGTTAACTTTCCTTAACTTATCATATACCAGCTGTTAGTTGACCGACCTTAACTCATGGATGGCTTCATCATAAATGGATACCCTCCACAGAAGCCTAGAATATCAGGAACTTGTTTGGATCTAGTGTCCAGGTCATGCAGGGGTATGCAGAAATGAAAGAGCTGACAGACTAGCTTCATGAGCACCCATAGAGGACGCACTGGATATGGATATGGGAAAGATACTAAGGACAAGTAATGATTGTCTCTTATAGAATGACACTGCTATCGATGAATCATCACGGCTAAAGCTGCTGGAAATTGACATAAAACATAAGACTAGGAATAGATGTTTGAGAGAATGCATCCTGCATATATACAATCAGCATGCAACAGGAACAATTAGCATTCATACCCTTCAACATTTGCTGAGGGAGACTGAGCACCTATGGGTTTGCTGGAGTGCAATGACGTCGATTCTGTTAAAAAATAACAATAACTCATCATACACCAACTGTTAGTTTACCTTCCTTAACTCATCATAAGGGTCAGGGTGGCTAAGAAGTATGGCTTCTGCCTCTAATTCTAAAGGTACCAGGTTCAGTTCCCAGTCTTCTTCTTCTTCTTCCGTCCTTAGCCACCGACCGTCAAAGCAGTCAGTGGCCATTACGCCTAGTGGCGTCTTAGGGCAACAGCAGATAGGTTTTCTTTGCCATTGTTTCCCATCACGCCTATTGGCGTCTTTAGGGCAACGGCAAATCAATCCATTTGTTGTTGTTTCCGTAATCGAAGTGACTGGCAAACGGGTGATCAGCCCGTTGGTTCAGTTCCCAGTACAAGGAATATATTTGATGGAAATTTTTTCAGAACCATTGGGTCCTGATGTCATACTCCCCCTGATCACCTGGATAGTGAGATTGGATGCCTAGCCTTCTCGGATAAGAGCGAAAAAATAGGACCCATGTGCAAGTTGCACCCGTTAAAAATCCCTTGGTAGTTGGAAATCATAAAGAGTAGGCCCTACGCTCCCTGGCAAAATTTAAAAATTAGGAAACCATAAAAATATTTATAGAATGTGTGATTCCTGTAGCTTCACCTATGTCCCAGTCTTGATGTATGAAAGCGAGACATAGGCAATGACTACAACCCACAAAAGCCAGATCCAAACCTCAGAAATGAGGTACCTCAGGAAGGTAGTTGAAGTAACAAGAAGAGACATGGTCCGCAACCAGATGATATGCCATGGCCTAAAAACCCAACCCCTGCAGATCCAAGTACAACAGTCTCAACATGGTTTGGCCATGTCTGCAGAATGGGAGAAGATCGGCTACCATGATAAGTATGGGAAACTAAGAGCCAGGGATCCAAACTTATAGGACGACCCAGAGTCCACTGGGAGGACAACATTAGTGTCATGATATATGACTTGTATACATGTGTGTGTGGGTGCAAAATGGTGTAACCTGTGTGTTATTAGTACAGTACGCAAGCATGAAGTGTCACATGTAAGTTTAATGTTATGAGCACGTATTGTGACTGAAGGGGATTCAGGGGTGTACAGTGTGAATTGAGGTTTACGTGCACCTGTGAAAAGTGTGCGGAGTGAACTTAGTGAGCATACTTGGTAGAGAGAATACAGAGATGTGACGGGGAAGTCTGTGGCCTACCGCCATCGGAGACGGTCGGTGTCTTGTAGAGATATGTGAATAGTGTCTGTGACTTTTGATTATTATACTTTGGATTTGACGCGATGATGTCCCATGTAATGTGTATCTACAAGGCCATATATTATTGTTTACCAATGTGTTGTATCCTGTCCCGCACCTGGAAGTGGATGAATTAAGAGGAGCGTTGTTTTCCCACACCAGGAGGAGGTCTATGGTAAGACTATTATATGTAATTGTTTGGACGTGCGGTGTTTGCTTTCCAGTGCCAGGAGGAGGCCTATGTTATAAGACCCTGGCTGTTCCAGTGTTTGGAAGCCTAACAGGAGCTTTGATAGAAAGCCTGTATGTATCGACACTATAAGAGCGTTGTAGTTTTCCTGTGCTGTGAAGTTCTGGATGAACTTCGATGCCTGGTGATCAGACCAGAGAGATATATGTGCAAGGGGTGAATGCTGCACTTACATTGAATACAGTGGCTGTCAGTTTGTTAGGATGACTGTACCACATATTCTAGTGATGCAAGTATTTTTGTACTATTGTTACTGATGTCCAGGACTATGCTGTTGAGATTATATGTATGGAACTGTGACCCAGACTTCTGTCAAGTTATTTATTTGTGTATGTAATGTCTTGAGTGAGACTGTCCATCCAATTTACACACCAAAAATTAGACAGTAAGATGCTTCATGAAATCTATCCCGTGACATCTATTTGGAGGGTCATCCTAGCCTGTTATACTGGGGAATACGTTATGTGACATCTATTTGGAGGGTCGTGTGCAATGAAGTCGATTCTGTTCTCCTTCTTCTTTGTACACTCTCAGACGTCTACTTGAATGTTTTCAAAGAAAGCAGTAGTCAGTTTGAGGTTATTTGAATCTCTGTAGAGCTTTTCCACGAATGGTACTGATGTCGGCCATATACGCATTCTTTGTTCCGTATATGTTGGGCAACTCTGAAGCAGATGTTCAGCAGTGCTGATCGGTACAACAAAATCGTAGTTGTCAGATTTCATGTACACATCACATCCTAGTTGTCAGATTTCATGTACACATCATATCCTAGTTGTTAGATTTCATGTACACATCATATCCTATTGTGAGATTTCATGTACACATCATATCCTAGTTGTTAGATTTCATGCACACATCATATCCTAGTTGTGAAATTTCATGTACACATCATATCCTTGTGTGTTTTCATGTACACATCATATCCTAGTTGTTAAATTTCATGTACACATCATATCCTAGTGTGAGCTTTCAAGTACACATCATATCCTAGTTGTTAAATTTCATGTACACATCATATCCTAGTGTGAGCTTTCAAGTACACATCATATCATAATTGTTTGACTTCATGTACACATCATATCCTAGTTGTTAGATATCATGTACACATTATATCCTAGTGTGAGCTTTCATGTACACATCATACCTTGATGTGAGCTTTCATGTACACATCATATCTTGGTGTGAGCTTTCATGTACACATCATATCCTAGTGTGAGCTTTCATGTACATAATCATATCAGGGTGGGGTCCTTTCCCCAACACTCTTCCTCATATGATGATAGGAAACTCTTTACAGAGCGATACAACAGGAAGCAATCTGATCATCAGAAGAAGTCCCCCCGTCCGACAAGTATTTCGGCCCTATATACTCCTTTACACTCTAAGGGGGGCGGGCCCACTTGGGTCATGACTCCCAAGCGTCTCAGCTTCCTGTTGTCTTGCATCGAAAATGAACCCATTTCACTTATGGCAGCAACTTTAAATTCCACAACTCCGCCAGCCGTGGAGGCAATTGTGAAAGTAACAAAGAGAAGACAAATTATTCCGTTCGTTCCGTCGCACACACTGAGACACCAGCGCGAAGTCAACGAGTCGCCACTGCGCGTTCCCCACTGGACTATTGATACTGACACCCCTTATAGTATACACCGCTTGTCGCCCCTGAGTCGCAGCCCGTTCACTAGTCCACCACAAACCTCAGCGTATTGTGGACTTAGAAAAATTCCTGGTGTTTTCTGTACCGCAGCGTTTATTGTTACGATCTCCATTCCCCATTGCGGTTGTTCCACAGCCAGCCTGATGCCTTTTCGGCAGTTTCACTAAGCCTCTTCAGGGCCCTTGTTCTCGACTGTCCCCTCAGCCCCAACAGTTTCAATAGATCATACACTGATGCAGCCACAAGCCCTCTTGCGCCCACTTCAACAGCCATGACCCTTGCAGTGAACCCATCGTGTCTCAGATCCGCGGCCAGATCACTATACTTGGCTGCTTTGAACGAATGTTGCTCATCTAATCTGGATTCAAATGGCACGGTCAGTTCAATCAGTATGACCTGAAGCGTTGCTGCAGAATGAAGCACTATATCCGGCCGTCTCCGCGATTTTCGGATACTCTCTGGATATGCCCCTCGTCCAGGTAGGTCTACCGCCATCTCCCAATCATTTGCACAATCAAGAAGAGATGGTAAACTGCTACCAGGTTTATTCGGTTTGGGGTGTGCTGACTTTCCTGCCCTCAGAAAGTATGTGTTTGCGTTTGTGTTTATATATATATATAAATGATATAACAGAAAACATCCACAAGAATGTCCACAACGCCCTCTATGCTGATGACCTGGCCATGTGGACTTCAGAAGAATACATCACCACAGCAAGAGTGCACATGCAGGATTCACTGCTAGCCCTTGAAAGTTGGTCCAGAAAGTGGTTGCTCAAAATAAATAAACAAAAAAACTACACACACTATTTTTACCTTGTCAAATAAACCACAGCAAGCAAAGCTACAACTAAATGGGCAGGCAGTACGAGAAGATGAAACACCAACATACTTAGGAATCACACTAGACCGCCGAATGACGTGGAAATCACATAAACAAAATACAGCTAAGGGCAAAACTTCGCATGGCCATCATGAAAAAGTTAGCTGGTACCACATGCGGTGCTGATGAGACAATGGAGGATAGACGTGACAGCAGAGTCCTAAAACAAGCTGAAAAATTTAAGAGACTCGAAGGACACCCCATGTTCCAAAGAATGAATAGGCTAGGAAGAGGCAGGCTCAAGCGAACTAACTTTGTGGCCCAAGCAAAAGAAAAAATTAGCAAACATACCATGCTAGCAAGCTCAGTTGCAAAGAAAATCCCAACAAGCTCAACTATCCCACTGTGGAAAATAAGATGCTTTCCTGAGTTAAAATCTGATATTCCAGGCATTGAAAGTAAGGGAACACAGACAGAAACACAAAGAAAGTGTATAGCAACCAAGTATATTGACCAAAAATTCCCAGCAAAGCTTTGGACACATGCATATACTGATGGTTCAGCAAAAAAAATGCAGTTGAAAATGGGGGTGCCGGCATCCTCATAAAATTAAAGAATAGAATCCACTCTATGGCAATTGCCACTGGCAAATACTGCAATAACTTCAGTGCTGAAGCAGAAGCCCTGAAACAGGCAGCTGAAACTCTTATTGAATGCAAAGCACAGGCAGAAAAACAGATAGTAATCTTTACAGATGCCCTCTCAGTAATATCAGCGCTGAAGAGCCATCAAACTAAAGGATTGAAAGATCTGATAATCTCCCATGAAAGACTGGCCAAATGCTTCAACAAGTGCACTAGCCCATTGCAACATACCAGGAAATGAGGAGGCAGACAAACTTGCTAAGGAAGGAGGTGCCTTACAACAAAATGATATAGAGACAACTTACGCAACGGCAAAGACTACTATAAAGGCTACATTCAAGTCCAAATGGGAAAGAGAGCACCCGGGCCATTTGAAAAATGATGCATATCATCAACTATCCAGGAAAGAACAGGTCATCATTTTTCGGCTACGCACTGGACACAACAGATTGAGATACCATCTATACCACAAATACAAGATTGGTGCAACAGATCTCTGCACCTGCGGTACCAGCCCGATGACGGTCGAACACCTCCTGCAGTATTGCCCAACCTACAGTAATGAACAGAGTAGCATATGGCAACAACCCACTTCTGTCAATGAAAAACTGTTTGGAGATGTCAGGAACCTTGAGTTGACTACTGCCTTTATTAGAGTCATAAATGTGGAAGTCTGAAGGCGAACGAGGAAGAAGAAGAAGATATCTTGGTGTGAGCATTCATGTACACATATCTTAGTGTGAGCTTTCATGTACACATGGTATCTTAGTGTGAGCTTTCATATACACATCATATCCTAGTGTGAGATTTCATGTACACATCATATCCTAGTGTTAGCTTTCATGTACACATCATATCTTAGTGTGAGCTTTCATGATCACATCATATCTTAGTGTGAGCTTTCATGTACACATCATATCTTAGTGTGAGCTTTCATGTAAACATCATATCTTCATGTGCGCTTTCATGTACACATCATATCTTAGTGTGAGCTTTCAAGTACACATCATTTCTTAGTGTGAGCTTTCATGTACAAATCATATCTTAGTGTGAGCTTTCATGTACACATCACATCTTAGTGTTAGCTTTCATTTACATATCATATCTTAGTGTGAGCTTTCATGTACACATCATATCCTAGTGTGAGCTTTCATGATCACATCATATCTTAGTGTGAGCTTTCATGTACACATCATATCTTAGTGTGAGCTTTCATGTACACATCATATCTTAGTGTGAGCTTTCATGTACACATCATATCTTGGTGTGAGCTTTCATGTACACATCGTATCTTAGTGTGAGCTTTCATGTACACATCATATCTTAGTGTGAGCTTTCATGTACACATCATATCTTAGTGTGAGCTTTCATGTACACATCATATCTTAGTGTGAGATTTCATGTACACATCATATCTCAGTGTGAGCTTTCATATTGTAGCTGCAAACTTTCACTCTATTAAGTCCCGGCTGCTAGTGTTCATACCTTCATCAAATTCCATTTAGCTTTCCTCCCTTCATCATACTTGTTTTTAGCTTTCATCATATCCCAGCTCTTAACAAGTAATACTCATTATATCCCAGCTCTTAACAAGTAATACTCATCAACTCATCATATCCCAGCTCTTAACAAGTAATACTCATCAACTCATCATATCCCAGCTCTTAACAAGTAATACTCATCATATCCCAGCTCTTAACAAGTAATACTCATTATATCCCAGCTCTTAACAAGTAATACTCATCAACTCATCATATCCCAGCTCTTAACAAGTAATACTCATCATATCCCAGCTCTTAACAAGTAATACTCATCAACTCATCATATCCCAGCTCTTAACAAGTAATACTCATTATATCCCAGCTCTTAACAAGTAATACTCATCAACTCATCAAGTAATACTCATCAACTCATCATATCCCAGCTCTTAACAAGTAATACTCATCATATCCCAGCTCTTAACAAGTAATACTCATCAACTCATCATATCCCAGCTCTTAACAAGTAATACTCATCAACTCATCATATCCCAGCTCTTAACAAGTAATACTCATTATATCCTAGCTCTTAACAAGTAATACTCATCATATCCCAGCTCTTAACAAGTAATACTCATTATATCCCAGCTCTTAACAAGTAATACTCATCATATCCCAGCTCTTAACAAGTAATACTCATCAAAAAGGGGTAATAACATCATTATCCCAGCTACTTAACAAGTAATACTCATCAACTCATCATATCCCAAGCTCTTAACAAGTAATTACTCAATCAAACATCATTACTCATAATCCCAGCTCTTAACAAGTAATACTCATCATATCCCAGCTCTTAACAAGTAATACTCATTATATCCCAGCTCTTAACAAGTAATACTCATCAACTCATCATATCCCAGCTCTTAACAAGTAATACTCATCATATCCCAGCTCTTAACAAGTAATACTCATCATATCCCAGCTCTTAACAAGTAATACTCATCATATCCCAGCTCTTAACAAGTAATACTCATTATATCCCAGCTCTTAACAAGTAATACTCATCAACTCATTATATCCCAGCTCTTAACAAGTAATACTCATCAACTCATCATATCCCAGCTCTTAACAAGTAATACTCATCAACTCATCATATCCCAGCTCTTAACAAGTAATACTCATCAAATCCTAGCTGTTAAACTTTCAGTTACAAATCAAATTCCAGCAGTTAACTTTCATCCATTCGTCATATCCAAGTTGCTAATCTGCGTTCATTTACCACATGGCAGCATCTAAAACTGTTACTGCAGGTATTGTAACAGCCTGTCTCAGGCATACAAGAGACACTACAGGCGGTTTCTAAATGGTGTGAGGAAAGTGGATTAAAGGTCAATCCCAACAAGGCCTGTGTGATGTGGTGCTCTTTGAACAACTCCATAGTGAAAGCAGACCTTCCAGACATCACTTTCAATGGGCAGAACATTGAAAGGCAAGACAGGCTGGAGTATCTGGCAGTAACGTTTGATCGTGGGCTATCATTCAAGTATCATGTCGAAATGATCATACAGAAGTGCAAACGAGGACTGGCAGCCTTAAAAACAATGGCTGCTGCGCATTTGGAACAGACTATTGTTTCTCCTGTATCATCAGTTCGTGATTTCAGTAATCGAGTGTCACAATGTGAATAACTGGAACACATTCAATATGAAAGGATGCGACTAATTTTGGGCTGTACGCGTGATACCCCCATTGTGACAATGAGATACATGCTTGGATTGCTGTCGATTAGATCCAGATATACGATGGCCCAGGCAAAAGCCTATATGCGGGTAACCACCGACAAAAGACACCCCACCCCCCCCCTACATGAGAACGTAGCTGACATAAAAAAGTATAAGAATGAAGAGGGGCATGTCATGGATGGCACAGGCAGAGGCTATGATTGGTCAGGTGACCAGGGTTGAAAATGTATCCAAAGGGGAAGAGTGGAGTAAGTCAGTGGAGAGCTGGATAAACTACCAGCAGGTCATTAGCATTGGCAGAGAGTGCAGATCTTGGGGCAATGGAAAAGCAGAGCTGGAGATTAATCAGCTGATAAGTGATCATGCTGGGGATGATGATGATGCCATTTTGTACACTGAAGGATATGTAGTGCGTGGTGAGAAATCAGGATGGGGCTTCTCTGCAAGAATAAAAGCACGGTCGTCGCTGAACAGAGTGGAGCCTACATGACAACAACCTCCAGCATGAGAATGGAGGTAGAGGCAGTTACTGCAGCACTGAGGTGGCTGTCTGAAACTCCATTAACCAGGGCAGTTATATTGTCAGACTCTCAAGCTATGCTTCAGAAAGTTAAGAACGGATGGCTGCGGAAGGAATGGAAAACATCAACAGAATCCACAAGTCTTCAAGAACTGGTGTGGATCTACTGTCCTGGTCATGCAGGAGTACATGGTAATGAGAGAGCTGACAGACTGGCCTCGAGAGCACCCGTGGTGGGGACAATAGACATGGATAGGGGAGAGATACTAGGGGCAATTAATGATCGCCTGCTGGATAATGACACTGCAAATGGATGAATCAACAAGGCTGAGACTGTTGGAGTTTGGCGTGGGACTAGCAGAAATGGACTTTAGAAAGGATGTATCCATCGTATGCACAACCAGCATGCTACAGGTACAGTTAGCATTCATACTCTTCGACATTTGTTGAGGGAGACAGAGCACCTATGGGTTTGCGCAGAGTGCAGTGAGGTCGATTCTGATTAACAGTAACTGTGTAGTCACATTAAGGTGTGAGATGCTGTCACTGTTAACTGTGTAAACACAGTAAGGTGTGCGATGTTGTCACTGTGTAGTCATACTCGTAGTAAGGTGTGGGATGTTGTCACTGTGTAGACACAGTAAGGTGTGGGATGTTGTCACTGTGTGGTCATAGTAAGGTGTAGGATGTTGTCACTGTGTAGTCATAGTAAGGTGTAGGATGTTGTCATTGTGTAGACACAGTAAGGCGTGGGATGTTGTCACTGTGTAGACACAGTAAGGTGTGTGATATTGTCACTGTGTAGTCATAGTGAGGCATGTGATGTTGTCATAGTAAAGTGTGTGATGTCACTGTATAATCACAGTAAGGTGTGTGATGTTCTTACTATGTAAGTCACAGTGAGATGTGTGATGTTTTCACAGTGCAGTCATAGTGAGATGTGTGGTGTTGTCACTGTGAGGTCTGATGCTGCCACAGTGAGGTATGTGATGTTGTCACTGATAGTGTCACAGTAAGGTGTGTGATGTTTTCACTATTTAGTCATAGTAAGGTGTGTGCTGTCACTGTATAGTCACAGTAAGGTGTGTGATTGTAAAGAAATAATTAGGGGGCGTAAGTACTGAGCAGCACTCTCACTATGTAGTCACAGTAAAGTGTGTGATGCTGTCACTGTGAAGTCATGGTGAGGTGTAGAATGTTGTCACTGTGTAATCACAATGAGGAGTGTGATGCTGTCACAGTAAGGTGTGTGATGGGGTCACAGTAAGGTGTATGATGTTGTCCATGTGTAGTCACAGTGATGTGTGTGATGTTGTCTCTGAGGTGTGATGTTGTCTCTGAGGTGTGATGCTGTCTCTGAGGTGTGCGAGACTTTCTACAAGTAGTCACAGTAAATTGTGTGATGTTGTCCATGTGTAGTCACAGTAAGGTGTGTGATGTTGTCTCTGAGGTGGGAGATGTTGTCTATATGTAGTCAAAGTGAGATTTGTGTAGCAGACATACCTAAATAACCTGAGTAGCGTCTTCCATATTGGTTTGAAGAAAGGCTCTTCCAAGGATACAGCACACTGGTCCTTGCCAACCGGAGTGTCCAGTGGTTCATATGCAATGGTCATCATTACCAAGAGTTTTTCTGGTAGAAATGAAGAGCAATCACCAGTGATCATTTAAAAGACCTTCTTGATAGAAATACCTGTTTGTTGAATATGGTTTTGTTAAATGTTTGGTGTCAAAGTTAAGGTTACTTCATGATTACAATGGCTGTGATGTGTGTCAGGAAAATGTCAGCTAATGTAGCTGTGATCAAGAAACTTTCCAACTCCTGCTGTCAACAGTGCTACTTTCTAACTCCTGCTGTCAAGAGTGCTACTTTCTAACTCCTGCTGTCAACAGTGCTACTTTCTAAGTCCTGCTGTCAAGAGTGCTACTTTCCAACTCCTGCTGTCAAGAGTGCTACCTTCTAACTCCTGCTGACAAGAGTGCTACTTTCTAACTCCTGATGGTAAGATTGCTGGCATCGCTAGATATGCAGCATATGCCTCACACAAATTCTTTCCAAGTGCTCCTGCCATGGACAACCTCTTCAAGTTCTTTCAAAGTGTTCTGGGCAATCTCTTCAAATTCTTTCTAAGTGTTCTGGGCAATCTCTTCAAATTCTTTCTAAGTGTTCTGGGCAATCTCTTCAAATTTTTTCTAAGTGTTCTGGGCAATCTCTTCAAATTATTTCTAAGTGTTCTGGGCAATCTCTTCAAATTATTTCTAAGTGTTCCCCGCCTTGGGCAATCTCTTCAAATTCTTTCTTCTAAGTGCTCCCGGGGCAATCTCTTCAAATTCTGTATGTCTTCTAATGTCTGTCTCCAGTTTTCTTCTGCAAGCATTTTCAGCTGTCCCTATATTGCTGGGCATTCTACAGTTCAGACTATCTTGTGATGCTAACAAACAACCTTTATGGTAACAATTATCATCATAACATCTATAATCTTATAACAGCAATAATCATATAATCATAATCATATAAACGCTATAATCATATAACAAATATAATCTTATCCTTTATCCACCCGTGTGTTACAGGGGTCCGAAAGTGGAGCAAAGAATAGTAATTCTGTACCCTACCATGCATGTCACAAAAAGTGACTAAGAAGGGTTGAACATGGGGCTGGTTACTCCATCCTGTTAAAAAAAACTTTACCACAAAAACTTCAACAAACAATATGGATAAGTCAAATACAGAATATAAGTCAATTCATATCTTGAATAAAAAGAGACGAAAGGACATCACAATTCTGATGGGGGATCTAAATGCAAAAATAGGAACAGACAACACTGGCTTTGAAGAAATCATGGGAAAACATGGATTAGGTACGAAGAACGAAAATGGGGAACTATTAACAAACTTCTGTGCTTCAAAACAACTGGCCACAAGAGGAAGCATATTTCCACATAAAAGAATACATAAAACAACGTGGTCATCACCAGACCAGAGAACACAGACTGATCACATGTGTATAAACAAAAAGTTTAGATCATTATTACATGAAGAAAAGGTATATAAGAGGAGCAGATGTGGCATCAGATCACCATCTTCTGCTAGCCAAAAAAAAAAAAAAAAGATACAACTCATGAAATATACAGTATAATAGTACATAACTATAAACAACAGTTTAATGTAGGATTTCTAAGAAATCAAGAAACATTTTCAATCAAAGTATCCAACAAATACCAAGTATAGGTAGTTCTTTGTTTACGCGATATACGCGTCCCCAAGACCCTCACATAAACAGAAATTGTGTAAACGAAACAGATTTTTCTCATTCAACTACACGTAAAGTAAGAGGGGTGCATTCCACCAAATGTTGTACATAATATTAAAATAAATATATCAATTAAAAAATAAAATGGTATTAAATCAGTTTTACAAATTAACGGTAGACAGGAAACTTGGGATATTTCAGGTTTCACCCTTCGTCAGCATGTAATACTAAACAGTTGAAATTAATACATGCCATTCATATTAAGTACATGAACATAAAACAACACGGACAAATTATTCAACACTGACAGGGGCAGAGACATTACCTTCTTCATTTACATCTTCTAATTCAATGAGGGGTGGGGTGAGTCATCTGAATGAGGATTTCTTAGTAGGGAGCAGCGCATTCCATTTTCCTCCTGACCTTTGGGGAGTTGGAATGGCTAAGAGGTGTAGCATCTGCCTCTAATTATAAAGGTATTGGGTTCGCTCCCAGTACAGGGAATATAATTGATGGAATTTTTTTTCAGAACCAGTGGTTTTTATTTGGCATGTAAATAAAAACAAAAATGCCTAAACATATGTAAGTTTAAACTCATGTAAATGAAATATGCGTAAACAGAGAACTACCTATACTCCAACAGCTGGATGATGTAGCAAATACGGAAGACAACTGTCAACACATACAAAATATATGGAATGAGACACGTAAAGAGGCAAGTAGGCAGGGGGACTGTACGCAGCCTTTTATTATGTCTATTTTACTGGAAAAAAGAGAACACCAGAACAAAGCATGGATTACAACAGAAACCATAAACAAGATAAAAGACAAGAAAAACAAGAAAGCAGATTTAAACACAAGCAAAACCAGAAGCTCCAAAGCCAAGGCTCATGAAGTGTACATAGAAGCAAACAAAGAAGTAAGAAGAAACATCAAAAGAGACAAGAGGAAGTATATTGAAGAATTGGCAAGGGAAGCAGAGGAAGTCACAGCCAAAGAAAATATGAGGGACCTGTGCAACACAAAGAAGATAACAGGGAAATATAAGCAAGCAAATGGCCTCATCAAAGACAAGAATGGAAAACTGCTTGGTAATATTCAAGAACAAATGAAGAGATGGACTGCACATTTTGAGGAACCTCTCAATAGACCAGCTCCAACAAATCCCCCAGAAATCCAGCCAGCAGAAGAGGAGTTACAAATCAACTGTGAAGGACCAAACAGGGACGAAATAAAGAAAGCCATAAAGCTTCTAAAAGATGGAAGATGGACGCTGGTCCAGACTGTATTCCAGCAGAGGCCATCAAAGCAGATACTGATACCGCTACAGAGATAAACTACTTGGGAAAGTCTGGGAGACAGAAGAAATACTAGCAGAATGGAAAGAAGGTTATCTGGTCAGCTGCCTAAGAAGGAAAATTTACAGGAGTCCACAAATTACAGAGGAATAATGTTGCTATCAGTGCCAGGAAAAATATTAAACAGGATTTTCCTTGAGAGATTAAAAGAGCCCATACACAAGAAACTGAGAGATGAACGAGCAGGTTTTTGACAAAACAGATCCTGTACAGACCAGATAGTCACATCGAAAACAATAGTTGAATAAAGTCTGGAATGGAATTCACGGCTATACATCGGATTTGTGGACTATGAAAAGGCATTTGAAAATGTAGACAGAGATTAACTGTGGAAATTGAAGAAGGCATTTTGGAACCATAAGACATAACATGTAGAGTTCTTCATGAAGGACAACTTACAGAGCTGACAGGGATCCCTCTAGTCTCCATTTTGTTTTTTTTACAAGCAATATATTGGGTCATTAAAAAAACAGAGACGTCACACAACAGAAAAGGAATTCAGTGGAATCTGACTACACAGTTTGATGATCTAGATTTTGCAGATGACTTGGCTCTTCTGTCCCATAACTGTAATCAGATGTAAGACAAAATGGAAATTCTCGATGAGATGTCACAAGTGAGTCTGAATATACACAGGAAAAAGATCAATCTGGAACTGATGACAAGAACCAAATAAGCTCTAATGGAACAAGACTTGAGATGATGCTAACAATAAATAGGACCTACACTGAGAAAACTTGATAATAGCATTACAAGGCAGTCCTTGTTCTGGAATCCCCAGGGAAAAAGAGGCAGAGGTAGACCAAAAAACACACGGAGAAGAGAACTGGAGAACTGATGAGCAAGACTTGGAAACAACTTAAGCTGATGGCACAGGACAGGAAGACTTGGCATGTGTTTGTTGAAGGCCTATACTCCTTGGGGAGCTAAAGGATATTGATTGATGACTGAACATCCTTTATTGGCAACATACTGTTACAGTAAGATCTGGCAGGAATTACTCACCATATATAGACATAATAAAAGGCTGTTGTACAGTCCCCCTGCCTACTTGATATCTACACAGAAAAAGTATTCAAACAGATACAGGAAATTCCTGGACTAAACATTGGAGGAAGACCAATAAACAATCTTAGATATGCAGATGATACAGTTTTCTTAGCTGAAAGTGAATAGGAACTACAAGAGCTAGTTAAGCAAATAAACATCATTTATGATGAATATGGATTGGACATTCTGCTGAGAAAACAAAAAGCAGATGATAAGCCAATGTTAAAGATAAGCATAATTGGGAAAATCCTGGAACAAGTCAAGAGTTTCTCATATCTTGGTCATGTAATAACAGAAGATGGCAGATGTGAAACAGAAATCAAGAAGAGAATAGAAATGGCCAAAGCTACATTCAACAACATGAGACAACTAAATTAAAACTGCTACCTATCAAGTGTTATATATACTCTTCATTACTCTTTGATGTAGACACATAAGTAGTTAGAAGAAATAATTGAGTCTCCTCAGATGTGGATATATTGAAGAATGGGGCACATCATGGACAGAGAAGTAGTTAGAAGAAATAATTGAGTCTCCTCAGATGTGGATATATAGAAGAATGGGGCACATCATGGACAGAGAAGTAGTTAGAAGAAATAATTGAGTCTCCTCAGATGTGGATATATAGAAGAATGGGGCACATCATGGACAGAGAAGTAGTTAGAAGAAATAATTGAGTCTCCTGAGATGTGGATATATTGAAGAATGGGGCACATCATGGACAGAGAAGTAGTTAGAAGAAATAATTGAGTCTCCTCAGATGTGGATATATTGAAGAATGGGGCACATCATGGACAGAGAAGTAGTTAGAAGAAATAATTGAGTCTCCTCAGATGTGGATATATTGAAGAATGGGGCACATCATGGACAGAGAAGTAGTTAGAAGAAATAATTGAGTCTCCTCAGATATGGATATATTGAAGAATGGGGCACATGATGGAAAGAGAAGAAAACAAATAAAGAGGTCCTAAAAAAACTAGGAATGACAAGAGAAATAATGAATGAGATAAGAATTAGGCAGCTAAAATATTTTGGCCATACAAAAAGACATAACACCTGGCAGAAGACCATAATAGAAGGCAGCTAAAATATTTTGGCCATACAAAAAGACATAACACCTGGCAGAAGACCATAATAGAAGGCAGCTAAAATATTTTGGCTATACAAAAAGACATAACACCTGGCAGAAGACCATAATAGAAGGCAGCTAAAATATTTTGGCCATACAAAAAGACATAACACCTGGCAGAAGACCATAATAGAAGGCAGCTAAAATATTTTGGCCATACAAAAAGACATAACACCTGGCAGATGACCATAATAGAAGGCAGCTAAAATATTTTGGCCATACAAAAAGACATAACACCTGGCAGATGACCATAATAGAAGGCAGCTAAAATATTTTGGCCATACAAAAAGACATAACACCTGGCAGACGACCATAATAGAAGGCAGCTAAAATATTTTGGCCATACAAAAAGACATAACACCTGGCAGACGACCATAATAGAAGGCTGCTAAAATATTTTGGCCATACAAAAAGACATAACACCTGGCAGACGACCATAATAGAAGGCAGCTAAAATATTTTGGCCATACAAAAAGACATAACACCTGGCAGAAGACTATAATAGAAGGCAGCTAAAATATTTTGGCTATACAAAAAGACATAACACCTGGCAGACGACCATAATAGAAGGCAGCTAAAATATTTTGGCCATACAAAAAGACATAACACCTGGCAGACGACCATAATAGAAGGCAGCTAAAATATTTTGGCCATACAAAAAGACATAACACCTGGCAGAAGACTATAATAGAAGGCAGCTAAAATATTTTGGCCATACAAAAAGACATAACACCTGGCAGACGACCATAATAGAAGGCAGCTAAAATATTTTGGCCATACAAAAAGACATAACACCTGGCAGATGACCATAATAGAAGGCAGCTAAAATATTTTGGCCATACAAAAAGACATAACACCTGGCAGATGACCATAATAGAAGGCAGAACTGCAGGCAAATGTGCAAGAAGGAGACCATACCATAAGTGGGAAGATAACATCAAGAGATGGACAGGAAAGAGTTTATCAGAGTGCACCATCAAGACAAGACACAGGAAAGAGTTTATCAGAGTGCACCATCAAGACAAGAGACTGAAGATGTTGGAGATCTGCTGCTGCAGTGGACCTTCACTGTGAAGATGGTAGCTGATGCTGATGCACTATATAACAACTATAATCATACAACAACTATGATCACATAGCAACTATGATCACATAGCAATTATAATCATATAACAACTGTAATTACATAACAACAATAATCCCATAGCAACTATAATCACATAGCAACTATAATCATACAACTGTAATCACATTGCAACTATAATCATATAGCAACTATAACCATACCACAACAACTGTAATGTCATCACTGGATATACATGAGCAAGAACCATTACTCCAGCAGAAGTATGAAAAAAAGAAATACTCTTTGTCTCGTTTTTGAGAAAGGATGGAGAATAAAAGCAAATGAGAAATCAGTGCAGGGTCTATCAAAGGCAACAAACACAATGTTATATATAGTATATGAATATTCATAGAGAAAACCCAACAAGTAAAAACAGTTGTATACTTGAGCTTCACAACAAGGCATAAACAAAGTCAAACATGAGGACATATAGATGCAAATGTTTGACTGACATAACATAAGCTATTGATGGAAAAGACATAAGAATCCTCAGCAACCTTTATTGGCAACAATCTGCGACAGTAAGATCTGGCCAAAATTAATTACCATATATAAACATAAAAAGAGGTGTGAGGCACGGCTGTATTGTCCCCCTGCCTATTTAATATCTTACCCAGATAACTTTTTCAGACAGATACAGGAACTGCCAGGACTGAACATATGTGGAATATCAATAAACAACTTTATATATGCGGAAGATACAGTTTTGTTAGCGGAAAGTGAACAGGAGTTGCAAGAGCTTGTGAAGCAAGCAAACTGTATGTCATGAATATGGACTGGACATTAACACTGAGAAAATGAAAACTATGATACTCGGTAATTAGCAAAGCAGGTGATAAGCCAACGTTAAAGATAAGAATAAATTGGGAAAACCCTAGAACAAGTCAACAGTTTCTCATTTCTTGGTCATATAATAACAAAAGATGGCAGACGCAAAACAGAAATCAAGAAGAGAATAAGAATGGTCAAAGCTACATTCAACAACATGAGACAACAACTAACATCTAAACAACATGAGACAACTACTAACATCTAAACAACATGAGACAACTACTAACATCTAAACAACATGAGACAACTACTAACATCTAAAATAACATGAGACAAAACAGAAATCAAGAAGAGAATAAGAATGGTCAAAGCTACATTCAACAACATGAGACAACAACTAACATCTAAACAACATGAGACAACTACTAACATCTAAACAACATGAGACAACTACTAACATCTAAACAACATGAGACAACTACTAACATCTAAACAACATGAGACAACTACTAACATCTAAACAACATGAGACAACTACTAACATCTAAACAACATGAGACAACTACTAACATCTAAACAACATGAGACAACTACTAACATCTAAACAACATGAGACAACTACTAACATCTAAACAACATGAGACAACTACTAACATCTAAACAACATGAGACAACTACTAACATCTAAACAACTAACTCACAAATTCAAACTGAAAATCATCAAGTGCTATATATATTCTTCACTATTGTATGGTGTACAAGCATGGACAATGAACAAGCAATTAAGAGAAAGAATTGAGGCCTCTGAGATGTGGATATATAGAAGAATGGGGCACGTCTCATGGAAAGAGATGAAAACAAATATACAGGTCCTAGAAAACGTAGGAATGAAAACAGAATTAATGAAGGAGATCAAACTTAGACAGTTAAAATATTTTGGCCATGTAAAAAGACATAATACCGGACACTGAATATCATAACAGATGGCAGAGTTGAAGGCAGACGTGCAAGAGGAAGGCAGCGTTACATGTGGGAAGATAACATCAAGAGATGGACAGGAAAGAATCTATCAGAGTGCACCATCAAGAAATGAGACAGAAGACGTTGGATATCCATTGCAGCCAACCTTCAATGTGAAGACTGCACCTGATGATGATGATGATATTGACATGAAGGAGCTGAAAGTAATAAAGAACATGTAGTGGTAACATGTGCCCCAAAGGGAAGAACAGCTTGCTTTTCCTTTTAATACCGTGAGCTATCTTGGCAGAAGACTTTGCGCTCCTGACAGGTTCAAACAAGCTGAAAAGGTCATTAGATAGAGGCTAGGCCGAGTGGACACAACTGGCCTTCAAGGTTTGAGGATTAGATTAAGCCCTTACAGCCACAGCCCAAAAAACAGTTTGTATCAAAGCTGCACCCGCAGCATAAAGAACCACGAACCAGCGTCTGATACAATGATTACAAGACACATTTATGACAACATGGCCTAATGAGAATCAGATACTGGAAGTGAGGAAGCCAAGATATCTTCTAATGACAACTGACAAATCCAGGACAGCACCTTGGAACATCAGAATACTGTACACATGGGAAAAAACAACTTGCTGCCCAGTAAATGAGAGGCTACAAAATAAATCCACAAGGATAGATGGAATAGAGCAGGTCATACCATACTGAATACTGGAACAGGAAACACCATACTAAATACTGGAACAGGACACAACATACTGAATACTGGAACATGATACACCATACTGAATACTGGAACAGGAAACACCATACTAAATACTGGAACAGGACACAACATACTGAATACTGGAACATGATACACCATACTGAATACTGGAACAGGAAACACCATACTAAATACTGGAACAGGACACAACATACTGAATACTGGAACATGATACACCATACTGAATACTGGAACAGGACACACCATACTGAATACTGGAACAGGACACACCATACTGAATACTGCAACAGGATACACCATACTGAATACTGGAACAGGACACACCATACTGAATACTGCAACAGGATACACCATACTGAATACTGCAACAGGATACACCATACTGAATACTTGAACAGGACACACCATACTGAATACTGCAACAGGACACACCATACTGAATACTGGAACAGGACACACCATACTGAATACTGCAACAGGATACACCATACTGAATACTGCAACAGGATACACCATACTGAATACTTGAACAGGACACACCATACTGAATACTGCAACAGGACACACCATACTGAATACTGCAACATGATACACCATACTGAATACTGGAACAGAACACAACATACTGAATACTGGAACAGAACACAACATACTGAATACTGGAACATGATACACCATACTGAATACTGGAACAGGACACACCATACTGAATACTGGAACAGGACACACCATACTGAATACTGGAACAGGACACACCATACTGAATACTGCAACAGGATACACCATACTGAATACTTGAACAGGACACACCATACTGAATACTGCAACAGGACACACCATACTGAATACTGGAACAGGACACACCATACTGAATACTGCAACAGGATACACCATACTGAATACTGCAACAGGATACACCATACTGAATACTGCAACAGGACACACCATACTGAATACTGCAACATGATACACCATACTGAATACTGGAACAGAACACAACATACTGAATACTGGAACAGAACACAACATACTGAATACTGGAACATGATACACCATACTGAATACTGGAACAGGACACACCATACTGAATACTGGAACAGGACACACCATACTGAATACTGCAACAGGATACACCATACTGAATACTGCAACAGGATACACCATACTGAATACTGGAACAGGACACACCATACTGAATACTGCAACAGGATACACCATACTGAATACTGCAACAGGATACACCATACTGAATACTGGAACAGGACACACCATACTGAATACTGGAACAGGACACACCATACTGAATACTGGAACAGGACACACCATACTGAATACTGCAACAGGACACACCATACTGAATACTGGAACAGGACACACCATACTGAATACTGCAACAGGATACACCATACTGAATACTGCAACAGGATACACCATACTGAATACTTGAACAGGACACACCATACTGAATACTGCAACATGATACACCATACTGAATACTGGAACAGGACACACCATACTGAATACTGGAACAGGACACACCATACTGAATACTGCAACAGGATACACCATACTGAATACTTGAACAGGACACACCATACTGAATACTGCAACAGGACACACCATACTGAATACTGGAACAGGACACACCATACTGAATACTGCAACAGGATACACCATACTGAATACTGCAACAGGATACACCATACTGAATACTTGAACAGGACACACCATACTGAGTACTGGAACAGGACACACCATACTGATGCTAATATACAGATGCTACATTCACCATGGTAGATACACAGACATGGAAAATATACAGATCTACATTCACCATGGTAGATACACAGACATGGAAAATATACAGATCTACATTCACCATGGTAGATATACAGACATGAAAAATATACAGATCTACATTCACCATGGTAGATACACATACATGGAAAATATACAGATCTACATTCACCATGGTAGATAGACATTGAAAATATACAGCTCTACATTCCCCATGGTAGATACACAGACATAGAAAATATACAGATCTACATTCACCATGGTAGATACTTAGTCTCTGAACATATTATTACAAGATGAAGCAGGTGCCACGTGTGGCAGTAGGTGTATAACACTCTGTGGTAGAGCTGGTGTGTCTAATAGAACCATCTGTATGTGTTGTTGTCTAGGTGTATGGTGCTGGTCTTGACAGATCATATATCATTCAGAGATCAAACAGAAACACCATGTGTACCTGTCAAGACACTAAAGTGTTATAGCTGTAAAATTAAAGACCACCTGATTAAATGACTGTTAGGTGATTTTCAATTAAGCAGATGTGCCAGGTCTGTGGTCTGTTTGTAAGAAAAATAAATGTGGACAGTTTGGTTAGATCAAAATTCATCAATGCAAACATATGGCCTTTGAATATATGAAGATCAACATTCACCAACACAAATACACAGCCTTGGAACATATCAAGGTCAACATTCACCAACACAAATACACAGCCTTGGAACATATGAAGATCAACATTCACCAACACAAATACACAGCCTTGGAACATATGAAGATCAACATTCACCAACAAAAATACACAGCCTTAGAACATATCAAGGTCAACATTCACCAACACAAATACACAGCCTTGGAACATATGAAGATCAACATTCACCAACACAAATACACAGTCTTGGAACAAATCAAGATCAACATTCATCAATACAAATACACAGCCTTTGAACACATATAGATCAACTTTCACATGGTCTTGGAACATACCTAAATAACGATGAATGTCATCTGATATTGATTTCAGATGGCGCTGGTAAGCTTCCTGACTCAGCTTCTCAAACTCCTTTTGCTCACATCTTTTATTATCTTGGCCAAGATTAGTGGGCAGACTCTGAAACTGGTTGCTGTCATCATTTTCACTTGTGCCTCTTGTTGCTACAGGTTTATGACTGACACTACGGTCCAAGCTATGACCTTGACCATGTAATGTCAATTCAGGAGTGGATACACAATCCTGAGTGGGAGTGGTCTTTGATGGAAATGAATTCTGATGACCCAATTTTATGCTGTCATTTTTAGAAAACCATTCATATCCTTCATCTTCATCCCCATCAAAAAGATAGTCTAAATTATTTTCATCATAATCTGAATGACCTAATTTGTAACTACTATAGTCTTTTGTAACTTGTCGCATTAGGAGTTGTGCCTGTCGTCGTTCCCATGACAGCTGAGACTCCAGTTCCTTATCCTTGTTAACAGCAAGTTGACAGGTGCTGGCCTGTCGTCGTTGCCATGACAGCTGAGACTCCAGTTCCTTATCCTTGTTAACAGCAAGTTGACAGGTGCTGGCCTGTCGTCGTTCCCATGACAGCTGAGACTCCAGTTCCTTATCCTTGTTAACAGCAAGTTGACAGGTGCTGGCCATGGAATTCTTCATCTGGCATGCTACATTTTGTCTGTCAGCATCACAAGGATCCTGTATTGAAACCTTCTGTAAATCAACAATGGTGGTCAGTGGAGTTACCACATCTTCATTTTCATATGAGACCTTGCTTTTAAATCCTTGCTCTTCCTCTACATGATTCAACTGCTCAATATTTTTATTGGCAACACTGAAGGATGTCTCACCAAGTCTCACAGCAGATCCCACCGCTTCCATATTTCCAGAGTCTGTGACATTTTCTGAGTCTTTGTTATTTTCATTCAACAAACTAGAAGATTCTTGTTTATTATCTGGAAGAATTCTAAGAGAGCTGTGTGTCTCAGATCGAACAAATGGATCTACCCGTGAGTCAATATCAATGTTTTCAGATTTAGTATCATTCAGATTTGGTTTCCTCATATTGTCATCCACACATTTTAAAGCTTCATTCATAATCTGTGAACACAGCTTTTGCTCTTTTTGCAGCAACTCACATGACCCTGTATCACTGGTAGTTGAACATAAATTCAAGTCTTTAGCCTCTGAATCCTTCTCACTTGATTCTACTCTGATATTATCTTTATCATCTAATAAACTTTTCTCTTTTGTCTCTTTGTCATCATCTTCTGTTCTCTTTCCTGACATAATGGTCTTGTCCCTGTTGTATTCATCTTCTCTGAAACTCATTCCCTCTGGGAAAGTTGGTGAGCCAACTCTGTTAGTGAAAGCATCTGCCACATCTTCCATGGAAGGCCATGCACAAGATGGTAATGGAACCTGCAACATGAACATGACACATTCAGAACTGCTCTTGCAGCTGGTAAATGTTTCCTTGTAGGCCAAGTAAAAATCACTCCTTACATGGCTAAAGGTAACTAACAAAGAACCAAAATAATATATTTTACAAACTTCATAAATTTAACCCTACATCAGAATCTGCTATAAGAATACTTAAAAAAAAAATCACAAATATTAAAAATAAAACATTAAAAATGTTGAACGTAATAGAGTTATTCATTTCCCAATGATGCCGGTTCAATTTGAAATCTCAAACCGATCACACTAGTATATCTGGGAATTTTCTTCTACCATATTATAGCACCAGGTCCTGTTGGCTGGATACATGATGGCCTGAGTTATGCTAGACCATATAAAGGATGTGTTAGAATACAGATGGAAGTCTTTGTTTACTATACATCTTTTTTGTCTCTGTGTTACACTCTAGTCTTTGTTCACAATACACCTTTTTAGTCTATGTGTTACACTGTAATCTTTGTTCACTAAACACCTTTTACTCTGTAATCTTTGTTCATTAACACCTTTCTTGTCTATCACCCTCTAATCTTTGTTTACTATACAACCTTTTAGTCTTTGTGTGTTACCCTCTTATCTTTGTTTACTATACACCTTTTTAGTCTAGTCTCTCTGTTCTTCTTCTTCCTGCTTCCACTTTTCTGGGTCACTGATTTCTCATTCTTTGTTGGTTCACATTTAGTGTAAGCATGTATGCACTAATGGGGAAACTTTTTGTTTGTAATGATCAGGTTTTGCTCACTGCAGAATCTAAGGAGTTGCTTTCCATTGTCATTAAGTGTATCTTCTCCATACCTTCCGATAACTCCACCTCATCTAGCATGGTCATTTCCAACTCTGGCATTGACATTTCCGAGCAGGATAATTTCATCCAGGCAGTCGTCGACTGTCTTTTGAAGCAGCTCACTGAATTCCTCCTTGACCTCTGCTCTCTCATCTTCATTGGGCCCATACGATATGACCAGGTTGACTATGGTTTCTCCTTCTTTTAGCTTTAGCATCTTAATGCGCTCCAAGACAAAGTTCCATCCCTTGATGCCATGGTTTTGGTTTTTAGCCACAACACAACCCACACCCCACTTTAGCTCTTTCAGATGTGGGGACTCCACTGTAGCACAGTGTGTCGCCATCAAGGTCCATAACTCCTTGTCCCTTTTTCTTTGTTTTCGTTAAAGCCAGGATTTCTAGTTTTGATTTCCTCATCTCCTCCACCAGCTCCTCTTCTTTCCCATTAACGCTCCTTATATTCCATGTTCCATAACTCATAGTCTGTAGTCCGTTCCAGTGTGTCACCTTTAAGATCAGTCCGGTTTTCTCTCTTGCATTTCATGTAATTAGGTTTTAAGGCAAACAGGTGATGAGCCTGTTGAGCCTTTGCATGATGGAGGGGCTGCTTCCTTATGACCTCCATGCAGGCCGCCCTCCTCCTTTTTCAACCAGGCTTGGAACTGGCCTTGAGAATGTGGGTTTAGGAAGAAATAAAAGGAAGGCACAATATGGAAAAGAAGACAGGTAGAACACGAAAAAATGATAGCATGGCCATTTTGTGACACAGACACCTAACTCACCCAAAGAGACGGCATCATAAATCAGTTGCACGACAATAGAGAGAGAAAGTGAGAGAGAGTGAGTGAGAGAAAGTGAGTGAGAGAGTGAGTGAGTGAGAGAGAGTGAGATAATGAGTTAGTGAGAGAGCGAGAGTGCGTGCATGTGTGTGTGTGAATAGCAATTGTTGTCTTCTGCTATCCAAAAGCACTTTCATCCGACTCACTGGGGTTAATTTTAAAGCTTAGGGAGGGTAAATTATTCTGAGGAAGATGGAAGTGGTGGATGGAAGCGGCAGGCACCTCAATGCACATATCAGAGACCCAGTACTCAAAGGAGGCATTTGTTTTCCATTTAGTTTGTGGTAAAAGTTTGTGTTACCTCGGCCATGTGCAAGAAACGTGCTGCAACCACAAGATTTTACAATTGACAAGAAGTACAGTCCAAAACACCTGGGGGAACAGATGCCAGCTATTTGACTCCACACTGAAAGCTGAGTAGCAAACAAGGGAAAACTATGAACTCTTTCCCCAAAATTGTCACCACTAAATTAAATCATCCTATGATGATTAATATCACCGTTTTCTTTTTTTCTAAACAAATTTATTCTGAACCTTGTTAAACTCTTCATTTTTAAGTGATTATTAAAACTGTTGATCTACAACTTTAGAGCTATAGTTGGATTAATCACTATTAAGTGAATTGTATGTCTGCACCAGAATGACTCATATATTTGTTAAATTACATAAACATATAGAATTTTACAATTAATAACTGCTGAATCTCAGTTGTTATGCTTGATTTCTTCACATTCCTGTGAAGCCCATTGAATAGAAGCATCATCAATCTTCTGTTTATATCTATGCCAAGAGTAATCTTGAGTGAGGTTGATACCTTTGAATACCCTAATTTTTATACCCTACATTTGGCAATTGTTGGACCACTACTGTGGAGCAGGGGATACAAATACCGTGACATCGTCCATGTAAATTGTTTCTAAGAAAGGGTCCATAGCCGTTACCACATAATCTAAGGCAATGGTTTCCAAATGGTATGGTGCGCCACACTGGTATGCCGTCAGAGGATGGCAGATCTTGTTGGAAGATTCAAAGACATTCAAGGATTTAGAAAGATTTTCAAAAAATTCATGTGCCAAAAAAAAAAAAAAAATTAAGGCCATTTTCTTATTTATTTAATTTATTTTGCTACTTGTGATATAATATGGGAAATCTTCTTCTTTGATCCTTAGCTGCTGACTGTCAAAGCAGTCAGTGGCCATCACACCTGGTGGCATCTTGTAGGGCAGCAACAAACTGCTTCTTCTTTGCTCGGTCGGTGACAATCCTTCGTGCAGTGCCTCAGCTCGGGTTCATTCTTTGCATCTCAGCCTCCACAGTTCTCAGCCAAGTTGTTTTTGGTCGGCTTCTCTTTTGCTTTCCTTCAGGGGCCCATAGCATAGCTGTTCTTGTCATGGCATAAGGGTTTCTTCTGAGGACATTGGCAATCCAACTCCTGCATCTGCCAGCTACGATGGTGTGCATGTCCTCTTGGTTACTCCGAGTTCTTGACTGGTGATGGTATTCACAGCCAAAAGATTCTGAGAATTTTCCTTAGACAGATTGTGTGGAAAGAGGAAAATTTCGACATTTCTTTCTCTGTTACTCTCCAGCATTCCGCACCATAGAGAGGCTCAGAAAGTACACAGCTCTCATATAATCTAATTTGGTGTTTGTGCTGTACTGAGAGGGCTTCCAGGTGTTGTTTAGACTAGCAAAGGCTGTTCTCGCTTTATTCATTCTGTTATTGGTGTCTGCTTGTTCTGCAATCTGGTGCTACTATGCATCCTAAGTATGGAAATGTGTCTGTCTGTTCCAGCTTCTGGTTCCTTATTGTTATGGGCTCAGGATTACCCACATCGGGTGTCATAGCCTCTGTCTTCTTTAGATTGATATTTAGACCCACCTGCTGGCTATAGTTATTCAGTCTATCTGTTTTTTCTTGGATGTATTGATGTGAATGTGCGAGTAGTGCAATGTCATCTGCATATTCCAGATCTTCCAGTGTAGAAAGCTGTCATGAGATGTGCTGGGCCCAAAATCTTAGTGTAATCGAACACTGTGTAACACGTAGGTTTTAGCCAATTGAACACTGTGTAACACGTAGGTTTTAGCCAAAGAGAGCAGCGCTATGCATTTTCTGCGAAGCTCGTAGGTTGTAGGCTGTAACTGATGGAATCTTCAGGTGTGCTTATGTGTTTGTCTTTCCATTGGAGTTATGAAAATTCGGATGGATTACTAATAAATAGACCATCATGATTAGATATTATAGAGACTAAGCTTCGTCCAGATACCTATATCTTCATATTATGTGCAGTACACTCCAAGATAATTGAGGTTAAATGCAGAATCACATGAATCGCACAGAGTTTTGCACATTCTCGTCTGCCATAGCAAAAGATGCAATGGACTGAAGTGAAAGTAAGTTATATAGAATGACAGCTCTCAATCGTCCAGTTTTAACAAGCCCAAGATGAAGAAAATCGGATGAATGATAAAGGAGCAGGATATAATGGAAGTTTTAACAAAAACACACACTTGGCTCGATTCAGCACATTTTGCAGAAAGTGAGACGAACGAACGAATGAACTTTTTTTTCGAAGGGTAACCTATGATGTCTGTGCTCCCTCGCTCGTAGGATACAGAGGTATAAAAGGAGAGAAGCGGATGAATAGGCACTCACCACCAACATTTTCAAACACAGCAGAAAAGGACAGGCAGATCTCGCCACCAAGCCTTTTGCCATTGTGAAGTGTGTGCAGCGTGCCACGCCCTTGATGCCCTGTGCGTATTTCTGAACTGAGGGTTAAATCATACCTTACTGTCAGCAAGGTAGAAGACTGTTGTATACCTGTGATAGCCAGATGTCATGATACACATGACGTATGTTTCAAGGTGTGTGTGGCTAACAGAGTCAATGGTTGTTATGGTTGAATGCCACTAGCATCGTGACATGCGAGTTTTTCATGGTCATGTGTTATTTCTAAAGTAATATACTTGTAGTGCTGTTCAGGGCTGTCATACGTTGGTGGGATTCACGTGAGCTCGTGGAGAGCTTGTTGGAAAGTGAACTGTCTCTATGACCGAGAGGAGTTTGTAATGTTAGAGGGAGTGGTGTGACTGACCGTTGCAGAAGACGGGTCAGATGTGATATTATTTGAAGTGATTATTGTTAAACTGTAGAGTCTAGAAGTGATATGGCCGTTATGGAAGACGGGTCAGATGTGATATATTATTTGAAGTGATTATTGTTAGACTGTTGAGTCTTGAAGTGATGTTAGAATGCGCAATGGTTTTGATGCGCTAGAAGTGATGTTATAGGGCCTAGGTGTGAGTTGTATATGCGAGGAGAGGATGCAGCATCTGTGTTGACTTTAGGAGTCATATTAGGGCCTAGATGTAAGTTGTATACGAGAGGAGAAGATGTTGTGTCTGTGTTGGCTTGTGACCGTATGGCCTAACACGTCGCTACAACTATTAGAATTATAGTAAATTACTAAAGAAAAATTAGTTAGTAAAAATAAACACTAGTCAAAACCCAATGACATTATCAGTCATGGCACACATGAACCCATGATGTCATCAAACCTTGTGTGGCTTCCATACAAGTTAGGCCAAAAGACATTTAGAATAGAAAGAACCTAGAACAATGGTTGGTCATACTTACTTAGTAACAATAATTTTAGACTAGAGGTTTCGTAGTTAGTTAGGTTAAAGATTATTTTAACAGTATGCTAGGCCCCAAGACCAATCATAAGAGAGTTTCTCTACTCCAATTAGAAATAATTTCATCCGGCAAGCCATAGCACTGGACTAGTATATAGACTGATGCATCATAGTAACCAGTTAGACCCTGAGACAGTTATCTCAGTGATCAGAGTCAAACCTACATAAGGCGTACTCACTTGAGATGTGGAGCAGCCTGGCGCATCCCCTATTGTGAGAACAAAAGCTTTTGACTCCTACGTTTGTGACAAGTACATAACCGTCCAGACACCTACTACCTACCAGGGCCACCAGCGACCCAGCGCTGACCCCTGCGACGTATTTTATTGTGGTTTTATCCACAAAAGATAAAGTCTAATTAGTTTTTCAAAAGTTTCGAATCGATCTTTTGTTTCGATAGGCTTCCACAGATTTTAGACACGCCTTATCATGACTTCTGTAAGTAATAAGCCATTTGCCATCGAGGCTAAAGCTGGCAGTATTGCCCCCACCAGAAAACACTCCAGGAATTTTTTGTATGCAGTCCAATAATTGAAAATGTGCTGGAGATCAAATAACTAAATAAAGAACATTTGATATAAATACTTGGACTCTTCCAATATTCTGCAATTAGAATTTTCCTTGACTTTGTTGGAATTTGGAATTGCTGTTGATAATTGAACCTTCAATCATGGTACTACCAACTATAAGCATTTATGAGTACCCCCTACTACCTGGGTTTGTCCTCACTTCTGGAAGTAACAACTCTGGTGTATAACCAGTCATCCACAGAAGTATCCCAAGTAAAGAGAGTGTAGCGGTTATATCCCTTTGGCTAACTCAAGGAAAGTAACAATATTAGGCACCATCACAGACTTTAGGAGTCATTTTAAGGCCTAGATGTAAGTTGTATACGGGAGGAGAGGATGCCGCGTCTGTGTTGACTTTAGGAGTCATATGTAATCAGAGGTTATTAGTGGTTGATCTGACTAGGAGATTACTGGTGCGAGGTGCATGCCGCACTAGAGGAGACCAAGATAGTAGAAGTAAGGCGATTGTGGGCGCGAGAATGCCAGCAGCCATGTTACGATGAGTGGTGTAACATGAGGTGTGTCTGAAGCTATTGTTAGATACCACCGGCTTGTTATTCATATGTTAGCCATACATGATGTTACCGATGTCCAGGATTCTGTATTAGTGAAATATATATGTACATAGGACTGTACAACAGACTTCTGTTGAGTTTATGAACGAGTGTCTCTAGTGAGGCTGTGTTGGTAGTGATCATCCAAGAATTATCATACCCCAATTTGAGGACAACAAGCCACGTTTAAATAACCTGGGACATTTGTTACATTAGGTCTGTGATACCAGAGAAGCATTCAACCACCAAGAGTATACCTCATATTAGGTCTGGGAACCCTAATGCATGGGATTGCCAGCCACTGTCTAAACCAGATTGACAACCTGGTGAAGTCAACCAAGATAAGTTATCCATAAAAAGGACTGACTCAAAATATATGGTCTACCATTTAAAGTTTAAGAACAGTGCTTCAAGAATGATTAGTTCAAGTCAATTCAACAGTGTAAGTTAATATAACTGACAGTTTAATTTAAAATAACATTCCCAAGAGGAAGGAGTCATTGTACACCCTGTGTGTAAAATTTTAATTGTGTAGGTTACACATTTCCTTTTGTAAATTTAAACATCATTTTTATTTGCATTCCATCATTCTTTTTCCAAAAGAGAAAAGAAGAAATTACTGTATATATAATAAATTGATTAATTGTATCTAAGGACTTGAGTAACTCATTCCTGTTTTGTTTGAAGTTACTTTGTTTCATTATTTCCCCTAGACATAACATATCATAGGATAGTTGTTGGGAGGAGACGATTAAGTGTCTGGTACTTCTTATTACCATCTGGGCCAGATAACTTTATAGTCTGACTATTTCTATGACAACTATACACCAGTGCTTATTTCTAAGACTGGGGTATTTCTTATAAGACCAGAACTCTTATCTGGCAAGTGTATCCTTGTATCGTCTGATACACCTATTTATCATCTACACAAATTAAGCTCGCCACAAAAACATTGCCCTTTTTTTTTTAAGGTGCTTGCTACTTTTCTTTGTAGCACGCCTCTTTCAACCATCTACCATATACATGGAGCTGTTGGTTATATCAGGATGTGTTTCATTTTTTGTAATACGTTTTTGTTTGTATTTATTTTATACTATACTAGCTGTAAGGACCCGGGTTTTTTTCCTAGTAACTGTTTAGGAAACTTATGAAATGTCAAAATCAAATTATAATATTTTGATATTCGAGTGAAATTGAATTTTCATTTAAGTTAATGACTACCGCTTTAAGTGACTATCCTTGTGCCTTGTTTACAGTAATTGCAAATGCAAGCCACACAAAATACTGTTATTCCTCATGGTTCCACCAGAAGAGTGATTTCACTTTTGCTTTTCAATTTGCTTCCGAATTTTTCCAAAATACTCTTATTTCTTGTTACGGAATCGCAAAAGCAATTTTATCCTGCTTTCAAGTGTTAGCAAGAAGCAAATTAATAAGACACATTTTCCCTTTCCAACCTGGCGCACCAAAAAAGAATAGTCCAACTCATCCTTTTTTAACGTTCTTAACTGTTTTTCGTAGCACCTTCTTTTCAAACATACGAGGGGCGGTCAAAAAGTTTTGCACTTTAGTATGAAGGAGTCAAGGCACGTACTTGGAAATTGGTGTGAACTTTAGTCCTTCTCTATGTATTCACCCCTCAAGGCAATGCACTTCTTAGTCTGGGCCCGGAACCACGTCACCAGTTCAGTAATCAAGTCCTGGTCGTTAGAAAAACGACGTCCACGAAGCGGATTCTTCATGTTTGGAAACAGGAAGAAGTCACTCGGTGCCAAGTCCGGTGAGAATGCTGGATGGGGCATGATTTCATACCCGCACTGCTGGGCAAGGACGATGGAGCCATTAGCTGCATGAGCCGGCGCATTGTCCTGAAGCAGACGAACGCCTCTGGACAGCCTCCCGCGTCTTTTGCGCTTCATTTCTTCTTGTAACTTCTGGAGAAGGCTTTGGTAGTACATGGAGTTGATAGTACGGCCACGAGGAAGGTAGTCGGTGAGTATTACCCCGCAGCAGTCCCAAAAGATGGCGAGCATGACCTTTCCCGCAGAGGGTACCGTCTTTGCCTTCTTTGGTGGTGGTGAACAGGAATGTTTCCATTGTTTGCTCTGGTTTTTAGTCTCGGGGTCATAGAAATGCACCCAACATTCGTCCACAGTAACCAGTCTACGAAAAAAATCATCTTCGTCAGCATTGCAAATGTCCAACATCTGTGCGGATGTTTCGGCTCGATACTCCTTTTGTCCATGACACCGCTTCATACACAACTGAACCAGTTTCCCGCCAATTTCTCTTTCACATGGCCCCTCGCGCGCGCCATGTACGTGCGGGAAATGTAAACCATAGTGTGTCTTTACAATGATACACAGCAACCCCGCCTGTCTTAACGCTTTCTTAGTAAAGTGCAAAACTTTTCGACCACTCCTCATATATACATTATTGCTTGTAAAAAAAAACATTATTTTCTGTCATACATACTTCAAATATAATAGGCACAGTGATTGTGTTGAGTTGTATTATTTAAACAGAAGTTTCTCATTTCAGTGAGACATGACCCATTCAACCGAGACACATGGAATAACGCCTGTTATATTACGGCACATGTCTAAATAAAGATTTTTCGTTTTGGTGTATTGTTTAGCTTTGAGCTAGTTTATTTTATTAAGGGCCAAAAATAAAACTTAAATATTGCCTTACTTTGGCGAGGTGCAACTCGTTTGAGACTGGCACATGTACAATTATAGAAGACCCTTCGGTTCAGCAATGTGATAAAGACCCTCTTCTTTTACAAAAGATATTGCAGTCTGTTTCAGTTATGAAGTGGTGTTGTTTTGTAGAGGTGATGGGTGGAGAGCGGGCACTTAATAGCTGACCGTTATTGCCTCTTCTCTTTCCATCTTAGTCTACCCTGTTCAACCTGAAAATTGGTTATAATTGGGGTATTTAGTGTCATTTGATTTACTAATTTTGTATTCAATTTAAATAACTATTGTCTTTTGCAGTTGCTGATTTTAATTTATATTAGTATTTGTCCATTTTATTTTCTCTTTTGTATTGTTTATAGTTAACAATTGTCCTTTACACTTGGTTTTAATTTGTATTTGTACGAGGGAAGGTCAAAAAGTAATGCCTTCTATTTTTTATGTATGTAAATACTGCATAGGTGTGCAATTTGTAAATTTAGCAGGATTCCTCAAACACTCTTCTGCACTGTATAGCATTACCAACCTGTTTCAGAATATGGGTGATGGCAGAGATGGAAACGAAAGTAGAATGTCATTGCTAGCATGTCTAATTTTAGGGGTTAGGATTACGTTTATGGGAAAGATTTAGAGTTACGGCCGAAAGTCACTGCTGATGAGGGCATTTGTTGCTTTGCTACTGATGATGGGTGTAACGAAAAGATCGTCATTTGATTTGTATTGGTCAAATGACTTTCATTGAGATGCAAGAGATACATCATTCATTCATTTCTATACAGTCCAAAAATGATAGCAATTGACCAAAAAACAAAAAAACTATAGAATTTACAAGTCACCGACTATAAAAATGGGGCGTTGTGAAAAAGAATGCAGCTGCAGGTGCACTGTTTTGGGAAAAGAATGCAGCGTGCTAAAGGTTAACCTGGATGCCTTTGCTTCTATTTTCTTTCTTTTCATTTATTTTCTCATCGCTATGGTATTTAACCTTTAGCACGCTGCATAAAAATTCAGAAAACTTGCCCAAACACTGCATTCTTTTTCACAACGCCCCATTTTTATAGTGGGTGACTTGTAAATTCTATAGTTTTTTGGTCAATTGCTCTAATTTTTAGATTGTATAGAAATGAATGAATGATGAATCTGATGATATAAAATTTGTTTGTGTACATGTTAGATGTGATAGGAAGAGAGGAAAGGAAAGATGAAAAAAACGAAAAAAAAAAAAAAAAAAATTTTAAATTTTAAAATTAAAAACAAAAATTAAAAAAATGACCAACAAACGAAGAGTCCATATCCCTTGCATCTCAATGAGTCATTTGACCAATAGAGCAATACAATTCAAATGACGATCTTTTCGTTACACCCATCATCAGTAGCAAAGCAACAAACGCTCTCGTCAGCTGTGACATTCGGCCGAAATTCTAAATCTTTCCGATATTCCTAGTCCTAACCCCTAACATTATACATACTAGCAATGCCATTCTACTTTCGTTTCCATCTCAGCCATCAAACATATTCTGAGAAACGATATCATCGCTTATAAGGACAAAAATCTCATCCCCACCGCATGGCGTCAGAATCCAATAAAATTAGAGCAAAAATGGCCGCGTGTTGATGCCGATTCATTTCGATTTTAAAAATTTACAAAAAATAAACGCGGATACACCCATCACTTTTTTAAGATCGGAAACGGAAGCTAACTCTCTTGCAAATAACATTACAACTTAACATCCGGGGCTGAAATCACGTGTACACAAGTCCTAATGCTAAAAAACGAAGATATCCGCAGTCGCAATAATGCGCCTCCAGCTGGCAGAGCATAGCGTACTTCTGTCGCAATAATGCGACTGCAGCGTGCTAAAGGTTAATGTTTCTGGTGTTATCCAATCTTGTCTCTTCCTTTCCTGGAATCCCAAGTATGATTCGCTGCATTCCTTATATTGTTGAGATGGTCAACGTCATCAGTCGCTGTCTTTTCCTGGCTATTGGCAATCTGATATCGTCTCTTTATATCAACCACAAAAACTTTTCTGGTAAGGGGGTCCTTCACATATGCACCTTTTCTTACTTTCACAACTTGTAATGAATGCCTCCATCTGTCATTGATCATAATCTGATCTATTTGGTTTCTTTCCCGGCCATTTGGTGATTCCCATGTTAATTTGTGAATTTCTTTTTATGGAAAAAGCACTCCTCCAAATGACCAAGTTGTTAATGCTGCAGAAGATTATTAGTTTGCTGTTCCTCTGCCGCACTTCCCCATTCTCTTCTTCTTTGATCTATACCCACCGACCATCAAAGCAGTCAGTGGCCATCACGCCTGGTGGCATCTTGTAGGGCAGCAACAAATTGATTCCACTTTGTTCGGTCGGCGGCCATCCTTCGTACAATGCCCCAACTCTGGTTCATTCTTTGCATCTCGGCCTCCACAGTTCTTCGCCAGGTTGTTTTTGGTCGGCCTCTTTTTTGCTTTCCTTTGGGGGTCCATAGCATAGCTGTTCTTGTAATGGTATCAGGGTCCCTTCTGAGGATGTGGCCAACCCAACTCCAGCGTCTGCCAGCTATGATAGTGTGCATGTCCTCCTGGTTACTCCGAATAAGCAGTGCTTGGTTGCTGATGGTGTTTAGCCAAAAGATTCAGAGAATTTTCCTTAGGCAGATTGTGTGGAAGGAGGACAGTTTCGACATTTCCTTCTCCGTTCCTCTCCAGCATTCCGCACCATAGAGAAGCACAGAAAGTACACAGCTCTCATACAGTCTTAATTTGGTGCTTGTGCTGTACTGGGAAGACTTCCAAATGTTGTTGAGACTAGCAAAGGCTGTTCTCGCTTTATTCATTCTGTTGTTAATGTCTTTGCTTGTTCCGCCGTCTGGTGTTACTATGCATCTTTGGTAAGTAAATGTGTCTGTCTGTTCTAACTTCTGGTTCCTTATTATTATTGGCTCAGGATTGCCCACATTGAGTGTCATGACCTCTGTCTTCTTCAGATTGATGTTCAGACCAACCTGCTGGCTATACTTATTCAGTCTATCAGTTTTTTCTTGGATGTGTTGATGTGAATGTGCGAGTAATGCAATGTCATCTGCATATTCCAGGTCTTCCAGTGTAGAAAACGTTGTCCATCTAATTCCTCTTGGACTGCCCTCTTATGTCTGGCGCATCACCCAATCTATGGCTGTCAAAAATAATGTTGTTGATAAGGGGCATCCCTGTCGTACTCCTGTTTTCACTTCAAAAGTTAGATTACTCAATCCAACACTGCATGTAAAGTTAGAATAGAGGCTTTTTTATAATGGAAACAATGAAGCTGGGAATTCCATAAGCCCTCAGTATTTTCCATAGGCTGTCCCTCTGTATGCTGTCAAAAGCCTTTTCAAAATCAACAAAGTTAATGTATAACTGTCTCTGCCATTCTGAGCACTGCTCTATGATGTTCCTGAGGGTAAATATATGATCTGCACATCTTCTGTTCTTTCTAAATCCTGCTTGTTCTTTCCTCAGTTTATGGTCAACTGCTTTTGAAATTCTCTGGATGATTATCCTGCCTAATATTTTGCTGGGAACTGAGAGGAGAGTAATTCCTCTCCAGTTGTTGCAGTCTGCAAGGTCGCCCTTCTTGGGCAATTTGACAATAATTCCTTTACTCCACTCTACTGGTGTTGTCTCAGTTTCCCAGACTTGTGCAAAAAGTGGTTCTAATAGTTCTGCTGCTAGTTCAGGGTCTGCCTTGAATAACTCAGCATTTAAGTTATCGTGGCTAGGACCTTTTCCATTCTTTAACCCTTTGATTGCTATGATGATTTCTTCCTTTCGTGGAATGTCTGTATTAACATCTAGATCATTTTCAGCCTCAGGAACATTCAACTGTGTCTCTGGTGGTTCCTTGTTCAGAGTTTCTCTGAAATGCTCTGCCCATCTTGTTTCCTGCCCCTGTGCTGTGGTGATGAGATTTCCTTGCTTGTCTCTTACTAACGTTAAGTTGTTTGCACCTCATTTTCCACTGATAGTTTTAGTTATTTTATAAACTGTACTTTGTTCATTTCTCAGTGCTGCCTCTTCTGCCTGTCTTGCAGGGTCATCCAGAAATGTCCTTTTGTTGGCACGGGTTGGACATTTTACTTCTTTGTCCAGCTGACTGTACTGTTCGCTATATTTCCTTTAACCTGGGAGACTTAGCTTCTGTTTTCTTTCCTTTCATTTCCTTTCTCTTCGATATGGTGTTTAACATTTCTGGTGTTATCCAATCGTGTCTCTTTCTTTCCTGGAATCCCAAGCATGACTCGCTGCTTTCCTTGTATATTGTTGAGACGGTGTTGAATTTCTGGTCGACATCATCAGTCTCTGTTCTTTCCTGGCTTTTGGCAATCTGATATCGTCTCTTTACATCAACCATGAAAGCTTTTCTGGTGAGGGGGTCTTTAAGTTTTGTGATGTTATATCTTTTCTGTTTAACTGCAACTGGTCCAGTAGCTCTGAGTTTCACCTTCAGTCTTGCTACTACTAGGTGATGATCACTTCTCACATCTGCGCCTCTTCTTACTTTCACGTCTTGTAGTGCATGTCTCCATCTGCCGTTGATCATTATGTGATCTATCTGGTTTCTGTCCCATCCGTTTGGTGATTCCCACGTTAACTTGTGCACTTCTTTGTGTGGAAAATGTGTTCCTCCAATGACCAGGTTGTTTTTTTTTTTTTTTTTTTTCTTCCCTTAACCAGCGGCACTTGGGCTTTCAGCCCTTCGGCCCAGTGACATGTCATTGCGAGGCTGGGGAACCTGAGGACTTTCCTTCCAACCCGGTCAGGAGCTTCGCTCCTTCCCATCCACAGAGGGTTTATCACAGGAGCCGTTCAGGCTATTCAGTCAAATTTCCGGCCGTAAACATTTCTTCAAACGCTGACGCCCGGGTTTGAACCATGAACACCTGGTCGCCAGTACAACGCCGAAGCCATTACACCAGCTGCTGCAGAAGCTTATTAATTTGTCCCCATTCTCATTTACTGTTCCACTGCCGCATTTTCCCATTACTCTTTCGTTATAAGTATTATGTGTTCCAACTTTCGCGTTGAGGTATCCCATTACTATAATAAATCGTACCTAGGTGCAGTTTCCATTTCCATTTGTTGCCATTTCCGTAACATGTGTGATTTTTTTTACATAGACAGGGGTGTTGGCCCTGCGCTATAACCCCCAACCTGGAGGACTGGGGTACCAGCTTTTGTCTGACCCCTACCCACACAGACCAGTCCAGCTTGGTTGAACCTACCAGGAGTAAAACTCCCGCTGGCATAGCACTGAGGGTTGTCAGGGTACACAAGCTGCCATACCGCTACAAGGTATATGTACCATTGATGACAGACTTCCCCATTACTCTTTCATATATGTATTGTGTGTTCCAACTTTCGCATTGTGGTCTACCATTGCTATGATAAGATCTAGGTATGGTTTCAATTTCCTTTTGTAATTGTTGAAAGAATTCGTCCTTGACCTCTTCATTGCTGTCATTTGTTGGTGCATAGCACTGTATTATTTTGGTGTTGGTGAATCTCTCTCTCAGTCTTGTTATTAGTCTGTTGTAGATGGGTTTCCATTTTAGTAATGACCTTTATATTCTTTTCTTTAGAATAATGGCTACGCCTTCATTGTGCTGTCCATCATTTCTTCCAAAGGAAAGTACTGTTTCTCCTGTTGCTGTTTTTATTCTTTCTGCCCCAGTCCATTTGCTCTCGCTTATTCCCAGGATATGTAATCTGTAGTTTCTCATTTCTGTTGTGATCTGCCTCAGTTTTCCTGCCTCATTCATAGTTTTGACATTCCAAAACCCAATTATGGTTTCATGTTTTGCAATCAGGGCATCCGTTTTCATGCCAATGGCCTCCTTTCGGCTTTTACCATTGTCAGTCATATGAGCCTCAGAATCCGGATGTCCGCCCTGCATCAAAGTGTTTTTATTTGTTGCTGTTTTCATAACTAATTTGTTTTTTTTCTTTTACATAGACAGGGGTTTCAGTCCTGTGCTAAAACCCCCAACCTTGAGGTCCAGGGTGCCAGCTTTAGTCTGACCCCTACCTGTGCAGACCTGTCCAGCCTGGTAGAACCTGCCAGGAGTAAAACTCCTGCTGGCATAGCACTGGGGCTAGTCAGGGTACTCAAGCTGCCTTACCGCTTCAAGGTATAGGCACCAGTGAAGGCAGTCTCTGTGTTCCCTCTAATCTTTGTTTACTATATACCTTGTTAGACTCTGTGTTACCCTATAATCTTTGTTCTAAACACCTTTTTAGTCTATGTTACATCTAATCTTTGTTCACTATATACCTTTTTGGAGCCGCGGTAGCATAGTGGTTAGTGCACTGGCTTCCTAGCTCAGTGGTCTATGGTTCGATCCCCAGATGAGGTGGGATTTTTTTTTAGACCGCAAACAGCTCCTGGGTCGACCCAGCCCCAATTGGGTACCACAGCAACTCTGGAAAGATTAAGGCGGCCGGCGTGATGCTGACCACATCACCCCTAGTGTGCCGATGGTCAAGAAAATATGGGCCTAACACCATATTCCCAATATCCCTCAATGGGCATGTAACGGGATCCTTTACCTTTTTAGTCTATGTGTTACCTTCTAATCTTTGCTCACTAAACACCATTTTAGTCTCTGTGTTACCCTCTAATCTTTGTTCACTAAACACCTTTTTAGTCTCTCTGTGTTACCCTCTAATCTTTGTTCACTAAACACCTTTCTTGTCTATCACCTAATCTTTGTTTACTATACATATTTTTAATCTCTGCATTACACTCTAGTCTTTGTTCATTAAACACTTTTTAGTCTCTGTGTTACACTCTAGTCTTTGTTCATTAAACATCTTTCTTGTCTATCACCCTGTAATCTTTGTTCACTATACACCATTCTTGTCTTTGTTTGCCTTCATTCTTCGTTCACTATACACCTTTCTTGTCTCTGTTAGCCTCATTCTTTGTTCACCATACACATTTCTGTTAGCCTCCATTCTTTGTCCAGAAAACACATTTCTCGTCATTTCGGTATCTTCAATGTTTTCAGCATGTCTCATCTACTTCAGTCATTCAATCTCATGATGTTAAGTATTAATGGTGACCTGTCTACTTACTTTTGGAACAGGCAAAGACATCAACAACAGAATGAATAAAGCGAGAGCAGTCTTTGTTAGTCTAAACAACATCTGGAGGTCCTCTCAGTATAGCACAAACACCAAATTAAAATTATATGAGAGATGTGTACTTTCTGTGCTTCTCTATGGTGCACAATGTTGGAGAGTAACAGAGAAGGAAATGTCAAAATTTTCCTCTTTTCACACAATCTTTTGGCTGAATACCATCACCAATCAAGAATTGCTTACTCAGAGCAACCAAGAGGATATGCACACCATCATAACTGGCAGACACTAGGGCTGGGTTGGCCACATCCTCAGAAGAGACTCTGATGCCATGACAAGAACAGCTATGTTATGGACCCCTGAAGGAAAGTGAAAGAGAGGCCGACCATAAACACATTGGCGGAGAACTGTGGAGGTCAAGATGCAAAGAATGAACCAGATCTGGGACACTGCATGAAGGATGGCCGCCGATCGAGCAAAGTGGAAGCAGTCTGTTGCTGCCCTACAAAATGCCACCAGGCGTGATGACCACTGACTGCTTTGACAGTTGGCAGCTAAGGATCAAAGAAGAAGAAGAAGAAGCATACTTACTTTTTCCGTCCACTTGTGTCATAACGTGTCATGGTGTTCTGCACAGCTGGTATTTTTTCATTTTTGTATCATCATGATAATAATAACATGTAAAGTTTAAAATTTAATTACAAATACTAAAACATACAAATAATGGTGTACTTATAATGCTAGTGTGAGAAGGTGAAGGTATACTAACCGTAACCATATCTATAGCATCATGTTTGTTAGCCACCAAAGGATACAGCCGCTGATAAATCAGGAACTGATATTTGTGAAGTAACTCGGTGAAGGGGTGGTCAGAACAGCGTATGATCTCCTGCACCAACTGACTTATCAGTATAGGGTTCTCAGGGCTAGACTCCAGTCTACTTCTCCAATTCTTCAGCCATTTCTGTCAGCAAACATGTCACGGAATTGGTCACATTTCTCTACATATATTTCTATTAGTAAAACATGTCACAGACTTGATCACATTTCTCTAGATAGATTTTTAGTAGTAAAACAGTCACAGACTTGGTCACATTTCTCTGGATAGATTTCTGTTGGTAAAACATGTCACAGACTTGTCACATTTCTCTAGCCAGATTTCTGTTGGTAAAGCATGTCACAGACTTGGTGACATTTCTCTAGATAAATTTTTAGTAATAAAGCATGTCACAGACTTGGTGACATTTCTCTAGATAGATTTTTAGTAATTAGTAATAAAACATGTCACAGACTTGGTCACATTTCTCTAGATAGATTTCTATTAGTAAAACATGTCACAGACTTGGTCACATTTCTCTAGATAGATTTCTATTAGTAAAATATGTCATGAACTTGGCTACACTTCTGTAAATACTTTTGTCAGTAAAACATGTCACAGAATTACTCACACTTCTCTAGACACATTTTTCTAAGTAAAACATGTGACAGTCTTGGCTACACTTCTGTAAATATACTTTTCAAAAAAAGAAACACATAGCTACTGAAGGCACACACATAGCCATAATTTTGACATTCAATAACTTTTTTAATTTAATGAGTTAATTGTTCAAATTGCACACAAGAATACCTTAGGGTTCAACCAATCAATTGACAGTTGTTTTGCATCTGGGTCACGAGTTTTTTGGCGTACGGGCTTTCCGGTTAGTATGATGTGTGGCCTCCTCTTGCATCGATCAGCGACTGGCATCTCCTGGGCATGGATGCGATCAGACGTCTCATGTGGGCCTGTGGGATGGCTGCCCACTCTTCCTGGAGTGCCTGGAACAGATCATGACGATTGGCTGGAGCAACGTCTCGGCGACAAACACGTCTATGCAGCTCATCCCACAGGTGCTCAATCGGACTCATGTCTGGAGACAGGGATGGGCAGGGAAGGGTGAGAATGTTGTTGGCAGTCAGGAACTGCATGGTCAACCGTGCACAATGGGGTCTGGCGTTGTCCTGTTGAAACACAGACCTTTGGGCAGCCAAAAGTGGAAGGACATGGGGTAGAAGAATTTCACTGATGTATCGTTGCGCATTCAAGCCTCCTTCAATGTGCACCAATGGACTCCTTCCATTGTAACTGATCATTCCCCACACCATTGCACCTCCACCACCGTGCGGCGGAGCTTCATCAACGCAATTTTGGGCAAAACGTTCATTTCGCCTACGGTAGACCCTACGCCGTCTATCTTGACGCTGCAACAAAAAGAAAGATTCGTCACTAAACCAGACACGTCTCCATTGATTGTCAGCTGCCCAGGGACGATGCTGGTTGGCCCAAAGAAGTCGATTTTGGCAATGGCGGCGCGTAAGAACCGGTCCTCGGTGAGGTCGTTGTGTCCAAAGTCCAGCGTCATGCAGTCTATTCCGGACAGTTTGATCAGACACATGATGTCCTGCAGGCAATGACTGGGCAGTTGAGGAAGCTGTTGTAAACCTGCACGTGCGCGCAACATGAGCCGTGGTCAAAAATTGCGTCATAAACACTATTGACCACTGCGTTGTAACGATTACAAAAACGAACGCAATTCAGGTCAACACATGCATTTGACACTGTAAAGAACATTTGAGGCTGGTTTTTATATACCCTAGCACCAAATTTTACTTACAAACTCATAAAAACGCGCCCTCGGATAGCTATGTGTTTCTTTTTTTGAACAGTATAGATTTCTATCAGTAAAACATGTGACAGTCTTGGCTACACTTCTGTAAATAGATTTCTATCAGTAAAACATGTGGCAGTCTTGGCTACACTTCTGTAGATAGATTTCTATTAGTAAAACATGTGGCAGTCTTGGCTACACTTCTGTAGATAGATTTCTATTAGTAAAACATGTGACAGTCTTGGCTACACTTCTGTAAATAGATTTCTATCAGTAAAACATGTGACAGTCTTGGCTACACTTCTGTAAATAGATTTCTATCAGTAAAACATGTGGCAGTCTTGGCTACACTTCTGTAGATAGATTTCTATTAGTAAAACATGTGACAGTCTTGGCTACACTTCTGTAAATAGATTTCTATCAGTAAAACATGTGGCAGTCTTGGCTACACTTCTGTAAATAGATTTCTATCAGTAAAACATGTGGCAGTCTTGGCTACACTTCTGTAAATAGATTTCTATCAGTAAAACATGTGACAGTCTTGGCTACACTTCTGTAGATAGATTTCTATTAGTAAAACATGTGACAGTCTTGGCTACACTTCTGTAAATAGATTTCTATCAGTAAAACATGTGGCAGTCTTGGCTACACTTCTGTAAATAGATTTCTATCAGTAAAACATGTGGCAGTCTGGGCTACACTTCTGTAAATAGATTTCTATCGGTAAAACAATTGCTATAGAAACCACCATTGTAGATGGCATGCATGAGCTTGGTAGAGGATTGTTAGACAACTATTCTTGCAATATTGATTCCATGCTCCTTATGGAGTGAATGCAGGCTCTCTCAAATTTGTTGGCCAGATGCTCCAACGTTAAGAGCTATATCGAGAGAGGAGGAGAAGACAGACTTGCCTACACTTCTGTAAATTTATTTCTGTCAGTAAAACGTGTCACTAAAGAAGCTGTACACTGAGCGAGTGAGACCAGTCCTAGAATATGGCATTGCAGCATGATCAACAGCAGCTAAGTCAAACTCTGATAAAATTAACAGAACCCAAAACCAATCAATGAGAATCATAACGGGGGGCATGAAGTCAACACCCATTGAAGAGTTGGAATAGATTACATACCTCCAGTCAATGGAGGATAGAAGAGATAGCAGAGCCCAGCAACAAGCCGAGAAATTCAGATGGCTGACAGGCACACACAAAAAGCTGTCAGTTGCAACAGGAAAATTCTTGAGTAACAGTGGCAGAGGCCTTAAAATCTGCAGAAGAAGTCCTAATGACAGAAGAAAGCTCAGAGAGACAAGTAGCTATCTTCTCAGATGCGCTGTCAGTGACTGCAGTGCTGAAGAATCAAAATAATGTCAACCTGAATGACCTAAGAGTAACACTTCACAAACTGTGTCAGCAATTCAAAAGAGTTGTGATTGTAGTGAAATTGACAGAGATACAACGGTAAAATTCCTCCCAAGGATAACATTTAAGGATAAAAACATAATGCGTAGGCTGCTGATGTACATGATCGCCTAGACCGCGGGTCATCACCCTCCATAAATTTGACTTGCTAGACCGGAGGGGAACGGAGGATCAAAAAGGAAAAAAATATGACTGGAAAGGCTAAAGAGACGCAATTGGGGGGGGAAATGGATGAAAGTAAAAAAAATTCAAGTCCCCCAAATTGACACGAGGTACGGAATGGACGCTTTTGCGATACTAAGATTTTGATTTGAATTGAGCGGCAGAACGCGGATGGTAGGAAAATTACAAAAATTTAAAAAGTAATTTTTCTTAATATTAATGTTAGGAATATAAAAATTAGCTGGCCGGATGGCCTATTCTGAGCAGTGAACTAATATGTTCTTAAATTTACAAACGGATAGATAATATTGAAGATAATGACAAAAGACAGTGTAGTTCACATCATCGCTAGACTATATTGAATCTAAAAGTGTCACAATTTGCACACAAAAACACGACCTTGGGAACAGGTGTTCAAAGTTACTTATTATGGAGGAGAGGGTTTTTGAGCGGTAGCTGTGTCTAAATATAACTTTTTACGACAAAATTTTAAGGGGAGAGAAAGGTTGCTTCAAAAATCAAGCACATTTTTTTAGAAACACAAGTAGAGACGGACAGACTAACAGATAACCATCCATACTTGACTGAAGCATGACTGAAATGACTTTAGTGTAGAAATTTGAAATTAAAAATAAACCTCGGCAGTGATTGGCCACAGACAATCATATCATTAGCGCTCAGAGCGCATTTGGGGTCATTCTTCAATAATTGTTCAGTGTTAGACACAGATTTTAAAGTGTGGTGTTTTCCCATATGAAAGACAGTGAATAAATTTAGGGACGCCATACTATAGCCAGCAGCTCAGCTGAGTTTTGCTAGCAATTCTGTGTTATGTATTCATAATCTGGTAAGATTGAAATTATTTCTTTATATATTTTGAATATTGTTTCATGTTCGAGTGATTTGATACTGCCATATCAAAATCTAGCCTTACAAACAAGTAGGGAGTTGCTCTAGACCCCCCGCCCAAGTCAGGGTCTAGGGACCAACAAGGTACATAAACTACAGCAAGGATTATGCAAGATATATCAAGCGTTGAAACAGATTACCTATCTTCTTCTTTTAGGGCCGACAACTAATAAATATTTTTCAGAATCTATAGTCTGGGAGGATCTATCTGATGTAAACCCACCATGGTAACTGTGCTGTTTGGTCAGAGAGATCTGACCTGTCTGTATGATGTGGTTGTTGTGTCAGTGTGGTGTCCAGACGTGGGTATAGAATAGATTTTGACACATAGCCCATACTTTGATTGCAGAGCTGTGAGTTTCTATCGACAACAAAGCAGAGTCTATTCGGTGGGTGACTTTACTCGAGTGTATCTGTGCAGTTCTTGTGACAGAGACCACCATTATTGCCCGCCAGCACGGAGAGGTGGGACCGCAAGTTTTCAGCACCAGAGCTACAAAAAGATGAGTGAGCCTCTGGTCTGCTGGACATTCACCAACTATTGGTAGTGACTAATATCCCCATAAAAATTCCCACCTTTTTCTGGACACTGTGTAGTCAATATAGACAGGTGTGATGAGGCCACCCCAACAGCACAAACAGTAACTATCCTCCCAAAGAGATGACTACTCGAACATTTTAATAAAACTAACTAGTCTAGTACTTAAATATGTACACTCTTGAATTTATTATGTAACATTCCATGCATACTTTTCATAAATTTTAAATCCTTCTTTTAAAACAAGTTCTGGTCACATAAAACTTGATCCAGAACCAATAAATGTAATATAATTATATCAAAAATTTTATACACGTGAGTTAGTTCAGTGTATTTTAACACTTGTTAATCTTATTAGTCTTCTTAAATATCTGTGGGTGTATTTATAACTAACACACCACATTACACATCATTACCCTAGACACTTTACGTAGCCACATTCATTAAGAAAAAAAAAAATTAAGTGTGAGGTCGTAGTGGTAGCAAGAAAGGCCTTCTGACAATTCTCAACTACATTTTATCTCAGGAGCCTTCACAGCTGGCCTCATACAATGTACATGTAGTAATAACACCATCATACAATACCATCAACACCACTACATAAATTGGGGTCTTGTCCAGGGATAATTAGCCAATATTAATATTAAGATCTCCTGGTGGGAGAAATAAAAGTAGGGAAATAAATTGTAAAATTTCCTTTAAAATTAAAAGTGTCCCTGCAGATAAAAGTTGGTGAATCTTCACAGCCAGTAATAATTAAGTAGTTAACTGGTTAGTTAGATTATAGTCATAAGAATTACTTAGTGTATTTACTGGTTAGAGATTTAGCTTGTATATTATTATATTGTCTGAAAAGTATGGCTGAGCTAGCAAAGTTCCGATCAGCTGCTGTGCTCACGGCGAAGGAGATGGGAATGGATGGTCAAATTTTAATTCAATACGTAACGGCTGAATGTGATAAATATATTGAACGGGAAGAAAGGAGGTTAGCTGAAGAGAAGAGGTTAGAGGCTGATAGAGACATTAAGAGGCTGCAGATTGAGGCAGAAGAAAAACGACAGCAAAGGGAGGCAGAAGATAAAAAGGCCGAAAGGGAGGCAGAAGATAAAAAGGCCGAAAGGGAGGCAGAGGAAAAAAGGTTGACTGCCGAAAGGGAGGCTGAAGATAGAAGGTTGCAGAGGGAGCACGAATTACGACTAAGGGAGCTGGAATTACAAGGCCCGGCCCCTGAAAATGGTGCCAGCCCTTTTGCCTCAGATGCTACGCCCAGTATGGGAGCCTCAAACTCAGCTATGGGGTTTCATTTAGACCATTTTGTTGAGAAAGACGATGACATAGAGGGGTACCTGGGACGTTTTGAGTTATTAGCTACTACATATGGGTTAGAGAGAGAGAGGTGGAGTTTAAAGCTATCACAGGGATTGAGGGGTGCTTCTTATGAAGTATTTGCCAAAATGAACAGGGAAGACCAAGACAATTATGACATGTTAAAGCAGGCTTTGTTATTAAGGTACGAGAAGAATGGTGAATTTTATCGTAAGAGATTTAGAAATGCCAAACTGTTGTCTGGGGAGACATACCACCAATTCTCTGCCAGACTAGAAACCTATTTGGAGAAATGGACGGCTCTGGGGAAGACCCAAGATCTTAAAGAAATGATCATGATTGAGCAATTGAGAGAGTCCATGGCTCCAGACATGAGAAAATTTCTCATGGAACAAGGTGCAGAGAAGTTGGGGGAAATTTTAAATGTTGCTGAGAGGTATCAGGCAGCTCAGGCAGAGGTAAGTGGTGCTAAGAAGAAGCACATAGACAATTTTAAAGCTCCACAGCAATTTAATAAATTTGATAATAGAGAGCAGGGAAATAAGGGTAGGACAAATTTTGAGCGGCCAAGAAATGACTATCGCGACAGAAACTCACAGTTCAATGACCAAAAGTTCAATGAAAGAAAACCGTTGAACCAAGGAAAAAGATGGTGCAAATGGTGCAAGAAGGATAACCATAACACCGAATTTTGTAGAAGGAAACCTTCAAACATTGCTGCAATGAAGTCGGGGACGCAAAGATTAAAGGTTAATCCTAAGGGACAACAGGAACCTTATCACCCCCCAGTTTGTGAGGATGTTATTTGTAATGGGGTCACCATAAGGTGCCTTTATGATACAGGTTTGGATTATGATTCAGTTGTGAAGTCTAGCCTAGTGGACCCAAGTCAGTATACCACAGAAACAGTGGAAATACAAGGGGCGACTAAGGACATACCACTCATGACACTTCCCATCGCAAGGATAACGGTGAAAACTCGCTATGTGGAAGGAGAAATCAGAGCAGCAGTGATAGATGAACCAATCTACCCTCTGATATTGGGGTGTAGATACGTCTTCTTGGGGAATCCCGAGAAACCTGTGATCATGGCGACAGTGCAGACCAGGTCACAGAAGAAGGAGGAAGAAGGTGAACCTATAAATGCTCATCCAGAGGAGATGAGGAAGGCGCAGGCTGAGGATAGGACACTCCAGCCATGTTTTAAAAAATTACCCAAATGCCACACACCTCCGAGCAAGGGGGAATATTTCATGAAGAACAAACTCTTATACAGGAAGACAGGAACTAGATCCACTGGTCACGGACAGTTAGTTCTTCCCAAGATATATAGGGCAAACTTAATAAGGAGCTTACATGTTGGAACAGATGGTGACCATGAGAAAGTCGGTACCATCTGCCAAAAGATTGCTCGAAAATACTATTGGCCCGACGTAAATGTCGATGTTGAAAACTTTGTAGAAGCATGTGGCGTATTTCATGAGGGAACACCCACAAAGGGAAAATATGTGCAGGACCTAGAAACGCCACGGGGCAACTTTAGGCCTGAAAGGAAAACTAATTATACTCGGGTAGACAAAGTGGAATGGGAGCCCCCTTTTCACACCCAGTCTTCACTTGAATGGATTAACATGGCTACTATGCGAAGAGTACAAAGAAGAAATTTTACCCAGGATAAGATGACAATCCCTCGGTCAGACTTATATAAACTGGAAGAACAGACAAGAGAGCGAAGATCTCTCATAAACAATCTTAAGTGGGGAGACAAACCCCAGAGAAAAATTGGTAGTGGTCGATTTGTGAGTGATGATTCTAGGAAGAAAAGTCCTCATTATAGAGCTTCTAATGGACGGGACCCGATGGGTTCCATGAAAAATAAGTATGGTAAATTAAAGATCCAGATGTAACTCTATTAAGGACCTGGACAGATGAGAAGGCGGAAGAGACTGTTACCTCATCGTATCAATACGTGAACGAACTGACCACTCGTTTGAAAGCTGGATGGAAACTGGCAAATGATAATTTGAAACAAGCCAGGAAGAAACATGCAGCATATTTTAATAGGAAGGCAAAGGACAGGGAACTGGCAGTCGGAGAGAAGGTGCTGCTTCTACTACCGGGAAGCCAGAATAAATTACAAATCGGTTGGCAAGGTCCATATACGGTTCTAGAGAAGGTGTCTAGAACAAACTATAAAATTGACAAAAAGGGGAAGGAAAAAGTTTATCATGTAAACCTGCTAAAGAAGTATCTGGACAGACCACTCCAGGAAAGCACCCCCTTATTGACCTTAGCTATTGCAACCCAGATGCAAAAGGAACCACTCACCTCACATGAATACCCATTACATCCTTGTGAAACCGCAGCACAGGTAAAAGTCAGTAAGCACCTGACTAAAAATCAGAGGGAGAGAGTTCAACAGGTTCTGGAGGAACATACAGATGTATTAACAGATAAACCAGGCCATACAAATTTGCTACAGTATGACATGAAACTGGTAGACTCAAACCCAATCTGTATGAGAGCCTATTCTATTCCGTTCGCGAAGGAGAAGGCATTGAAGGAAGAAATAGAGTATTTGTTGAAGGAGGGGATTATTTCGCACAGTGAATCATCTTTTAGTTCTAGTGTCGTTTTGTTGAGAAAACCGTCTGGGGAACACAGACTGTGCATAGATTACAGGAAACTGAATGCTGTCACAGAAGGACAAGTGGATCCATTACCAGACACAAAACAGCTATTTGCCAGACTGAACAAGGCAAAATACTTTTCAAAAGTGGATCTTAGTAAAGGCTATTACCAGATCCCAGTGAAGCCTGAAGTGAGACCTTATTTGGCTTTTAGCACTTCGGATGGACATTATGAATTCAATATGCTACCATTCGGACTGAAAAATGCTCCGAGTGTGATTTCAAGGATGATGCGAAAATTGTTGGACCCCCTGAATAACCCATGTATCACAAATTTCATGGATGATATTCTCGTCGCCACAGAGACATTTGAAGAACACATTGAAGCTCTGGAGATGTTGTTTGATAGACTTCGGGAGGCGAACTTAACTGCTAGGCCAACAAAATGTTGTATTGGATGCAAAGAGTTGGAATTCTTGGGGCACACTGTATATCAGGGTAATATGACCCCTGATCCTAAGAACTTGGAAAAACTGCAGAGAGCACCTAGGCCGCAAACAAAGAAGGACGTGCGATCATTCGTGTCGTTATGCGGATTTTATCAGAAATACATCAAGAATTTTAACGCTATTTGTGCTCCTCTGACTGATCTGACTCGCAAGGGACTTCCAGATAAAATTATTTGGACTGCACAATGTGAACTAGCGTTCCAAGAGTTAAAAGAAAAACTCACTAGCAAGCCTATTCTCAAACTGCCTGATTTGACACAGGACTTTGTCTTAAGAACCGATGCAAGTAATGTAGGACTAGGAGGGGCTTTGTTGCAAAGATCATCTTCACCTGATGGGGAACTTAAACCAGTCGCTTATGCAAGCCGCAAATTGAATAAGGCGGAACAAGGATACTCCACAAGCGAAAAAGAATGTTTAGCATTAATCTGGGCAATAAAAAAGTTTCAAATCTATCTGTATGGTAGGACTTTTGTGGTGGAGACGGATCATCAGCCTCTCGTGTTCTTGTCTCAGGCTAAGCATGAAAACGCAAGATTGCTGAGGTGGTCTTTATTGCTTCAACCGTATCAGTTCAGTATCCAATATATCCCAGGCAAATTGAATGTCGGTGCAGATTTCCTCAGTCGGCACCCCTGTGATCAAAATTAGAGTAATGGCAGACGTGAGGAGTAATTTTACCTATGTGTATCGCTGGTTTTGGAACTTGCCATAGGCATGTTTTCAGGTGGGGAGATGTGTAGTGAAATTGACAGAGATACAACGGTAAAATTCCTCCCAAGGATAACATTTAAGGATAAAAACATAATGCGTAGGCTGCTGATGTACATGATCGCCTAGACCGCGGGTCATCACCCTCCATAAATTTGACTTGCTAGACCGGAGGGGAACGGAGGATCAAAAAGGAAAAAAATATGACTGGAAAGGCTAAAGAGACGCAATTGGGGGGGGGAAATGGATGAAAGTAAAAAAATTCAAGTCCCCCAAATTGACACGAGGTACGGAATGGACGCTTTTGCGATACTAAGATTTTGATTTGAATTGAGCGGCAGAACGCGGATGGTAGGAAAATTACAAAAATTTAAAAAGTAATTTTTCTTAATATTAATGTTAGGAATATAAAAATTAGCTGGCCGGATGGCCTATTCTGAGCAGTGAACTAATATGTTCTTAATTTTACAAACGGATAGATAATATTGAAGATAATGACAAAAGACAGTGTAGTTCACATCATCGCTAGACTATATTGAATCTAAAAGTGTCACAATTTGCACACAAAAACACGACCTTGGGAACAGGTGTTCAAAGTTACTTATTATGGAGGAGAGGGTTTTTGAGCGGTAGCTGTGTCTAAATATAACTTTTTACGACAAAATTTTAAGGGGAGAGAAAGGTTGCTTCAAAAATCAAGCACATTTTTTTTAGAAACACAAGTAGAGACGGACAGACTAACAGATAACCATCCATACTTGACTGAAGCATGACTGAAATGACTTTAGTGTAGAAATTTGAAATTAAAAATAAACCTCGGCAGTGATTGGCCACAGACAATCATATCATTAGCGCTCAGAGCGCATTTGGGGTCATTCTTCAATAATTGTTCAGTGTTAGACACAGATTTTAAAGTGTGGTGTTTTCCCATATGAAAGACAGTGAATAAATTTAGGGACGCCATACTATAGCCAGCAGCTCAGCTGAGTTTTGCTAGCAATTCTGTGTTATGTATTCATAATCTGGTAAGATTGAAATTATTTCTTTATATATTTTGAATATTGTTTCATGTTCGAGTGATTTGATACTGCCATATCAAAATCTAGCCTTACAAACAAGTAGGGAGTTGCTCTAGACCCCCCGCCCAAGTCAGGGTCTAGGGACCAACAAGGTACATAAACTACAGCAAGGATTATGCAAGATATATCAAGCGTTGAAACAGATTACCTATCTTCTTTTAGGGCCGACAACTAATAAATATTTTTCAGAATCTATAGTCTGGGAGGATCTATCTGATGTAAACCCACCATGGTAACTGTGCTGTTTGGTCAGAGAGATCTGACCTGTCTGTATGATGTGGTTGTTGTGTCAGTGTGGTGTCCAGACGTGGGTATAGAATAGATTTTGACACATAGCCCATACTTTGATTGCAGAGCTGTGAGTTTCTATCGACAACAAAGCAGAGTCTATTCGGTGGGTGACTTTACTCGAGTGTATCTGTGCAGTTCTTGTGACAGAGACCACCATTATTGCCCGCCAGCACGGAGAGGTGGGACCGCAAGTTTTCAGCACCAGAGCTACAAAAAGATGAGTGAGCCTCTGGTCTGCTGGACATTCACCAACTATTGGTAGTGACTAATATCCCCATAAAAATTTCCACCTTTTTATGGACACTGTGTAGTCAATATAGACAGGTGTGATGAGGCCACCCCAACAGCACAAACAGTAACTATCCTCCCAAAGAGATGACTACTCGAACATTTTAATAAAACTAACTAGTCTAGTACTTAAATATGTACACTCTTGAATTTATTATGTAACATTCCATGCATACTTTTCATAAATTTTAAATCCTTCTTTTAAAACAAGTTCTGGTCACATAAAACTTGATCCAGAACCAATAAATGTAATATAATTATATCAAAAATTTTATACACGTGAGTTAGTTCAGTGTATTTTAACACTTGTTAATCTTATTAGTCTTCTTAAATATCTGTGGGTGTATTTATAACTAACACACCACATTACACATCATTACCCTAGACACTTTACGTAGCCACATTCATTAAGAAAAAAAAATTAAGTGTGAGGTCGTAGTGGTAGCAAGAAAGGCCTTCTGACAATTCTCAACTACATTTTATCTCAGGAGCCTTCACAGCTGGCCTCATACAATGTACATGTAGTAATAACACCATCATACAATAAAAATGATGCGTATTAACAGCTCAGCAGAAGTGAACAAGTGGTAATCTTCAGACTTCTCACAGGTCACAACAGATTGGGATTCCACCTATTCAACAAGTTAAAGATAGGAACTGTGGCACTGATATAATGACAGCTGAGCATCTACTTTAAAGGTGCCCAACATATGAGAAACAGAGAACGTGCATATGGCCATCACCAGTGCCCAACATATGAGAAACAAAGAACTTGCATTTGGCCATCACCAATGCCATTCCTAGACAAGCTCTATGGAGATGTCAACAGCCTCAGACACTACTTTCTTTAAACATATTCAAGTTGACCTTTGAGGGTCAACGAAGACGAACATATTCAAGTTGACGTCTGAGGGTCAACAAAGACAAACATATTCAAGTTGACATCTGAGGGTGAACGAAGAAGAAGATTTCTGTCAATAAAACATGTCACAGACTTAGTCACATTTCTCTAGATAAATTTGTCAGTAAAATGTGTCACAGACTTGCCTACACTTCTCTACATAGATTTCTATCAGTAAATCATGTCCCATATATCTTGGTGGCAATAGAGAGATTTGGAGGAACAGAAAGTGATCTCAAAATAAGACAACAAAGGGCACAGGGAGCTTCCAATGCATTGGGAAACATACGAAGATCAAGAGAAATCAAGTCCAACATAAAAATAAGAATCTTCAACTCAAATGTAAAATTAATCATATTGTATAGCTCTGAAACAAGCAGAACAACAAAAAACAACAACAAACAAGTTATAGACTTTCATAAATGGGTGTTTGCATAGAAAAGGATTGACATGGTATGACAAGGTCACCAAAGTGGAGTTGATGACAGTTACCAGACAAGTACCAGTGGAACAAGAGATGACAGTTACCAGACAAGTACCAGTGGAACAAGAGATGACAGTTACCAGACAAGTACCAGTGGAACAAGAGATGACAGTTACCAGACAAGTACCAGTGGAACAAGAGATGACAGTTACCAGACAAATACCAGTGGAACAAGAGATGGCAGTTACCAGACAAGTACCAGTGGAACAAGAGATGACAGTTACCAGACAAGTACCAGTGGAACAAGAGATGGCAGTTACCAGACAAGTACCAGTGGAACAAGAGATGGCAGTTACCAGACAAGTACCAGTGGAACAAGAGATGACAGTTACCAGACAAGTACCAGTGGAACAAGAGATGGCAGTTACCAGACAAGTACCAGTGGAACAAGAGATGACAGTTACCAGACAAATACCAGTGGAACAAGAGATGACAGTTACCAGACAAGTACCAGTGGAACAAGAGATGACAGTTACCAGACAAGTACCAGTGGAACAAGAGATGACAGTTACCAGACAAGTACCAGTGGAACAAGAGATGGCAGTTACCAGACAAGTACCAGTGGAACAAGAGATGACAGTTACCAGACAAGTACCAGTGGAACAAGAGATGACAGTTACCAGCAAGTACCAGTGGAACAAGAGATGGCAAGAAGATGGTGATGGACTGAGGAAACCTGCTGATAGCATTACAAGGTAGAACTAGTTCTGGATTCCCCAGGGTAAGAGAACAATGTGGCACGCAGACCCCTCCTCTCTCTCTCATCTTTTAGACTGTATCAATTCATTCTCAAATGTACTTTAAGTATTAATGTAAGGGTATGCACCATTATAACAGTGATATATCAGCATACATTTACAGTATCCAAACACAGTGAAGAAATAAAGTAAGAACAGAATAATAAAATCATCAACACATTAGACGAAGACTGAAGAACACACGGAGAAGAGAAATGGAGATAGAAATGGAAGGGATGAAGAAGATAGTGATGGCACAAGTTGGGGAGCTGAAAGTTGATGATATATGTTATGTGGTAACACAACATCGTTAACACAACATCGGTAACACAACATCGGTAACACAACATCGGTAACACAACATCGGTAACACAACATCATTAACACAATACTGGTAACACAACATCAGTAACAAAACATCAGTAACACAACATCGGTAACAAAACAACACAACATCGGTAACACAACATCAGTAACACAACATCAGTAACACAACATCGGTAACACAACATCGGTAAATCTGACTGACAAGGAAATGCTAAAACAAAAACAAAAAAATTAAATAAACTGTATCTGGTTAAAAATGTCAATTCTGAGATGTTCATAAATGACCAAACTTCAGCTTTCACCATGGTACAGGTGACATGTGTTCACAATGACAACAGTGAGAACACATCTGAGAATGCTGACCTAATCATAAACAGTTACATGATGCTGTTTTTCAATGTCATTTTCTGACATTTAACATTTCAGTCATTATGCATTAACTTGTCAATACATTTTCTATTTGAATTCTTTTGATTTCATCCCTGCAAAGGTTTTAGATAGTCCTTTTTTTTAAATAATACCAATATCTCAATGTCTCTACAAACAGATTATTAGTTATTTTATCAAATTGCTTCACATATCATTTTATGCATGGAGGCATATCTGCAGTCATCCTTATATGACCACCAGCTATGCACAATGCTACAATACACATATATGGAAGTGAACCTCTGTCTATGAGGCTAATTACACAGTCATTGACTCTTGAAATCATCTACACACTTTCAGGGATTCCCCCTGTGGTGAAACTTGTTGAGAACCCAGCACTGCACACTAAGCTTGGAGAAGTCACTTGAGCACCAGGCGTGATTCTTTGGCTTTGACCTGGTTGACTGCATGCAGGTGGATCTCACTATGGCCCCAGTGATAGGCAGGGGAAGCTGAGAAGTGGCTCTGTGCAGGACGTGACAATTCCTTGAGAGAGCCCAGAACCAGAGCACAGTATTTTAGCTCTGCATAGTTGGAGAGGCCCCCTTGGATGGCAGGGAATGCACAGTATGCCATGCACCTCTTATTCCTAGCTTGGGACCCCTATGTGACGATCCTTTAAATGCAAGACAAACTGGAGAAACTTGAGCTCATGACTTCAACTCAACATGTTTTGGAATAGCAGAAAAGCCACAGGAAAAGCCTAGATCTACAGTGTAGATAATATCAAGGAGTCTTCAACTTGGTATTAACTGCAAAAGCACAAGAAGCTCAGCAGACCTAGTTAAACAACAACAACAACACATATAATTTTTTTTTTACTCATGCTCACATATCATTAAAAGAGATACCAATAATTCATAGTTGGGTATTGTTTTCTAGGTTTTTCTCCGTAATTAAAAAAATTACAAACTATTACGACAAACTTTGTTTTGGCAGGCTTTTCTCTGTAAGAAAAAAATAACAAAACGTTATGAATAACTATTTTGCCAAATCTGATAATCTCTTTTCTTTGTAATAAAGAAATAAAAAACCAATATGACAAATTATGACTTGACCAATTTCTCTGTAATAAAGAAACAACAAATCCATCATAACACACAATGTTTCGCTAGGTCTGCTAACATTTTTTCTTGGTTATAACTGGACTGTCACAACAAATATGCAAAGACTCACTGCCTCGTTTTCATATTCCAATATTTTCTTGTATATCTGTCTCTGTTCTTGTTCCTCCTTTGACATTCCCACAGGAGTCGCAAATCTCCTGAAAATGATTATGGGAATTAGGATGTGATGAATTGTCAACAGCAAGATCTTAGGCAGACTTTAACTTGAATATCTGCTCCCAAGAACTGACCCACCTCCATCCTGGAACCATTTCCTCCATTGTTGCTAGCACAGCCAACCCCAAACTAAAACTTTCTGACTACATTTCTGATTTTTTTATCTACTTCTTTACTGTCCATGTCTCATATACATAAAATAATACAGCCTTATTGTAACATTACAAAAATCTCTTTCCTGCTGCCAGTGATAGCTTTCTGTTGGTAAAAAAAGTTGTTCATGCCAGGAAACGCTGATTCTGCCTTTGTAACATTGTCTTGTTTCAGGTAGGCATGTGCCTTTTGAGTTTTAAAACAATACAAGAGAGTTCAGCTGTTGCACCTGCTTTAATTAAAGCTTTTTCTTTTAGAAAAATTAAAAATGTACATGGCTAAAACATTTATGTGACCAGTGGATGACTTCTGATGATCAGACTCCCTCATGTTCCAATGCTCTCTACAGAGTTTCTGACCACCAGTCTGAACATAATATGCCTAATTAATGTTACTGATTTACAATATTAAACATATTATACTCCAACAGAATGAAGAACAAATCAAAACACATTTAAGCCACAAGATGAGTGACAGAAAATGGATTAATAGACACTTCATCACAATCAAAATGCTAATGATAAGAAAGATGATGAGAGGAAGAACAAAGCTAAAAATGTCTTACTTGGCAGCTTCCTCTTCAAGCCTCAGATTTCTGGCCTGCATCTTTCTGGCAAGCTAAAATACAAGATATATGAGGCTTAATGGTAAACTGCACAATCATTACCTCAAAGTTAATGTTAAACTACACAAGCATTACCTCAGAGATAATGGTAAACTGCACAAGCATTACCTCAGAATTAATGGTAAATTCATAATCATTATCTCAGAATTAAAGGTAAACCGCACAATCATTACCTCAGAGTTAATGGTAAGCTGCACAAGCATTACCTCAGAATTAATGGTAAACTGCACAATCAAGAATTAATGGTAAACTGTACAATCATTACCTGAAAGTTAATGGTAAGCTGCACAATCATTACCTCAGAATTAATGGTAAACTGCACAAGCATTACCTCAGAATTAATGGTAAACTACACAAGCATTACCTCAGAATTAATGGTAAGCTGCACAATCATTACCTCAGAATTAATGGTAAACTGCACAAGCATTACCTCAGAATTAATGGTAAACTACACAAGCATTACCTCAGAATTAATGGTAAACTGCACAATCAAGAATTAATGGTAAACTGCACAATCATTACCTGAAAGTTAATGGTAAGCTGCACAATCATTACCTCAGAATTAATGGTAAACTGCACAAGCATTACCTCAGAATTAATGGTAAACTACACAAGCATTACCTAGAATTAATGGTAAACTGCATAATCATTACCTCAGAATTAAAGGTAAACCGTACAATCATTACCTCAGAGTTAATGGTAAGCTGCACAAGCATTACCACAGAATTAATGGTAAACTGCACAATCATTACCTCAGAATTAATAGTAAACTGCACAATCAAGAATTAATGGTAAACTGTACAATCATTACCTCAGAGTTAATGGTAAGCTGCACAATCATTACCACAGAATTAATGGTAAACTGCACAATCATTACCTCAGAGTTAATGGTAAGCTGCACAATCATTACCACAGAATTAATGGTAAACTGCACAAGTATTACCTCAGAATTAATAGTAAACTGCACAATCAAGAATTAATGGTAAACTGTACAATCATTACCTTAGAATTTATGGTAAACTGCACAGTCAAGAATTAATGGTAAACTGTACAATCATTACCTCAGAGATAATGGTAAGCTGCACAATCATTACCTCAGAATTAATGGTAGACTGCACAAGCATTACCTCTGAATTAATGGTAAAATGCACAAGTATTACCTCAGAATTAATGGTAAACTGCACAAGCATTACCTCAGAATTAATGGTAAACTGCACAAGCATTACCTCAGAATTAATGGTAAACTGCACAAGTACTACCTCAGAATTAATGGTAAATTGCACAAGCAGTACCTTTGAATTAATGGTAAACTGCACAATCATCACCTCAGAATTAAAGTTAAAGTGCACAATCATTACCACAGAATTAATGGTAAACTGCACAATCATCACCTCAGAATTAAAGTTAAAGTGCACAATCATTACCACAGAATTAATGGTAAACTGCACAAGTATTACCTCAGAATTAATAGTAAACTGCACAATCAAGAATTAATGGTAAACTGTACAATCATTACCTCAGAATTAATGGTAAACTGTGCAATCAAGAATTAATGGTAAACTGCACAATCATTCCCTTAGAATTTATGGTAAACTGCACAGTCAAGAATTAATGGTAAACTGCACAATCATTACCTTAGAATTTATGGTAAACTGCACAGTCAAGAATTAATGGTAAACTGTACAATCATTACCTCAGAGATAATGGTAAGCTGCACAATCATTACCTCAGAATTAATGGTAGACTGCACAAGCATTACCTCTGAATTAATGGTAAAATGCACAAGCATTACCTCAGAATTAATGGTAAACTGCACAAGCATTACCTCAGAATTAATGGTAAACTGCACAAGCATTACCTCAGAATTAATGGTAAACTGCACAAGTACTACCTCAGAATTAATGGTAAATTGCACAAGCAGTACCTTTGAATTAATGGTAAACTGCACAATCATCACCTCAGAATTAAAGTTAAAGTGCACAGTCATCACCTCAGAATTAATGGTAAACTGCACAATCAAGAATTAATGGTAAACTGCACAAGCAACACCCGTGTGTTGCCGGGGCCCGAAAGGGGAGCAAAGAATAGTAACACTGCACCCTACCACGCATGTCGTAAAAAGCGACTAAGGAGGGTTGGGCATGGGGCTGTTTACCCCATCCCGTAAAAACTTCGCACAGTGGGCTGATCACCTGCTTGCCAACCAATCTGATTACGGAAACAACGATGGATTGTTTGGTCTGTTTTTGTTCCACAAAGACGCCACTAGGCGTGGTGGAAACAGCGATAGATTGATCAATTTGTTGTTGCCCTAAGACGCCACTAGGCGTACTGGCCACATACTGCTTTGCCGGTTGGTGGCTAAGGATGGAAGAAGCACAAGCAGTACCTTTGAATTAATGGTAAACTGCACAAGCACTACCTCAGAATTAATGGTAAACTGCACAATCATCACCTACATATTTATTGTAAGCTGCACAAGCATTACCTCAGAATTAATGGTAAACTGCCCAGGCAGTACCTTTGAATTAATGGTAAACTGCACAAGCATTACCTCAGAATTAACGGTAAACTGCACAAGCATTACCTCAGAATTAATGGTAAACTGCACAATCATTACTTCATTCATTTGTATCTTATGAACATGGATTTGCATGATCGGATAATAGTGGTAATATGAAAGTGACAACATGATAATGTTGGTAAGGTGGTGATTGTGATGACAAGGTCATGTGGTAATGATGGTGATATGATGATGATATGATGATGGTGGTTGTGGTGATAAAAAGATGATGCCAGTGACGTGACTACAGAGATGTGATAATTGTACTGACTGCAGCAATAATTAGTGATATGATAAATAATTATATGACTGCAGCAATATGATAATAATGGTGATACGATGTGATAACTGATGACACACTAATGTTTGTGATTTGAAATGATAGTGGTGATGATATAATTTGATTGTGATGATATGTCGAAAGGAGCACCAGGAAAATAAGCAGCTGAGGGCTGTCACCTCAGGGGCGCATTCCCATAGTCAGTTATGACTGAAGGGGCTATTACTATTATGATGATGGGGATGTGACGATGGTGATGTGACAGTGATGGTGATGTGATGATGGTGGGGATGTGATGATGGTGATGTGACAGTGATGGTGATGTGATGATGGTGGGGATGTGATGATGGTAATGTGACAGTGATGGTGATGTGATGATGATGGGGATGTGACGATGGTGATGTGACAGTGATGGTGATGTGATGATGGTGGGGATGTGATGATGGTGATGTGACAGTGATGGTGATGTGATGATGGTGGGGATGTGATGATGGTAATGTGACAGTGATGGTGATGTGATGATGATGGGGATGTGACGATGGTGATGTGACAGTGATGGTGATGTGATGATGGTGGGGATGTGATGATGGTAATGTGACAGTGATGGTGATGTGATGATGATGGGGATGTGACGATGGTGATGTGACAGTGATGGTGATGTGATGATGGTGGGGAAGTGATGATGATGTGATGATGGTATGTGATGATGATATCTTCTTTCTCTTTCCCCTCTTGCCACTTTCAGAACATAAGCCTGCAATTAATTCATGTTACATCCTTCCATCTTGTACCATCTGTCATGTTACATCCTTCCATCTTGTACCATCTGTCCAAGTCTGTCCATGTTTTCTTTATCATTCTTATTTCCATCTATACCACTCATCTCCACATGTGTTTTTTGGTGGTCTCCTACTACAGCCTTATGACACTATCAGTGTCCTTGTGTGTACCAAGACTTTCTCAGCTCATCCTCCCTGGTATGTGTCTGGTTTTTTGCCATCTGTTCCTTTTTGGGTTATCCAGTAATTCCTGACAGAAGTTCAGTTCTGTGCAAGTATCCATTTATGAAAGTCTGTAACTTCTTGATTGTTATGTTTTGTTATTATTCTGTGCAAGTAGTTATTTATGAAAGTCTGTAACTTCTTGATCGTTATGTTTTGTTATTATTCTGTGCAAGTAGTTATTTATGAAAGTCTGTAACTTCTTGATCGTTATGTTTTGTTATTATTCTGTGCAAGTAGTTATTTATGAAAGTCTGTAACTTCTTCATTGTTATGTTTTGTTATTATTCTGTGCAAGTAGTTATTTATGAAAGTCTGTAACTTCTTCATTGTTATGTTTTGTTATTATTCTGTGCAAGTAGTTATTTATGAAAGTCTGTAACTTCTTGATTGTTATGTTTTGTTATTATTCTGTGCAATTAGTTATTTATGAAAGTCTGTAACTTCTTGATCGTTATGTTTTGTTATTATTCTGTGCAAGTAGTTATTTATGAAAGTCTGTAACTTCTTGATCGTTATGTTTTGTTATTATTCTGTGCAAGTAGTTATTTATGAAAGTCTGTAACTTCTTGATCGTTATGTTTTGTTATTATTCTGTGCAAGTAGTTATTTATGAAAGTCTGTAACTTCTTGATTGTTATGTTTTGTTATTATTCTGTGCAATTAGTTATTTATGAAAGTCTGTAACTTCTTCATTGCCATGTTTTGTTATTATTCTGTGCAAGTAGTTATTTATGAAAGTCTGTAACTTCTTGATCGTTATGTTTTGTTATTATTCTGTGCAATTAGTTATTTATGAAAGTCTGTAACTTCTTCATTGTTATGTTTTGTTATTATTCTGTGCAAGTAATTATTTATGAAAGTCTGTAACTTCTTCATTGTTATGTTTTGTTATTATTCTGTGCAATTAGTTATTTATGAAAATTTGTATGTTATGTTTTGTTATTATTCTGTGCAATTAGTTATTTATGAAAATCTGTAACTTCTTGATCGTTATGTTTTGTTATTATTCTGTGCAAGTAATTATTTATGAAAGTCTGTAACTTCTTGATCGTTATGTTTTGTTATTATTCTGTGCAAGTAACCATTAAAGAGTGTCAGCAATTTCTTGGTGTTTGTTTGTTTGTTTGTTCTCTATTCAACACAACAGGATAACCTTGACACTTAATTTGAAAATTCTTATTTGTGTCTGACACCACAATATACCTCATGATACAGGTACTCAAGATGTGCACAGGACAATAATCTTTTACCATATGATGATCCAATCATTCACATTACAAATATGATTGTCTGCCTAACTTCATCTGTTTACGTTTTTTTTAAACATTTTTATGTGCTGTAATGCATTGAATCATTGCTTTTAACTAATGATTAGTCATTTGACAACTATAACTTGACTTGACTGATAGGCGTGTTACTGGACGGTATGATGTATGGGAGTTGATGTATTGCTACCATTATCTTTTCATGGGTTGTGGACACTTAGTCATGGCTACCTCACGATTGGTGTTAAATGGATTTTGTCTTGAGTAGACATTGGTGATGGCTCATATACCATTGTCCACACTTTTAGTGTTAAATTGCCTACCTGGTGGCAAACCTGGGTGCTATTCTAGTTCTTACTTCCTGTGAGATTTGATGTTACCATATTTAACTCTGGTGATTTTGTGCTCCCACCACATGAATAATGAAAACTTTGTTTTCCTTTGTTCCTCGCTTCTTTGAATGACAGGAAGTACTTTTCATTATCGTGTCGAATGTATCAAATATATTAAACTGTTGAGAATGCAATGACAGCGTCTCTATAGTGGAACGGAATGCCTTACGACATTATGAAGACTGCATATTACTGCCTTTGCCATTGGGCGTGAAAATATTGATATAATTGATGGAGCTTTGTAACTGTACATGAATAAAGTGTATCTTGTGAACGTTGAAGAGGAGTTTCGCTTACATTGGAATTAACGTTGATACGTGTCTGTCAACATACCACTATGTTTGTATTTGCCCATTGACATTGTTCCGCATAATATATATATTACTACAACTGATGGACGGCACGCATCACTGTCCAATCCTCAAACTTTGTCCATGATCCTATTTTGATATGACTGTCCAATCCTCCAACTTTGTCCATGATCCTATTTTGATCTGACTGTCCAATCCTCCAACTTTATCCAAGTTCCTATTTTGATATGACTGTCCAATCCTTTAACTTTGTCCATGCATACCAAGATATGTTAACTCGCTGTGTCTACAAGTGCAGTCTGGCTGATATCTGTCACATTTATTCTCGTGACCTTTGACTTTTCTCTTTAGATTTTGACACAGTTGTTGTGACCTCACACCCACTGTTCTAATTTTGTCCTACAACTGGTTACAATTATGGGATGGAATAAGAAGGTCATCCCAAAGTCCAGAACTTTGAGTTCTTTCATCGGAGTTCACAGAATCTAGTTTCTACTAGTTGATGTTCATGTTGCTCTCATAATCCAATGGTAGTCATGTCATGACATTATAATGGCAACATGATGATGATAATAAAGATGAATGTGATGTGAGAGTGATGATGCATTGTGATATGTTGTCAGTACTGTGATAACAGCGGAGATGATATGATGGTGATATGATGCCGACACATTAATATATGATAGTGATATAAAGATGATACAGACATGATGCTACTTTGATGATGGTGGTGACATGATGATGTTGATACAATGATGTAATGTTTATGCCTGTAATGTGGTGATGCTGAAACAATGATGTAATGTTTATTATTATGATGTGATGATGCTGATACAATGATGTAATGCTTATTAATGTGATATGATGATGTTAGTACAATGATGTAATATTTATAACTGTGATATAATGATAATGGTGATACAATGATGAAATATTTACAAATGTGATATAATGATGGTGGAAGAGGCTGCTTGAAATATCAGTGATATGACAGTGGTAGTCACCTCCAATTTTCCTGATGGTTAACAAGATAGTGATGCACAAAGTCTGTCAATATGAAACCTATGACAATCAACATCTTCAGACAACTGGGGTTCTTTAAATGATGTTAACAAGACTGATGATGTTAAGGTGAGGATGATAATGATAACAACAAGACTGATGACGTTTAGGTGAGGATGATAATGATAACAACAAGACTGATGACGTTAAGGTGAGGATGATAATGATAACAACAAGACTGATGATGTTAAGGTGAGGATGATAATGATAACAACAAGACTGATGACGTTAAGGTGAGGATGATAATGATAACAACAAGACTGATGACGTTAAGGTGAGGATGATAATGATAACAACAAGACTGATGATGTTAAGGTGAGGATGATAATGATAACAACAAGACTGATGATGTTAAGGTGAGGATGATAATGATAACAACAAGACTGGTGACGTTTAGGTGAGGATGATAATGATAACAACAAGACTGGTGACGTTAAGGTGAGGATGATAATGATAACAACAAGACTGGTGACGTTTAGGTGAGGATGATAATGATAACAGCAAGACTGATGATGTTAAGGTGAGGATGATAATGATAACAACAAGACTGATGACGTTTAGGTGAGGATGATAATGATAACAACAAGACTGGTGACGTTAAGGTGAGGATGATAATGATAACAACAAGACTGATGACGTTAAGGTGAGGATGATAATGATAACAACAAGACTGGTGGCGTTAAGGTGAGGATGATAATGATAACAACAAGACTGGTGATGTTAAGGTGAGGATGATAATGATAACAACAAGACTGGTGATGTTAAGGTGAGGATGATAATGATAACAACAAGACTGGTGACGTTTAGGTGAGGATGATAATGATAACAACAAGACTGATGACGTTAAGGTGAGGATGATAATGATAACAACAAGACTGATGATGTTAAGGTGAGGATGATAATGATAACAACAAGACTGGTGATGTTAAGGTGAGGATGATAATGATAACAACAAGACTGGTGACGTTAAGGTGAGGATGATAATGATAACAACAAGACTGGTGATGTTAAGGTGAGGATGATAATGATAACAAGAAGACTGATGATGTTAAGGTGAGGATGATAATGATAACAACAAGACTGGTGACGTTAAGGTGAGGATGATAATGATAACAACAAGACTGATGATGTTAAGGTGAGGATGATAATGATAACAACAAGACTGATGACGTTAAGGTGAGGATGATAATGATAACAACAAGACTGATGATGTTAAGGTGAGGATGATAATGATAACAACAAGACTGGTGACGTTTAGGTGAGGATGATAATGATAACAACAAGACTGATGATGTTAAGGTGAGGATGATAATGATAACAACAAGACTGGTGATGTTAAGGTGAGGATGATAATGATAACAACAAGACTGGTGATGTTAAGGTGAGGATGATAATGATAACAACAAGACTGATGATGTTTAGGTGAGGATGATAATGATAACAACAAGACTGGTGACGTTAAGGTGAGGATGATAATGATAACAACAAGACTGGTGACGTTAAGGTGAGGATGATAATGATAACAACAAGACTGGTGATGTTAAGGTGAGGATGATAATGATAACAACAAGACTGATGACGTTAAGGTGAGGATGATAATGATAACAACAAGACTGGTGATGTTAAGGTGAGGATGATAATGATAACAACAAGACTGATGACGTTTAGGTGAGGATGATAATGATAACAACAAGACTGATGACGTTAAGGTGAGGATGATAATGATAACAACAAGACTGATGATGTTAAGGTGAGGATGATAATGATAACAACAAGACTGATGACGTTAAGGTGAGGATGATAATGATAACAACAAGACTGGTGATGTTAAGGTGAGGATGATAATGATAACAACAAGACTGATGACATTAAGGTGAGGATGATAATGATAACAACAAGACTGGTGATGTTAAGGTGAGGATGATAATGATAACAACAAGACTGATGACGTTAAGGTGAGGATGATAATGATAACAACAAGACTGATGATGTTAAGGTGAGGATGATAATGATAACAACAAGACTGATGATGTTAAGGTGAGGATGATAATGATAACAAGACTGATGACATTAAGGTGAGGATGATAATGATAACAACAAGACTGGTGACGTTAAGGTGAGGATGATAATGATAACAACAAGACTGGTGACGTTAAGGTGAGGATGATAATGATAACAACAAGACTGGTGACGTTAAGGTGAGGATGATAATGATAACAACAAGACTGGTGATGTTAAGGTGAGGATGATAATGATAACAACAAGACTGATGATGTTAAGGTGAGGATGATAATGATAACAACAAGACTGATGACGTTAAGGTGAACATGATAATGATAACAACAAGACTGATGACGTTAAGGTGAGGATGATAATGATAACAAGACTGATGACGTTAAGGTGAGGATGATAATGATAACAACAAGACTGATGACGTTTAGGTGAGGATGATAATGATAACAACAAGACTGATGATGTTTAGGTGAGGATGATAATGATAACAACAAGACTGGTGACGTTAAGGTGAGGATGATAATGATAACAACAAGACTGATGACGTTAAGGTGAGGATGATAATGATAACAACAAGACTGATGATGTTAAGGTGAGGATGATAATGATAACAACAAGACTGGTGACGTTAAGGTGAGGATGATAATGATAACAACAAGACTGATGACGTTAAGGTGAGGATGATAATGATAACAACAAGACTGATGACGTTAAGGTGAGGATGATAATGATAACAACACGACTGATGACGTTAAGGTGAGGATGATAATGATAACAACAAGACTGATGACGTTTAGGTGAGGATGATAATGATAACAACAAGACTGATGACGTTAAGGTGAGGATGATAATGATAACAACAAGACTGATGATGTTAAGGTGAGGATGATAATGATAACAACAAGACTGATGATGTTAAGGTGAGGATGATAATGATAACAACAAGACTGATGATGTTAAGGTGAGGATGATAATGATAACAACAAGACTGATGACGTTAAGGTGAGGATGATAATGATAACAACAAGACTGATGACGTTAAGGTGAGGATGATAATGATAACAACAAGACTGATGATGTTAAGGTGAGGATGATAATGATAACAACAAGACTGATGATGTTAAGGTGAGGATGATAATGATAACAACAAGACTGATGACGTTAAGGTGAGGATGATAATGATAACAACAAGACTGATGATGTTAAGGTGAGGATGATAATGATAACAACAAGACTGATGATGTTAAGGTGAGGATGATAATGATAACAACAAGACTGATGACATTAAGGTGATGATGATAATGATAACAACAAGACTGATGACGTTAAGGTGAGGATGATAATGATAACAACAAGACTGGTGACGTTAAGGTGAGGATGATAATGATAACAACAAGACTGGTGACGTTAAGGTGAGGATGATAATGATAACAACAAGACTGATGACGTTAAGGTGAGGATGATAATGATAACAACAAGACTGATGACGTTAATGTGAGGATGATAATGATAACAACAAGACTGATGACGTTAAGGTGAGGATGATAATGATAACAACAAGACTGATGACGTTAAGGTGAGGATGATAATGATAACAACAAGACTGATGACGTTAAGGTGAGGATGATAATGATAACAACAAGACTGATGACGTTAAGGTGAGGATGATAATGATAACAACAAGACTGATGACGTTAAGGTGAGGATGATAATGATAACAACAAGACTGGTGACGTTAAGGTGAGGATGATAATGATAACAACAAGACTGGTGACGTTAAGGTGAGGATGATAATGATAACAACAAGACTGATGATGTTAAGGTGAGGATGATAATAATAACAACAAGACTGATGATGTTAAGGTGAGGATGATAATGATAACAACAAGACTGATGACGTTAAGGTGAGGATGATAATGATAACAACAAGACTGATGACGTTAAGGTGAGGATGATAATGATAACAACAAGACTGATGATGTTAAGGTGAGGATGATAATGATAACAACAAGACTGATGATGTTAAGGTGAGGATGATAATGATAACAACAAGACTGATGATGTTAAGGTGAGGATGATAATGATAACAACAAGACTGATGATGTTAAGGTGAGGATGATAATGATAACAACAAGACTGATGACGTTAAGGTGAGGATGATAATGATAACAACAAGACTGATGATGTTAAGGTGAGGATGATAATGATAACAACAAGACTGATGACGTTAAGGTGAGGATGATAATGATAACAACAAGACTGATGATGTTAAGGTGAGGATGATTGATGCGTGATGCCATATGATGATGGATGGTATCCGCATGTCTGGTTTTGTGTAGTGTGCAGATGTGTTCAGTCAAAACAATGTTCATACAAAAATAACAGGGCAATCCACATAGGACGTCAGTAAACTCACGACGTATAAAGTCAATGATTCTTGAAACAGCCGTTGACGTTTTTCTTCATTATTTATTGTGGACGCCACAGTGACAAAATGGTTACGCGAATATGTAGGCACATCAAACAGTCATTATCACAGCAACATTCAATACAGCAATAGACGGTAGACAGCATTACAATGATGAGTCAGATGCATGTTATATTTCATAGTGCTGTAAATGTAGTCAGGTGAAAAACTCCATCCTTTTCTATAACAGCCAGGAGATAACCAGATGTATGAGATCAGTTCACTCTCCTTAGTCTGACTTCAGCAAGACAGACACGTCTGCCGAAGTATAAATAATGTCCTCAAAAATATCCTCTAGATAATAAAGGTTTTCCAAACCTAGTTCATTTAACAAAGTAGCAAGTAATGGTCCTTGGGACATGCATCAACCGATGCAGTACAATACAGCGACATGTGAGCTGGGAAAACATCTCGTGACGACGACTTTCGAAGACAGGCTATGAATCGAAATCGCTCACGACCCAAAATCGATAGAGTTAATGAAAAGTCAATTTACCTTGCCTTCAGGAAATACACAGAAATATCACGCCTCCCGACATGTGGGAAACACTAGAGGTATTATCTCGAATAAACGAAATATCCATTAAGAGGACTACACATCCCTGACAGAACAAAAAATAGCGGAGATCCCCTCTTCAACGAGGCATCTCTTTCGCCATTCAAATCGCTCACTCCACTAGTGGTGGGCGGAAACCGATCGACCAAAAAACAAGACCAGTCATGCGCAGTCCAGCGCAAAAAGACCACAGCTCAAAACTTAACTGCATTCAATACCAACGCGAGAAGACAAATGCTTACCGAGAAAAGTGACTATAAATTTCAAGCAGTTGTTGCCCTTGCGTTATAAAATAGATATTGTAATAAAACGATGTTGCGAGAATTTATCACGCAACATATCACCACCTCCTCCCGATAAAAAAAAAATGTGGAACATATTTTTTTTTTTTTTTAAATATCAAAGAGCATGCGATAAGCGGCTCAAAACGCACGAATTATGCGCTGATAATTAATTAAATTGCCTAACATGAGGCTAAATATAGAGTGTCTGGTGAGGATATACCTCAACAGAAAAATAAATATGTCTCAAAAAATATTCACATCGGGGAGGTGTCACCAACACACATCACGTTAGCATGTAAACACAATATACGTATGCAAGTTACCATAATCATCATTAAACAGCATACTCTAATATTGTCTTTAAAAATGGATGTACAAATCTGATAGGAAAATTTAAATAGTACATTCTTTGACATGTAATGACATAAGTACATAGTAAAGTTAAACTACATGACGATCCAGGACATATGCTCTGGTATTCCGAGGGTAAGTACACAATCTAGAACTCGTCATGCTTGATACTAGTAAGGTAAGTCCTCAGCTCAACAATGACATTCTGAGAAAGTACAAGCAATATAATGCTAATTAATAACTAATATGCTTCATAAGGTACAATACATTATTAATAATTGTGGCTGTTTAGTAAACTAACGGCCCTTTATATTAACTACTCAGTCCTCCTCTATCATCTTAAAAAACGAACAGAAGAAGATGACAACAAAGCACGATAGTGTGTACATATAAAGTAAGTACAGATGTGCTAATCTATTGTAGAAATATAGGTGTGTTATGACTCTGTAATATATGGAAATATAGGACAGAAGTATTAGTTGGAGTCATGTGGGCATCTAGACAAAATGTCAGCCATCACATTATCCGCACCACGGATAGCTCGTACCGTGAAGTGAAAAGGTTGAAGAGCTATAGCATATCGAGTGGATCTCGAACTCTTCAAATTCTTAGTCTGAATAGCTGTAAGAGCTTTCTGATCAGTCTCTAGAATGAAATGTGCGCCCAGGAGGAATCTTTGTAGCTTTAGAATTGACCAAACCATCGCTAACAACTCACGGTCTAAAACCGAGTCGTTCCTCTCTGCCGCATTTAGTTTTCTAGAAATGTACATAACAGGATGCAGAGTATTTGCATATTCTTGCATCAGTGCTGCTCCAATCCCAGTGGATGAAGCATCACTCCGAAGAACAAAAGTCCTATCAAGAGTAGGTAATCTTAAGATGGGAGGAGAAGAAAATATATTCTTGATTTGGTCTAGTGAAGATTGGCATTCTTCAGACCAACGGACCAGATTAGGCGAACCTTTCTTCAACAATGTTGAGAGAGGTGCCATGATCGAAGATAAATTTGGAATAAATCTCCCATAAAATTGAATTAAACCTAAGAGACTCCTAACTTGTTTCTTCGTTTTAGGAACAGAGATGTTCAGTATTTTGGAAGTATTGTGGTCTTCTGTCTTCAAGAGACCATGACCAACACGATGACCCAGGAAAGAGATTTCACCAAAACCAACAAAAGCTTTAGAAGGTTTCGCTGTCAAATTATTCTCACGTAGAGTGGACAGTAAGTCATATAACCCTAAATAGTGATCTTCCCAGGTATCACTGAAGAGACAGATGTCATCTAAGTATGCGATGACATCCGAACGATGTGACAGAATTCGACGCATCATGCGAACGAAAGTGGCAGGGGCGTTCATGAGACCAAAAGGCATAACATTCCATTGAAATAGACCCCTAGGTGTAGAAAAAGCAGTAAGAGGTTTGGCATGCTCTGCTAAAGGCACACTTGCCAATAACCTTTAGACAAGTCAAGTTTAGTGAAGAATCTAGAATTAGAAAGTCTAATCAGTAGATCTTCTAACAAAGGCATCGGTTCAGCATCGAACTTTGTGACCTGATTCAATTTGCGATAATCAACACAAATTCGTATGTTCTTATCCTTCTTCCGGACAATAACCATGGAAGAAGAATATGGTGAAGTCGATGGTTCAATTATATTTAATTGAATCATTTCATCCAATTCCTTTTCCACTTGCGACTGAAAGTGTATAGGAATAGGATAAGGCCTAACCCTAATTGGATTATTGTCGGTAAGAATTATGTCATGTTCTATGACATCTGTGTGTCCAGGAATGTCAGTGAGAACATCCTGAAATGTTTGTAACATCGACGAGACTTGTCGATGTTCGTCACCAGAAAGATTAGGAGAAACAGAAACGTTTTTCCAAGATTCCGTGGAATGTAATGGAACCACTGGAAGGGGAAGGTTGACATCAGAGAAGGTAGATTCCTCATCCTGTATGACAGACAGGGATGAATAATGACCGTGAGGTGCAGGAGCATCATCCGTTGCCTGGAAAATAGGCAGCAAATAGTCCGGACGTTCGTGAAATTCCGAAAGCATGTTTATGTGGAAAGTTTTATGCTTTCCATCAATATGGACCACATAGTCAACATCGGAAATCCGAGAGACTATTGCATACGGACCTTTCCATGCAATAAGAAGTCTATTTTCCCTACTGGGGAGTAGGACGAATGCTTTGTCACCTGGACAAAGTTGTCGTAGACATCTATTCTTGTTAGCAAACTGTCTTGCCTTCTCTTTAGCAATTTCTGATGAAGCAGTTGCTAGCTTACATGCCTCAATGATCTTTTGTCTAAGAGCAATGACATACTCATATGAGGATTGAGTTTCATCGCTAATATCATCGGCAGTGATGAGATCGTGTAATAAAGACATAGGGCCGCGTGGACGCGCGCCAAAGACAAGTTCGAAGGGAGAAAATCCTGTGTGTTCATTAGGGACTTCTCTATAGGCAAAGAGAGCCGCGGGTAAAACCCTGTCCCAATCTTGAGGATGATCTTCAGTTATCTTACCAAGCAAAGTCTTGAGCGTTCTATTCAGACGCTCAACTAACCCATTGGACATAGGATGGTAGATACTACTGAGAGATCGTTCAATATGTAAGGTAGACATTACCTGTGACATAGTGTCAGATATGAGTTGAGTGCCATGGTCTGACAATATTTCTCTGGGGAACCCCAAGCGAGAAAATATCAACCAAAGAGCATCTGCGATATCTGTAGTAGATATGCTCTTAAGAGGAATAGCCTCTGGCCAACGTGTGCACATATCGACACATGTAAGGATAAACTGATGTCCTCTGGCCGACTTGACCTTAAAAGGGCCAATAATATCTATGGCCATTTTCTGAAACGGCCGAATAGGAATGTCAGCAGCCTGGATAGGCGCAGCATGTCGTGGTCCTCTAGATTTGACCTCCTGACATACCTTGCATGATCGGCAGTAAATACGAATGTCCTTATTGACAAAAGGCCAAAAGAAAGCCGCAAGGACTCTCGACTTCGTACGGGAAAAACCCATATGTCCAGCACATTGCGAGTCATGAGCATGTTGTAATATTTGCACTCTCATGCTCTTGGGAACAAGAATTTGCGAATGTGCCGACGTAGTCGAATCTTGTACCATACGTACAAGTACGCCGTTTCTCATTGCAATCCAAGATTTTCTATTTGTATCCTGATTCGGATCACCTTTCTTCGCAAGAACGAAGAATTTTTTTAAAGAAGGATCTTCTTCTTGCAATTTTATGAAAGAGTCACGAGTGATTACTAAGTGACTATCTTGGCTATCAACTTCATTATCACTATTCAGTGAAGTTTCGGGTGTTTGTAGAGCTTGTGCTCTTGTAACTACTGCATTTGTAGCTTGCATGTTATTATCTTCCCAAGCAGCAATCTGCTGTGGGGTACACTCCCTAACTCCGTGAATACGACCAATAATAAGGTCCGCAATAGGATTAGGTAAGAGACAAGCATGCACATCTCCAGTAAAGAAAGGAGTGGCAATGCGAATTACAGCAGTAGGATATTTTTCTAGAGTGCCGCCAAATGTGACACATTTAATAACCCTTCCTGTAGCACAAGATGGATCTACAAGCGATTGTCTAACACCAATAGTGGTGCATCCGAAATGGAAAAGTAGTGAGACCGGAGTATCATTAACAAGACCCTTATGTAGAATTAAAGAACCCCTCCCGTCATGCGCAACAGCAGCAGGAAGAGCGGGAAGTGGGTGACCACAACTCAAAGTATTTATGGTACCCGGTTCGAATAAAGTACTGCATTGGGGGCATTTGTTTGCTCTCTCAAAGTCAAAAGCAGAACCAGTGACAGCGTCAAAGTTTTTACTATCAACAACATGATTACAGGCTCCCTCAGTTTCCTGTTGTACAGCATTAGCCTGCTGATATCTCTTTTTTTTGTGTTGATATCTACCCCGACTATTATTACCTCTGAAGTTATCAGAGTTATTATTATCTCTGCAGTTATTATTGTCTCTATTGTAATTGTTATCCTGGTTCGAATTCCAGTTTCCACGATTACTATCATGTTCACATTGATGCGAACATCTATTTGTTTGGTTCTGAGGTCTTCGGCAGGAATAACCTCTATTACCATATCCTCTTTTGAAATGCTTATAATTATTAGGGTGATAGTAACGAGTACTATCAGGTTGTCTCCAATTCTTCGAAGAAGAATCACCATGAAATTGATTTCCATGATTTTGACAGAAATTACCGCTACTCTTTCTATCAAAATTTTGTTGGAATCTACGAGCAAAGTTTTGGCCATACGGAGCTGCCGAAGCAACTGGTAAACCTTCTTTCACCTTAGAGTTACCCATGGTTATGTGTGGGTGCGCAGTTACGTATTGGCAACAGAAATCTTCCATTTCTTTTATTGTTTTAGGTTTACGTTCATGAAGGAAAGCAAGGAAAGACTCATTGACAGACGACATGACTTTGTCTCTAAGTATTAAGTCCATAAGTCCTTCATAAGTTTTTTCCGTCTTAGATAGTTCAACCCATCGTGAGAAAGTAATGCGTATTCTTGCAATAAACTCGGAGAATTCAACTCCATTTTCAGGTAACATGTTTTTTAAATTGTAGACGATAGCCGTCTTCGTTAAGCTGATATTTCTTTAACAAAGCGGCCCTGACAACCTCATAATTGTTCTTGTCAGGTTCATCCACCATATTTAATATACTTAGAGGTTTACCTGTCAGTATCCCTGATAACTGATAAACATATTTTGCTTTGTCTATGTTATGAGCTGTACATGCTTGTTCAAATCTGTCCAGATAGAACATTATGTCATCACTGGAAGGACTAAATGTTGGTAACTTAATCTTAAAAGTATCATTATTAGCCTTACCAGAAGATGAACCCTTGTTTGAATCATTACCATTACTCATGCTCGTCAATTTCAATTTTTCTAAATCTAAAGCTAAGACCTTTTCTTCATGTTCCATTTTTGCTTTCTCTTTCCTCTCATCAGACTCTCTCTGTAATCTTCTTTCCTCAGCCTGAGCCTCTTTTTGAAGTCTTTCATTTTCAGCTTCTTTTTCAAGTCTTTTATTTTCAGCCTCTTTTTCAAGTCTTTTATTTTCAGCCTCTTTTTCAAGTCTTTTATTTCAGCCTCATTTTTCATGTCTTTTATTTTCAACTTCTAGCCGTGGCTGGAGTTTTCTTTCCTCAGCTTCTGATTCCCTTTTTTTTTTTCCATTTCCATTTGGAATCTTTTTTCATCCACCTGCATCTGCAGTTTCTTTTGTTCAGCTTCCATTGCTTTATCATATCGAGCAGTTGCAAATTCTTCTAACTTACCGCCCGTCTTCCCAAGCAATTTACCCTGCTCAATAAAGTGCTCAAATGTAGACATGTTGTCTAACATATGAGTCCAAAACCTGAAATAATTAACTAATTTATTTCAAACCTAAGTGTAACAAGTCTTAATTAAGCACTTGTATATTCACATCACATTATATATCCCAGTCTCTGTGGGAAACAAGTCTCCAATCAAAGAACTTGTATATGAAATATCAGCACTCAATTCTTGATCATAAGTGCACTTCTCATTCAATAGTGCACGACACTATTCATCATTCATTTATCATCAGTGTAGTAGTAACAGTGCATTAGCATAGCCCATTAACTAATTACTATAACTGTAAACAATGACTATGTAAACACATGCAGAATGTAAACATTGAAAATGTAAACAATGCAAACAATGTAAACAATAACAATGTAAACAATAACAAAGATCAGCAACAATACAAAAACGTTCGCAGAAATCAACTAAAAATAAAGCAGAAATTAATGAAATATCACAAAAAATGTGACGATATCTGCGCTATAATTAAACAAAATACATGACACCACAGTGTATAAACAAAAAAATGTTGTATGAAACTAAATTATAGACAAGAGTAGGCTAACAAATACAAACAAATCAAAACAAAACTAAAGAATGCGAAATAATAACGAAAACAATATTAAAACATGTCATCACAGCTAACATAAATAGCAACAGAAGTCGCTTAGCAAATTCCAGTATCGGAAATTTGCAAACCCTACAGAAAACGCTCACAATAGACGACCTCTATGACGTGGCATAATCTAACGGAGACACCACCCAACCGAGAACCCGCTGAAATATAAACATATAAATATACAAATAACATATAGACATATAACATATAGAATGAGATGATACACAGAAGACTCAGCAGAAGTATAAGGGCACAGTTTACATACAAACAGGCCACTTAACTTATAGGCTTCCAATCGTAGAACAGCAGAAAAAAACGGATGTCAATCAACGTCCTAAAGAGCGAAGCTCCAACGATGATGGCACATCTGAACTGCTTCCACTGCTAACACGATGGTACAAGAGCTTCTGAAATACTGTGTGTTGAGTTGTTTCGGCACTTGACCTTCTAATCCAAAAGTAAGTTGATGGAAATCGGTACTTGGCCTTCTTCAGAAAACAACCCGTTTCAACCGGCACTTGACCTTCACAAAAACGACAGCACTGGAACCTTGACAGCAGCAACTTGCTTGACTTGCGTAAAAGATAACAGCAGTCCGAGTTATCCGGCAACATGTAACAACGCCGGGTACTGTCAAATTCTTGTTTCCGTCAAAAAGTTGAAATTTTGACTTTTACCGGGCAACGCCGAGTACTTTGAAAATTTTGAAGATGTTGACTGTATTGAAGAATGTTAATTTCTTGAAGGATGCTGATGAATTCTTGTTGAAAATGAAGTGGGTAAGGGACCCCGTGTTTGCTGGTACCAGAATCAAACCAGCTTATGGCCACCAAATGATGCGTGATGCCATATGATGATGGATGGTATCCGCATGTCTGGTTTTGTGTAGTGTGCAGATGTGTTCAGTCAAAACAATGTTCATACAAAAATAACAGGGCAATCCACATAGGACGTCAGTAAACTCACGACGTATAAAGTCAATGATTCTTGAAACAGCCGTTGACGTTTTTCTTCATTATTTATTGTGGACGCCACAGTGACAAAATGGTTACGCGAATATGTAGGCACATCAAACAGTCATTATCACAGCAACATTCAATACAGCAATAGACGGTAGACAGCATTACAATGATGAGTCAGATGCATGTTATATTTCATAGTGCTGTAAATGTAGTCAGGTGAAAAACTCCATCCTTTTCTATAACAGCCAGGAGATAACCAGATGTATGAGATCAGTTCACTCTCCTTAGTCTGACTTCAGCAAGACAGACACGTCTGCCGAAGTATAAATAATGTCCTCAAAAATATCCTCTAGATAATAAAGGTTTTTCAAACCTAGTTCATTTAACAAAGTAGCAAGTAATGGTCCTTGGGACATGCATCAACCGATGCAGTACAATACAGCGACATGTGAGCTGGGAAAACATCTCGTGACGACGACTTTCGAAGACAGGCTATGAATCGAAATCGCTCACGACCCAAAATCGATAGAGTTAATGAAAAAGTCAATTTACCTTGCCTTCAGGAAATACACAGAAATATCACGCCTCCCGACATGTGGGAAACACTAGAGGTATTATCTCGAATAAACGAAATATCCATTAAGAGGACTACACATCCCTGACAGAACAAAAAATAGCGGAGATCCCCTCTTCAACGAGGCATCTCTTTCGCCATTCAAATCGCTCACTCCACTAGTGGTGGGCGGAAACCGATCGACCAAAAAAACAAGACCAGTCATGCGCAGTCCAGCGCAAAAAGACCACAGCTCAAAACTTAACTGCATTCAATACCAACGCGGGAAGACAAATGCTTACCGAGAAAAGTGACTATAAATTTCAAGCAGTTGTTGCCCTTGCGTTATAAAATAGATATTGTAATAAAACGATGTTGCGAGAATTTATCACGCAACAATGATAATGATAACAACAAGACTGATGATGTTAAGGTGAGGATGATAATGATAACAACAAGACTGGTGACGTTAAGGTGAGGATGATAATGATATCAACAAGACTGGTGATGTTAAGGTGAGGATGATAATGATAACAACAAGACTGATGACATTAAGGTGAGGATGATAATGATAACAACAAGACTGGTGACTGATGCGTGATGCCATATGATGACGGATGGCATCCGCATGTCTGGTTTTGTGTAGTGTGCAGATGTGTTCAGTCAAAACAATGTTCATACAAAAATAACAGGGCAATCCACATAGGACGTCAGTAAACTCACGACGTATAAAGTCAATGATTCTTGAAACAGCCGTTGACGTTTTTCTTCATTATTTATTGTGGACGCCACAGTGACAAAATGGTTACGCGAATATGTAGGCACATCAAACAGTCATTATCACAGCAACATTCAATACAGCAATAGACGGTAGACAGCATTACAATGATGAGTCAGATGCATGTTATATTTCATAGTGCTGTAAATGTAGTCAGGTGAAAAACTCCATCCTTTTCTATAACAGCCAGGAGATAACCAGATGTATGAGATCAGTTCACTCTCCTTAGTCTGACTTCAGCAAGACAGACACGTCTGCCGAAGTATAAATAATGTCCTCAAAAATATCCTCTAGATAATAAAGGTTTTCCAAACCTAGTTCATTTAACAAAGTAGCAAGTAATGGTCCTTGGGACATGCATCAACCGATGCAGTACAATACAGCGACATGTGAGCTGGGAAAAACATCTCGTGACGACGACTTTCGAAGACAGGCTATGAATCGAAATCGCTCACGACCCAAAATCGATAGAGTTAATGAAAAAGTCAATTTACCTTGCTTTCATGAAATACACAGAAATATCACGCCTCCCGACATGTGGGAAACACTAGAGGTATTATCTCGAATAAACGAAATATCCATTAAGAGGACTACACATCCCTGACAGAACAAAAAATAGCGGAGATCCCCTCTTCAACGAGGCATCTCTTTCGCCATTCAAATCGCTCACTCCACTAGTGGTGGGCGGAAACCGATCGACCCAAAAACACAAGACCAGTCATGCGCAGTCCAGCGCAAAAATGACCACAGCTCAAACTTAACTGCATTCAATACCAACGCGAGAAGACAAATGCTTACCGAGAAAAGTGACTATAAATTTCAAGCAGTTGTTGCCCTTGCGTTATAAAATAGATATTGTAATAAAACGATGTTGCGAGAATTTATCACGCAACATATCACCACCTCCTCCCGATAAAAAAAAAATGTGGAACATAGTTTTTTTTTTAAATATCAAAGAGCATGCGATAAGCGGCTCAAAACGCACGAATTATGCGCTGATAATTAATTAAATTGCCTAACATGAGGCTAAATATAGAGTGTCTGGTGAGGAGATACCTCAACAGAAAAATAAATATGTCTCAAAAAATATTCACATCGGGGAGGTGTCACCAACACACATCACGTTAGCATGTAAACACAATATACGTATGCAAGTTACCATAATCATCATTAAACAGCATACTCTAATATTGTCTTTAAAAATGGATGTACAAATCTGATAGGAAAATTTAATAGTACATTCTTTGACATGTAATGACATAAGTACATAGTAAAGTTAAACTACATGACGATCCAGGACATATGCTCTGGTATTCCGAGGGTAAGTACACAATCTAGAACTCGTCATGCTTGATACTAGTAAGGTAAGTCCTCAGCTCAACAATGACATTCTGAGAAAGTACAAGCAATATAATGCTAATTAATAACTAATATGCTTCATAAGGTACAATACATTATTAATAATTGTGGCTGTTTAGTAAACTAACGGCCCTTATATTAACTACTCAGTCCTCCTCTATCATCTTAAAAAACGAACAGAAGAAGATGACAACAAAGCACGATAGTGTGTACATATAAAGTAAGTACAGATGTGCTAATCTATTGTAGAAATATAGGTGTGTTATGACTCTGTAATATATGGAAATATAGGACAGAAGTATTAGTTGGAGTCATGTGGGCATCTAGACAAAATGTCAGCCATCACATTATCCGCACCACGGATAGCTCGTACCGTGAAGTGAAAAGGTTGAAGAGCTATAGCATATCGAGTGGATCTCGAACTCTTCAAATTCTTAGTCTGAATAGCTGTAAGAGCTTTCTGATCAGTCTCTAGAATGAAATGTGCGCCCAGGAGGAATCTTTGTAGCTTTAGAATTGACCAAACCATCGCTAACAACTCACGGTCTAAAACCGAGTAGTTCCTCTCTGCCGCATTTAGTTTTTCTAGAAATGTACATAACAGGATGCAGAGTATTTGCATATTCTTGCATCAGTGCTGCTCCAATCCCAGTGGATGAAGCATCACTCCGAAGAACAAAAGTCCTATCAAGAGTAGGTAATCTTAAGATGGGAGGAGAAGAAAATATATTCTTGATTTGGTCTAGTGAAGATTGGCATTCTTCAGACCAACGGACCAGATTAGGCGAACCTTTCTTCAACAATGTTGAGAGAGGTGCCATGATCGAAGATAAATTTGGAATAAATCTCCCATAAAATTGAATTAAACCTAAGAGACTCCTAACTTGTTTCTTCGTTTTAGGAACAGAGATGTTCAGTATTTTGGAAGTATTGTGGTCTTCTGTCTTCAAGAGACCATGACCAACACGATGACCCAGGAAAGAGATTTCACCAAAACCAACAAAAGCTTTAGAAGGTTTCGCTGTCAAATTATTCTCACGTAGAGTGGACAGTAAGTCATATAACCCTAAATAGTGATCTTCCCAGGTATCACTGAAGAGACAGATGTCATCTAAGTATGCGATGACATCCGAACGATGTGACAGAATTCGACGCATCATGCGAACGAAAGTGGCAGGGGCGTTCATGAGACCAAAAGGCATAACATTCCATTGAAATAGACCCCTAGGTGTAGAAAAAGCAGTAAGAGGTTTGGCATGCTCTGCTAAAGGCACTTGCCAATAACCTTTAGACAAGTCAAGTTTAGTGAAGAATCTAGAATTAGAAAGTCTAATCAGTAGATCTTCTAACAAAGGCATCGGTTCAGCATCGAACTTTGTGACCTGATTCAATTTGCGATAATCAACGCAAATTCGTATGTTCTTATCCTTCTTCCGGACAATAACCATGGAAGAAGAATATGGTGAAGTCGATGGTTCAATTATATTTAATTGAATCATTTCATCCAATTCCTTTTCCACTTGCGACTGAAAGTGTATAGGAATAGGATAAGGCCTAACCCTAATTGGATTATTGTCGGTAAGAATTATGTCATGTTCTATGACATCTGTGTGTCCAGGAATGTCAGTGAGAACATCCTGAAATGTTTGTAACATCGACGAGACTTGTCGATGTTCGTCACCAGAAAGATTAGGAGAAACAGAAACGTTTTTTCCAAGATTCCGTAGAATGTAATGGAACCACTGGAAGGGGAAGATTAACATCAGAGAAGGTAGATTCCTCATCCTGTATGACAGACAGGGATGAATAATGACCGTGAGGTGCAGGAGCATCATCCGTTGCCTGGAAAATAGGCAGCAAATAGTCCGGACGTTCGTGAAATTCCGAAAGCATGTTTATGTGGAAAGTTTTATGCTTTCCATCAATATCGACCACATAGTCAACATCGGAAATCCGAGAGACTATTGCATACGGACCTTTCCATGCAATAAGAAGTCTATTTTCCCTACTGGGGAGTAGGACGAATGCTTTGTCACCTGGACAAAGTTGTCGTAGACATCTATTCTTGTTAGCAAACTGTCTTGCCTTCTCTTTAGCAATTTCTGATGAAGCAGTTGCTAGCTTACATGCCTCAATGATCTTTTGTCTAAGAGCAATGACATACTCATATGAGGATTGAGTTTCATCGCTAATATCATCGGCAGTGATGAGATCGTGTAATAAAGACATAGGGCCGCGTGGACGCGCGCCAAAGACAAGTTCGAAGGGAGAAAATCCTGTGTGTTCATTAGGGACTTCTCTATAGGCAAAGAGAGCCGCGGGTAAAACCCTGTCCCAATCTTGAGGATGATCTTCAGTTATCTTACCAAGCAAAGTCTTGAGCGTTCTATTCAGACGCTCAACTAACCCATTAGACATAGGATGGTAGATACTACTGAGAGATCGTTCAATATGTAAGGTAGACATTACCTGTGACATAGTGTCAGATATGAGTTGAGTGCCATGGTCTGACAATATTTCTCTGGGGAACCCCAAGCGAGAAAATATCAACCAAAGAGCATCTGCGATATCTGTAGTAGATATGCTCTTAAGAGGAATAGCCTCTGGCCAACGTGTGCACATATCGACACATGTAAGGATAAACTGATGTCCTCTGGCCGACTTGACCTTAAAAGGGCCAATAATATCTATGGCCATTTTCTGAAACGGCCGAATAGGAATGTCAGCAGCCTGGATAGGCGCAGCATGTCGTGGTCCTCTAGATTTGACCTCCTGACATACCTTGCATGATCGGCAGTAAATACGAATGTCCTTATTGACAAAAGGCCAAAAGAAAGCCGCAAGGACTCTCGACTTCGTACGGGCAAAACCCATATGTCCAGCACATTGCGAGTCATGAGCATGTTGCAATATTTGCACTCTCATGCTCTTGGGAACAAGAATTTGCGAATGTGCCGACGTAGTCGAATCTTGTACCATACGTACAAGTACGCCGTTTCTCATTGCAATCCAAGATTTTCTATTTGTATCCTGATTCGGATCACCTTTCTTCGCAAGAATGAAGAATTTTTTTAAAGAAGGATCTTCTTCTTGCAATTTTATGAAAGAGTCACGAGTTATCACTAAGTGACTATCTTGGCTATCAACTCCATTATCACTATTCAGTGAAGTTTCGGGTGTTTGTAGAGCTTGTGCTCTTGTAACTACTGCATTTGTAGCTTGCATGTTATTATCTTCCCAAGCAGCAATCTGCTGTGGGGTACACTCCCTAACTCCGTGAATACGACCAATAATAAGGTCCGCAATAGGATTAGGTAAGAGACAAGCATGCACATCTCCAGTAAAGAAAGGAGTGGCAATGCGAATTTACAGCAGTAGGATATTTTTCTAGAGTGCCGCCAAATGTGACACATTTAATAACCCTTCCTGTAGCACAAGATGGATCTACAAGCGATTGTCTAACACCAATAGTGGTGCATCCGGAATCGAAAAGTAGTGAGACCGGAGTATCATTAACAAGACCCTTATGTAGAATTAAAGAACCCCTCCCGTCATGCGCAACAGCAGCAGGAAGAGCGGGAAGTGGGTGACCACAACTCAAAGTAGTTATGGTACCCGGTTCGAATAAAGTACTGCATTGGGGGCATTTGTTTGCTCTCTCAAAGTCAAAAGCAGAACCAGTGACAGCGTCAAAGTTTTTACTATCAACAACATGATTACAGGCTCCCTCAGTTTCCTGTTGTACAGCATTAGCCTGCTGATATCTCTTTTTTTTGTGTTGAGATCTACCCCGACTATTATTACCTCTGAAGTTATCAGAGTTATTATTATCTCTGCAGTTATTATTGTCTCTATTGTAATTGTTATCCTGGTTCGAATTCCAGTTTCCACGATTACTATCATGTTCACATTGATGCGAACATCTATTTGTTTGGTTCTGAGGTCTTCGGCAGGAATAACCTCTATTACCATATCCTCTTTTGAAATGCCTATAATTATTAGGGTGATAGTAACGACCACTATCAGGTTGTCTCCAATTCTTCGAAGAAGAATCACCATGAAATTGATTTCCATGATTTTGACAGAAATTACCGCTACTCTTCTATCAAAATTTTGTTGGAATCTACGAGCAAAGTTTTGGCCATACGGAGCTGCCGAAGCAACTGGTAAACCTTCTTTCACCTTAGAGTTACCCATGGTTATGTGTGGGTGCGCAGTTACGTATTGGCAACAGAAATCTTCCATTTCTTTTATTGTTTTAGGTTTACGTTCATGAAGGAAAGCAAGGAAAGACTCATTGACAGACGACATGACTTTGTCTCTAAGTATTAAGTCCATAAGTCCTTCATAAGTTTTTTCCGTCTTAGATAGTTCAACCCATCGTGAGAAAGTAATGCGTATTCTTGCAATAAACTCGGAGAATTCAACTCCATTTTCAGGTAACATGTTTTTAAATTGTAGACGATAGCCGTCTTCGTTAAGCTGATATTTCTTTAACAAAGCGGCCCTGACAACCTCATAATTGTTCTTGTCAGGTTCATCCACCATATTTAATATACTTAGAGCTTTACCTGTCAGTATCCCTGATAACTGATAAACATATTTTGCTTTGTCTATGTTATGAGCTGTACATGCTTGTTCAAATCTGTCCAGATAGAACATTATGTCATCACTGGAAGGACTAAATGTTGGTAACTTAATCTTAAAAGTATCGTTATTAGCCTTACCAGAAGATGAACCCTTGTTTGAATCATTACCATTACTCATGTTCATCAATTTCAATTTTTCCAACTCTAAAGCTAAGACCTTTTCTTCATGTTCCATTTTTGCTTTCTCTTTCCTCTCATCAGACTCTCTCTGTAATCTTCTTTCCTCAGCCTGAGCCTCTTTTTGAAGTCTTTCATTTTCAGCTTCTTTTTCAAGTCTTTTATTCTCAGCTTCTTTTTCAAGTCTTTTATTCTCAGCTTCTTTTTCAAGTCTTTTATTCTCAGCCTCTTTTTGAAATCTTTCAGCTTCTAGCTGGAGTTTTCTTTCCTCAGCTTCTGATTCCCTTTTTTGTTTTTCCATTTCCATTTGGAATCTTTTTTCATCCACCTGCATCTGCAGTTTCTTTTGTTCAGCTTCCATTGCTTTATCATATCGAGCAGTTGCAAATTCTTCTAACTTATCACCAGTCTTCCCAAGCAATGTACCCTGCTCAATAAAGTGCTCAAATGTAGACATGTTGTCTAACATATGAGTCCAAAACCTGAAATAATTAACTAATTTATTTCAAACCTAAGTGTAACAAGTCTTAATTAAGCACTTGTATATTCACATCACATAATATTATCCCAGTCTCTGTGGGAAACAAGTCTCGAATCAAAGAACTTGTATATGAAATATCAACACTCAATTCTTGATCATAAGTGCACTTCTCATTCAATAGTGCACGACACTATTCATCATTCATTTATCATCAGTGTAGTAGTAACAGTGCATTAGCATAGCCCATTAACTAATTACTATAACTGTAAACAATGACTATGTAAACACATGCAGAATGTAAACATTGAAAATGTAAACAATGCAAACAATGTAAACAATAACAATGTAAACAATAACAAAGATCAGCAACAATACAAAAACGTTCGCAGAAATCAACTAAAAATAAAGCAGAAATTAATGAAATATCACAAAAAATGTGACGATATCTGCGCTATAATTAAACAAAATACATGACACCACAGTGTATAAACAAAAATGTTGTATGAAACTAAATTATAGACAAGAGTAGGCTAACAAATACAAACAAATCAAAACAAAACTAAAGAATGCGAAATAATAACGAAAACAATATTAAAACATGTCATCACAGCTAACATAAATAGCAACAGAAGTCGCTTAGCAAATTCCAGTATCGGAAATTTGCAAACCCTACAGAAAACGCTCACAATAGACGACCTCTATGACGTGGCATAATCTAACGGAGACACCACCCAACCGAGAACCCGCTGAAATATAAACATATAAATATACAAATAACATATAGACATATAACATATAGAATGAGATGATACACAGAAGACTCAGCAGAAGTATAAGGGCACAGTTTACATACAAACAGGCCACTTAACTTATAGGCTTCCAATCGTCGAACAGCAGAAAAAACGGATGTCAATCAACGTCCTAAAGAGCGAAGCTCCAACGATGATGGCACATCTGAACTGCTTCCACTGCTAACACGATGGTACAAGAGCTTCTGAAATACTGTGTGTTGAGTTGTTTCGGCACTTGACCTTCTAATCCAAAAGTAAGTTGATGGAAATCGGTACTTGGCCTTCTGAGAAAACAACCCGTTTCAACCGGCACTTGACCTTCACAAAAAACGACAGCACTGGAACCTTGACAGCAGCAACTTGCTTGACTTGCGTAAAAGATAACAGCAGTCCGAGTTATCCGGCAACATGTAACAACGCCGGGTACTGTCAAATTCTTGTTTCCGTCAAAAAATTGAAATTTTGACTTTTACCGGGCAACGCTGAGTACTTTGAAAATTTTGAAGATGTTGACTGTATTGAAGAATGTTAATTTCTTGAAGGATGCTGATGAATTCTTGTTGAAAATGAAGTGGGTAAGGGACCCTGTGTTTGCTGGTACCAGAATCAAACCAGCTTATGGCCACCAAATGATGCGTGATGCCATATGATGACGGATGGCATCCGCATGTCTGGTTTTGTGTAGTGTGCAGATGTGTTCAGTCAAAACAATGTTCATACAAAAATAACAGGGCAATCCACATAGGACGTCAGTAAACTCACGACGTATAAAGTCAATGATTCTTGAAACAGCCGTTGACGTTTTTCTTCATTATTTATTGTGGACGCCACAGTGACAAAATGGTTACGCGAATATGTAGACACATCAAACAGTCATTATCACAGCAACATTCAATACAGCAATAGACGGTAGACAGCATTACAATGATGAGTCAGATGCATGTTATATTTCATAGTGATGTAAATGTAGTCAGGTGAAAAACTCCATCCTTTTCTATAACAGCCAGGAGATAACCAGATGTATGAGATCAGTTCACTCTCCTTAGTCTGACTTCAGCAAGACAGACACGTCTGCCGAAGTATAAATAATGTCCTCAAAAATATCCTCTAGATAATAAAGGTTTTCCAAACCTAGTTCATTTAACAAAGTAGCAAGTAATGGTCCTTGGGACCTGCATCAACCGATGCAGCACAATACAGCGACATGTGAGCTGGGAAAACATCTCGTGACGACGACTTTCGAAGACAGGCTATGAATCGAAATCGCTCACGACCCAAAATCGATAGAGTTAATGGAAAAGTCAATTTACCTTGCTTTCATGAAATACACAGAAATATCACGCCTCCCGACATGTGGGAAACACTAGAGGTATTATCTCGAATAAACGAAATATCCATTAAGAGGACTACACATCCCTGACAGAACAAAAAATAGCGGAGATCCCCTCTTCAACGAGGCATCTCTTTCGCCATTCAAATCGCTCACTCCACTAGTGGTGGGCGGAAACCGATCGACCAAAAAACACAAGACCAGTCATGCGCAGTCCAGCGCAAAAAGACCACAGCTCAAAACTTAACTGCATTCAATACCAACGCGAGAAGACAAATGCTTACCGAGAAAAGTGACTATAAATTTCAAGCAGTTGTTGCCCTTGCGTTATAAAATAGATATTGTAATAAAATGATGTTGCGAGAATTTATCACGCAACAGTGACGTTAAGGTGAGGATGATAATGATAACAACAAGACTGGTGACGTTAAGGTGAGGATGATAATGATAACAACAAGACTGATGACGTTAAGGTGAGGATGATAATGATAACAACAAGACTGATGACGTTAAGGTGAGGATGATAATGATAACAACAAGACTGATGACGTTAAGGTGAGGATGATAATGATAACAAGACTGATGACGTTAAGGTGAGGATGATAATGATAACAACAAGACTGATGATGTTAAGGTGAGGATGATAATGATAACAACAAGACTGATGACGTTAAGGTGAGGATGATAATGATAACAACAAGACTGGTGACGTTAAGGTGAGGATGATAATGATAACAACAAGACTGATGACGTTAAGGTGAGGATGATAATGATAACAACAAGACTGATGACGTTAAGGTGAGGATGATAATGATAACAACAAGACTGGTGATGTTAAGGTGAGGATGATAATGATAACAACAAGACTGATGATGTTAAGGTGAGGATGATAATGATAACAACAAGACTGATGACGTTAAGGTGAGGATGATAATGATAACAACAAGACTGGTGACGTTAAGGTGAGGATGATAATGATAACAACAAGACTGATGACGTTAAGGTGAGGATGATAATGATAACAACAAGACTGATGATGTTAAGGTGAGGATGATAATGATAACAACAAGACTGATGACGTTTAGGTGAGGATGATAATGAAGACAGCATGACTGATGACGTTAAGGTGAGGATGATAATGATAACAACAAGACTGATGACGTTAAGGTGAGGATGAGAATGATAACAACAAGACTGATGACGTTAAGGTAAGGATGATAATGATAACAACAAGACGGATGACATTAAGGTGAGGATGATAATGAAGACAACAAGACTGATGACGTTAAGGTGAGGATGATAATGAAGACAACATGACTAATGATGTTATGGTGAGGATGATAATGATAACAACATGACTAATGATGTTATGGTGAGGATGATAATGAAGACAACAAGACTGATGACGTTAAGGTGAGGATGATAATGAAGACAACATGACTAATGATGTTATGGTGAGGATGATAATGAAGACAGCATGACTAATGATGTTAAGGTGAGGATGATAATGAAGACAACAAGACTGATGACATTAAGGTGAGGATGATAATGAAGACAACAAGACTGATGACATTAAGGTGAGAATGATAATGAAGACAACAAGACTGATGACATTAAGGTGAGGATGATAATGAAGACAACATGACTAATGATGTTATGGTGAGGATGATAATGAAGACAACAAGAATTATGACATTATGATAATAACAATAAAAACAATGACATTATCATGACAATACAAATGATAACACGATGATGACAACAGGAAACCATGACATTATGAGGTGGATGATACTAACGACAACAGGAAACCATGACATTATGAGGTGGATGATACTGATGACAAAAACTGCCAATACTGAATGTTCAGACTGAGAAGACAAAATGAGAAGTACCTCTTCCTCCTGTGCTTGAGCTATAGCAATATTCTCTGCCATTTTTCTCTGAATGGTCAAACTCTGAAATGTTAAACAATGCTTCATGAAGTGCCATGCTGGCAGTTTGTGCATCAGCTGACATGATCACTAAAATGCACAGACTGTTGCTGATCGTAACTGACACCAGTGTCTATCGCCAATAATACTCAATAGATTTTTAAAAAAAAATAAGAACAACATTAACAGGCCTGGAGAAATACTGTGGACACAGATAAATGAGAGAAGGAAGGACAGTGATGAGATAGAAATACTGTGGACACAGATAAATGAGAGAAGGAAGGACAGTGATGAGATAGAAATACTGTGGACACAGATAAATGAGAGAAGGAAGAAAAGTGATGAGATAGAAATATTGTGTGATATTTTCCTATATGCCCAGGGTGGCCGTAAAGTGGCTTGTGCAAGCCTGTGATGTGGCTCTCATTACAAACCCAAAATTGTATAAAGATTGTGCTGAATAACAATGTTAAAAAAAAATTTATTTTTATATTTTTACTGTACTGATGCTACAAAAACATTACTAGGAAGGTGAGATATCAGTGACATTCATTAGTAAGAACATTTTTATTTTTTTATCATGCAAGCATTTATAACCAAGTTGTTAGAATCTACTGCATACTGTTTGCGACAACAAAAAATTCAAAGCTTCAAAGATCACCTACTGGGCCAACTTTGTTATAGTCTAAGGGAGTAAACACACTCAAATGTGCAGGTCAGAAAAGACAAGTATCTCATTTTGTTATCAACACTTCAGAGAACATAAATAACAGTTCATGTTGTGTTAGCAAAGTCAATAATGAGAGAAGAGAGTACAAACTTCAGAATGAGAGAGGACAATACAAACCAGAATGGGAAAGCAGAATACAAACTTCAGAATGAGAAAGCAGAATACAAACTTCAGAATGAGAAAGGATAATACAAACTTCAGAATGTGAAAGGAGAATACAAACTTCACAATGAGAGAGGAGAATACAAACTTCACAATGAGAGAGGAGAATACAAACTTCAGAATGAGAGAGGAGAGCAGAAACATCAGAATGAGAAAGGTCAGCAGAAACTTCAGAATGAGAGAGGAGAGTAGAAACTTCAGAATGAGAGAGGCCAGCAAAAACTTCAGAATGTGAGAAAAGAGCAGAAACTTCAAAATGAGAGAGGTCAGGAGAAACTACAGAATGAGAGAGGTCAGGAGAAACTTCAGAATGAGAGAGGTCAGGAGAAACTTAAAAATGTGAGAGGTCAGGAGAAACTTCAGAATGAGAGAGGTCAGGAGAAACTTAAAAGTGTGAGAGGTCAGGAGAAACTTCAGAATGAGAGAGGTCAGGAGAAACTTCAGAAAACTGATGTTGAAAGATTGTGTGATGTCTGGTCCCAGTGTGTAGTGAGAAACTGATGTTAAAGATTGTGTGATGTCTGGTTCCTGTGTGTCATGAGAAACTGATATTAAAGATTGAATGATGTCTGGTTAATGTGTGTAGTGAGAAACAGATGTTAAAAGATTGCTTGATGTCTGGTTCCTGTGTGTCACAAGAAACTGATGTTAAAAGATTGTGTGATGTCTGGCTCCAGATTGTAGTGAGACACTGATGTTAAAAGATTATGTGACGTCTGGCTCCAGTTTGTAGTGAGAAACTGATGTTAAAAGATTATGTGATGTCTGGCTCCAGATTGTAGTGAGAAATTGATGTTAAAAGATTATGAGGTTTCTGTTTCCTGTGTGTCATGAGAAACTGATGTTGAAAGACTGGAGATGTCTGGTTCCTGTGTGTCAAGAGAAACTGATGTTAAAAGATTATGTGATGTCTGGCTCCAGTTTGTAGTGAGAAACTGATGTTAAAAGATTATGTGATGTCTGGCTCCAGTTTGTAGTGAGAAACTGATGTTAAAAGATTATGTGATGTCTGGCTCCAGTTTGTAGTGAGAAACTGATGTTAAAAGATTATGTGACGTCTGGCTCCAGTTTGTAGTGAGAAACTGATGTTAAAAGATTATGTGGTTTCTGGTTCTTGTGTGTCATGAGAAACTGATGTTGAAAGATTGAGAGATGTCTGGTTCCTGTGAGTCACAAGAAATTGTGATGGCAGAACTTTGACTTGAATATGTGAGTTTCGCTGGTCGAACCAACAAAACATTTTTATTTTATCAAGGGTGAAGTTTAAGGTCAGTGAACAGCAGCCGGTGAGACATTCCAAACTGACAATCACTGTCTGGTAGAAAGTTGATGTTGCAGGAGACATGATCATGATGACTGTCTAGTAGAAAGTTGATGTTGCAGGAGACATGATCATTATGACTGTGTGATAGAAAGTTGATGTTGCAGGAGATTTGATCATGATGACTGTGTGATAGAAAGTTGATGTTGCAGGAGATATGATCATTATCACTGTGTGACAGAAAGTTGAAGTTGGAGGAGATGAGGTCATTATGAGTATGTAATAGAAAGCTTTATGAGTATGTAATAGAAAGCTGATGTTGCAGGAGGTATGGTCATTACAATTGAGTGACAGAAAGTTGATGTTGCAGGACATATGATCATTATGACTGTCTGGTAGAAAGTTGATGTTGCTTGAGATTTGATCATTATGATGTGTGATAGAAAGCTGATGTTGCAGGGAGGTATGACCATTATGATGGTGTGATAGAAAGTTGATGTTGCAGGAGATATGATCATTATGACTGTGTTATAGAAAGTTGATGTTGCAGGAGTTATGATAATTATGACTGCCTGGTAGAAAGTTGATGTATGAGATTTGATCATTATGATTGTGTGACAACAGCCGATAGGATAGTCTGGTGCTCTCTCTTCCAAACCTCTACACCTCATGGTAGAAGGGGAACGACTAAGTAAGTAAGTAGTAAGTAAGATTGTGTGACAGAAAGCTGATGTTGCAGGAGATATGACTGTCTGGTAGAAAGTTGATGTTGTAGAAGATATGATCATTATGATTGTGTGACAGAAAGTTGGTGTTGCAGGAGACATGATCATAATAACTGTGTGATAGAAAGTTGGTGTTGTAATAGATATGATCATTATGACTGTGTGATATAAAGTTGATGTTGTAGGAGGTATGATCATTATGATAGTGTGACAGAAAGCTTATGTTGCAGGAGATATGATCATTATGACTGTCTTGTAGAAAGTTGATGTTGTAGGAGATATGATCATTATGATTGTGTGACAGAAAGTTGGTGTTGCAGGAGACATGATCATTATGATTGTGTGACAGAAAGTTGGTGTTGTAGGAGATATGATCATTATGACTGTGTGATAGAAAGCTGATATTGCAGGAGATTTCATCATTATGACTGTGTGATAGAAAGTTGATGTTGCAGGAGGTATGATCATTATGACTATGTGATAGAAAGATGATGTTGCAGGAAGGTATGATCATTTTGACTGTGTGATAGAAAGTTGACGTAGGAGATATGATCATTTTGACTATCTGATAGAAAGCTGGTGTTGTAGGCAATATGATCTTTATGACTGTGTGATAGAAAGTTGGTGTTGTAGGAGGTATGATCATAATGACTTTGTGATAGAAAGTTGGTGTTGTAAGAGATATGATCATTATGACTGTGTGATAGAAAGTTGATGTTGTAGGAGGTATGATCATTATGACTGTGTCATAGAATGTTGGTGTTGTAGGAGATTTGATCATTTTGATTGTGTGACAGAAAGTTGATGTTGTAGGAGGTATGATCATTATGACGGTGTGACAGAAAGCTGATGTTGTAGGAGGTATGATCATTATGACTGTGTGACAGAAACTTGGTGTTGTAGGAGATATGATCATTTTGACTGTGTGAAAGAAAGTTGATGTTGTAGGAGGTATGATCATTATGACTGTCTGACAGAAAGTTTATGTTGTAGGAGGTATGATCATTTTGACTGTGTGATAGAAAGTTGATGTTGTAGGAGGTATGATCATGATGACTGTGCGATAGAAAGTTGATGTTGCAGGAGGTATGATCATGATGACTGTGTGATAGAAAGGGTTAAAACACTCATGATAGAGAGCATCTATGACAGAGACAGAACACCCATGACAGACAGAACACCCATGACTGAGAGAGAACTGCCATGATAGAGAGAGAACACCCATGACAGAGACAGAACACCCATGACAGAGAGAACACCCATGACAGAGACCAAACACCCATGACTGAGAGAGAGAGCACCCATGATAGAGAGAACACCCATGACAGAGAGAGGACAGAGAGAACACAAATAACACAGAGAGAACACCCATGACAGACAGAGAACATCCATGCCAGCAAGAAACCACTTATGACACAGACTGAACACTCATGACACAGAAAGAACACCCATGACAGAGAGAGAGAGCATCCACGACATAGAAAGAACACCCATGACAAAGAGAAATCACTAATGACAGAGAAAACACCCATGACAGAGAGAGAACCTCCATGATAGCAGATAGCAAAAAAAAAAACACCCATGACAGAGAGAAGACACCCATCACAGAGAGAACACCCATGACAGAGAGAACACTCATGACAGATAGAGAACATCTATGACAGAGAAAAAAACCCATGATAGAGAACATCTATGACAGAGAAAAAACACCCATGATAGAGAGAACACCCATGACAGAGAGAAAACACCCATGACAGATAGAGAACATCTATGAGAGAGAGAGAGAACACTCATGACAGAGAGAACACTCATGACAGAGAGAACACCCATTACACAGAGAGAATTTATCATGGTGACCAGATAGATCTGTAGGCCTCTCATGGTGACCAATTAAATCAGCTGAACTCTTCTGGTGACCAGTTAAATCTAAATGCCTCTCCTGGTGACCAGTTAAATCTGCACGCCTTTCATGGTGACCAATTAAATCTAAATGCCTCTCATGGTGACCAATTAAATCTAAATGCCTCTCATGGTGACCAATTAAATCTAAATGCCTCTCCTGGTGACCAGTTAAATCTGCAGGCCTCTCATGGTGACCAGTTAAATCTGCAGGCCTCTCATGGTGACCAGTTAAATCTGCACGCCTTTCATGGTGACCAGTTAAATCTGCAGGCCTCTCATGGTGACCAATTAAATCTAAATGCCTTTCGTGGTGACCAACTAAATCTAAATGCCTCTCATGGTGACCAATTTAATCTAAATGACTCTCATGGTGACCAATTAAATCTGCAGGCCTCTCATGGTGACATATTAAATCTGCAGGCCTCTCATGGTGACCAGTTAAATCTGCAGGCCTCTCATGGTGACATTAAATCTGCAGGCCTTTCATGGTGACCTACTAAATCTGCAGGCCTCTCATGGTGACCTACTAAATCTGTAGGCCTCTCATGGTGACCTACTAAATCTGCAGGCCTCTCATGGTGACCTATTAAATCTAAATGCCTCTCATGGTAACCAGTTAAATCTGCAGGCCTCTCATGGTGACCAATTAAATCTAAATGCCTCTCATGGTGACCAATTAAATCTAAATGCCTCTCATGGTGACCAATTAAATCTAAATGCCTCCTGGTGACCAGTTAAATCTGCAGGCCTCTCATGGTGACCAGTTAAATCTGCAGGCCTCTCATGGTGACCAGTTAAATCTGCACGCCTTTCATGGTGACCAGTTAAATCTGCAGGCCTCTCATGGTGACCAATTAAATCTAAATGCCTTTCATGGTGACCAACTAAATCTAAATGCCCCTCATGGTGACCAATTTAATCTAAATGCCTCTCATGGTGACCAATTAAATCTGCAGGCCTCTCATGGTGACACATTAAATCTGCAGGCCTCTCATGGTGACCAGTTAAATCTGCAGGCCTCTCATGGTGACATTAAATCTGCAGGCCTTTCATGGTGACATATTAAATCTGCAGGCCTCTCATGGTGACATATAAATCTGCAGGCCTCTTATGGTGACCAGTTAAATCTGCAGGCCTCTCATGATGAGCTACTAAATCTGCAGGCCTCTCATGGTGACCTACTAAATCTGTAGGCCTCTCATGATGACCTACTAAATCTGCAGGCCTTTCATGGTGACCTACTAAATCTGTAGGCCTCTCATGGTGACCTACTAAATCTGCAGGCCTCTCATGGTGACCTATTAAATCTAAATGCCTCTCATGGTGACCAATTAAATCTGCAGGCCTCTCATGGTGACCAATTAAATCTAAATGCCTCTCATGGTGACCAATTAAATCTAAATGCCTCTCATGGTGACCTATTAAATCTAAATGCCTCAAATGGTGACCTACTAAATCTGCAGGCCTCTCATGGTGACCTACTAAATCTGTAGGCCTCTCATGATGACCAGTTAAATCTGCAGGCCTCTTATGGTGACCAATGAAATCTAAATGCCTCTCATGGTGACCAATTAAATCTAAATGCCTCATGGTGACCTATTAAATCTAAATGCCTCTCATGGTGACCAATTAAATCTAAATGCCTCTCATGGTGACCAATTAAATCTAAATGCCTCTCATGGTGACCAATTAAATCTAAATGCCTTTCATGGTGACTGTTGCTGTCATTTTTGATGGAGTCATCTGTCAAGTTATTTGCTTATGTTTTTATCATAAGAATAATTATGTCTTTACCTGCGATGTCAGGTTGATTAGGGGTTGTCTTCCCTTGTTTATTCATTCATTGTGTTTGACCTTTAGGGTCAAAGGTAGACAGTTTGGGCGTATGCCCATGGGCAGGTTTTTTTAAGCGGGAGTTGAGTTAGACTTCCGGCAAGCCGGGAAGTGTCCTGGTTTCTGAAGGGACGAGAGTCCATTGTGTTTTTCGGGGAGAATCTTCGAAGTGACTGCACTGGCAGTTTTCCCCAGTGAATCTCTGTGCGTTGGAATGACAGCAGAGTTCCTTGTTAAGTTCTGTGGACTCGGTTACAGGTAATACCGACTTTTTCCATTACTATGCTTTCGGTAGCAGAACATGTTAGAAGATTGCCTAGTCTGTGAACTGCAGCTCACCGGTCCTCCATTTCAGAACTTATATGTTGTGCTCAAGGTAGCCATCCAAGACTATTAGTCTTCATACCATCCAGAAATCCAGTGACGAAGATATATTGTGGGAGCCGCAGATTGGCGGCATATTTATGTCTACAATAAGCATTACTGCAGGGTTGATGGTAACCTGCTTATCAGAAGTACACAGCCGACGTCAGAACGAGGCCTGTGTTTTTCGGCTATTATACTACAGCCTGATAATGTGCAATTGGCGGGGAATGCCAAGTTGCACCTATGTGTCAAAGTGATTAAGGTATCTGACGCGTTTAGTCAGTAATCCCAGGGCGACGCCACGAACTGTCCTTATTGAAGAACATTGTATTGACCATGCACGGATATTCAAATGTTTACCAGCTTGCTGAATGCCTAATGTATACCTATCGATTTCCGGTCAGCATGACCTTGTTTACAATGACTGTTCCTGTTGATACCATGTGTGTTCTCGTCAATAAATGTTTTGAAACGTGTCTGCAGTGTCCAAGCATCCTTGACTACTGCATGTGAGTGTATGGGTTGCAGGGTCTACATACATAAGAGCCTAAACACATTCGCGCCTTCATTCGCACCCACACTCAGTTCATCATCTGCTCGCACTACACACCTAACAACATGTATACTGTCTTGGGCCAGTGATCACCTCAACAAGAGAAAAAGTACAGTTACAGTGACCAATTAAATCTTAATGCCTCTCATGGTGACCAATTAAATCTAAATGCCTTTATGGTGACCAATTAAATCTAAATGCCTTTCATGGTGACCAATTAAATCTAAATGCCTTTCATGGTGACCTATTAAATCCAGATGCTTCTCATGGTGACCAATTAAATCTAAATGCCTCTAATGGTGACCAATTAAATCTAAATGTCTCTCATGGTGACCAATTAAATCTAAATGCCTCTCATGGTGACCAGTTAAATCTGCAGGCCCCCTCATGGTGACCAGTTAAATCTAAATGCCTTTCATGTTGACCAATTAAATCTAAATGCCTCTCATGGTGACCAGTTAAATCTAAATGCCTCTCATGGTGAACAATTAAATCTAAATGCCTCTCATGGTGACCAATTAAATCTAAATGCCTTTCATGGTGACCAATTAAATCTAAATGCCTCTCATGGTGACCAATTAAATCTAAATGCCTCTCATGGTGACCAATTAAATCTAAATGCTTCTCATGGTGACCAATTAAATCTAAATTCCTCTCATGGTGACCAATTAAATCTGCAGGCCTCTCATGGTGACATTAAATCTGCAGGCCTCTCATGGTGACCAATTAAATCTGCAGGCGTCTAATGGTGACATTAAATCTGCAGGCCTCTCATCATGACCTATTAAATCTGCAGGCCTCTCATGGTGACATATTAAATCTCCAGGCCTCTCATGGTGACATATTAAATCTGCAGGCCTCTCATGGTGACATATTAAATCTGCAGGCCTCTCATCGTGACCTATTAAATCTGCAGGCCTCTCATGGTGACATATTAAATCTGCAGGCCTCTCATGGTGACATATTAAATCTGCAGGCCTCTCATGGTGACCAGTTAAATCTGCAGGCCTCTCATGGTGACCAGTTAAATCTGCAGGCCTCTCATGGTGACCTACTAAATCTGCAGGCCTCTCATGGTGACCTACTAAATCTGTAGGCCGCTCATGGTGACCTACTAAATCTGTAGGCCTCTCGTGGTGACCTACTAAATCTGCAGGCCTCTCATGGTGACCTATTAAATCTGCAGGCCTTTCATGGTGACCTATTAAATCTGCAGGCCTCACCTGGTGATCTGCTAAATGTTACAACCACAAGATGATAATATCCTGATATCTGGTTCATCATCTTGACCAAATAGTAATAATAATATTTTGCAGACACTGCAACTACTTACATAATTACAGACACTGTAACTACATACATAATTACAGACACTTCAACTACTTACATAATTACAGACACTTCAACTACTTACATAATTACAGACACTTCAACTACTTACATAATTACAGACACTTCAACTACTTACATAATTAGACACTTCAACTACTTACATAATTACAGACACTTCAACTACTTACATAATTACAGACACTTTACTTACATAATTACAGACACTGCAATTCCATACATAATTACAGACATTGCAACTACATACATAATTAGACACTTCAACTACTTACATAATTACAGACACTTCAACTACTTACAAAATTACAGACACTTAACTACTTACATAATTACAGACATTGCAACTACATACATAATTACAGACACTTCAACTACTTACATAATTACAGACACTTCAACTACTTACATAATTACAGACACTTCAACTACTTACATAATTAGACACTTCAACTACTTACATAATTACAGACACTTCAACTACTTACATAGTTACAGACACTTTACTTACATAATTACAGACACTGCAACTACATACATAATTACAGACACTGTAACTACTTACATAATTAGACACTTCAACTACTTACATAATTACAGACACTTCAACTACTTACATAATTACAGACACTTAACTACTTACATAATTACAGACATTGCAACTACATACATAATTACAGACACTTCAACTACTTACATAATTACAGACACTTCAACTACTTACATAATTACTTTCACTTCAACTACTTACATAATTACAGACACTTCAACTACTTACATAATTACAGACACTTCAACTACTTACATAATTACAGACACTTCAACTACTTACATAATTACAGACACTTTACTTACATAATTACAGACACTGCAATTACATACATAATTACAGACACTGCAACTACTTACATAATTAGACACTTCACCTACTTACATAATTACAGATACTTCAACTACTTACATAATTACAGACACTTAACTACATACATAATTACAGACATTGCAACTACATACATAATTACAGACACTTCAACTACTTACATAATTACAGACACTTCAACTACATACATAATTACAGACACTTCAACTACTTACATAATTACAGACACTTCAACTACATACATAATTACAGACACTTCAACTACTTACATAATTACAGATACTTCAACTACATACATAATTACAGACACTTCAACTACTTACATAATTACAGATACTTCAACTACTTACATAATTACAGATACTTCAACTACTTACATAACTACAGACACTGCAACTACTTACATAATTACAGACACTGCAACTACTTACATAATTACAGACACTTAACTACTTACATAATTACAGACACTTCAACTACTTACATAATTACAGACACTTCAACTACTTACATAATTACAAACACTTCAACTACTTACATAATTACAGACACTTCAACTACTTACATAATTACAGACACTTCAACTACTTACATAATTACAGACACTTCAACTACTTACATAATTACAGACACTTCAACTACTTACATAATTAAATGCATTGAAGTCTGAACGATTCAATCTCTCCATTCTGGCTTTGTAAGCAACCATGAGGGACTGATTCTGTTTCCTGGCCATTTCCATTGGAGTTAAAGCACGAAACCTGTGGAAATATTACCAGAATATTCTGTGTTGATTTATTTTAATTCCAGCTTCCATGTGCACAGTCAAGCATCACAGGGAGATGCAGTTTCAAATCTTGTCTGAGTTAAGTGTCATGACAAAAATGTCATCATGTTTCTTCAACTTATAAAGCCTGATGAAGGCTTGTGTTATAATGGTGTATCTAACCATTTGACTTTCTGACCAATTATGTAGTTAATGCATGTTGTTGTTTCCACAGACTTCCTGACTTTCCTTTCCATCTCTTTAACAGGCACCTCACATGTGATCTTAATCTCCTTTGTTTTAGATAGGCATTATGTTTGACATTGACAGCAAAAGAGTTGATAAATTTATGAATGCCTGATTGCAACATCAAAGTGTAAATCTATACATGAATTCTGACACAAATTATATGAACAAGTATTAGGGTACTACAAGCATCGTGGTGCAACAAGACCACAACAAAGGATTGGGAGATTGCCATCATAACACCAATTTTCAAAAAAGGTGACAATCGACAATGTGGAAACCATAGAGGCATATCCCTTTTCAGTGTCCCTGATAAAATATACTCTAGAATCCTAGAGCAGAGACTCCGACGCCTAGCTGAGCCACAATTGGATGAGGCCCAGTGCGGATTCCGAGCAAACTGAAGTACTCAAGACCTAATTTTCACACTCAGACAGCTGAGTGAAAAGGCCCTTGAGTATAAGAGTGAGATCCATCTTTGTTTCATAGATCTGGAAAAGACGTTTGACAGGGTCCCCTGGAGCAAACTTTGGGACTGTTTGGCAAGGAAGAACATTCCAGCACCTCTGATTCATGCTATACAGAGCTTCTACAAGTCTTGCAGAAATTATGTGAGGACAGCAAACCATAAGTCAGAAGAGTTCAGGACCACCACTGGTGTAAGACAAGGTGATATCCTGTCACCTTATCTTTTCATACTCCTCATGGACGATGTCATCAAGGCATGTAAGGAGAGAACAAGAAAGTATTCAGTGGGGTACTGGAAGATGAGACAGGTCTGTATTTCAGAGCTGGCATCTGCTGATGATGTTGCCCTGATTGCTAAATCAGAGGCACATCTCCAATCCAACCTGCAAGTCTGGAAGGAAGAGCTGGAGAAGAGAGGGATGGTCATAAGCAGCTCTAAAACAAAATCCATGGTGATATCACGAGAAAAAAGAAGACATCGGATTAAGTTGGGAGAACAGGTCCTGGAGCAGGTCGACCACTTTAAATACCTAGGAGCTAATATAGACCAAAAGGGAGGAATCAAAGAAGAGTTGGCCACTCGAAAAGCAGCAGCTGGGAGACTTTTTCAGGCCATAAATCGAGGATTCCTCAGCAAGAGAGAGGTTGGTAAGAAAATGAAGATGGCTGTATACCGCTCCACCTATGTCCCAGTCTTGACATATGGATGCGAGTCATGGGCAATGACTACAACCCACAAAAGCCAGATCCAAACCTCAGAAATGAGGTATCTGAGGAAGGTGGTTGAAGTAACAAGAAGAGACATGGTCCGCAACCAGACGATACGTCAAGGCCTAAAATCCCACCCCCTACAGACCCAAGTAGAACCGTCCCAACTAAGATGGTTTGGCCATGTCTGAAGAATGGGAGAAGATCGGCTACCCCGACAAGCATGGGAAACAAAGAGCCAGGGATCCAGACCACCAGGACGACCCAGAGTCCGCTGGGAGGACAACATTAAACAATCTTTGAAGGACCGAGGACTAGAATGGAACCAGGCGAGGAGGAAGACAGCCGATAGGATAGTCTGGCACTCTCTCTTCCAAACCTCTACACCTCACGGAAGAAGGGGAACGACTAAGTAAGTAAGTATTAGGTTTATAATATCACATATTTCAAACAGAGACTAAAACACATTAAAATGTATTCTCAACTTCAGAAATTATATTTATAACAATCAAATATATAAGACTAAAACACAGATATTATAATGTGATCACAACTTATTTATAACAATCAAATATATAAGACTAAAACTTACTTACTTACTTACTTACTTAGTCGTTCCCCTTCTACCGTGAGGTGTAGAGGTTTGGAAGAGAGAGCGCCAGACCATTCTATCAGCTGTCTTCTTCCTGGCCTGGTTCCATTCTAGTCCTCGGTCCTTCAAAGATTGTCTAATGTTGTCCTCCCAGCGAACTCTGGGTCGTCCTGGAGGTCTGGATCCCTGGCTCTTTGTTTCCCATGCTTGTCGTGGTAGCCGATCTTCTCCCATTCTGCAGACATGGCCAAACCATCTTAGTTGGGACTGTTCTATTTGGGTCTGCAGCGGATGGGATTTCAGGCCTTGACGTATCGTCTGGTTGCGGACCATGTCTCCCCTTGCCACCCCAACCACTTTCCTCAGATACCTCACCTCTGAGGTCTGGATCTGGCCCCTGTGGGCTGCAGCCACCGCCCACGACTCGCATCCATACGTCAAAACTGGGACACAGGTGGAGCGGCATACAGCCATCTTCGTTTTCCTACCAACCTCTTTCTTGCCGAGGAATCCACGATTTATGGCCTGAAAAAGTCTCCCAGCCGCTGCTTTTCGAGTGGCCAACTCTTCTTTATAATAATCAAATATATAAGACTACTACAAGGAAACGTGCTATAACAGAAATGTCAGCCAACATAAACGATGTCAGAGACTACTCATGGTCATCTTACTTATAAGCACTGTCAGCTTTATAGATTTTTTATACTGGATGACTAACAGAACTTGCCTCTCAGGACAAAGTTACCAGGTTCCAGGTTGAAACAGTGGTACAGTTGACATTCAAATATCCGGCAACCTCCGGACCTGAGGAGTGCCAGATTTTTGAAAATGCAGGATTTTTTTTATGGTTATATATGCTGTATATATTTAACAGAAAATGACTACCTGATTACGTTTTACACCACTTCTTTTATTTGCTGAATCCATAATGGGGCTATACAGCAGCAAATAAATGATAAAATGAGAAGGAATGAGCAGGAATGCCTGTTAACACGTGCAAGCAAGACCCAACAGCTGCATCAAAACATAAACTGCTCCAGAAAACAGTCGCGCGCCAACGCGGTAAATTTAAAATTGCGCTCCGAAATCCATGCCGGAAATCTGAAGGAACCGGATTATCGATGGCCGGATTTTTGAATGTCAACTGTAGCATCAAGCCTCTCAATATAATGTTACCAGGTTTGAGCCCTTGTAGCCTCAAGCTCCATTTAACCAGCAGTAAATGGGTACCAGACTCTGCTCTTGAGTGAGGAAAAGTAAAGGACATGAAGAAGGAAACTGGTCATAAAGGTCAGACCTAGAATAGTAGAATCTCCAACACTTCACTCTTCAATGGAAGCATCTACTATGGGACCATGGTGACCTTTGACTAAAGGTCAACTAAAAGTTTAAAAACTGATGACAAGATGACCAATACGGAACTGATGGTAACAACCAAATACCGATGAAAGAAGGACAAGTTGCTATCAATGGATAGGGCACACACTTAGGAAAGTAACTAATGATAGAACTACAAGGGAGGCTTTGCCCTGGAATCTCCAAGGTAAAATTTAAAAATGTAGCAAGCCCCAAAATCATGTGACAAAGAAAACTAAACACAAAGATAAAAATGTCAGACTGGACATGGAAAGAGCTTGAATGATGAAACAGAAAGACAGACTGGACACAGAAAGAACTTGAATGACGGAATTGAAAAAAAAACTAGTACATGGAAAGAACTTGCACGATGGAATAGATTGGTTTGGTTTGAAGGACTATCTTCATTGCACACAGACAACTCCATCAGTGCTCTGATATCCTCCCTTAGATCACACAAGGAGAATCTCAGCACAGTGCACAAACTCCATAGCACCAGCGAGGATCCCAATGTGTGACATCAGGAATCACACATTCTATAAATATTTTTATGGTGGGTGGTTTTCCAAATTTTGTACATTTTGCCAGGTCAGTGACTGTATGGCCTACTCTTTACAACTTGCACAAGGGACATCCTATTTTTTTTGCCCTTATCCAAGAAGGCTAGACATCTGATCTCACTACCCATGAGATCGGAGGGAGTATGACATCATTAGGAAATTAAAAATTTCCATTAAATATATTTCCTAAACTGGGAATTGAACCCGGCACCTTTAGAATTAGAGGCGGACACCATATCTATTACTCCCCACGATGATGGAATAGAAATACAGATTAGTACATGGAAAGAACATGAATGATGGAATAGGAAGACAGACTTGACATGGAAAGAGCTTGAATGAAGGAATAGAAAGGGAGGGCTTGTCATGAACTGACTGAAGGCCTTGACTTCACAGGCAGTCAACAGGTAATGAATGAATAACACTAAGGGTCAGCTTATCTATCAGCTCTGAGAGTTTTATTGTTTTTATAAAAGACTACTAGAAATGAAAGTTCTTATATATAAACCCTGTCAGTTTTACAATTTTTTTTTTTTTAAAGACTACTACAAGTAGATGTTCTTATAGACCTTGTAAGTTTTAGAGTTTTTTCTTTATAGAAAAGGCTAATAGATGTTCTTATAAACTCTGTCAGTTTTAGAGTTTTTTCTTTATAGAACAGACTACTAGATGTTCTTATAAACTGTCAGTTTTAGAGTTTTTTCTTTATAGAACAGACTACTAGATGTTCTTATAAACTGTCAGTTTTAGAGTTGTTTCTTTATAGAACAGACTACTAGATGTTCTTATAAACTCTCTCAGTTTTAGATTTTTTTTTGATTTTTTTACAAAAGGCTACTAGAAGTAGATATTCTTATAAACCATGTCAGTTTTTTTTTTAAAAATAACAGACTACTAGAAAGAGTCCATCATAAAAAGTCTCTGTGCTTGCTTTGCATGCAGTGTTGGGATGGGCGGCCTTGCTTTCGAAGTGAGGGCAGGTGTGCCATTCTATTTTTGGGTGTCATGGGTTGGGCGATGTGCCAGACAACAGAGGATACCCCTTCAGGAATAAGATGGACAATGTTCACCATACTGGAAGGTCTGGAGTGAGGAGACGATGTTGTGCTGCTCTCACATTCACATCAATGCATCCGGGAAAAGGCAGACAGACTGAGTGGGTGTAGCCAGTAGATGGGACTGGGCACTGGACTGGGGGAGACAGAGGTCATTACACTCAGTGCGATAAATCCTGGGCCCATAAAAGTAGTGAACCAAGAGTTTGAGCAGGCAGATACATTAAGATATCTGGGGAGCATGGTGGCACCAGACGGCAGAACGGGCGGAGACATCAGTAGCAGAGTGAGTGGGGCCAGAGTAAAAAAAAAAAAAAAAAAAGAGGCATTTGGAGGCCTTCTCAGTGCAGCACAGGTGCCAAGTTGAGAATGTGAGAAAGTTGCGTGCTTTCTGTGCTTTTGTATGGTGTGGAGTGCTGGAGATTAATGGAAACGGAAATGTCCAAATTATTCGCATTCTACACAACCTGCCTAAGGAAAATTCTTCAAATTTTTTGGCCAAATACCATCTCCAACCAGGAACTACTTATACAGTGCAGTCAAAAAGACATGCAGACCATCACTGAAGGCAGACACTGGAACAGGGTTGGCCATGTCCTCAGAAGGGACCCTGACATCATCACCAAAACTGCGATGCTATGGACCCCAGAAGGACGGCGAAAGAGAGGCAGACCAAGGACAACCTGGGGAGAATGATGGAGGCTGAGATGCAAAGCACGAACCACAGTTGGGGCATGGCATGAAGGATGGCCACCGAGCAAGCAAAATGGAGACAATTTGTTACTGCCCTACAAGTGCTACTAGGTGTGATGGCCACTGACTGCTTTGTAAATCAGGGGCTAAGGATCCAAGAAAATGAGAAGAGACTAGAAATAGATGATCTTATAAACACTGTCAGATTTAGAGTTTTTATAAAAGACTACTAAAATTGAAGTTGTTATTAGCACTGTCAGATTTAGAGTAGGGTGACCATATTGTTCAACACAAAAAGGAGGACAAATGCTGTTTTTTGGTCATAAAAAGGAGGACAATGGAGGACAATATTTTTCAAAAGTAGGATGAAAAGTAGGACACCTTTATTCAATAACTACAAGACGCTAAAACATATTTTTTTTTAACATTCAAACAGTAAGCTAATAAAATCACACTGATCTCATGCCTACTTATATTTTTCTGATAAAATCTTTTTCAACAAAGTTGGGCTACGTATTAAATATGCATAGAAATTCGAGCATGAAAACTCCTTGACATTGTACTGCACAAGTAGAGTGCCTTTAATGGATTCTACACTAGGGTGGCCATATTGTTCAACACAAAAAGGAGGACAAATGCCGTTTGTTGGTCATAAAAAGGAGGACAAGGCCGGACAATATTTTTTAAAAGTAGGACGAAAAGTAGGACACCTTTATTCAATAACAACAAGACGCTGAAACATATTTTTTTAACATCCAAACAATAAGCTAATAAAATCACATTGATTTTGTGCCTACTTATATTTTTCTGATGATAAAATCTTCTTCAACAAAGTTGGGCTACGTTTTAAATATGCATAGAAATCAGAGCATGAAAACTCCTTGAAATTGTACTGCCCAAGTAGAGTGCCTTTAATGGAATCTTTCCTACAGTGCTTCCAAAGCTACTTCAGTAGAATGCTGTGCAATCACAGAAATGATCATAGCAGCTGTTTTGGTTTTGGCACATGAGAATTTGCAGGCAGTTTCTGAATCGTGGAAAACATTCTTGAGTAACACTGAAGTACAATCCATTGATGTGAAAGAGTTGTGATGTTTTACAGTATGACAAGTAAAAGCATCCTCGGCCGCGGCAACTTCTAACCTTTCTTCGCTTATTTCTTTAGTAAAAAATGTCAGTTTTTATTGCAAACATTCAGACGCAAGTGCTTTCTTGTGCTTTTCAGTTTCTATATGATTTTTTTTTTTTAAATCAGCTGCACCTTTATTTGCTACTGATACAAATGTGCTGCCTCTGCATTCAAGACATTCTGCTTCATACTCTTGTTGACCACTGGAAAAGCACTGAAATTTTTGTTTCAATTCATCCGTGAACACACTTCCGTTTTGGCATTTTGAGCAGGTATCTGTAACATAATATAATATAATTAATCAATGGTACATTCGATGTTAAAGTTAAAATTATTTGTAAAATGCAACGGACGAGGTTTTAATTTTAACGAACCCATTACTATACTAGTAACAACTCGTGTATTTTTTTATAATAAACAAATTGCAATAAATATAAAAGCAGTACGAACTAAGGTTAATATTATTTGTAATTTGCAATACAGAACGAAGTTAAAATTGACTAAATCCAGCCCCAAGTTCTTATTCATGCCGCTTTGTCGGTTAAATTTTCCCTTTAACAAATGCCAATAAGCCCAATGGGCTGATCACCCGTTGGCTTGTCACACCGATTACGGAAACAATGGCAGATGGATCTATTTGTTGTTGCCCTAAAGACGCCGCTAGGCGTGATGGGAAACTACAACAGAGAAAATCAATCTGCTGTTGCCCTTAAGACGCCACAAGGCGTGATGGCCTCTGACTGCTTGGTCGGTCTTTGGCTAAGGACGGAAGAAGAAGAAATGCCAATAAACCTAAACATCGTTTAACCTGGGTTAAAATATGATAGTAATCTATTATAAACTATCGAACAACATGACAACTTACGGTAGTGTTGTTGGCAATTTGCGCGATCCGTCGATTTTGCGGAATAAAAATTCTTAATTCTGACAGAATTTCTGTACTCAGAAATCGGATTCCAGGAAAGATTTTTCAAAATAGTGTCTTTCACGTTAGTAATTTAGCCAATCACATAAAAGCCGGATATATCAACATTTTAAAAAAATCCGGCCGGACGCTCAGTTTTGTCGCAAAAAGCCGGACAAATCCGGCCAAATCCGGACATCTGGCCACCCTATTCTACACTCAAAATGTTCATTTATTTTGTCCATTGACCCTGTGTAAGTGAAAAAAAGTCTCTCAACATTGGCGTTGTGCCCAGGAATTGCAAAAATAAATTGTTCAAGTCTTAAGAATTCTGAATGCAATTCGACATTTCTCGATTGTTCAAAATATTTAGTCCATTTCTTGTGCTTTTCTGATTCTATGTTTTTTTAAATCAGCTGCACCTTTATTTGCTACCGATACAAATGTGCCACCTCTGCATACAAGACATTCTGCTTCATACTTTTGTCGACCACTGGAAAAGCACTGACATTTTTTTTCCAATTCATTCGTGAACACACACTTCCGTTTTGGCATTTTAAGCGGGTATCTGTAATACAAATATAATATAATGCCATTAATCAATGGTACATTCCATGTTAAAGTTAAAATTATTTGGAAAATACAACAGACGAGATTTTAATTTTAAGAAACACATTACTATACTACTCTTGTATTTTTTCATAATAAACTAATTGCAATAAATACAAAAGCAGTACGAACTAAGGTTAATATTATTTATAATTTGCAATAGACAACGAAGTTATAAGTGACTAAATCCAGCCCAAGTTCTTATTCATGCCGTTTTGTCTGTTATATTTTTCCCTAACAAATGCCAATAAACCTAAACAGCGTTTAACCTGGGTTAAAATATGATAGCAATCTATTATAAACTATCGAAAAACATGACAACTTACGGTAGTGTGGTTGGCAATTTGTGCGATCCGTCGATTTTGCGGAGATAAAAATTCTTAATTCTGTACTCGGAAATCGGATTCCAATGAAGATTTTTCAAAAATAGTGTCTTTCATGTGAGCAATTTAGCCAATCACATAAAAGCTGGATATTTCAACATTTTAAAAAAATCCACCCGGACACTCAGTTTAGGCGTGAAAAGCCGGGCAAATCCGGATGTCTGTCACCCTAATTTAGAGTTTCTCATCAACATACCTGTCAACCTGTGTTGGATTAACATACAATGTATGGGAAATTGAAACTTTTATCTGTGTTCACTTATACAAGGTCGTTGTATGGTTTAGCTCAGAAAAAAAAAAAAAAAAAAAAATTTTCACTAATCCGTTTTTTTTTTAAAATCAACTTTTTTTTTTTTAATCCTTGGATTTTTCTGCATCTTTTTTTTAAAAATGAAATCTCTCCCAACAACCAATCAAATCCTTTTATACCTTACAATTTTTGCCAGTAAGTTTGAATTCTCTCAAACAATTTTGGGCTCTTGGCAAGACTAGAAGCATTTTTATCGCTATCTGTCATCAACAACACGTGCTGACATCTGTTATAAAGTTATTGACTTTCTGGTGCATTTCACAAAACTAACACAAACATCACCATGTTATAAGTGTTGTGATAACTTTAAGTGATATAACACACATTTTAAATGACTTTAACTCACAGCATTTCTAATACACATAAAAAACAGCACGAGACTGTATTAGTTTGTTTTATATCCTACTATTTCAAATGATAATTAATTTGTATATATCATTTGTCGTTTTAAAACTGTATTGTGTATAGTGTATTAATATATTTTTTGTGTATGGTTTTTTAGGTGTTTGTAAGCTTTTACTGGTCCAGAGTACAGGTTTGTGTCTCAGGGGGTTGACAGGTATGTATCAACTTTCACGCACTGTCAGCTGTAGAGATGTTGTGAGATACTTCTAAAGGTAAGCTTACTTACAAGACTGTTGCTGTAGAAATTTTGTAAGACATTCCTAAAAATTAAGCACTGCCAGCTGTAAAGATTTTGTGAGATACTTCTAAAAGTAAGCTTACTTATAAGCACTGTATGCATAAGGATTATTTTCTATGACCAATGATGGTACTGTGGTGATGAATTGACTAGTGTTTCCATGAGGTTGATTCAACTGTACTTTGGACACAGGTTGTTGCTGATGTGAAATCTGAGCTGAAGTGGAAACCGTGGGTGATATCTGAACATCTGAAATAAACAAACAAAAATTTCAGTTTTAAATACCAGTGATGAGTATTATCTCTACTTTCAATAATCATACACAGACTACTTCACTTAGTTTGATTAACCCTCACATCAGTCAAACACTGAAATTTTATCAAAGAAAATCTAATAAGATTGCTTTCAGGAAATCGGTAAAAGATTCTTTGCGAAGTCATTTATGTCTGATGCCTAGCGACACAACCAAATTTAGCTCGGCTCTTCAGTGTGGGAAAACACGGTGGACAGAATTAATTCATATAGGCAACATCATTTGTCACATCTGACATGTAGATTTAGGCACATCTCTCAGTAAATACTGCTTGGATTTGACTCAAAATTTAACACGATAAGGCAGCAAGTGAGCAGAATCTATGGAATACTGTATTATATTAATACCTAACGTTATTGTGAAGATATTATTACTCTGAGAGATCGAAACCAGATGCAGACAAGCAACTAACGCAGAATTAATTGTCTAACAAGATGAAGAACTCTCGGAATAAAGTCATAATTATGCACAATAAAGCAGAGATTGTGCTGAATCTAAGGATATTTGCATGGAAGTACTACTTATTGTCAGTATGAAGATATGAGGAATTACTGCTACATATAATGCACAAACTACCATATTTTTTATAGCACGGATTGAGTCAAAAAGGGTTGTGACATAACTGTCTCTCAGAGGTCAGCGATATTTCCATATACGAGGGGCGTTCAGAAAGTAATGCACCACATCATTTTTCTCAGCTAATAATGAAGATAGAAGCATGAAATTTTGCACACTTCAAATATGGCATGTGCCAATTGTGTGCACCAAATTGCACTGCAACCGGCCAAATAATACGGCTGCCCTAAACCGTTGAAATGGAGCGTGTTAGCAACTTGCGTTATAAACAGCGAATTGTGATAGAATTTCTCGTTGCAGAGAAGGAAACTGTTGTGAATATTCACCAGCGCCTTTGTGATGTGTATGGAAGTTTTGCAGTCGACAGGAGTACAGTCAGTCGCTTGGTTCAGAGACTCAAAGAATCAGGAAGTGGAGATACGGAGCTGCTTGATCGGCTGTGCTGTGGACGTCCTGCCACAGCCAGCAACGCAGAAATGTTGAAATGCGCTGAGGGCATTATTTTTACTGATAGGCGAATCACTACTCAACAATTAGCCTTACAGCTGTCAGTCAGCATTGGTAGTGCAAATGCAGTTATAAAAACTCTCGGATTTTCTAAGGTTTGCGCAAGATGGGTTCCTCGAAGTCTCACAAATGACCACCGATTGCAAAGGAAAGCAATTTCTTCTGAATTGTTGGAGCGTTTCAATGCTGATGGAGAGAACTATTTGGCTAAGATCGTTACAGGTGACGAAACCTGGGCACATCATTTTGAACCTGAGACAAAAAGACAGTCAATGGTGTGGCATCATCCGCAATCACCAAGAAGAAAGAAATTCAAGACAATTCCTTCAGCTGGAAAGGTCATGATCACTGTCTTTTGGGACATTAAGGTGTGATTCTTGTGGACGTTATGCCAAGAGGAGAGACAATCAATTCGCAAACTTACATTAAGACATTGAAAAAACTCAATCAACGTTTTTGCAGAGTTCAGCCGCACAAGAATCCAGCAGACCTGCTTCTCCTTCACGACAATGCGCGCCCTCACACAAGTCTGGCAACACGGGAAGCAATCACCAAATTGGGTTGGACTGTATTACCGCATCCACCCTATAGTCCCGATTTGGCACCCTCTGATTTTCATCTATTTGGTCCACTTAAAGATGCACTCCGTGGGACAAGGTTTGAAGATGATGAAGGAGTGATTCATGCAGCGAAGAAAATGGCTACATGATCAAGACAAAATCTGGTACGGGCTAGGAATACATGCACTTGTTTCACACTGGCATAAAGCCGTACAAGTTGATGGGGATTATGTTGAATAATACCGATGTTTACATGACATATCCATAATATATATATGTATAAATTTCATGCTTTTTGAATAAACAGCTCCTGAGAAAAACGATGTGATACATTACTTTCTGAATGCCCCTCGTATTACAAAACATATTGTTTATATATTACAAAACACATTGTTTATATATTACGAAAGACATTGTTTATATATTACAAAAGACATTGTTTATATATTACAAAACACATTGTTTATATATTACAAAAGACACTGTTTATTTATTAGAGTCCGCTGGGAGGACAACATTAGACAATCTTTGAAGGACCGAGGACTAGAATGGAACCAGGCCAGGAGGAAGACAGCCGATAGGATAGTCTGGCGCTCTCTCTTCCAAACCTCTACACCTCACGGTAGAAGGGGAACGACTAAGTAAGTAAGTAATTATTTTTTGTACACAAATTTCATTATTTTTTTGTAACAATTTAAAATAATTGTTTTCTTTACATCCGAAGTTACTGAATTATTTTCAATGTTTCTTGTTTTAATGTAATTTTAAGGGAATCGTAGAGCCATTTATATTTTCCCTAGAAAGCACTGGATAGGTATATCATCACTCATCTAAATTTACCATCTCACCACAGCTTCAAGGACTAAGAACTGCAATAATTCAAATATATCTGCCTTTCCTATATTACATTTTGAGACGATTGGTGGCAACATCTCTGTCCACATTTTAAATAAGACAAGTTTATGTTTAATGATGTCTTACAGCTTGGGTACCTGGTTTTAATCTCACTCCAGAGTTACTAGAGGGTACAACTCTGTGGTCAGATGTTGATGTCACCATGTGAGGTGAATGCTCGTTTGCAGAAGTAGATTTTGATGCATCTGAAATCATAAAACATTTTAATGAAACAAAAATATAATAAATGTTACATCAACATAAGAATTGTAAACATTTTTAAGAACCAAAAAAACAATAAATGTTATATCAACATAGGTAGTCAAAAACTGTTAGTAACTGACAAATCAAAAGCATCAATATTTAAAAAATCATGAATAAAATATTTTATCAACTGAATGCCATAAAATGATTTTAATATGTTACTCATAACCACAATTATATATGATTGGTCACGACTGAATAAAGAGAGTAGGAGAAATTAAATACAAATATTTGTTATCATGAAAGTAGCAATTTAAACATAAGTGCATTTGTAAAGTAATTCCCATGACTTTTAAGTTTTGTGTCGGTTTTTTTAAAATCAGAAGGCCATACCCATTTTTTCAAGGAGAGTGCTCACTCGTTCAACACACTGCTGCACCAACTTGACCTGCTTGGATGTCTTGCCATCCACAACAACATTCCCACCTGATATCAAAGTAATCAATGGAAATGATTATTTTTTTAAATATGAATGTTGCCTTGTTATGGGGAGCCAAGCCTCACTCAACCTACATACAAACTCTAGTAGCTATTTATAATATAAATATCCTCATGGTTTCAAAAGTGTTTAAACTCTTGCAGTCCAATGAAACATGACTTCAACTTCTCATTTTATTCATTGAGGCAGACATACTTCTAGGTTTCATACCAGGTAGGACAGTGAACAGTGGACATACTTCTAGGTTTCATACCAGATAGGACAGTGAACAGTGAACATACTTCTAGGTTTCATACCAGGTAGGACAGTGAACAGTGAACATACTTCTAGGTTTCATACCAGGTAGGACAGTGAACAATTGACATACTTCTAGGTTTCCTACCAGATAGGACAGTGAACATACTTCTAGGTTTCCTACCAGGTAGGACAGTGAACAGTGAACATACTTCTAGGTTTCATACCAGGTAGGACAGTGAACAATTGACATACTTCTAGGTTTCCTACCAGATAGGACAGTGAACAGTGGACATACTTCTAGGTTTCCTACCAGATAGGACAGTGAACAGTGGACATACTTCTAGGTTTCATACCAGGTAGGACAGTGAACAATTGACATACTTCTAGGTTTCATACCAGATAGGACAGTGAACATACTTCTAGGTTTCCTACTACGTAGGACAGTGAACTGTAGACATACTTCTAGGTTTCCTACCCAGTAGGACAGTGAATTGTTGACATACTTCTAGGTTTCCTACCCAGTAGGACAGTGAACTGTGGACATACTTCTAGTGATGTAACTTTGCAACAAACAACAACAACAAACTGTTATATTTTGGAAGTTTAAAAAATAAATAAATAAAAAGTCTAAACTGTTATACTACGGAAATTTAAAAAAAAGTTAAAATAAAAGTTCAAAATGTTATTCTCTGAAAGTTGACAAAAAATAAAAATAAATGTTCAAAAATTAAAAAAACGTTAAAAAGTTAAAAAAATCCAAACCTGCTTGTTTCACGGCCAAAATGAGATTGGTTGCTATCTTGTAAATGCAGCTGACATATTTCTTATATGCCTCCTGTAAAAACACAATCATATATCTAAACACACTCAATATACTGAAAGGATGCACAAGGAACATTTTCTCTGGAAAGGAGGAGTGGGAAGCAGAGGCTGCAGTACTATCAACACACAAGGTATCTTTTAATGCAAAGAAGACACACTTGGTGCAGTAACTGCGTGTTACAAAGGCCTGGTGTCCTTCACGGATAAGGCAATGCTAGTGGCTAACACCAAAATTCAAGCTAAGCTCACATAAACTTCGTTCCAGCTGTTGTCTGTTGCTCCAGTAGGTCAGTTCAGTTTGACCAGCTGTTGTCTGTTGCTCCAGCAGGTCTTCAGTTTGACCAGCTGCGGTCTGTTGCTCTAGTAGGTCACTTCAGTTTGACCAGCTGTTGTCTGTTACTCCAGCAGGTCACTTCAGTTTGACCAGCTGCTGTCTGTTGCTCTAGTAGTTCACTTCAGTTTGACCAGCTGTTGTCTGATACTCCAGCAGGTCACTTCAGTTTGACCAGCTGCTGTCTGTTGCTCTAGTAGGTCACTTCAGTTTGACCAGCTGTTGTCTGTTACTCCAGCAGGTCACTTCAGTTTGACCAGCTGTTGTCTGTTGCTCCAGCAGGTCACTTCAGTTTTACCAGCTGTTGTCTGTTGCTCCAGTAGGTCACTTTTACCAACTGTTGTCTGCCCTTGCCTTCTATTCTTGGCTGTGCTACAGACTAGCAGATTTCAGCAGACTACAACCATGTAAGAAATACAGTAACCTCACAGGATGGCTGATCTTAAAGGGAGGAGTGGCACTGTCTCAACATATTACACCATAGACAGAACAACTAATTTCTTATCATTTATCAAATTATTAAACCATGGACCAAAAATACTTTATCAGGCTGAAAGATTTGATGATGAAAATACCTTATCTAACCAAAAATATTGTATCAAACTGAAAGGCTTTATCATTATGATGAGAGTACCTTATCTAACCAAAAATATTTTATCAGACTGAAAGGCTTTATCTTTATGATGAGAATACCTTATCTAACCAAAAATATTTTATCAGACTGAAAGACTTGATGATGAAAATACCTTATCTAACTGAAAATACTTTATCAGCCTTAAAGGCTTGATCATTATGGTGAGAATACCTTACCTAACCAGAAATACTTTACCAGAAAAGACTTGATGATGAAAATGCCTTATCTTACCAAAAACATTTTGACTGAAAGACTTGATGGTGAAAGTACCTTATCTAACCAAAAATACTTTATCCGACTGAAAGGCTTTTTTTTTTGTATGCCCGCTAATATTCGAGGTGAAATCTCAGGTTAATTTGTCTAACCTGAGACTGATTTTACATTGAGTATCCCTTTTTCCCTGTACACTGACAGGTGTCCTCTCGCCATTCAGGCAGATACTCGCCGATTTTGGAGGTATCCATCAGAGCTGGGTCGGCTCACGAGACGTTGAGGTTATTCCAGTACCTTGTTGAAGGCACTGTTTCAAATGTCTTCGCCAGGGCTCGATTTATTCCAGTCCAAGTCCCGGTCACCAGCGCAGTGTGGTAACCATTACACTAGAGTTGCTCCCTACTGAAAGGCTTGATTATAATGATGAGAATACCTTATCTAACCAAAAATACTTTATCAGACAGAAAGACACAATGGTAAAAATACCTTATTTAACCAAAAATATTTTATCAGACTGAAAAACTTGATAAAAATATCTTATCTAACCAAAAATATTTTATCAGACTGAAAAACTTGATAAAAATATCTTATCTAACCAAAAATATGTTATCAGACTGAAAGACATAATTATAAAAATACTTTAACTAACTAAAAATACTTTATTAGACTTAATGATAAAAATACCTGATCATGATTGTTGTCATCCAGCACCAGTGCTTCTCCAATTTCTTTGACAAGAGTTGACAGACTTGTTTCTGACATGTCTGGCTTTTTCTGATATTTATAAAGCAAACACAGATGGATTCTGTTCCTCTTAAAGTGAAAGAACTTCACCTCAGTTTATTAGACTCCATTCTCATTTCTGCAGACAAAGTAATAATGTATTAATATATAACATTCATAACTGATACACAGCGTTCAAATTAAACTAACTGCATTCAATGATAAAAACACACTTCAGAAAGATATTGTAACTCTAACAGCCTCCTTCAAAGTTCGCTAGCAGTAAAGGGAATATAATTGATGGAAATTTTTTTCAGAACCAGTGGTTCGTAATGATATCATACTCCCTCCTGATCTCCTTGGTAGTGAGATTGGATGCCTAGCCTTCTTGCATAAGGGCGAAAAATGATGAGGTCACTGTTATGTGTAAAATCATAACAGGTTTTATCGCACTCGACATGGTTTGTATACATAATTCCTTGTTGATATGCGTTGCCCGGACTACTCCGGAAGTACGTCACATAGTCTGCTAATATTTGGCAGACGATTCTTTGCCGGCCTTGCGTGGCAAATTTGAGCTAGTATTCGTTCTCTTTCGCTGTGTATTACTGTGTGTGAGAAGACATGTTTTTGACGAGCTCCAGAAAGTGTACTCTTGTGATAGAGTCTTTGTGAATTTATATCAGCTAGGTCGTCCTACAGTATGGAGTCTATGCTTGATTATATTTAATGGATGCAACTATATGTTCTTCAACTTACCAAGTTTCTGACTGTTGAAGACTGATTACACGTTCTAAGGCTGTTTAAAAAGTTGGACTTAGAGGCCTGTTACAAAATTTACCCTATTCACGCTGGAAGCCAAGAACCAACGACTTGATGATTTGAAGAAGAACTCGGCGGGGATAAGATAGACGACTAATTTTACCCCAACAATAATGGGGGCAGCAAACTTTTTTTCATCATTTTTGCTACAGACATTCTCTTGCAATCGTGCTTCATTACAGTTCTGCGAAATGGCGCACGTGTCGTCTGCTAGCTTCTGAGAAGGCCATAATACAAGTTCGCTTTGCAGTCCTTTATCTGTTCGAGTATTGAAAGAGCAGTTGTTCAAGAATATTATACCTGCTGCATCCTGATGTATGAAAGCATCAAATTTTCTGCCGAAGAAGGCGTATTTTTATGACAACGGTGAATCAAGTGGATTCTGAAACGTGTCAGCTGTTGCAGCGTTGCTAGACCTAGTGAGCGGTCTTTTGTGTCCAGTTCGCATCGGTGCTGGGAGGAACAGACAGTGAAACTGGGAGGATTTTGAGGCCTGGCAATCAGATAAGTCACGTTTATGTTTCATACAGCATGTGACTGAATTATCTTTGTTTGCCTGTACTATTTTTTCAGATTTATGTTGCATGTTTTAATGTCGTGGTGTATTTAATCTGTGGGAGGTAGGAGGGACTTGTGAATCTGCCAATACTGTTTTGACTGGTCGATAGATTCATGAGCGTCTTTTCTGGAGTGTGATTGTTTCAAATAGTGGGGCCGGCATGACAAAGCTGTGTGAATCTGCTACTATTGAAATAATCATGACCTATGAGTGTTAGCTATGAAGTACTGTTAAGTGTACAATTTGTGACTGTGGTCCAGTCCGATATATATATATATTTTTCCTCTTTAATTGGCTACATTATTGTTTGTGAAACTGTGCTTCTAACCTGGCTATCCTTCATTTAATAGATGTGATATATGTTGTAAAAAAATTGTGATGTATTGTCATAAGTGTGAATAGAGCTATTTTTTTTTTTTGATTGTTCAATTTATATATTCATACCTAAGTTTCCTATTTGCATTTGCTTCTTTTGGGCTCTGATCACTGTATTTGGTCTTCTTGTTTGTACTTTTCTTTTATGCTCCATCATTAACATCTAGATATTTTGCTACTAATGCATCAAGTTGGTTGAATGTGAAGTGGTGATATAATTATTGAAAATATTATTCAAAGTGATAATATTATAAAGTTACTTTATTTGTTGCTATTGAAAGGCACAATAAGAGTAAAGCATGGCAACCTTGAAAGATTTAGTAAAGGTTGGAAAAGATTTTGGTTTGGAGGGGGAAGCATTGCAAACCTATGTAGACACGGAAATCAGAAGACAAGAAGAAGAAAAAATAAGACAAGAAGAAGAAAAAAGAAGAGCAGAAGAGTTAGCTCTTGAAGAGGAAAAATTAGCCTATGCTCAAGAAATTAAATTAGCTGAGACTGAACTTGAGAAATTAAGATTGCAACAACCTCATGTGAATGTCATGAATGTTGATACCAATAGAAGAGATCATAACAAATATGTCAAGGTAAATTTGCCTAAATTTAACTCTTCCATTGATGATATCTCATGCTTCCTTAGTAGATATGAGACTTATTGTCATGAGTTTAATATCGATAGAACTACATGGTCTAGTAGGCTCATGAACTTATTGGTCGGAGAAGCATTTACGGCTGCATGTACCATGGATGATAGATCTAGAAATGACTATGATGCTGTTAAAGTATTGTTACATAAGAGATTTCAATTGGATGAGAATGGCTATAGGCTGAAATTTAAATCACTAGTGCCAGATTCTGCAAAGGGACTTTACAGAATTTATTGCCTCAATAAAAATGTACTTTTCTACAGGGTTCATAGCAAATTTCTTCAAGCATTTTCCAGGCTTTTTCCAGGTTTTTCCAGGTCCAGCACGTGATTTTCAAGGATGGGTAACTCTATTATTTTCCTCATCTAATTTTCTCAGATATAATTATCACTTTGCTTATCAGCATTCCGGAGCACTACCGTCTCCCATTACCAAGGGTGTTTGCAGATTTCTTTAAAAAGAACTTTTTTTTTTTTTAAATTCATAAAAGATTGAAAAACAGACATCTTTTCCATGTTTTTAGTGAATTTGTTCAACATCAGCGCAATAAAATGTTAGTGACATGGATGGTAATGAATAAAATAAGCTTGATTGACGTATTGATTTAACGATTAACGACGTATATCAACATAAAAGGCTAATAAAATTGGAATAAAATGTTTAAAAAAAACTTAATTTTTCGTGTTTGTCTTTTTTAAATGTATTCTGCGTCTGTGGCATCTGACAATGAGCGTTTGTAAATGTTTGAGTAGTTAAGTACCTCTAGTTGGAGTCTGAGCTGCTCTTTTCATTAACTGGGGTTGAAGTTGTAGCTGTAGGCCTCTGCAAGAGTCTTTGTCAACGATCCACGTTGATAATCTTTGACTGTGTGGTATAACTTGAAGCAGGGTATCAGGCATAGAGGTACATTGCAATCTGGGCAGTACATGCAAGTCTGGCTTCTGTTCCCTGCAGCCTTACACACTTTACAGTCTGGTTTGTACCTTGCCCTTTCATATTTATCAATGAAGTGGTGCTCAGTAAGTCGTGTTGTTGTGACCTGTGGTTTTGAAGGTGTCACATTGCGTCGAAGAATAGCAGGTTCAATAAGAGTCATACTGACATCCTGATCTTCGCTTTGATCTTTTTTTTGTAGAGTTGGCAGTGTTGTAGGTTATGTGCCCATTGACCAGGGCAGTTTCAACTAAGAAATAATATAAAAATAGGATCTGTGTGGGTAGGGGTAGCTTGCTCCTAGTTGGCTGAAGTTTCCACACCTCCCATACTTTTGCTGTATTTTTCTGCAAGCACTGGCTTCTGAATTGTTCTGCCCTAAAGAACTTGTCTTTCTAACTGTCTTGTTTATATTATCATTGGAGTGAACAGTGGATATAAGGTTAAATCTTTTCGTATCATGCCAGGTGACTGTCGGCATGCCTTATCTTCTGTCGCACAAAACACAGGATGATTTGTCTTTTTCAATTTGAGTTGTTTTTTCTTCAGTGCTACAGGAAAATGCTTCCTATTTTCCGCTACTGTTCCAAATGCACCAATCTGAATTTCAGGTCTTGAAATAAAGCTGAAGGCTGAATCAAAACTACCACAGAAGAGAATATGTCCCTTGTTGCGTATGAAATTTGAATTAAAACTATGGAGACTATTCACTGAAAAAAAAAAAAAGAGTCCAAATAATCTCAGCTCTCAAGAGTTTTTTCCTTGGTCACAAATGATGTCACATCTGTAGGTCTCCTAGTAGTGTTAGTTTTAAATTTAAAAAAAAAAAAAAAAAAAAAAAAAAGGGGGAACACAAATAACTTATGAGTAGGCCTAAGCTATGTATATTTACCAATTCAAAATTCTAAACGCATACATAATACAGTAAAACAATATTTAACTAGAACAAAAGGTAATTTTTATAGTAATTGAGAGGGTAATACTTATGATAAGTGAAAATCTATTAAATATCTAACTGGAGACCTTTACCCCCCCCCCCCCCCCCCCCCCCACACACACACATCTTTACTATTTTTGTTGGGTTTTGTTTCGTTTGTTTGTTTATATTTTTTTTTAAATTAAATTTAATTTTTTTTAAAATAAGAGGCCTATCCACTATGCTGATTTTCATTTATCCTAATTACAGCGATTTGACAGATGTGATGCCACTTTTGTGTATCGGCGGTTATTCATGTTATCTGAAATTGAAAACATGTAGGCCTAGGCCTATCCTAATTAGCCTACAACCCTTAAGAGGTAGAACGGGATAAGTCTTTTCATCATTAATATAATAAAAAAGCATTCAAAATATATTTATTTCTAAAAACTGTGGTGAAATGAACAGTGGGACATGGGTCTGATAACAGGGTAGGCTATAGGATATGGAATCGCCATCAATTTCTATTCCTGACCATCTTAAACTGTGTCAAATATATTCCCGTATGCAGATGTAAACCAAGAAATTTCGTTCAAACGCTTGCTTATAGGCTAATTTTGGCCATGGTTAAAAATTAAACTGTAAATAGCCTTACATTGTAAATACAGATGCAAGTACAGTAGGTCTATCTATAAACTGGACTTATTTAAATAGGTTTTATAAATGAGATAATTGAATGTACTTACGACGAGTGCTAAAAATAAATCTGCGTTTACGTCGTTAACGCAAAGCGCCGAAAACTTATGGAAATGGATTTAATGCGCAAAGGGAAGTAAAAATTGTACGGTAACTTTGCACAAAGGGAAGTAAAAAATTGTACGAACTTTACAATTTTTACTTCCCTTTGCGCACTTCCATTTTCAGAAGTTTTCGGCGGTTTCGTTTTCGGCGCTTTGCGTTAATGGCGTAAACGCAGATTTATTTTTAGACTTGTCGCGTCTGTTGTTGCGAAAAATACCATCAGTAACCAAAAAATGGACACAAAGTAACGAACTTTCGATTTCGTATTATTTTTCAAGGTCCGATGCGGAAAATTCAAGGCTTTTAACCATTTTTCCAGGCTTTTCAAGGCCTGGAATTTTTTTTTTCGTTTTCCAGGTTTTTCAAGGTTTTTCCAGGTCGCTACGAACCCTGTTTCTAGATGGATTGATCTTGCTAAAATTGAAAAGACATTTAAAGGTTTGTCTGACTTAATTCTCAGAGATAAAGTTTTGTGGGGATTTTTTATCCTTTTTGCAGGACAGAAAACCAGATAAGTTGTCTGTTTGTGAAACCTTGGGTAGACAATACCAGGTCGCGCACCCAAACAAGAATTTAAGCAAAGATAACATTAAGAATTCTCTTCCAGCAGCTTCAGCCAGAGTGATGAATTATAACAATTCTAGGCAAAGATCCAATAGCATTGACAAGAATTATAGATTGAATCAAAACGTTCAATATGGCAAAAAAAGAGGCAGATATAACTTTAATAAGAAATCTCAACAGCCTCAGAGATATGATAACTATAATAATTATTATTATTATTATTATGGACCTCTATCATCAAACAGATATAATGATTACCAAAATAGAGGAGGTTATAATGCCAGATCAAACAGAGGTAATAGGTCATTCCACAGGAATAATGACAATTACACAAACAATAGAGGTTCTTTTCAGAACAATAATTATCGACAGGCAAGAAATCCAAAACGTGTTAATGCTGTCGTGGATGTCAGTAACAATAATGCAAACCAAAACAATGTGTCTATTGCTCATGCAAATGCTTGCAGTGTTGACTTAGCTAATATTACTAACTGTACTCAATGCAGTTCTTTGTTTCAGCCACAGAGAGTACCAAGACTTTTGTGTGGACACCCTTTGCCTGTTATGTCATCTGTTGAAAACAGAGGTTCCTTGGTACTGGATAAGGGTTTTGTTAACAATAAATTAGTTTCACTGTTGCGAGATACAGTGGCAACAACGACTGGAATACGGAGATCGATGGTGGACCCATCAGGTTACACAGGAAAAGAAGTTTAATGTATTACTTTTGGTGGAACAGTAGAATACTATCCTATAGCGGAGGTATTTGTGGATACACCTTATTTTACTGGTAGAGTGCTGGCATGTTTATTAAATAAACCTGTCACTGGGATTATCCTTGGACACATCTAGGGATCCATGAATGTTCCAGACAAGACATTGAGAAGTGGGAGAAAAAGCACTTAATAATGGCTAATGCTGTTACTACCAGAGCACAAGCTTGTGAGGAAATGTTAAATCATAATAGTGATGATATTATGTTAGAGGAAATTATCAATGATGATGAGCACACCAATGATGTCATGAGTGATGATAATGATTACATTGATAATAATGAGGGTAATGAAAATGATAATACTACTCTTGTTGAAGAAGATGATTATTTACAAATTGAATTGATTGAGAAGGAATCTTTCATTCTAAGACAAAGAAAAGATGACTCTTTAAGAAAATTTTTTCAGTTGGTTACATCAAGGAAGGTGATTACTAATGATAAGGCAAAACATTAGTATACCTTAAATAATGATATTTTGGTGAGGAATTTTCAAGATGTGGATTCTGTTAAGAAACAAATAATGGTACCTATTTGTTATAGACCAGTGGTGCTACGACATGCACATGATATAAATGCTGCGGGCCATTTGGGTATCGCAAGGACTAAACAACGAGTTTTGTCTCATTTTTTTTTGGCCTGGTGTGACCAAAGATGTAAAGGTTTTTTTGTCGCACTTGTTTAGTTTGCCAGAGTGTTGCAACTAAAAGGCCTGGTCATAATGCACCCATTCAAGCAGCAGACATATCCTTGCGTCCATTCGCAAAGATGGCTATTGACCTTACTGGTCCTATCAAAGTCACTTCAGCTAGGGGTGATAAATTTGTATTAACGTGTATCGATATGTGTACTCGTTGGCCCGAGGCTATCCCTTTGAAAAAAATTTCCAGTAACGATATAGCGGATGCGCTATTTTTAATATTCAGCAGACTGTGTTTTCCCGAAAACATAGTCTGATAATGGATCGCAATTTGTATCGGATGCCATGAAAAAAGTAATGAACATGTTTGGAATTGAAAGATCACTCAGTTCATTATATCACGCTCAAGCTAGTAGAAAAAATAGAAAGATTTAATAGGACCTTAAAGCAAATGCTCGATAGAGTCACAGCAAAATATCCGCAAGATTGGGATCGAATCTTGCCAGCTGTTCTCTTCGCCTACCGAGAAATTCCCAATTCAAGTACGGGTTTTTCTCCTTTGAGTTGGTGTATGGTGCAAAGCCACGAGGTCCCATGGCTATATTAAAACAACTACTTATTGGTACTAATATGGACGAGGAAGTTCAATCCTCTTATCAATATGTCGTAAATTTAAGGCAAAAGATTATTTACGCATGCCAAATAGCAGTGCAGTCGTCGGAAAGGGCAAAATCAAAGGCTTGACTGTTTTTTTACTAAAAACATGAAACTGCGCCAATTATGGCCAGGAGACGAAGCTTTTGTGTTGCTTCCGAACAAAGAAAATAGATTGCTGATTTCTTGGAAAGGTCCTTACAAAATCATAAACAAATTATCAGATGTCAACTATGTTGTAGATGTAAAAGGAAAAGAAAAAATTTTTCACATTAATATGTTACAACAGTTTCATACTAGACCACCACATCTACATCCTATCTTTGAAGCTATCGATGAATCTATTGATCGTCGTTCTTCCTTGGCAGTAATTCAGGAGGAAACTTCAGACTTTGCTGATGGGGAACCTATTCTATTGTTACCTGATATTCATCTGTTGACGACTGAATCTTGGAAAGATGTTTCCATTAATCCTACTTTGAATTCTAATCAGAAGGATCAGATTTCTAACTTACTACAATCTTTTTCTGATGTGCTCACGGATATTCCTGGGCATACCGATGTCATTCAACATGATATCATGTTAACGGATTTCAGACCTATTAGACTGAAACCGTATCCTATCCCAATTCATTTGCAATCTCAGGTACAAATTGAGATAAAACAGATGATTAAATTAAACATAACAGAACCATCCAATTCACCATATAGCTCTCCTATGGTGTTAATCAGGAAAAAGGACAAATCTATCAGAAGTTGTATTGATTTTAGACGGTTAAACGCAGTGTCCATCCGAGATGCGGAACGTCTTCCCGTTCTTGAATCACTTCTTGACAGACTATCTACTGCCACTTTCTTCACTAAGTTTGACTTATCAAAGGGATATTGGCAGGTTCCTTTATCTGATAAATCTAAACCGTACACAGCTTTCGCTACACCTTTAGGTTTGTTTCAATTTAACTATATGTCTTTTGGTCTTGTTAACGCTCCTGCTACATTTATACGCATGATGCGTAGACTATTTTCTGATCGTAAGGATTAGATTACCTACATAGATGATACTTGTTTGTTCCATCAATCTTGGAATGATCATATCAATGGTATTCATTCTTTATTAGATACCTTACGATGTCATAATATTACTGCTCGACCTGCTAAGACGAAAATAGGTTTTTCTGAAATTACCTTTCTTGGTCACAAGGTTGGAGGTGGGGTCTTAAAACCTGAAGATTCTACGGTTTCCAAAATTTTTAATCTAGATATTCCTCAAACAAAAAAACAAGTTCGAAGTCTTTTGGGTTTGATAAATTTTTACAGGCGATTTCTACCAAATTTTTCTGATTTAACCTCAGTGTTGTCTGCGTTGCTGAAGAAAGACGCAGCAAAGAAAGTAATTTGGACACATGCGTGTCATGATGCATTAAACGTGATAAAATATGCCTTCTCGAAATCGCCAATATTACGATTACCTGATATTCGATTTCCTTTTATTCTCAGAGTTGATGCCAGTAATGTCGCAATAGGGGGAACACTAATGCAACAGTTTGAAGGCCACATGCACCCTACTATGTATGTGAGCAGGAAGTTAACCCCCACAGAACAAAAGTACCCTATCGTAGAACGAGAGCTGCTAGCTATCGTTTTCGCATTCAATAAACTTCAAAGATACCACTTGGGAGCTCACTTCACTCTTGAGACTGATCAACGAGCTTTGGGTTATTTACAGACAGCTCGTTTTACTAATCCAAAGGCAGCTAGAGTCAGCCTGGCGTTACAGCCGTACGATTACAGCATTAGAGCGATAAAGGGAAATCTCAATGTCGTCGCCGATGTGCTGTCCAGATGCATCAAGGACGCTCCATCATCCATCGCATCAACAAGTTCAGATGATCAACATAATGCAATGTAGTCAGAATATCTACATTCACAGACCCGGTGCTCAAAACATTTCGCATCAAGAACCACATAATTTGATTAAATCACCAGATTATACTTTTGTCACGGTGATGTTACAGCAATGCCACCACACAGCCACATGATGATGCTTAATTATGGATCACTTCATAGCGTGTGACATATCGTTTTACTTCGGACATTGCATAAACACAACATACAGTCATCTTCAGATGCACATTTCAACTACCAGTTGTCAATAAAAAAATTTGTGCAAATGTTTCGATTGATTCAGTTCGGAAAGGTTTGAAATACACACATTAACAGGCATGAGACTTTATGCTGAACTGTCAAGGGAGACAACTATTAAATGAAGCTCATACCAGGATTTCAAGGGAGTTAACCATGAGATTGATACACAACCTTTCTTCGTGATTTCACTTCATAGTTTGCAGACTTATGGATTTTTTTGTCTTACACTATTAAAGAGACAACAATCATAGACACATTCAGGATGGAATTTCTACATGAAACGTCAAGCACTATATGAATGTGTGCACGGAATGGACTTGACTTTATTGGAAATAATAGCTTTTTCCCATACAGGAGTGGAAAAGACATATTGACTTACTACATTAATTAACTTTTCAACACAAAAGAATATTACTTGGACACTTATGAGTTAGATAAGGCGCTGTGTACGCTATTAGAAAATTAATTCATGATTCGTTGTTCATATTATGTATATGATACAATTTGACATACCATTCTTCTTCTTCTTCTTCTAGTTCGCTGTTGTTTAGAAATGTCTACACAAGAAGTCCGGTTTTCTGGATGTATGTTGCTGTGGTTGAAAGTTCTTCAAGACTCCCAAACAGCTTTGTGTGGATGTGCGTCTCTGTGGGCCAATGTTCAGTTCGCAATTGACTAAGCATGTGGCAGTCTTGCAGGATGTGTTCGGCTGTCTGTGCTGCCTGTCCACACGTACATAGGGGTGATGGGACCAATCTCAGTCTGTATAAGTGACTGTTCAGTCTGTTGTGTCCTGTTCTCATACGGAACAGGATCACCTGTTTTGCTCGATCAAGATATTGATAGTTGTCTCTTTGTTGATCAATTTTCCTGATGGCCTTGATAAGGGTCTTCTTTTCCTGGAATGTGATTGTTTGTTCTTTTTGTTCCTGTGTTGCTCCCTCTTTTGCTAACATATCTGCTCTCTCATTTCCTGGTATGCCACAGTGTGATGGTATCCACTGTAGCACTACCCTTCTTTTGATATTTACTTCGCATAGGACTTTGTTTAATTCTGGCAGTTTATCACTGTTGAGGGCTTGCAGAACTGACATTGCATCGGTAAGGAATACAACCTGCTGACATTGGCTTATTGTGTTATTTATTATTCCTGCAGCAATGCTTATGGCCTGTACTTCAGCAGCATAGTTTGAACAGAATATTCCAGTAGGTGAACAGGTGGATTCATTTTCTTTGTCTGGATAGACCACATAAACTCCTGCGCCTCCGTTCTTCACTGCTCTGGTTGCAGATCCATCAGTATATACTTGGATCCATGCTTCTCTGGGGTATAGTTCTTCAATCATGTCACATGCTGCTATTTTCCTTTGGAGAGTATTTAGCTCTCCCATGGGGCAGGTGGTAGTTATGGAGGTCTTAATACTGAAATTTTGATGTTGTTCCCATGTTATTTCCTTAGTGATGTCATACCATTCACTACCACACAAAACTTTATGTATTTGACAATGTGTAACAGTCAAACATTTTGTGTGTGTCAAGTGTCTGTCTTACGTCTTCTATGATTGAATAAGATTATTATATACACTTAGCATTAATGTGAAGTTCAAGTGACATTAATTGACTAGGTGACATGACAATACAGTAGGTGTTTTCTGACAGACTGAAGTGTGATAATGCATGGTAAAAGGTAAAGGTAAAGGAACCCGTTACACGCCCATTGAGGCATATTGGGAATATGGTGTTAGGCCCATATTATCTTGACCGTCGGCACACTAGGGGTGATGTGGTCGGCATCACGCCGGCCGCCTTAACCTTCCCAGAGTTGCTCTGGTACCCATTTGGAGCTGGGTCGACCCAGGAGCCGTTTGTGGCCTAAAAATATTCCCACCTCATCTGGGGATCGAACCATAGACCACTGCGCTAGGAAGGCAGTGGATAATGCATGGTATATTATCATTATTAATGTTATATGTTGACTGACGTTTGCTATAGTACCCCATTATGATGTGAAATTGCTTTGAGCTTTTCGTAGACAGTGGTATTAGCATTTCATGCTGGATTTCCACACCTCGGGTGTTAAATTGCCTACATTACGGCACAAACATAGGTCTATGCATGGTCATAGCAACAGTGACATGTAATGTTACCTTTTGCTCACCTTAGTGGTGGTTTCTCACAATAGCAATAATGACAACTTCGTTGCCATTATTGGCCGGAGGGGGGGAGTAGTTGTTATGTGTAAAATCATAACAGGTTTTATCGCATCGACATGGTTTGTATACATACTTCCTTGTTGATATGCGTTGCCTGGACTACTCCGGAAGTACGTCACATAGTCTGCTAATATTTGGCAGACGATTCTTTGCCAGCCTTGCGTGGCAAATCTGAGCTAGTATTCGTTCTCTTTCGCTGTGTATTACTGTGAGTGAGAAGACGTGTTTTTGACGAGCTCCAGAAAGTGTACTCTTGTGATAGAGTCTTTGTGAATTTATATCAGCTAGGTCGTCCTACAGTATGGAGTCTATGCTTGATTATATTTAAATAAACAAGCGAATGCTGAATAGAAGGAAGTGAGTGTGGAACCATTTCATTAAAGATTTCAGCAGTATGCATAAGACATCTTGTCCTTAGTCTACGTGATGATAGACTGGTTTCATGGACTGGCTAGTGAATGCCATTGATTAATATTATAATGGATGCAACTATATAAGGAGCTTCGTCCTATATTAAAAGTGAATATATGTTCTTCAACATCAAACTGGCCTTATCAAGTTTCTGACTGTTGAAGACTGATTACACGTTCTAAGGCTGTTTAAAAAGTTGGACTTAGAGGCCTGTTACAAAATATACCCTAGACATGCTGGAAGCCAAGAACCAGCGACTTGATGATTTGAAGAAGAACTCGGCGGAAATAAGATAGACGACTAATTATACCCCAACAGTCACATGTGTGCAAATTCTGAAGGTAAAAATTCAATGACAGTTGGAAATCATAAGGAGTAGGCCATACGGCCGCTGCCCTGGCAAAATTTTAAAATTTAGAAACCTTCTTCTACTTCAAGTACCATGCCTAGAGGCGTAATAAAAAGATCATGTCTCTCCATAACTTCCTATCTCCCGTACAATTTATAAATTCTGTTGTTGACCTCCTTCAATGCCACGATGTCAAACTGTCCAGTATTTGCTTTTTCTCTTCAACCTTACCTGTTGTTACGATATATTCCAGCTTTCCTCTTCTCATAACATGCCCAAAAAAAGTGAATTGCTCCTTTCTAAACTTAAGAAATAAGTTTCCTTTGTGCATTGACATTTTTCAGGATATCCTTATTACTCTTTTAGGCTATCCGTGGTATTTGTAACATTCTTCTGTAAAACCACATCTCTGTGGCCTCTAGTGCTTTCCCTACTTGTTTACTAACTGTCCATGACTCACTCCCATATGTCAGGATTGGTTCTAAGTAACAATGAAGAACTCTCTTTCTTACTTCCATTGACAAAGAACAGCTGCATAAAATACTCTTCATTTTATCTTCTTCTTCTTCTTCCGTCCTTAGCCAACGACCGGCAAAGCAGTCAGTGGCCATCACGCCTAGTGGCGTCTTAAGGGCAACAGCGAATAGATTTTCTTTGCCCTTGTTCCCATCACGCCTAATGGCGTCTTTAGGGCAACGACAAATCAATCCGTTTGTCGTTGTTTCCGTAATCAAAGTGACTGGCAAACGGGTGATCAGCCCGTTGGGTCTTCATTTTATACAACGCTGTTTTTGCCTGAGCTATTCTGCTCTTCACCTGAGATGCATCTTCCATCCGTTATTAATGTGCCCCGGTATTTGAATCTGTTGACCTGTTTTAAAACTCTTCCATTTAGGAAACCTACCCACCACAAAAATATTGATAGAATGTGTGATTCCTGTATACACATGTTGGGATCCTCGCTGGTGCTACGGAGTTCGTGCACTGTGCTGAGATCCTCCTTGTGTGTGATCTAAGGGAGGAGATAGGAGCACTGATTGAGTTGTCTGTGTGCAATGAAGATGGTCCTTACAACCAAACCTCCTTCAGTTATAACTGACTATGGGAATGTTGCACCCTTGAGGTGATAGCCCTTCAGTTATAACTGACTATGGGAATGTTGCACCCTTGAGGTGATAGCCCTTCAGTTATAACTGACTATGGGAATGTTGCACCCTTGAGGTGATAGCCCTTCAGTTATAACTGACTATGGGAATGTTGCACCCTTGAGGTGATAGCCCTTCAGTTATAACTGACTATGGGAATGTTGCACCCTTGAGGTGATAGCCCTTCAGCTATAACTGACTATGGGAATGTTGCACCCTTGAGGTGATAGCCCTTCAGTTATAACTGACTATGGGAATGTTGCACCCTTGAGGTGATAGCCCTTCAGTTATAACTGACTATGGGAATGTTGCACCCTTGAGGTGATAGCCCTTCAGCTATAACTGACTAATGGAATGTTGCACCTTTGAGGTGATAGCCCTTCAGTTATAACTGACTATGGGAATGTTGCACCCTTGAGGTCATAGCCCTCAGCTGAATTTTTTGCCTGGTATTTCTTCCGGCATGTTCTTTTCTCTTCTGCTTGTTGTGAGAGCTTCTTTTTGCCAAATCTGAGGTGGTACCTTAAGCAGTATTGCCACTTAGTGTGATTGGCAGCTTTATCTTTCCAGGTTGCTGGATTTATGTCCAGTGCCTTCATGTCTCTCTTACACACATCTCTGAACCTCAGCTGTGGTCTCTCTTACACACATCTCTGAACCTCAGCTGTGGTCTCTCTTACACACATCTCTGAACCTCAGCTGCGGTCACCCAGCTTCATCTTACACACATCTCTGAACCTCAGCTCTTTTTTTCTACTTTGTCAGTCAATTCAGGCACATACCCAAAAGACAGCATACAATAACGTAAATTTCATTTTTCAGAGCTCCCTGACTGAAATGCTGAGCGAAATCATCTGCAGATTAATGTTTGATTCTGATACACAGAGGCTCTTTAGCACCTGATGTTTGAAACAGAGTCTAGGGTACTCATGTCCTCATGACGCCGAACTCAAGATCGATAAGTTGCAGAAGTTGGTCTGCGCATGCATGGGCCCAACTCGTGATTCATAACTACCTGAGTGGGTTTTGGAGTTAATAATTACTTTTCTGACAAAGCTCAACACAAGGTTATGCTCAGGATTAGTGTTAGCTATTGCTGCTCTGAGATTTGTAGCCCCTAACCATAACCGTAACCCTAACCCAAACCCTGTTTCAAGCTTTTTTTCAAAATAATATGTGACAAATTATCACTAAAACAAAAGGGATAAAGCAGATGAAAAAGCTCATGCAACACAGACCAAAATTTGGTGACTTATCGATCACGAGTTCAGTGACATGGCAGTATGTGTACAATAGACTGTATTTCAACCACACCTGACTGTCAAAGGAAAATTTGTGGATAATCTTTTTCACCACTGCCACATAAAAATTTCTCACATCTTCAAATCATAAATAACTGGATAAAAAACAGGTTTACAGCACATCTGAATTCATCTTTTTTCAGTAAGAATGACTTCATTGTACTCCAGGCAAACCCATAGGTGCTCAGTCTTTCTCGATAAATGTTAAAAGGTATGAATTTTGACTGTTCCCATATCAGGCTAGTTGTATACAACATGGCTGACTCTTACTCTCATATGTTCTCCATCCCTGCTAGTTTTACATTTGATGCCAAATTCCAACAGTCTAAATCATGTTGATTCATCTACTGCACTGTAGCTCTCTAACAGGTAATCATTAATTGTCTTTATTATCTAAATCATGTTGATTCATCTACTACACTGTAGCTCTCTAACAGGCAATCATTAATTGTCTTTATTATCTCTCATTTATCCATATCTAAGGTCCACACTATGGGAGCTCTCGATGATAGTTTGTAAGCTCTCTCAATGCTGCATACGCCTGCATGATCAGTAAAATTAATACATACAGTTCCTGAAGGTTTGAGGTCTCTATGCAAGTTCTCCATTCATGTGGTATCCATCCATTTTGTTGTATCCATCCATTCATGTTGTATCCATCCATTTTGAACCTTCTAAATCATGTACCAAGAGTCAGATACAATAAATGCCCTTGTTAATATAGCTTCAGACAACCACCTCAGGGCTGCAGTAGCTGCCTATTTTCATGCTAGAAATTGTTTTCATGTAAGCTCCGCTCTGTTCAGTGACGACCCAACCATTTACTCTAGCTGAGAAATCTGATTCTGATTTCTCACTATGGAGTACAGACACATCAGTGCATACAATGGCATCATCATCCCCAGTAATGATTATTTATTAGCTGATTAATTTCCAATTCTGCTTTCCAATCTCTATACTCCCTGCCAAGGCTGATAATAACTTGCTGGTATATTGTCCAGTTCTCTCCCATCTTGATCCACTTTTCCTCCTGGAATATTATTTCAACTGGATCACCTGTCTATTCACTGCCTCTGCATGTGCCATCCATTACATACCTCTCTTTATTCTTTCTCCTTTCATGTCAGCTATGTTCCCATGCAGGTGGTGCCTTCTGTCTGTAGTTACATGCATACAGGCTTTTGCCTGGGCCATCACATATATGGATTTCATCTACAGAAGTCCGAGCATGTACCTCATCATCACAGTGGAGGTATTTCTCGTACAGCCCATGGCTACGCATTCCTTCATTCTGAATGCTTACCAGTCGTTCACACTGTGACTGTGACAATGTGAGTACTCCCAGCCCATACTCAATTACTGACATGATTAGCTGATGATATAGGAGAACCAAAAGCCTCTGCTCCGGGTGAGGAGCTTCCATTGTTTTTAGAGCTGTCAGATCGCACTTGCACTTCTGTATGGATTGCGACTAAATGTTATACTGAGATATTTCAGCTTTTCTTGCCTGTCAATGTTCTGCTGTGACTAAATGTTATACTGAGATATTTCAACTTTTCTTGCCTGTCAATGTTCTGCTGTGACTAAATGTTATACTGAGATATTTCAGCTTTTCTTGCCTGTCAATGTTCTGCCCACTGATTTGGTTTTTTTGGGTTGGACCATCTTCCTTGCACACAGTCAACTCCTTCAGTGTTCCGATCACCTCCCATAGATCACATAAGATTTATAATAATCAGGTTGCCTCCTGTGGTAATGATCTTCACAAAATTTCCTATCACTGAGATAAGACTATACAACATTTGAAGTAGATTGTTATAACACGTGTTATTTCTTTTAACTATGTACTGTAACAAATGTGTGAGTGTATGTGTGAGTGTGTCTGTGCGCCGTTTGTTTCTTCTAGTCTCACAGTGTTTAAAAACTTAATTGCACAAATTCATTTCGTGCATACATTTCACTGGAAAAATTATGCATAATGCAAGGTTCATCGCACACTCTGGCTTTCACAAGTAGGCTACTCGGTTAGCTAATAAAATAATAAATTCCACAAGATGAAATCTCTTGGGACCTCAGATACGGAGCATCAAGGGGTCAGAAACCAACGTTATCAACTTTAGCTCAACATGGGGGCTGTCAAATGATTAAATTCTACAATTAAATTCTTGGGCTTCGGTATTTCTGAAGGGTTCACTATGAAACTGGTAAAAAATGAAACTTTTCAAAAATAGTATGTTACCTTCTGTATATTTTCTGTATTGAATATGTCAATTCTGAAACTGAGTACAGAGTTATTGTAGATATATTGAGCAGGGAGCGGAAGGAAAACCATAACAATATTTGGGCGTAATCGAATTTGAAGACTTGGCCTGCCGTTATTAAATCGTTTCAGGGTGGATATTTCCTCGCCATGTTAAAGTAGGAAATCATAACCAAAAAATTAAATAACGAGGCGTTGATAAATAATACAACCTATTATCGTCGAATTATTTCAAATATTGCGCAGATAAAAAAAAAAAAACAAGCAGATCTCGCTTTGCGTAGGTAATCGGTAGTGGATTTTCTCTGGAGATGCCCTGTTAAAGGAAAAATTACTTCCCTTAACTTAAAAAAAAAACTTCTACGCAACAATTGCGATAAATTTTGGAGACATTTTTCATAGATGCACACATTATAGTTTAAATGTATAAAACGTGTTGTGTGAAAGTTTTTGATGTTACTAGTTAGTGAGGAGCCAGACGACTGCCATGGAAATATATCTATCATCACAGAAGTCCCTGAAATAAAAAAGAAAGGCCACCTGACCCCTCAACAACTAAAAACTTTGGCTCAAGAAATGATTGAAGAAAAGTACAACCCGAAAGAGTGGACACATGCATACACAGATGGATCTGCTGAGGGGGCAGTCAAGAACGGTGGAGGAGGCATTTTTATAAGATTTCTAAATGGAAAGATCATCCGAAAGGCCTTCCCAACTGGAAAGATCTCCTCCAATTTTAGGGCAGAAGCTATGGCACTACTGCAAGCTCTGAAGATCCTCACCAGACCTGAACAGCAGCCACAAGCTAAGATAGTAATCTTCACTGACTGCAGATCATTACTTGAATCAATACAAAACACCAGAAATGATAACATGATGAATGAGATCAGATCTGAGCTTAACATCATCCAAAGGTCATCAACCATTGCCCTTCAGTGGTTACCTGCTCATTGTGGAATCGCTGGTAATGAGAAAGCAGATGCTCTATCAAGAAGTGGCAGTAAAATGGAACAATACAGCCACCCATTGCCCTATCGGGAAGCAAAAACCATCATCCACAACAAGTACAAAAATCAGTGGAAGGAGGAAGGGGATATATACAGCAGAGATGACCCAATCCACCATCTAAACAGACACCAACAGACGACAATTTTCCGCCTGAGAACTGGTCACTGCAGATTACTTGGACATCTCTATCGCCTCAAGATATCCCACACAAATGAATGCCCATGTGGAACTGATATCCAGACTCCAGAACACATTCTCCAGAACTGTCCAACCCATGATGAATTGCGACGTGCGACCTGGCCAGAAGGTGATGAGCTCCAGCAGAAGCTATGGGGCTGCCGCGCCGACCTGGAAAAGACGGTGGACTTCGTCCTGGCGACAGGCCTGCAAATTTAGCATGACTACAAACCGAACGCAGAAGAAGAAGAAGAAGTGAGAAAAATAATCGATCATGCTACATGATAAGTAGGAAGGAAAAAAAAAACAACAACACAAAAAGTAATACGTCTTACTAAAGAAAGGACAAGGAAACCTACGTTGCGACCACAAGGCCTTCGTCAGGGATTTGTTCTATTTTACCCCCGTCTTACGGCGGTTCTCCTCATATACTCATACATGATAAGTAGCCTACAGTTAAACAGGTTTCTGTGGCTCAAACTGAAAGACGCATACGTGGATGACCAACAAATAAAATAGGAGGAGTGGCGTTTATTTTATAGTTCATCAGGGCACAGATACAGGGGAGATTTTGGGGGTTCAACCCCCCCCCCCCCTCCTTTCCCATTATGGGAGAAATTATACTGTACCGGTACCAATATAGTGCATTTAAAAAAAAATGTGTATTAAAACTCCTCCCACCCCCACCCCTAGCCCCCTTTATTAAGTCATATCTACGGCCCTGTAGTTCATCAAACATATATAATAACTGACTAGGAATCCTTTGGAACAGGAAATTTAAAAGGAATAAATACCCCACCCCCTGAATTTTATTTTTGTTTGGTGTTTTTGTTTATTTTTGTTTTATCTCGTTTTTGTTTGTTTGGTTTTTTTTTGTGTAAACAAACAAGCTTACTTACTTACTTAGTCGTTCCCCTTCTACCGTGAGGTGTAGAGGTTTGGAAGAGAGAGCGCCAGACCATTCTATCAGCTGTCTTCTTCCTGGCCTGGTTCCATTCTAGTCCTCGGTCCTTCAAAGATTGTCTAATGTTGTCCTCCCAGCGGACTCTGGGTCGTCCTGGAGGTCTGGATCCCTGGCTCTTTGTTTCCCATGCTTGCCGTGGTAGCCGATCTTCTACCATTCTGCAGACATGGCCAAACCATCTTAGTTGGGACTGTTCTATTTGGGTCTGCAGCGGATGGGATTTCAGGCCTTGACGGATCGTCTGGTTGCGGACCATGTCTCTTCTTGTTACTTCAACCACTTTCCTCAGATACCTCATTTCTGAGGTTTGGATCTGGCTTTTGTGGGTTGTAGTCATTGCCCACGACTCGCATCCATATGTCAAGACTGGGACATAGGTGGAGCGGTATACAGCCATCTTCGTTTTCTTACCAACCTCTTTCTTGCTGAGGAATCCACGATTTATGGCCTGAAAAAGTCTCCCAGCCGCTGCTTTTCGAGTAAACAAACAAACACAATTAGTAATTTTGATTTGCCAAATTTACAGATGTATTGCCACTTTCCCGTATAGGCAGTTATTCATCTTATTCGTATTTGAAAACATTATTTATCCTTATTATAACGGGATATTTTTCATCTTAAAATATATAAAAAAACTATAAAAAAAAGAAGGAATAAATAAAATAGTACCTAGTGCAAAGTTTCATGACCTTTTTTGTGCCACGGACCACTTTGATTGTCAGATGAAGGCAATGGGCCCCTTAGATCAGTGGTTCCCAAACTTTATTTCTCTGGGCCACACTTTCGGAATCACTGGCTTCCTAACTCGGTGGTCCATGGTTCGATCCCCAGTTGAGGTGGGATTTTTTAGACCGCAAACGGCTCCGGGGTCGACCCAGCCTCATAAAATGGGTGCCAGAACAACTCTGGAAAGGTTAAGGCGGCCGGTGTGATGTTGACCACATCACCCCTAGTGTGCCGCTGGTCAAGAAAATACGGGCCTAACACCATATTCCCAATATGCCTCAATGGGCATGTGACAGGATCCTTTACCTTTTTACTACCCTTTCGGAATGTAAATTTGCTCGCACCACACCAAAGTTTTTTTTATTGATGTGAAATGCCTTCAAAAACAACAAAATATCAACACTTAGCAGTGCTTTATTCATACCACAACTACTTTATAAAATGATCATGAGACACCCAGAAAGTATAAAACAATACATCTACATAAAAAAGTGATTAATTCACAAAATATGCAAATTCAATGAGAGGTGTGAGCTTGTTTTTATAGGGTAATCTCATTTATATTAGGTCCTTTTTGAGACCTTGTCTCCTCATCAACACAAAGAAGCCTTTCTCTTTTCTGTTCTCTGATATTTGTCAGGGCTGAAAATCCCTGTTAACAACCATGTATCGGGGAGAACTGTATCTATTTTATATAAAATAAATTATATTACTGAATAAAATCTGAACAATTCAGGAAAATTCCATGGATTTCTATACATATATTTCCCATATTCTGCCTTCAATGATGCCTATACCTTGAAGCGGTAAGGCAGCTTGAGTACTCTGACATCCCCTTGCGCTATGCCAGCGGGAGTTTTACTCCTGGCAGGTCCTACCAAGCTGAACAGGTCTGCGCGGGTAAGGTTCAGACTAAAGCTGGCACCCTGGTCCTCTGGTTTGAAGGTTTTAGCACAGAGCAGGCACCCTTTTCTATGTTTAAAAAAAAATAGTTACGGAAACAGCAACAAATGAAAAAGCTTTGACGCGGGATGGATATCCGGAGTCTGAGGCTCGTTTGACTGACAGTGGTGAAAACCGAAAGGAAGCCATTGCCTTGAAAACGGATGCCCTGATCGCAAAACACGAAACCAGAATTGGATTCTGGAAAGTCAGAACTATGAATGGGAGCCGCGCTAGCGTAGTGGTTACAACACCGCTCTGGCGACCGGGTGATACAGGATCAAACCCGGGCGACGGCATTTGAGGATTTTTCGTCGACCGGGATTTGGACTGGATTAACTCGAGACCTGGCGAGGACATTTGAAGGAGTGTCGTCGACCAGGGACTGGCGGCTCCTGAGCCGACCCAGCTGCAATGGGTACCTCCGAAATCGGCGAGTATTTGCCTGAATGGCGAGGGACATTTGTCTCTGTACAAGAAATAAAGGGATACTCACGTAAAATCAATGTCAGGTTAGACATAAATGATAACCTGAGATTTCGCCTCGAGTATTAGCGGGCGAACGAAAAAAAAAAAAAAAAAACTATGAATGAGGCAGGAAAACTGAGACAAATCACGACAGAAATGAGAAACTATAGATTACATATCCTGGGAATAAGTGAGAGCAGATGGACTGGGACAGAGAAAATAAAAACAGCAACAGAAGAAAGAGTACTTTACTCTGGAAGAGATGATGGACAGCACAATGAAGTCGTAGCCATCATCCCGAAGAAAGGAACAGAAAGGTCAATACTGGAATGGAAATCCACCAAGAACAGACTGATAAGAACAAGACTGAGAGAGAGATTCACCAACACCACAATAATACAATGCTATGCACCAACAACTGATAGCGATGAAAAGGCCAAGGACAAATTCTATTAACATCTATAAAAGGAAATTAAAACCGCACCTAAATACGATCTTATAATATTAATGGGTGATCTCAATGCGAAAGTTGGAACACACAAAACGTATAATGAAAGAGTAATGGGAAAATGCTGAAGCGGAACAGTAACCGAGAATGGGGATAAACTAATAAGCTTCTGCAGCATTAACAGATTGGTCATTGGAGAAACACTTTTTCCACACAAAGAAGTGCACAAGTTAACGTGGTAATCACCAAATGGCCGGGACAGAAGCAGGACAGACCACATTATGGTTAATGGTAGATGGAGGACTAAGATGGTTTGGCCATGTCTGCAGAATGGGAGAAGATCGGCTACCACGACAATCATGGGTAACAAAGAGCCAGGGATCCAGACCCCCAGGCCGACCCAGAGTCCGCTTGGAGGACAACATTAGACATCCTTTGAAGGACCGAGGACTAGAATGGAACCAGGCCAGGAGGAAGACAGCCGATAGGATAGTCTGGCGCTCTCTCTTCCAAACCTCTACACCTCACGGTAGAAGGGGAATGACTAAGTAAGTAGGTAGATGGAGGTATTCATTACAAGACGTGAAGGTAAGAAGAGGTACAGACGTGGGAAGCGATCAGCACTTAGTAGTAGCAAGACTGAAGGTGAAACTCAGAACTGCTGGGTCTGTTGAATATATTCCTAGCATTTACAGTTCTAGCTAAGTGACTTGTTCCGAAGTTTTGTTCATTCTCTTTTTTTTCGTTTCGTTTATTATTTACTTTCTTGCTTCGGTATTTCTGTTAGGTTTTTCGATTTTCTTGTATTATCATTGTACTTTTTCCATCTGCTTGTATCGCTCATTTTGTATTGTTTCTTATCATCGTATGTTTTTGTAGTACCTATTACTATATGTAATTCTTGTCTTTGTTACCTGTTTGTGGCTGACGAAGGGTAAAACCCGACACATCCCTTGTCTCATGTGAACTGTTATTTGTAAAACTGATTCAATACCTTTTTATTAGTTTATTACGAGATATTCCTTACCAGTTTTACAGCAGCCCCTTAATTTATTTATTTAAATTTAATACAAAATTAGTAAATAAAATGAAACTAAATACCCCAATTATAACCAATTTTCAGGTTGAACAGGGTAGACCAAGATGGAACGAGAAGAGGCAATAATGGTCAGCTGTTAAGTGCCCGTTCTCCACCCATCACCTTTTCAAAACAACAAGAAGTTTATGGCACTCAGCAAAGAACCAAGACTGGGGCCTGGTCATACAGCCACGATTCACACTCACACTGTGTGCCAACTGGACGGGAAACATTTAATTATGATTCTAAGTCATTGAACTTTAACGACCTAAAGCCATCAAGAACAAGAGTAGTAGTGATTTCGTTGAAAGGGTATGTCGATACATTTTATTATTCATAATACCCGATTTGTATATCTAATCTGTATCGTATATACATTTATGATCATTACTGAGATGTAGTTGCAGCTGTATTTTCATTTCATTGTAACATTCATTCGTGTTCTCTGATATATGCAAGATTCGCAACTTCTTCTAATTCAGTTGAATAACTACTCACTGTCATTGTATTACTTGTGCTGAATAGCAAGACAGATTTCATCCATTATGATCTGTGGTCATCTAGCCAATGTTGTACCTCTGCTCCAACTGGAGCCAGGAAAAATATAGATCTATCAATCATTACTTTTTTACTTCTATCATTACTGGGGTTCTCTATTAATAATCTAACAGCTATTCAGTCACTCTGTCCTGAATGTACAATATGAGTGACTGTTAGTGAACAATTATTGATAATTATTTAAATGCACAAATGTCCATTTATTTGTTTGGGGAAAAGTATTTATGTATTTTCCTTGATTAACCCAAGCATGAATGATAGAAGCTGGACAGTAATGAAAGAATAAAACTTTCGCTCTGTCTAAGTATTGATAAACCATCGTTGGTCAATGTAAACAAAGATTAGTAGCCCGAGGAGTATTAGTAATACTGAGGTTTACATTGTGAGTTGGGGAGGATATGGAGAATGCGTGTACTGCTCTAACCTTGAGTTGCGTCACATGTACCACGTTACCTGTTTTTTGCCAGGGACGTATACATATCTGATGGTCTGAAAATAGAAAGGGGGAGAAAGATGAAGTTTACCTCAGTGGGAAACTTACGACGCTTCCAATATGTGTATTTTTTCAGTCTTAATGGTGAAGACTAGAAAGTCCTTATGCAGTACCAACTAAATGTGCTGAAGTACGAGACTGTAGTGAACAGAGATTATGAGTTTGCACTATAGCCCATACAAGCGAGAGGACAGACCACAGCCGAAAAAAAAATTGTAAATGAAATAACAACTAAATCAATCAGGGATGGGATAGAAATGTATCTAGAATACCAATCATCTGTCTCTATTTCACACAATCAAGAGAAAGATACAGATTACATTTCTACTAAATATTCATTTTCAGTTTTACAACAGTGAACTACCCTGATCGTAAGATAAGCGTTCTTTGATTTGTCAGCAGATATCAAGCATTCTGAATAGAACTAGCAATAACCAGTCAAACTTGACGGGTTTTTAATTATAGTGCGCTGTTTCCGTTCCCGGATGAGCAGATAGAAGTACATTCTTAGAGTGTTTTTGGTATCTTTCCATTATACAGTGTAGGCTAATCAAACTGTTCACGAACACCGTCATTTGAACGCTTTTCTTTGTTGATTGTAACTATTTTCGGGAGAGTATATATAATGGAAACAATACAATTTTTCAACACGGTTGCATTCTTCAGCTGTGACCAACGTACACATGAATCTTTATTTTAGATTCAATTTAAAAGTTCTTTGATGACAACATTTCGTGTGAAAGTGCGTGGATTGTTTTCAAAGAGTGTTCCCTGATAATAAGTGGTTTTAACAAAAACTTTCAAGTTTTCATGATTTGTACATCGGGTGAAGGCTCGTGCACACCAATTTTTACGCACTTTTTCTTTGTCGAGCGCTACTAATTTCGTGAAAGAATTAAAAAAAAAAAACCAAAGTATTTGTTTTATATAACACCCACGCCGCGCAAGTTGCACACCGTGCGTTGCGCACTTTTTTTTCTGGCGCGAGTTACTATTTTGAGTGAGACCGACCGACGTAACATACATCGGTAATTATGTTAGTTGGGATAGCCCTTAATTCTCTCACGGAATCTGTCGCTTTCACTCTTTCACTATCTCACTTAAATCCTGTCGTCACAATAAGGAAACCCGCACGAAGCAGTCACCAGCTCTCACAGTGGGGGTTCATGTGTCATGTCATTTACAGTGATGGGGTTGCCAGCCTCATATGCCACTTTACATGCACAAGCAAATTGTACTTGAAAAAATGCAAAATATGAAATAATAAAATACATATTACCACTTACCCCGAGTTTTGTCGGGCGAATGAACATAGGTAACGTCCGAATATTGTTGGGCAACTGATATACGATGCCGTCTCTTCGGGTGACCTAGGTGTCTAACTTTTAGCACTTGAACTAGGCTCCTAGAACTTAAACACAGAGTTATCCGGGGCCACTCTCTTCTCATCATAGAATTCACGCCCAGTCCTCTGTCCTGTCCTATATTTGGGTCCTGATATTCTGTATTCCTGGCTGTCTATAATTTCTCCTTGAAGAAATTTAAAGTAAGTGAAGTAGGCTTGCAGGGCCTAGATTATATCGAATATTTTCGCTTAAACGCCCATATTGCTTCAGGGGCGAGAAGTCCAATCAAGAGCTGCCAATATTTGCATTTAAAATGCCAAACCAATGATAAATACCTTGCTGATTTTGGTAGAGGTCTAAACCCCACTACCCTCGTTTATCTAGAATATTCCTCAAGACAATATAAACTAATGTTCTCTGCATGTCATCTACAAATTCCTGCGTGACTCATACGATTTAATTTTTTTCAAAATTCACTCCCATATATGGTATTGCCTCTTTCGTTAGTTTTTAACATGTTTACAAACTCACTACTTCTTATCGTCATCATCGCTCATAATATCTTCCCATATTGTCAACTTATCGTAGTTATCCCTTACAGCAGCGGTTCCCAACCTGTGGTACGCGTACCCCTGGGGGTACGCGACAGGACGTTCAGGGGTACGCGAAAAAAATTGAGTAATGGCGGAAAAAAGATACATATGTCAACAGTGTAAAAGACAAGTCAAAAGTTGTGAAATTAATTCAACGCTATACTATACAACATGAACTGTGTGAGACAATCTCTTCTTGCTCGCCACTGGCGTGCTGTCTGCTTGGACTGGCGTGTGTGAAAATATATACAGGGCACTAGTGTGAACACAATTCAATATTTTTACACAAAAGTCTTCATTATGATGACTATGGGATTATAGTTGAGCCGTTGAATATTTCATCAAAAATATGACTTGTTTTTTCACACTGTTGATGCGTGATGCCATATGATGATGGATGGTATCCGCATGTCTGGTTTTGTGTAGTGTGTAGATGTGTTCAGTCAAAACAATGTTCATGCAACAATAACAGGGCAATCCACATAGGACGTCAGTAAACTCACGACGCATAAAGTCAATGAGTCTTGAAACAGCCGTTGACGTTTTTTCTTCATTATTTATTGTGGACGCCACAGTGACAAAATGGTTACGCAAATGTGTAGGCACATCAAACAGTCATTATCACAGCAACATTCAATACAGCAATAAACGGTAGACAGCATTACAATGATGAGTCAGGTGCATGTTATATTTCATAGTGCTGTAAATGTAGTCAGGTGGAAAACTCCATCCTTTTCTATAACAGCCAGGAGATAACCAGATGTATGAGATCAGTTCACTCTCCTTAGTTTGACTTCAGCAAGACAGACACGTCTGCCGAAGTATAAATAATGTCCTCAAGAATATCCTCTAGATAATAAAGGTTTTCTAAACCTAGTTCATTTAACAAAGTAGCAAGTAATGGTCCTTGGTACATGCATCAACCGATGCAGTACAATGCAGCGACATGTGAGCTGGGAAAGAACATCTCGTGACGACGACTTTCGGAGACAGGCTATGAATCGAAATCGCTCACGACCCAAAATCGATAGAGTTAATGAAAAAGTCAATTTACCTTGCTTTCATGAAATACACAGAAATATCACGCCTCCCGACATGTGGGAAAACACTAGAGGTATTATCTCGACTAAACGAAATATCCATAAGAGGACTACACATCCCTGACAGAACAAAAAAAAAGCGGAGATCCCCTCTTCAACGAGGCATCTCTTTCGCCATTCCAAATCGCTCACTCCCACTAGTGGTGGGCGGAAACCGATCGACCAAACAACAAGACAAGTCATGCGCAGTCCAGCGCAAAAATGACCACAGCTCAAAAGTTAACTGCATTCGATACTAACGCGAGAAGACAAATGCTTACCGAGAAAAGTGACTATAGATTTCAAGCAGTTGTTGCCCTTGCGTTATAAAACAGATATTGAAATAAAACGATGTTGCGAGAATTTATCACGCAACAACTGTCTATGAACGTCTAATGTCCCGGAAGTAATAGTGTCGATTCTTGACCCAAATTTTACAAACGTGAGACAGTGTTTCTATATACAGTAGTTTTTGTCATTGTTTGAACTTAACTTAAAGTGATTAATTGTTCAATTCGTGTATTATCAGATATGGATCAGTAGTTGAAAACCGGCACAATAAAAAAGTTGAAACATAATGTGGAATGTGATCAATCGCCAAGTACTTCTCAGGACACGCCTAAGACGTTGGTGCAGGATAGTGAAAAGATACGATCTTCAGTTTTACATAGAGCTAAAAAAGAGAAAATACAGTGACGAATACATGAAGTATGGGTTTTCGTTTATAAGAGATGAGGACTGTGCTAAGCCCCAATGTGTAGTGTGTCGGGAAGTATTATTCAATGGTAGCATGAAACCTTCGTTACTCTTGCGGCATTTACAAACAAAACACCCCAGTTATGAAAACAAGGAACGCAATTTTTTTCAGTGCCTATCGAAACAACAGAATGTGACATCGTACTTGTTGTTGGCTAACAAAGATAACGAAAATGCAGTTGAAGCCTCCTACCGTATTAGTTATCGTATTGCTAAATGTGGTAAAAATCATACTATAGCTGAGAATTTAATTTCTCCTTGTATAAAAGATGCCGTTCTGTGCATGCTCGGAGAGGAACATGTTCGCAAAATGAACGCTATCCCTCTTTCGAACAATACAATTTCTCGAAGAATGCAGGATATGTCTGACGATGTTGATGCGACAATAATAAGTAGAATTAAAAATAGTAAATTCTTTGCTTTTCAAGTTGACGAAAGCGCAGATATAGCTAATTTCGCTGTTTTGCTTGTTATTGAGAGGTATTTGAAAAGCAATGAAGTTGAAGAAAACCTTTTGCTTTGTCATCCTCTGTCAGGGCTTACAAGAGGTGAGGATATATTTCATGCTATTGATTCTTATTTCAAAGAAAATGACATTAATTGGTCTAATTGTTGTGGACTATGCACTGACGGAGCCAAGTCTATGTCAGGTTGCTACTCCGGTCTTCGCGCTTGTGTCACAAAGGTAGCCCCCAATATAACCTGGAGCCACTGCTGCATCTACAGGCAAAGCCTTGCATCTAACCGCCTCCACGGTGAATCAAAAGTCGTTCTTGATGTAGCTGTGAAAGTGGTTAATTTTATAAAGTCAAAGTCCACAAACTCGAGGCTTTTCAAAGTACTGTGTGAAGAGATGAATAGTCTTCATTCTACCCTGCTCCTTCATACACAAGTAAGGTGGCTCTCTCGTGGTAAAGTCCTTACCCGGCTGTTCGAACTTAGACATGAAGTCCAACTTTTTTTTGGAAGACCATCCTTTCCAACTTACTTCAAAGTTACACGACTGTGATTGGTTTCAGAGTCTTGCATACTTATCGGATATTTTCCTACAAATAAACAAACTAAATTTGGCACTTCACACATTAACTACCGCAAGCCGCTGTCAGCGGCTCACAAAATAATCACATTTGGACCGCAAGCCGCTCAGAGCGCCAATCTAATTTTAGTAATAAAACGAATGAAAAATGTACTGAAACACTTTCTGATCTGGTTCGAGATTTTAAGTTGCCACCGGAAAACAAATTCCCAAAGCATGGTTGTTGTAGAACACTGGAAAATTGATATTATATTCATATTTTTCAGCGTTTTGGGTTAGTTACCAAATTGTGTAAAACTGTTTACCGTGGCAACTAGTGATAGGACTACAAAAAAAGCGTGTACATCTCGTCTAATGGCTGAATAGGATAGAAACTGTTTCAACAAATGACTGATAGATCTAGCAACGAGGACAAGAGTGAAAACGGTGTGCACATTGATTGAAATTGTGAGTTTGATAGAGATGGGGCGCAAGCAGTTATAATTGTGAAAATATTGCAAGTCCTCGGCCATTGGAGGGCCGTTAAATAGGATCAACCTCTATTAGAGTTACAACCGGTGTTTATTGTAATAGTACATTCATTTGTCTTTAAAATGACGCATAATTCATAAAACTCTGTAAACAATTACGAAAACTACAGCTTACTTTGTGCAAACACCTACAGGATGAAAATGGGAAAAAAATTTAATTCGGCCACAGCGTGTTTTTCAATTCGGTAGTTAATGTGTTCAGAATAGCTCGGTAACGATCTTCAATGTTTCAGACAAAATTGAATCTATGATTAAAAAATTAGATTTTCTGAGGTCGTGTATTGAAAAAGGCCAGCCTGGGGTATTTGAAACTCTGCACAATTTTCTATCTGAGAACGAGCTGCACCTCTCCCAGGAAATGAGCGAGAAAATAATTGAACACTTGAAAGGGTTAAAATCATCTTTCGAGAAGTACTTTCCGAAACCTGGAAAAGAGAACTACTGGATTGTAAATCCCTTTGAAGAAGAGTATTTCAAAGCAGCCACATTATCAATCAACGAAAAAGAGAAGTTGATTGAACTTTCGACTGATACTACTTTAACAGCTGAATTCAAAGGAAAATTCCTTATTAACTTTTGGGGAGACATCAGCAGAGAATATGAACAGCTGACCGACAAGGTGCTTAAGTTGCTGTTGCCATTTACAAATACTGAGCTGGTGGAGAGGGCTTTCTCTTCTTATACCTTTATAAAAAATAAATACCGTAGTAAACTGAATGCAGGTCCAGAATTGAGACTGTATCTTACATCACTTGAACCTGATTTCAAAAAAACTATGTGCCTCAAAACAAGCTCAAGGATCGCACTGAACATTTGTCATGGTCACGTGCCATGTGTGTTATAAAAAGTGATTTCAACTTTTAACAATAACAACGTTTTTATTATTATTATTAACAAATTAAATGTGTTAATTTTTTATTGTAACCTGATTTTTTTAATGTAAAAATATATGCACTGTTTGTTCACCTTTTTATTACATTGTTTTTTAATCCCGTGGTTGGCCCCTTTATTTCTGGTTATAATCTCTAAATTTTGAATAACAGCAACTATATTAATTTCAAATATTTTGCTAATATTAGGGGTACAATTTACAGAAATGGGCTGTCAAGGGGTACGCAAGTGAAAAAAGGTTGGGAACCGCTGCCTTACAGCAACAGTGACCGGAAACGATTACGTCTTTTTCCGTGCTCTATAAATAACATTAGTTATCTTATTGTCAGTGTCTTATTGTCAGTGTCAGTGTCGCCAGATTGACATTTACGGTGTGTTTTGGGGCACGGCATATGTAAGTTTTAACATCTTACCAGGTAACAACCTGTGTTTTCTTCTATGCTGTGTTTTCATCTGTCTCCTCAGATATGACAAGAAACCTTGAAACAAAAAATAATGTAAGAGGGGAGAAAAAGGAAAGGGAAGAGCACAGAAGAAATTAAAGGATGGCACATGAAAATGTAGCGATCGAGATTGTTTCGTCGCAGACGGATCATTTTATTTTAATACAAGTAAATGTTATTACAAAGAAGAACTATTAATCTTACTAGCTGGCAGACGCTGGAGCTGGGTTGGTCATGTCCTCAGAAGAGACCCCGATGCCATCACAAGAACAGCTATGCTTTGGACCCCTGAAGGAAAGCGAAAGAGAGGCCGACCAAAGACAACTTGGCGGAGGACTGTGGAGGCTGAGATGCAAAGAATGAACCAGAGTTGGGGCACTGTACGAAGGATGACCACCGACCGTGCAAAGTGGAATCAATTTGTTGTTGCCCTACAAGACGCCACTAGGCGTGATGGCCACTGACTGCTTTGACGGTCGGTGGTTAAGGATCGAAGAAGAAGAAGATAGGTGATCTATCAGACTGTAATAACTGGCGTGGTATATCTCTATTATCGGTACCTGGAAAATTATTATGTTGCATGATGTTAGAAAGACTTAAATTGCATGCTGACGAAAAGATCAGAGAAGAACAAGCGGGTTTCAGGCCGAAACGATCATGTATTGATCAAATATTCACACTAAGTACAATTATAGAAGAATCAGTGGAAAGGCAATCGCCACTTATTATCACCTTCGTCGATTTTCAAAAAGCCTTTGATAGTCTACACCGCCCATCATTGTGGAAGATACTTACAATCTATGGTTTTCCAACAAAATATGTGAATATAATCAAAGCGCTATATGACAATGCAAGATGTTGTGTTAGAACAAATAAAGGGAATACAGAATGGTTTGCAGTAGAAACAGGGGTGAAACAAGGCTGTATTATGTCACCACTACTTTTTGGAATAGCTATTGATTGGGTTATGAGAAACTATACCCACAATGAACAATTGGGTATAAAATGGACAAATGGAAAATTCCTGGGGGACCTGGATTTCGCAGATGATGTAGCATTCTTAAGTTCAACACCAAGACAATCCCAAGAAGCAATAAATAATTTGTGTCATCTCTCGGTTAAAATAGGTCTCCAAATAAATGCCTCTAAAACTAAAGCTATGAACTTTTCTAACGAGACCTTTGATATCATCTTGAACGGGGAAAAACTACAGAAAGTTGAAAGTTTCAATTATTTAGGCAGTAAAATGACTCAGGATGGTGACACAACAAGAGAAATTCATACTAGAATTGCTTTGGCAGCTAGCGCCTTCAATAGATTATCTAACATTTGGAAATTACGATCATTGAATATACATACCAAGCTTCGTCTGTTTAATTCAAATGTTATCTCAGTGTTAACATACGGCTCTGAGAGTTGGAAAATAACAAAATCATTGGAGAACAAGCTGAATACATTCGAGAACAAATGTCTTAGAAAACTCATGAACATCAGTTGGAAAGAATTCAAGACTAATCGACAAATAAGAGAAGACTCTAGGCAGAAATATGTCTCCGACTATATAAGGAAAAGACGATGGTCATATATCGGTCATGTCCTACGAATGCAAAACAACAGAATACTACTACAGGCGCTCACTTGGGTTCCTGAGGGTAAGAGGAAAAAAGGAAGACCAAAAGAAACACTCAGAAGAACAATAATAAGAGAAGGAAGAACGTTGGGCCTAAATAATGTGCAAGAGCTAAGAGGAGTGGCGTCACAACGAACAACCTGGAGAGCACTGGTTTCTGCCTTATGCACCGTGTTTGGTGCTTAAAGAATTTATTATTATTATTATTATAGTCGTACCGGGAAATAAAAATATAAAAAAAGACAAATTCCTTTAAATGCAGATATACTTGTATATGATAATTGTCCCTACTACAAAATGTTGGGGAAAATAGAATTGAAGTTTAAAGGATATTGTACACGGACCCCCTAGAATCCATTCATGGACCCCCAAGGGGTTGGACAAGACTCCCCCAATGTTGCACCTCTTTTTGTTGAGCACCGCAATTGTTCAAAATCATCAACACATTGCGGTGCGCAAAAAGAATCGCAGGAACAGTTTTGCATGTCATTCTATGTTCCTGAAAGTTTTTTTTTTTTTTTTAAACGTACGCCCGCTATTACTCGAGGCGAGAATCTCCGGGTGAAAGATGGAAAGAATATTTCTCAGAACTCCTTGATGGTGAGCAAGGTCAAACATCAGAAATGATAACCACTAGCACAGAAGAGGAAACCAATGGTGATGAAGATGACATAAAGATGGAAGAACTGAAGGCAGCACTGGAGAAAATCAAGATGGGCAAAGCAGCAGGGCATGATGGTATAACACCAGAAATGGTTAAGTACATGGGAGCATCAGGCGACCTGTTACTCTTAAGGGTCCTACAGGCAGCATGGTGCAACAAGACCATACCAAAGGATTGGAGATCGCCATCATAACACCAATTTTCAAAAAGGGTGACAATCGACAGTGTGGAAATCATAGAGGCATATCCCTTCTCAGTGTCCCTGGAAAAATCTACTCTAGAATCCTAGAGCAGAGACTCCGACGCCTAGCTGAGCCACAGTTGGATGAGGTCCAGTGCGGATTCTGAGCAAACCGAAGTACTCAAGACCTAATCTTCACACTCAGACAGCTGAGTGAAAAGGCCCTTGAGTATAAGAGTGAGATCCATCTTTGTTTCATCGATCTGGAAAAGGCGTTTGACAGGGTCCCTTGGAGCAAACTTTGGGACTGTTTGGCAAGGAAGAATATTCCAGCACCTCTGATTCATGCTATACAGAGCTTCTACAAGTCTTGCAGAAATTATGTGAGGACAGCAAACCATAAGTCAGAAGAGTCCCGGCCCACCCCTGGTGTAAGACAAGGTGATATCCTATTCCCTTACCTCTTCATACTCCTTATGGACGATGTCATCAAGGCATGTAAGGAGAGAACAAGAAAGTATTCAGTGGGGTACTGGAAGATGAGACAGGTCTATATTTCAGAGCTGGCATTTGCTGATGATGTTGCCCTGATTGCTAAATCAGAGGCCCATCTCCAATCCAACCTGCAAGTCTGGAAGGAAGAGCTGGAGAAGAGAGGGATGGTCATAAGCAGCTCTAAAACAAAATCCATGGTGATATCTGGGCAATGACTACAACCCATAAAAGCCAGATCCAAACCTTTTATCTGAGGAAGGTGGTTTGTACACTGGGTACAGGTACGTCAAGTCCACTCGCCATTCAGGCAGGTTTGGCCACTCGCCCACGTCTTCGGAGGGTACCCATTAGAGACTGGGACCGGCTCAGGAGCCGCCGAGTCCCTGGTCGACGACACTTCTTCAAATGCCTTCGCCAGGGCTCGAATTAATCCAGTCCAAGTCCCGGTCGACGACACTGATTCAAATGTTCGCTCAGGAGCCGCCAGTCCCTGTCGCGACCGGGCTTGAATTAATCCAGTCTGGATCACCCGATCACCAGTGCAGTGTGGTAACCATTACATCAGCGCGGCCCCCTGTGCCTGAAAGTTATATCAATGCTTCGAAGATGTCCAGTATCTAGCCTTATTACAGAAAATAACTGTATCGTTCATTAACTACGAGAAGAATCCAGAGGTTCGTTATCCATTACGTTCAACTCGAGCAGAAGTCAAAATGGCGTGTAGTCTACCAGAGGGCCACATATAGAAGAACACTCTACCACTGTTACCGTGTCCTAGAGGAGGCACCGATTTTTTCCAACGTGGATGCATCTATTACCCACGCGGAGGATTTTATTCAGATGAGTGATTTAATGTTTGTGGTCTGATTTCATCTTAAATTTTATGTGGTATAGCTCTCCCGTCTATGTTCTATATGTTTCTATGTTTATTTATTTTCGTAGGAGGTAGACGGGAATTTGGTTTTCGGAAATACCTCTTCGGACGGTCCCAAAATCAAATCGTTCTATAGGGCCTGCATATAATTCTTTCGGTGTGAGGTCCGGCGAACAGTGCTGTGTGTTATACCGCTCACTTCGAATCTATTATATCCCATTTCTGTCTAGTTGTGCAGTCATGTTCTTCTATGTTGTCTGTGTTTGTTGTCATTGTTAGTTAATTTAGTTCTTCGGCATTATTGTTAGTATTTTGTTCTTCTACCTTACTGTCATTTATTTGATGCATATATTAATGTTGTCCCGCGTCATTGTTTTGTCATTTTTGTAGTGGTAGCATTTATTTTATTTTTCACAACATTCAAAGTTCTTTTCCTCTCATTATCTTTTCTTTGCCTCCACTGTTGTTTTATTTTGTCTTGGTTTGCATTGTTCTTGCTACACATTTTTCTTGATTCTATGATAATTGTACTTGATTATTGATATTAGTAATCCAAAGAATCTGTTTATTAATCAGCATTGCACATATTGAGATATTCATACTTGAGAAGTGAAATACAGAATAAGTCAAGTGTACTGTAAAAGGACAACATGTCAACTCTTGAATATTTCATTAAACAATGCAAGGAACTAGGTAAAGAAGGGTCGTGTAGCGTAGGAAGGATAAGAAACTTATAGCAGTTTAGGAATAATAGTTATCAATGAGGTTAAAGTTTTGCATGGATCACCCAGAGGAAGATTTGGCTCAAGAAGTCCTGTTGGGTTCCTCCACAGGCTGAAGAGATACAAGAGTGTAAATTCTCGTAACTTAGAACAGGGTCTGTAAACGTTTGTCAGGAGAAATTTGGTCTCTTGCTACAGTAGTCCATCATCTAATGACTATTGGCTCCTTAAACAAGGAGACTTATCTTTTCAGCTCCAGACTGATAGTGAAGCGTGGTTGATTGTCCTGTCTCGTTATGCCAACTGTTATGAAATTGCATCAGGTGGGTCATGATCCTCGATCTCTAATGGGATGAATTTGCCTTCTCTGTCCTCGACTCTGTATTCTTCGTCAGAGATTGGAATGTCGTGCAAGGCTCCCCCACAGTCTTAAGACAAATACAGCTCCATTAGTTTTCTAGCTTGTGAAAAGTGTCTTTTCCCTAAGCCGTCCGCCTGCCAGTCATATCAGATTTTTGTCTTTAACATCATATGTCTAGAACCTTATATTGAATTCAAGTTTCCCTCCCCCCCCCCCTTTTTTCTGCCTTTTATTATTATTTTTTCCTGCCCAAACGGCAGTGTTGAAATTCTTTACCTCTTAATCGTCATGTTAAACACGCTGAATTATCATAGAACTGTCGGGCAGCAGTATTCTAGCACTGTGCCTCTAGCCTAATCGTCATGTCAAATTTGATGAATAATTCTAGAATACATTTAAAATTACTATGAACAATGTGTACAGTCTCATCCCGTGGGATAATAAAATACATCAGATCACCTTGTAGCCTTGTGGCTAGATTCGATCGTAAAGAAAAAAATTGAATAAAGTAAAACAAAGCTTGCACCAACCACTGCGTCGATTTTACAAGGTTCTACACATTTTAACATAATACTATTTACTAACGAGATAAGTCACTTACCTACCATCAGAATGGACTTTAACATTGGGTTAGATGCGTGAAATGCAGCGATTTAGACGCGTGAGTTTGCAGCAATCTTTTAGATCTGGCCCCCTCAGCTTCCTGAATGCAAGTAATTTCAGCACCGATTGACGCTATCTTTTAGCGCGCTTTTTCCGCTAGGTCACCTGTTCTGTCGTCCAATAGACGCTCCAACCAACAGCGTTAAAAGTCACGTGGGGGTTGCATAGACTGGCTTTAGACTGGCTCTAAGAGTAGTTCGCCCTCATTCATTGGTCGAGCTACAAGGCGAGTTTTAACCGGTTTCGGGCCACTGAGGTTAGGTTTCAGAATGACGTCGTTGGTCTAAAAATAGTGCCTGAAGCTAAGAGAATATGTAAAAACGAGAGGAGAATTTGCCGCGTATTTTTACTGACTTACGATAATGCATAGAAGATGAAGAAAAAAACAATGGTATCCCATTAATTAAATGAAGAGAAGAATGGGCCGGTCGTCACAAGAAAGCCCAGCTCTGGAAGAATTTGCTATGACACAATTGGAAAGAGAAAAAGAAGAAAAAAAGGTTGGAAAAAGAAAAAGAAGAGAACAGATTAGAAAAAGAAGAAAAAATGTTGAAAAGAGAAGAGATTAGAGGATATTGCTTGAGAAGATAGGGCACGTATAATAGAAATAGAAAGCGAGGAGAGATTACAGAACATGCAGGCCAAAATTGAGGAGATAAAATTGAGGAGATTGGAATTGGAGCCAACACGAAGGCATCATTAGAATCAGCCATAAATAAACATGAAGCTTTGGAATCTGAGATTAAAGAACTCAATTTAAAGGTTTCACAACACAATTCCTCAGCTTTACAGAGAGTAATTCAAGCACAGGTTACTCAGATTGACATGAAGTTCCGTCTGAATCATGGCTGAACCAAGAATGACATGCCCTGGATAAGGACATCATGGGTGTCAAGATCTGTGGTGAAGTGGGATGTTATATATACTTATAGGGAACTTAGTGTACTGACTGAGATCAGCTGTGAAGGTATCTATATCTATTAAGAGTAGTGTATTATAGATAACCTTACTTGCTACCACATAATCATATGATATCTCAGATCCATGAATTATTCTCTTGGCATATTGTGATGCTTACATTTATTGTGGTCTGGGGTATGAGTATGGTGAAGTGTAAGTCACAACAACAGACAGATAAACAATTTAATTTAATCCACTACTCTTAACAACACTGTGACACTCACATACATATAACACTCAATGAGAATAGCTTAAAGAAGTCACTCGTAACGGTTCAAATAACAATATGTATTCATTACTAGCATCAATGAATATGTGTCCTGATTCAACTACAAGGGAACCAGGAATCACAATCAATTTAAATTACAAGTTATGTACAGAATGTATTTAATATGAATATTGTAGTGACATAATATTATTAGCAAATGGCTTCTATGTGTGTCAGTTGTGTAGTAGTAAAATGGAGGTAATACTGGAGTTTGTTTTTGTTCAAGTTCTCTGTTGGTATTTGTCATCATGACTTCAATAGTTGTCTTATAGGGACTAGTAAATTGGAATGTTCACAGTTCCTGATTTTTATGACAATAAATTCCCCTCTGGAATATTATGATTTTAAATAAAGTTTATTTCAAGATTGAAGGGACATAATGATTGAGAGCTCAAGCTGCCAACTCTCTTATCTGAGTGATGGCGGCAGGAAAGGACTCCTCTGCTCGAATTCTCCTCTGGGCTCAGGAGACACCTCACTGATAGCTAAAAAGACCAAGTAGTATGCTGTCCGACTCACTCTGGATTCAGCAAATCTCTGACCAAATGCTGCTTCAGGACCAACAAAACCACTGTCCCCTGAAATCAAGAAGGATGGTTGATCCTTCAACTACTTCAAAAACAAATTTATATTCCTCTTTTACACAGATTCACAAATACAGCAGACAAACAACTGCGTTCAAGTAGCGTTAAGTGCAAACAGTCAGCTTCATCTGGAAATACTGATATACCAGCATTACCTAATCCATAAATGAGGTTACTACGCCTCTGCACTTCCCCTGTCATTAATTCTTTCTAGTCAAATCATACCAGGTGTCAGATGTACTGATTTGAGGAACCATTCCATGGCCGTTTTTTAAACATTCTCATCACGACTACCCTCATGTTCATGCTGGAACATTATTAGGCAATTAACCTCACTTTGCCACCAGAACTACTACCATTATATATAGCAAAGCATAAATCAACACATTCACATCCAAGTTTCATTAAAAGAGAGTAAAATGGTTGCCCAAGCATACCACAGATTCATACGAATAAACACAGATACGTTTTGTATGTTAGCAATGAATACTGGCACAAACTGTCACTTAATTTTCCTAGCTGCGTATTCTTCCAGCTTTTTAATTAGCCAAATATATGCTGGCTGTCAACGCACTGATGCTTTTAATCAAGCTATTTTAAACAGTGGTCTCATCGAACGCAAACCCTTCCAATGTCTGGGGTAATATTCAGCGAGACTGGGCCAATGGAAGCCACTGTTTCGACAAGTGTTGTTTGATGAAATAAATGATTACCCTTTTCCCCGTTTCCCTAACAACGCAAGATAGTATTTATAGCCCCGACCAATCGTGGGTAGGCTGTCATTGTTTGCGCTCCAATCAATTGGAGTTTCCATGGTAGCTATTTCTGTAACATAAATTTTTTCTTCAAAAACACGTTAAAAAAAAATCTTATGAGCAGAAATGATTTTATGCTGTCAGGCACCCCCAATATTTTATTTTGGGTATAATTTATTAATTCCTGGACTATTTGCGTAACGTTTTACATATTATTTGTCAGCAAGCCCTAAGAAACCCAAAAATACTAATTTAAAGGAGCTACGTGGCTGCGTTCAAAATATGCAATTTCTTCTACCTCCTGTTTCGAAGATGTGCTGTCTGGGTACTGTTATGTGTTCAAACGTAAACCCATCTAATGTTATCTTTTCTAATAAGAGTCTGTTATGATTTATAATCCTAACTCTGGGAAAGGGTAGTGTATTTTATCACTGTCCGTCTGAAAAAAAATTAGTGCATGTAGACTTACACGCGTGATGGCAGCATTTGTGTATCGCGCGAGGCGTGTTGCATGCGTTCCTGATTTTCCAGCCCACCGCCCTCTCAGCATCCTTTAGTCCATCTGTTCGTTCGTTTTGGGTAACGTAATATAATAAATGGAATTTAAGTGAAATTAATTTAGGTCATTACCCAGTCTCTCAAGGTTTTTCTTCGAAATGCAGCACACGTTTCATTGAAGAAGGCGGGTAATAATACAGTAAGCTTTTATATCAACGTGAAAGCGTTACAATTTGCAGACGAAGCAGAAACAAGGGGATTTCGAGTACAGTCATTGTGACAGCACTGTTATTTTATCCCCATAGCTCTTGCTCTTTATATTAATTGTATTTGTTAGCTTTATGTTTTACCTAATAATTTATATATGTGGATTAGAATATTTCATGACACCTCCCCTCTTAAAACAGACATTATATGTCAGTCCTTTATTCTATATACACATAGAGAAATTTATTATTATTTCTGGGGTTTACGGTGATTCGCATCACACGGATGGCGGCTTAAAAAATCCGCTCCCAGATTGGTTTTTCCAGATATATATTCAATGCTAAAATTATATGGAGCCAGAAGCAAAGACCATCGGAGTAACCTAGAGTTCTCATGCTTAGCCTGTGCTAAAAACGATAAAGGTTTGTGGTCAGTTTGCAACTTAAATGCCTTCCCATATAGATAAATATTGAATTTCTTTATTGCCCATATTACTGCAAGACATTCTTTTTCGCTAGTTGAGTAGTTGATTTCAGCTTTATTCAACTTTCTTCTAGCATATGCCACTGGGCTTAATTCCCCATCCAATGCATCTGATTTCTGTAGTAAAGTTGCACCTAACCCAATATTACTTGCATCCGTCCTTACTATGAATTCTTGACTTAAGTCAGGTAATTTCAAAATGGGTTTACTTGTGAGCTTTTCCTTCAATTCTTGGTAAGTCATTTCACATTGTGGTGTCCATGTAATGCGATCTGGAAGTCCTTTACGTGTCAATTCAGTTAACGGTGCACATATGGAATTAAAGTTTTTGATATACTTCTGGTAGAAACCACATAATGAGACAAAGGATCTCACGTCCTTCTTGGTTTGTGGTCTCGGGGCTTTCTGTAGTTTCTCTAAATTCTTTGGGTCAGGGGTCATGTTTCCCTGATAAACTGTGTGTCCCAAAAATTCCAATGCTTTACATCCAACGCAACATTTGGTTGGTCGGGCTGTTAAATTTGCCTCCCTAAGTCGATCAAACAGCATGTTCAGAGAGTCAATGTGTTCCTCAAATGTTTCTGTTGCTATAAGGATATCATCCATAAAATTTGTTATACAGGGATTATTCAGAGGATCCAATAATTTTCTCATCATTCTAGAAAAGACACTAGGAGCATTCTTCAATCCAAATGGCAATCTATTAAACTCATAGTGTCCTTCTGAGGTACTAAAAGCTAGGTATGGTCTAACCTCAGGCTTTACTGGAATCTGATAGTATCCTTTACTCAGATCCACTTTTGAGAATATTTAGCTTTATTTAGTCTGGCAAACAGCTGATTTGTATCCGGCAATGGATCCACCTGTCCTTCTGTAATAGCATTCAGTCTCCTGTAATCTATACAGAGTCTATGGTCTCCAGATGTCTTCCTTAAGAGTACAACACCTGAACTATACGAAGACTCACTGTGCTAAATTATTCCTTCCTTCAATAGATAGTCTATCTATTCCTCCAAAGCTTTTTCCTTAGCAAACTGAAGCGAGAATCAGTGGTTACATACAGACATGTGATGGAGTCTATAAAGTTTCTATCATATACCAATTAGGTTGTAATAGCCCTAGGTCCGTCTGTTAACCACCTCTGCAATGATATATTTAAGAACCTGTTCCACAACTCTCATTCAGAGTTTTTCGTTTAAATGTGTTACTGATTTTCACCTGTGCGGACTTGTCTCACAGGGGTGTAATGGATATTCAAATGATGAAAGTGGTTCCTTTTGCATCTCCATGGCGATGGACAAGGTCAACAAGTGTGTCTCTTCCTGATGTTCTCTTTCCAAATATTTCTTCAGGAGATTCACATGATAGATTTTTTCTTTCCCCTTCTTATCTATCTTATAATTTGTTCTAGACACCTTCTCTAGAACTGTATATGGACCCTGCCATCCAATTTGTAACGTATTCTGACTCCCGGGCAAAAGAAGCAGTACTTTCTCTCCCACAGCCAAATTTCTGTCTTTCGCCTTCCTGTTATAATAGGCAGCATGTTTCTTCCTGGCTTGTTTCAAATTTTCATTGGCAAGTTTCCAGCCAGTTTTTAACCGAGTGGTCAGTCATCATTCACAAATTGGGTATGGAAGATGTAATGTTTCCCTCTGCCTTTTCATCAGTCCACGTTCTTAACAAAGCTACATATGGACCTTTAATTGTGTGGACCTATTTGTCCATGCACCGGTATGGTCTCTTCCACTTGAAGCTTTATAGTGATGATTTTTCCTCCCAGAATTATCATTCACAAAACGACCGCTACCAATTTTTCTTTTGGGGCTGTCTCCCCTCTTAAAATTCTTGATGAGAGATTTCCTCTCTACATCCTCTTCCTCCAGTTTGTTTAAGTCCGATTGAGGGATTTTCGGCTTATCCTGGGGTAAGACATCTTTTTGCACTCTCCGCATAGTGGCCATTGTAAAACAGTAAGTGAAGCTTGTCCGTGAAAAGGGGCTTCCCATTCCATTTGGTCCACTTTATCAAATCTATTTTTCCTTTTATTGTCAGGCCTGATTTTGCCCCATGGCGTGTCCAGGTCCTGATCCATGTTCCCACTTGTGGGTGGTCCCTCATGTGCTATGCTACACCTTTCTACAAAATTCTCAATGTCCCATCTTGCTTTGGGCCAATAATAATTGTGAGCCACCTTTTGAATGATGGTACCTATCTTCTCATGGTCCCCATCTGGTTCCACATGTAGGCTCCTTATTAAGTCTGCCCTATATCTTTTTGGAAGAACCAGCTGTCCGTGACCATTGGATCTAGCTCCAGTCTTCCTATACATCAACTTGTTTTTCATGTAAAAATCTCCCTTGCCTGGAGTTGTATGACAATTTGACAATTTTCTGAAACAAGGCTTGAGTGTTTTATCCCCAGCCTGTGCCTTCCTCATCTCTTCTGGAGTGGTATCTAACATAATATCCTCCTCCTGTCTTGAGGTCGACCTGACCTGAAGGGTTGCCATATACACAGGTTTCCTTCTGCAACGGTCAGTGTCATGATTGTCCATCTGACAATTCTTACACCACCTTTTTCCTTGGTTGAAAGATTTTCTTTCATCATATTTCCTTTCATCGAATTGTGGGACTTTATTTTTATTGTCATACCGTGGCCTATCAAATTGGTGCTTACCTTTATTTTGATCCTTAGGATCAAATTTATTAAAGTTCTGTGGTGCCCTAAAGTTATCCACCTGTTTCTTTTTATTACCTGTTACCTCTGCTTGAGCTGCTTGATACCTTTCAGCAACATTTAGCAACTCACCCAGCCTCTCTGCACCTTGTTCCATGAGAAACTTTCTCAGGTCTGGAGCCATTGACTCTCTTAGTTGCTCTATAAGGACCATTTCCTTAAGATCTTGGGTTTTCCCCAGAGAAGTCCATTTCTCCAAGTATGTCTCTATTCGTGCAGAGAACTGGTGATAGGTTTCACCTGACAGTAGTTTAGCATTCCTAAATTTTTTCCTGTAAAACTCTTCATTCTTTTCATACCTTAACAAAAGAGCCTGCTTTAGCATGTCATAATTTTCCTGATCACCTCTGCTCATTTTTGCAAAAACTTCATAAGCTGCCCCACGAAGTCCCTGAGATAACTTTAAGCTCCACCTTTCTCTCTCTAACCCATACGTGGTAGCTAATAGTTCGTACCTATTTATATAGCTCTCAATATCATCGTCTTTCTCAACAAAATGATCTAAATGAAAATTCATAGCTGAGGTTGAGGCTCCTTGAGTAACCGTAGCATCAGAGGCAAAGGGACTGGCACCATTTTCAGGAGCATGGCCTTGAAACTCAAACTCCCTTAGTCGTAACTCATGTTCCCTTTGTAATCTTTTATCTTCTGCTTCCCTTTCTGCAGCTAATTTCCTCTCTTCCCATTCTGCAGCCTGTCTTCTTTCCTCGGCTTCCCTTTCTGCAGCTAATTTCTTCTCTTCTGCTTCCAATTTCTTAGCCTCTTTGTCAGCCTCAATCTGCAACCTCTTAGTCTCAGCCTCAGCTTGCAACCTCTTAGTCTCAGCCTCAGCTTCAAACTGTAACTTCTTAATTTCCTTGTCCGCCTCTAACTTTCTTTCGGCTTCAAACCTTCTTTCTTCGCGTTCAATAAATTTGTCACATTCCGTCGTGACATAGGCAACCATAACTTGCCCATCTAATCCTAACTCTTTTGCAGTCTGAACCGCAGCAGATCGAAATTTGGCCAGGTCCGCCATTGTCTATTATGTAAATTTATACAATGTCTAACCAACAATTCAATCTCTAATGGACAACACAGGCACCGTGAGCTCAACCTTATTTAATTCAACCCAAGGATACCTTTTAATTCTTATATTCCCTGAAGTGAATTACCCCCAATATTTTTAATAGTTAAAGATTCAAAATCCCAAGAGCGAGACCCCAATATATGTGGTGAAGTGGGATGTTATAAATACTTATAGGGAACTTAGTGTACTGACTGAGATCAGCTGTGAAGGTATCTATATCTATTAAGAGTAGTGTATTATAGATAACCTTACTTGCTACCACATATCTATATATCTCAGTCAGAATTATTCTGGAATAGTGTGAAGCTACGTTATGTGTCTAGGGTATGTGTATGATGAAGTGTAAGTCACAACAACAGACAGATAAACAATTTAATTTAATCCACTACTCTTGACAACACTGTGACACTCACATACATATAACACTCTATGAGAATAGCTTAAAGAAGTCACTCGTAACGGTTCAAATAACAATATGTATTCATTACTAGCATGAATGAATAGGTGTCCTGATTCAACTACAAGGGAACCAGGAATCACAATCAATTTAAATTACAAGTTATGTACAGAATGTATTTAATATGAATATTGTAGTGACATATATTATTACAAATGTTCTATGTGTGTCAGTTGTTTAGTAGTAAAATGAGGTAATACTGGTTTTGTTTTGTTCAAGCTCTGTTGGTATTTGTCATCATGACTTCAATAGTTTGTCTTTAGGGACCAGTATTGGAGATGTTCACAGTTCCTGATTTTAAGACAAGTAAATTCCCCATCTGAAAGTATTTTAATAAACGTTACTTCAAGATGAGGGGACATAATGTTGAGCTCAGCTGGCCAACTCTGCTTATCTTGAGTGATGGCGGCAGGAAAGGACTCCTCTGCTCGAATTCTCCTCTGGGCTCAGGAGACACCTCACTGATAGCTAAAAAGACCAAGGAGTATGCTGTCCGACTCTGGATTCAGCAAATCTCTGACCAGATGCTGCTCAGTACCATCAAGACCACTGTCCCTGAAATCAAGAAGGATGTACCTTCTACTTCATAACTAATTATATTCTCTTTTACACTGATCACAATACAGCACAAACATTGCGTTCAGAGCGTTAGGCCAACAGTCAGCTTCATTTGAAATACTTTATTCCAGTATTACCCTTCTTAATGGTTACTACGCCTCTGCACTTCCAGCATTATTTCTTTCTAGTCAATCATCCAGGTGTCAGTGTACTGTTTGGCCATTCCATGCCGTTTTACTTCTCTCCGACACCCTCTGTTCAGGCTGGGCATTTTAGGCTTTACCTCACGTTTGCCACTGAACTACACATATATATACAGGCATAAATCAACAATTCACATTCAATTTTCATTAAAAGATATTAAATGGTTCAAGCTTACCACAATTCATACGAATAAACACAGATACGTTGATTAGCAATGAATTCTGGCACAAACTGGCACAAATTCCCATCTGCTTATCTTCCAGGCTTTTATTTAGCCAAATATATGCTGGCTTCAACGCACTGATGCTTTATCAAGCTATTTTAAACAAGTGGTCTCGAACTAACGCTCCCAAGTGTGTATATCAGCGAGACTGGCCAATGAGCCACGTTTCGACAAGTGTTTGAAAAAATGTTACCTTTCCCCGTTTCCCCTAACAACCAAGATAGTATTTATAGCCCGACCAATCGTGGTTAGGCTTTCATTTGTTGCGCTCCAATCAATTTGGAGATTACATGGTAGGCTATTTCTGTAACGTAAATTTTTTTCAAACACGTTAAAAAAAAATCTTATGAGCAGAAATGATTTTATGCTGTCAGGCACCCCCAATATTTTATTTTGGGTATAATTTATTAATTCCTGGACTATTTGCGTAACGTTTTACATATTATTTGTCAGCAAGCCCTAAGGAACCCAAAAATACTAATTTAAAGGAGCTACGTGGCTGCGTTCAAAATATGCAATTTCTTCTACCTCATGTTTCGAAGATGTGCTGTCTGGGTACTGTTATGTGTTCAAACGTAAACCCATCTATTGTTATCTTTTCTAATAAGAGTCTGTTATGATTTATAAACCTAACTCTGGGAAAGGGTAGTGTATTTTATCACTGTCCGTCTGAAAAAGTTAGTGCTTGTAGACTTACACGCGTGATGCCAGCATTTGTATATCGCGCGTCGCGTGTTGCATGCGTTCCTGATTTTCAGCCCTCCCCTCTCGCTATCCTTTTGTCCATCTGTTCGTTCGTTTTGGTAACGTAATATAATTAATGTTAGGATTAATTTAGGTCATTACGCAGTCTCTCAATGTTTTTCTTAGAAATGCAGCACACGTTTCATGAAGAAGGCGGGTAATAATACAGTAAGCTTTTATATCAACGTGAAAGCGTTACAATTTGCAGACGAAGCAGAAAACAAGGGGGATTTCGAGTACATTCTTTGTGACAGCACTGTCATTTTCCCATTGCTCTTCTCTTTATTAATTTTATTTGTTAGGCTTTATATTACCTAATAATTTATATATGTGGAAATTAAAATATTATAACTTCCCTCGTCACGTCTCTCTCCCACCAGTGTTTCTCGTCGAAACCACAATGCCTTTTATGAGGGTGATGCATGGTGGCGACATGCCAGGGACAAGAAGAGAGACGTGACAAATCAATGTATTTACAGTAAGAGGAAAGACATGTACGAACGACCTGTTCATTGTGAATCTTGTCGTAAGAGTGCAGATCAAGATCACAAGGGTGACTCAAACTTAAATGATAAGATTGGTGTCAATACAAATGTTAAAGATGACGGTCAAGCCACACCTTTCGAGCAATTGGTTACGACATGCTCAAAGACGACTAAGAGCCATGATATTAATACTCATTCTAATCAGTACGATACTACATGTACATGTGAAATTTACCACCATGCACAACCTGGCGCGCACTGGGATAATTTTTTTTCAGTGAATGGCTGATGTAAAAATTTGTGCGTCTTGTATATATCTACAATTCTTCTCATAAAGAAGCCTTTGCGCACTTCTATAATAAATAATGATGCACGCAGAATTGTCGGTCTTGTAAATTGCTCGTATTTTCGGAACCATTGTCTAGATGTGAGATTGGTACACAATTTAGCACCACGCAAATCTTAGTGCGTTCTCGGGTGCGTTTTTTCCATTGTCTTCTATATTTTTAAGTCTTGTCTATCTCAACTGTTATTTCCTTACAGTGTCATATTTTATAGACTTTGGTCATCTGTCGCATTATTGTTCTTGTCGAAGATTCAGATAGGATTTCAGGAGATTTCATTCTTGGGACACAGAGTCGGTCATGGCTGTCTTAAACCTGAGGATACCACTGTGTCTCGTATCCTGAATATGTCTGTATCTAAAACTAAGAAACATGTTCGGAGTCTTGTGGACTGATTCATTTTTATCATAAATTCATTCCAAAATTTTCCTCCATCACTTCAGTTCTGTCTTCGTTGACCTCGAAGGGCTCACCTAGTAAAATCCACTGGAATTTTAGATTGCGAAGAAGCATTAAATTGCATCAAAAAATTATTTTGTCTACTGAACCTATTTTGAAATTACTTGACACACGTTTACCATTTGTTTCTCAGGACTGATGCATCTCAGGACGGATGTGATGATGTCACAATGATACAACGTTAAAATATCTCCAAAATTAACGATGAAATGTAGGGTTAAAAATAATGCGTAAGATACTAGGAGACATGCTCGCCCATGCCAGCTTTCCCACCGCCATTTAAAACTAACGAGTTAGAAGTGCAGACGGAACGTTTACCCTTTGTAGACGGGAGAGAACGGAGGACACAAAAAAGGAAAAATATGACTGAACACGTGTTTGAAGTTCGAACGGCAAAAAGACGCAAGTGGGGGGGTGAAAGGAAAAAATTCACGTCCCGAGTTGGACATAAAGTAAGGAAATGGACAAGAAAAGGACATTAGCTCTGGATCGAGACAGTCATTTCTTGGACGTTTTCGATACTTGGTCTTTATTTGAATGCCGCGGCAAAACACATGAGGGGAAGGTTCTCGAACAAATTTCAAAAAATTAAACTTGAGAAAAAATACGTTTTTTTTCTTAATAATAGAGTTATGAAAATAAAACCTAGCTAGTTTGATAGCCCATCTTGAGCAGAGAAATAATAATATGCTTTCAATTATACAGACGGATAGATAATACGGAAGATATTGACAAAAGACTGTATTGTTCATAGCAGACAAGCGACTGCACTGTTAAACCCATGTCACTAAAAGTAACCAAAATCTTGGCCTTGAGTCTGCAAAACGTAAAAATCGAGCTGTAATTAAAGAGAGGGAATGTGGTGGAGAATTGTAGCTAAAATTAACTTAGTAGCAGATTCCGTGTAGGAAAGCATGTAAAACCAAGTGTGTTTTTATGAAAAAACAAGTAGAGGCAGACGGACTAACAGACCGTAATACATACTTGACTGAGATTTGACTGAAGTGACTTTTGGTTGACGATTTGAAAGTTAGGGGGGAAGTCGGCGATTGGTCAACGCATTCTATAGTAGCGTGATAGAGAGGTGAAAGTTTGCCATTTAACATAAGTCTGTTCAGAGACGCAGTTTGAATCCAAGGTGGTGTTGAGTTCCCTAAGAATATAACTATTATTGTGGGGACGCATCATCAACGGCCGCAGCTCAGCTTGAGTTTTGCTAGCAAACATTAACTGTGTTCTCATTTCTGAAATTCTGGTAAGAATGAATAATATTTATTCTGTAAATAATTAATAATTCCCGAGTGGATTAGATTACTGCCATAATCATAAAAATGATGATACAAGTAAGTGTAGCTCAGATCCCCAGCCCAAGAAAGGATCTAGAGACGATACATACAAAGAAAAAATATCGGAACTGCTAAATGAAACGGACATCAAAACAAGCACCAGCCACGCAAACGGGGGGTGAAAAATGGGGGGGGGGGGGGGGGGGGCAACAAAACCAAATATTCCCCACGTTTAACCTGGTCACAAAGGGGGGGGGGGGGGGGGGGAAAC